>JAWHQI010000123.1:1200000-1800000 GCA_033032865.1 Dactylorhiza incarnata | reverse complement strand
GCGGTCTCAGCGAGCTCGGCAGATGCGGCGGATTCAAGCGGGAGGTCGCAGAGGTCGGGATGTGCAAGAGCTCTGGCGGGTCCCATCAGGCAGTGGAAGTAGATTATACAAGGAGCAGGAAGGGCGGAAGAAATACGCAGCCGAAGCAGGCCACTAGAGCGGTAGACTCAAGCTGAAATTCGCAGAGAATGGGAATGGCGAGTGCAGGCTCAAGCCAGAAACGGGACCGTGAGCTCAATACAAAAAAAAAACCTAGGATTCGTATTGACTTTGATACTATATACGAAATGAGAAATTAGAGATTAAATAAAGAGGTGACAAATAAGTTATTCTCCTTAAAATAATATATGTTAATACAAATACATGTACAAAAAGCTCCTTATATAGATAGAAGGAGAATGAGCAAAGAATGA
Source organism: Dactylorhiza incarnata (assembly GCA_033032865.1). Classification (NCBI taxonomy): domain Eukaryota; kingdom Viridiplantae; phylum Streptophyta; class Magnoliopsida; order Asparagales; family Orchidaceae; genus Dactylorhiza; species Dactylorhiza incarnata. Next base: position 1,799,587 of record JAWHQI010000123.1, on the reverse strand, counting down.
ATCTAAGATGCGGGCTTAAAGAAGCTTAAGAGAGAAATGAGCTCAATGGGTCATTTATACATTGGCCTTCTCTAACAAAAATTAAGGTACAAACAAGAGGAGCTCTTCACTCTTGTCGTACACCACTCGACACTCGACGTTTCTTTTCTCAAGCCAAAACTACCTTCTTGGAACCAAGCTTCCACGTTCCCTTGCACATGAGATATATGCTTCGTTTGGCGCGGTGGCGGCGGTCGTGAACGCCATGGTCATGAACCGTCGTTCGTGAACGCCCGACCTCACATAAAAAAATTCATGCATTTTATGCTCAAAACTAGTTTATTTTCTTTATAGCGGTCATAACCTTTGTCTTGCCAAACATACATTCTATGATAATGGCGTTTTTGATCAAACTCACCGGAGCAAATAAGCCGCTCCAAACGAAGCCATAATCCAGCCCTGTAATTAATGCCCAAAGGTGCTAACTTCTAAATAACCTTAAGTTGTTCCTGTGCTGCCCCTTATGGATGCCATTTGCTCAGAGTTCACGTAATTCTGAGGGTCTCCTCATGCTCCCACTTGGGGTTACTGTGGGTCTCGTGCTAGTAACATAACCCACCTATTTCTTTGGGTTACCAATGATGAGAGTATAGGCATGAGCACCAACAAACTATGCGCATTGGTCTTTGACCGGGGTTGTTGCCTGCAATGATTAATGTGCCAAAATGCTAATCTGAGGATTTTTTAAAATGCTTTTTTTAAAATTTTATTTCTTTTGGGCGTAGTTTTATTTGGTATTTTTGGCGAGGTAATTATGAATATGTTGGCTTTATTCTATACTGAAGTAGCACCGACAGTAGAATGAAAATAAGTTTTATTCATTCTCTTTGTTAGTGCTTTATTGAACTTTTTGGTTCGATCTCTACTTTCACTTAATTGAATCATGTTAGTGCTTCTCTTGTTCGCTTTGGTTATTAAATTGGTCTGCATCCTTGGGTTTGAATTATGCACATTTTTCACTTCGGTTCCGAGAGGTTCCAAGAGGACATGAGCAACAACAATAACTCAACCATTGACTAGCCCCTTAAGTTGCCTTTGATGAAAGCATGGACATGAGCAACAACAATATATGCGCCGGTTTTTTACCTGGATTGTTGTCAGCAAGGATTAATGTGCCAAAATGCTAATCTGAGGCCTTTATTATTATTATTGTTTTCTAATTAAAATTGATTCCCTTAGGCAGCCTTTTAAGTTCTGCTTTTGGTGATAGCTTTGGCATGAGCTCCAGTGATAAATGCGCCGGGATTTGACCTGGATTATTGCCGTGATTAATGTGCCAAACTGTTACTCTGGGGTCTTTTCTATTTTTACTACATTATTGAAGAGCCAATATAAACGAGTGTATTGTAATTTTTTTTATTTACTGAAGTTGGATCACTGTGTCATGAAAAGAGATTCTTTTAATGTATCTTGTCCGATTTGGACCTTTTGGTAATGCCTTATTAGAATTTATGCCTCGCCAATGGAGGAGACCATAGCTGGGGCAAGCTCATTTATTTACTTTCTTTCTTAGGCTCTTTAACGTGGTTCAAATTCTTGAGTTAAAATTCGAGCACATAAAGTAGTCTTTTTCTTGATTTGGGTTGGTTGGGTCTTATTGGAGGGGTTGGAGAAATTTGTGTTTTGGGGCTTCTTTTCTCGAGATTATTTACATTCACATGATTTTTTTACTGTAATAAAGTCTTTTTTTTCATGTTTCTCTTCTTTGGACACTGTGGATATTGGTTTTAGGATGGTCGAGTTCCTAGGTCCCAAACTGAGTTCTCAAAGCAGTAGATGCACATCATATCTGATGGGGGCACGTGCCGCCGGGACCTACTAGAGTTTATACTCGTCATAAGCGTCGATCGGAAGTGCATTTTGACGATCCGGGCCACACCCCCATTCGGCACGTTGCTTTTGTTGGATTTTAATTTTATTTTGTTAGTCTATTTTGTGGGTGTAGGCATCCATTATCGGCATGTGATCTTGGCCGTCCATAATGGAAGCCCTAAACCCTCTCCATTATTATATATACATGTGCTAGGGTTCTTTTGGTGGCTTTCAGGTTTTATGAGAGTTTTATTCCTCGTAAGCGTGGATCACGAGGTGCTGAAATCGTCCTCCCCCTTGGTGCCGGCGCCTAGGGTTTGGTTCTCTTCTTTGCTTTCATTTCCCGCTGCCTACTCTGTTTCCCCGCCTTCTCCGCTACAAGCCCCGCTTCCCAGCTCCTCCCCGCTGCAAAACGCAGCCACCATGCACTCCGCTGCGAAATCCCACCTCCCAGCTTCTCCCCGCTGCCAAACGCCTCCACCCAACACCTCTCCGCCGTCAAATCTCATCTCCCCTCCCTTCCCCTCTACAAACCTCCTCTCCCAGCTCAGAACCGCAACAAACCAACGTTTCCTTGCTCCTTTCACATCACTCCTCATTAGGCATTGTGCCCTTAGGTGCCCGAGCACACTCACCGAGCGTACCCTACATCAGTTGGTATCAGAGCGAGGTTGGGCCACTTTATGCTCTGTAGCGGTAGGCCATATAGATTGCCATGTCAAACAAACGTCACGCTCAGTCAAGCGGCTAGTTCAAACGCAGACATGTCCATGGCTGACCTTCAAAGATCTCTACTAGACCGATTGATAGAATCGACTCTAGATTCAATGACCTAAGAGATGAGGTTGCTACTTTGACTACTAGTGTAGAGTCCTTAGAAAGCCCCAGGGAGTCCGGTCAATCCACCCTAAGGCCACATGAAACGATTCCTTTACCCAGAAACACGGATGCGATAGCCAATTGTAAAGATAAAATCAAAATGAATCCAAATATTAATTTTCCTAGAGTTATGATATTCCCAGAAACAGCGAGCCATTACCTAGCTCGATTATTGTGAAAAGTAAGCTATGGTGATAATTGGTGGACAATGATCCAAATGTTGCCCAACCAAGAAGTTGTTGATAAATATGCATCAGAATGTCGTAAATTAGAATGTTGACGTCTGGTATAATTAAGTGTTTTATTATTGCTCTGAGAAAAATCTAAAATCTTTTAGTAACTAGTATAGAACTTATTTAGATTATGATGATATGTTTAAACTGGACAATGAGTTGAGAAGAATAAACAGTGCTTGTTTATGATAGACTTAAGTGGAAATAAAATGAATTTACGGATATAGGTGATAATTATAAGTTATTGTATGGTAGAAAAAGTTAATCATAGGAATGAGGTTTGCATAACGGTGCATAATGCGTTGAAAATAAAACTATTGATGTGGATTGACTTAGTAATATAGTGAGCGTTCTTGAGACAATTGTTATTTAAGGTATCTGTTATGGGCCTAACCCGTAAAACGTCGGTGGAGTTGCCGGAGGCAGATGATACTATGAAGCCAGAACTGTGGCTACCACAATCTCATACTAGATAAGGAAATAGACTAACTTCTTGGATGCCTCATTCCACACAACTCATGCCTTTAAATATGCTTACAATACCCATAATGACAACCAACAGCTCTTAACTAATAACGTCTTAATGTCTCGACATTTAATACCTAAAAGACAACTGGACTTAAACAAAGGATAACTGGGCACGCCCCAAACGACAACTAGACTTGATGCATATGAAAATATGAGATACGATATTAATAAAATAACTCTTAGGGCGACTAGACTATGCCCATAATAGTATCATTAACATGTTCAATGCTTAACTGCTTATTCTTCTCTATCTAGAGTAGAAGATAAATTACAAGATAAATTTTGGTAAGAGATGAATGTCTTACGAGAACATATACAAGGAAAAAGTATAAATATTGATGATGACTTAAATAGACATATTACGAATGATGACTTAAATAGACATATTACGAGAGGATTCATTATGAGCATAGAATAATATTTAGGAACACAATCATAGAGGTTATACTTAATCTTTTGTATCTTATGTTGCAATACCGAACATCCATTTTAAGAAATGAGAATAACATTTAGTTACTTAGGCTCCGTTTGACACGATGTTTTATCTCCGGTGAGTTTGGACAAAAACGCCACCGGCATAGAATGCATGTTTGGCATGACAATGGTGATGACCGCCACCAAGATAAGAAAACTAGTTTTGAACATAAGAGTGAATGAAGCTTCTTAGGTGAGGTTGGCCCGTTCACGAACGACGGTTCATAACCACCGCGTGAACGACGGTTCATAACCACCGCGTTCACGATCTCCACCGCCGCGCCAAACCGAGCCGTACAGAAGTTGGGACCAAATTACTGATAATTTTTTTTAACTCTAAAAGGAAATATAAAATTTCTTGCAATGTGCTTGCTGCTTCTATAGAAATACAGATCTTTTCATTTAAAGTGCATGAATGCTCTATTCTTCTTAAGATGCGAACAATTTTTCATGTGCCAAACTCCGTACAGAAGTTGGGACCCATGCATGCTTGCTGCTACTTGATAATATATCACAATAGTCATGCTTGCTAGCTGATGCCGTTGTTGATAAAGTTCTAAATATCTCTTTTCATAGCGAAATTACCCTTCCCGCTGACTCCAACATTCAGATCAATGCTGCAAAATGGAATCGACCTGAGCACCGTAGATGTGAGCTATGTTAGCAGTCGTTCGTGGTATGTTTCTCCTGCTCAAACAATTCAATTCTCCCTCTCAACAATTGTTTACAAGTTTAAAAGCGTCTTAACGGTCAAGCGAAATTTGATAGGTATTTCCTTAATTTATTTGGATTGAGGGGACTATTCACCCTAATTCTGGGAGAAGAAAATGGTTTGCATCTTTTACAAGTCTAATTTTATTTTCAAACATGTAATTTGTTACATATTGAGGTTTAATATATTCTTTATTCACATAGCCATGGATGATACACAGCGAATGATGCAGATGGGTGGATTTGGTGCCGACCCCTCAAAGGTGTGTTGTATTCTTTTCACCTATTGTTTTCGGATCCGTTTGGCACGCCGGCGGTGGTCGTGAATGCGGTGGTTATGAACCGTTCGTGAATGCCAAACCTCACCTAAAGAACTTCATCCACTTTTATGTTCAAAATTAGTTTTTTTTTCTTGATGATGATGGTCATATCCATTGTCATGTCAAACCGATATTTTATGTTCAAACTCACTGGAGCGAAAATGCCGCACCAAGCGGACCCTTGACTATCAATTTATTACCACATCCTTGGATTCAATGCCAACCATTGAAATCCATTTTGCTTTCTCAAGCTTACAAGTTACCAATTTTGCTTAACATTTAGGAATAATTACAAAAACTTTCCCTAAAAATTAACATAATTACAGGCTGCACCCCTTTATAAGTCTACATTTCTTAACATCCATGCACAAAAATCCCCCCTTGGAGTAACTTTTTGCGCATGGATGTTATGAAATGTAAACGTAAAGGGGAGGGTTTTGTAATTTCAAAAGTAAGAGGGTGCAACCTCTAATTCGTCAAACTTAGGCTTCGTTTGGCGCGGCTTATTTTCTCCGGTGAGTTTGGTCAAAAACTTCATTATCATAGAATCTATGTTTGGCCAGACAAAGGTTATGACCGCTACCAATAAAATAAGCTACTTTTGAGCATAAAATGCATGAATTTTTTTAGGTGAGGTCGGGCGCTCACGAACGATTCATGACCACCACGTTCACGACCGCGACCACCGCGCCAAACGAAGCCTTAGAGGGGAGGTCCCCGTAAATTCCCCTAACATTTATACACTGAAAGGAAAACTATCCAGCATAATTTCATTTTGCAAGCTATATATGTCCCTTAATAATTTCATATTATTAAATTTGAGAATGTAGTTTTGTGAACTTTATATAGATGGTGAGCCTCTCAAATGAATTTGTCTGTGTTTCCTTCAGAATTTGAGCGCCGAGAAGGATGGCCTCGACATTTTTCAGCACGAATGGACCATCCAAAAAATGGAGAAGAAGGCAGAAGGTGTCTTGAGAAAATTGGTTAAATAATTAGTCACTGTTCTCAATTACGCGGGCTGATTTCCCCGTGTTCTAGAAGACGTTCTTAGCCGGCGAGTTTGTCAAGCCATGGAACTTTCCTTTAAGAAGAACGGTCTTTCTGGAACGTTCTTCAATAGAACATTTTTCATTCATGAGATGTTTTCAGTTTTCTTCAGATTACATCCACACCAATCTCTATTACTTGAGAGTTGAGATACCTTGATGTAATATTATGTAATTCTACATTTCATAGTCCTTATCTCTTATTTTTCAATATTTATTTTATTTTCATCTCCAACCCCTGCCATCCACCCAAATTGGCGAATTTTTTCAATCCGAGCTCCATTTCTAAATCTGCATCTGGGATTGCTGCGATGCTGACATGTCGCGGAAAAAAAAAGATAAAGCGAAAGGCTTAACTGCATGCGAAATTACTAATAGTCTCCTTGGGGAGCATGCTTGATCTCCACAGAGATCAAGCGTCTCCGTGAAGATCACTCTTAATTTCCGTGGAGATTACGTGTGGAGATCATGCGTGATTTCACGTGCACTCGGACATGAATTTGGAAATGAAGTCAGGATTGAATAATTTCTCCTCAAACTGGGAGTAACTTTCTATCTTGTTGCAATATATAGCTTTTTATAATTTGGAATGCGGCGGCCGTGAACGCGGTGGTTATGTTCAAAACTGGTTTTCTTTTCTTGGTGGATGCCATAACAGAAGAAAAGCAGCTCCAAAGAGAGCCTTAATTATTTGTGCTTTTTTTAATAATGAAATTAGAGGCATATATCATTGTTCGAAATTTGAATGGATGATGGATGATTGTTGTTTTCGTAGTTCTACTAAAAAGCCATAAATTGCTATCAAATAATGATAATTATAGTTTTCTACAAATTATTATCGAATTTTCCAAAAAAAACATCATTAATTATCATTGTAAAATTATTACATTTTCAATTTAAATTATGCTAACAAAACTTAATAAAATGGAAACATATTATTATTGCCAAAAATTAATGTCTTATAAAGTAATTATTAGATGATAAAAATAATTCATATTAAATAAATACATTATAATTTTTTTTTATTAAATTATATTATTTATATAGCGACAATATCCTAGCCATGACATGATGGTGCTCCTGCTGCTCGCAAACTCCCGAGCGTTGTACTCATGTTGTTCGATTTTGCCGTGTGCACTAGAGTTTGCGAGCGGCGGGAGCGCCGCCGTGCCGGGGCAATGTCGTGGTCGGAGTACTGTCGCGCTGGGCATAGAGAGGCCCCCGTGCATTCTCACTCGTATAAACATACATAATTTAATTATTTTATAGACATTTTAGTTTATTCAATTGTATCCATTGTCGTATCTTAGAGATCAATATGTCGTTTGATAGCTCTCATCGAGTCGGTTGATAGCATAGTAAGTCGGTTTGAAAAATATTGTATTAGTTCGAATTTAAAGTAAACGCCTAAATTATTTTAATTAAAAATATTGTTCATTAATAAATAGAGGAGCAATAAAAGTGGACTATTCCAAAATAAATCGAATTTATTTGGGTTGCTGACAACGATGCACGAATAAGCAACCCCTTTTATTATGACCACATTTATTTGTCGATATATAATTGTAAAATATTTATTTTCTGTAATGAAAGTGAGTTATGCTCAGCGGCAGGAAGGCTTACCGCACGAGTTTTTATGCGGCTTCTCGCACAAGATGTTTTGGCTTCCGCCTCTGACCAGCACCAACCCCGGTTCGGAATAGCACATGGGTTCCCGTTGCTCATGTCACCCCGTTTCAATTTGCCGCCTTATTTCCATTTCCATGAATCGTTGTGGGTCCCGATAATGAATGGCGGGTCTTTTTTTGGGTGTTCAAATTGGTGGCGGGCACTGTCCTTAGAATCGGGCACCCATTTTGGGCGGCCATTGCCCCACTTTCCCACGATCTCTATTGTAAAAAAAAAAAGGATTGTTATTGATTAATTATTTTTTTCTAATTTACAAATTGTTATTTGCAGATTAATTTTAGACTCGAGCATTCAACATCTCTGATGACTTTCTGAGCACTTCGATGTGTGCACGGATCGTCTTTTTTCCTCAACTTGGCCTCTATCCACACATTTATTTATGAATCATGATCCGCGCACACATCAAAGTGCTCAGAAGGTCGTCAGAGATGTTCCTTCGTTGTCGGCTCTGCTCAGGAGAACAAATATATCGAATGCTCAAATTTAAAATTGGTCGGCGGATAACAATTTGTAAATTAGAAAAATGACCAGCTGATTAACATTTATGGACTGCGAATAACAATTCCCAAAAAAAAAAATCACTTGAAAATGTTGATTACAGCAGTACAAGACTCACATTACTACAGAAGATCGATCACAGCTGGACTGGGCTCATTTCTCCTCTCCCCGCCCTTTTCGTCAATCATTATAGCCCCTTTATAGAAATCCCGAGCTTGATTTATGAAAGTTCAGGGGACTTTCAGGTCTGCTTTCTCCCACCCTCTCTCTCCGCCACATTTCTTATCGTCGAAGCTGCGATATTGGACTTCTCTCGCTTGGATCTGAAACAATGCGGCGGGAGAGATCTGGGTGGCAGGCCGCCCGCCTCATCACTGTCTTCTTGCCGCTGCTGTTGTTGCTGCGCTTCGAAACGAGGCTGGTCGCCGCTCAATCGCCCAGATCTTCTCCTTGGAAAACATTGAGCGGTGAGGCTCATTTGATTCTTTTATCAGTTTAGGGTTTTGAATTTCCGAGTTAACTGTGATAGGAGTTTGCCGCGAGTTCTTATGCAAATCTGGTTTCATTCTGGTGATTCGAATCAGTAGTTGTGAGCTTTTATGCAGACTTTCGGTCAGGTTTTTAAGCGGTAGATTTTGTTTCCATGGCCTAATTATACATCACTTATAAATGGATGAACAGCTTATAAACTAGTTTAAATTTTTTTTTAATAATGGTTTGGAAGGCGTTTTTGAGATTTAACCTTTTTCCGGCTCTTGCTGAAGATGGACTAGGCTCTGTTTGGGGAGACGGTGGCGATCATGAATGCAGTGATCGGAAACTGTGGTGAAGAACACAATTGCATTGTTTAGGAACTGTCTTTTCAGCAGCAGTTTTATCTATTTAATAGTATATCTCTGTGGTTGCTATTTAGTGTAAAACGACCACACTCATTTTTCATTCCAAAACCCGGGTCGAAGATAGGAGAGGTGGTGCCTATTATAAGCACGAGTGGACCGTCTGGGTAGGCGGTGTGAGATTAATCTTGACATGCTTTTTTTTGTTCATGCTGGACTGTCCAACACGCCCCCTCAGCATGAACCTAGCTCTAATACCATGTTAAACGACCGCACTCATTTTTCTTTCCAAAACCCGGGTCAAAGATAGGAGAGGCGGGGTCTATTATAAGCACGAGTGGACCGTCTGGGTAGATGGCGTGAGACTAATCTTGGCATGCCTTTTTTTGGTTCATGCTGGACCGTCCAACATTTACATCAAATTAACTTAACATGGAAACACGCATAATGTACAATTCATATAGTTAAACAACGAAATAATTAATAACAATATAAATAAATGTCCAACACATTTAAAATGATCAAAATGTCATGATGTATTTTGTTCGTCCGCTTTGTGAAGCTTCTCGTGAAAATTGTAACTATTCAAAATTGTAAATAAATAATTGAAATACCTGCTTGCATTCCCTAAATTGATTGGCAATATGATCTCTTAATGCTGGCATTTCATCAACACCTCTCCCTTTAACGAAAATCTGCATCAATTTCATCTGCTTCGAGCACGATTTTCATTTGACTCCTGTTGTATACAATTCTCATCGTCCTCACAGTCAACAAACCTCGGGTCTAAAACAAACAACAAGAATCAACATAAACACAATTAAAAGTTCATGATGGAAACATAGAATATAGTATTAAAAAGTGTAGAGAAATGGTGTAAACCTTGTAGTATATTCACTTGAGAGATAAATACAAGTATGAGTACAAATATATAGGAAGAGAGAGGAGGAAGAAACCCTATACAGGAGATGTGGGACTAAAAGAGAGAAAGATAAATGGGCCTAATATATGGGCCTTTACATGGGTTTTCCTATATTCTCTAACACTCCCCCGCAAGCTGGAGAGTACAAGTCGTAGGCACCCAGCTTGGATAAGAACTGGTGGTATAATGGCCGAGGAAGAGCTTTAGTCATGATGTCAGCAACTTGTTTTGCAGCTGGGACATGTTCCAATTCTATCTTCTTTGACTGAACCTTTTCCCGGATGAAATGACAATCAACTTCAATATGCTTTGTCCGCTCATGAAACACAGGATTCTTGGCAATATGAATAGCAGCCTGACTGTCACAAAGAAGAGTTGCCGGAGAGGAGAGTTTGACACCTAAATCTCCCAAAAGTCCTTCAAGCCAGGTTAATTCAGATGCGACAGCAGCCATAGCTCTATATTCAGCCTCAGCAGAGGAGCGAGCAACCACAACCTGTTTCTTGCTACGCCATGTTATAAGATGTCCACCAAAGTACGTACAAAAACCAGTCATGGAACGCCTGTCATCTGGAGAGCCAGCATAGTCAGCATCCGAGTAAGCAAGAAGAGATGGCGAGGTGGATGGTTTGTAGACAAGGCCTTGTCCAGGAGCAGTTTTCAAGTATCGGAGAATGCGCTCAACAGCTTGGAGATGAGACGTCCTCGGAGTGTGCATGAAGCGACTTACAACACTGACGGCAAACGAAATATCTGGTCGAGTAACTGTAAGATAAATCAGCTTCCCAACCAAACGACGGTAGTACTCTGGATTCTCAAGGAGTTGATCAATCTCAGAACCAGCTGCACATAATTTTTGGTTTGAATCCATAGGGGTATCTGCAGGTTTACAGCCAGAGAAACCTGCCTCTTGAAGTAAGTCAATGCAGTATTTTCGTTGGGACAGGACTAACCCATCGGATCGACGAGCGACTTCAATTCCGAGGAAGTATCTAAGATTGCCAAGATCCTTCGTTTGAAACGCCGAGTTCAGATGCTCCTTGAGTTGTTGTATCCCAGAGATGTCGTCCCCAGTGATCAGGATATCATCAACATACACAAGGAGGATCACAGTTCCCGTGGGTCCTTCTTTGATGAATAGTGAGAATTCAGCAGATCACCGTTCAAGAAGGCGTTCTTGATATCTAACTGAAGAAGAGGCCAACGGCGGTGGACAGCAACGGAGATCACCACACGAACGGTGTTCAACTTGGCTACAGGGGAGAAGGTTTCATCGTAGTCCAAGCCCTGTTGTTGAGTAAAACCGCGGGCAACGAGACGAGCCTTTAAGCGATCAAGGGTCCCATCGGCATTTTGTTTGACCGTGAAGACCCATTTGCAGCTGACACAGTGTTGGCCAGGAGGAAGAGGTACCAGCTCCCAAGTGTGATTAGCGCGGAGAGCGACCATCTCTTCTTCCATCGCAGCACGCCACCCTGGATGCTGTAGCGCTTCCTGCACAGAGTTAGGGAGGGAAATGGAAGAAAGAGAGGTAGCAAACCGGTGAAGAGGTGGAGATAGCCGGTGGAGAGACACGTGGTTTGCCATCGGATTAGCTGTAGAGGCGGAGGCCGGATCAACCGCTGATGGAGAGGCATCGGTAGCCGAGGGCGTCTGACGGGGACCATCCTTAGACTTACGACGAGAGTATACTTGAATAACGGGAGGAGGTTGTGCAGGAGATGGAGATGGTGAAGGTACCGTAGGTGGCGGAGATGGTGAGGGTGTAGCGTCCGGCGAAACAAAAGGACGAACAGGAGTGGAAGGTAATGTGCTTGTAACGGAGGGAGAGTGGAATGATTGATCTTCACAGAACGTAACATCAGGTGAGACAACGGTCTTGCCGGTTGTTGGAGAGTAGCACACGTATCCTTTTTGGGTCCGAGAATAGCCGACAAACATATACTTGGCAGCTCGGGGGGCAAGTTTATCGATAGGGGGACCGAGAAGGTGGACGTAGCAGACGCAACCGAAAATGCGAGGTGGAATAGGAAAAAGAGGAGTGGAGGGGAAGAGTAGTGTCATGGGAGTGGCAAAGTTAAGAACAGAGGAGGGCATGCGGTTAATGAGATGGCAAGCAGTGGAGACGGCAAAGTTCCAGTATTCCGTAGGAACCCGCATTTGAACCATGAGTGCCCGAGCAACATCCAGAAGGTGACGGTTTTTTCGTTCGGCAACGCCATTTTGTTGGGGGGTATAGGCACAAGAGGTTTGGTGAATTATGCCAAACTCTGTGCAGAGAGTGGAAAAGGAGCGGCCAGTGTACTCGCGAGCGTTGTCAGTTCGAATTATTTTAAGTGTAGTGGAGAATTGTGTCCGTGATTCAGTCACAAAAGCACGAAACACAGATGGTAGCTCAGAGCGATCATGAAGTAAATATAACCAGGTAACACGTGAATAATCATCAATAAAAGTTACAAAATAACGATAGCCATAAATACTTGGGACCTTATAAGGGCCCCATACATCAGAATGTACTAAAGATAATGGAGTCGTGCTCCGGGTACATGAAGGGGAAAAAGAAGAGCGATGTTGCTTGCCATAGATGCAAGCTTCGCAAGTAAACTCATGAAGAGGTACATCAGGGAGAGCTTTGCGGAGGACTGGAAGAGGAGCATGCCCAAGTCGGCGATGCCAGTCAACTGTGGAGACAGTCAGGAAAGTGGTAGGTGGGAGATCCAAGAGATAGAGCCCATTCATCAGCCGACCGCTACCAATGATACTCCGTGTGCGGCGATCCTGAAAAACAAAAGAAGAGGGAGAGAAGGTTACACAGCAATCAAGATCCTGTATCAAACGACTTACAGAGAGTAAGTTGAAAGGAGAGCCCGGAACATGAAGAACCGAGGAGAGCTTTATAGTGGGAGTGAGATGCAGATCAGCAGCACCAGCAACCGGAGTAGTAGCACCATTTGCAACAACAATAGACGGAGGGTGAGACGTCTGTATATACTGAGGTGGTTTCTGGGAGGTGATGTGATGCGTTGCTCCAGAATCTACGATCCAATGAGAACAGTGAGATATGCAGGTTATACCTTCAGTAGAGAAAGAAGCAACGGAGCCAGGAGAACGGCCAAGACTGCCTTGAAGCTGTTGGAACTGAGAGCGTAGGTCATCATATTCCTGTCGGGTAGGACCAAGCTGATCGGCTGGTGAAGATGCAGCAGGAGGTGCCGAAGTAGCAGCAAGGTGAGGAGGGAGACCATGCTTTCGGTAGCAGGTTGTTTCACGATGACCGTCACGGCCACAGTAAGTACACTTTAAAGGAGGTCGGCCACCACGTCCTCGTCCCCGAGACGGGGGACGACCACCTCGAGCAGAGGAACCAAGGGTAGGTGTTGGAAGGAGCGGCTGTTGGAGAAGAGCCGGAGAAGAACTGTGCGGGGCCTCAGATGGAGGTGTAACCTTGATAAGCATGGAGCAGACAGCAGACAGAGACGGTGTGGTAGTAGAGGAGAGAATCTGAGCGCGAACGCTATGTAGATGAGGAGGTACGCTCGAGAGTAGCATAGCAATGGTCACTGCCTCTTTCTGTGATCGCTGAATAGCGAGATCTGGAGTGGGAGGCTGATGCTGAAGCCAAGCCTCGTGAAGAGTCTTCGCCTTGACGACATGAGAGAGCATGTCATCGGGCGCACAAAGCTTAAGATTCTGAAGATCAGATATGATGTCATACAGATGTTGGAGACTGTTCTGCCCAGAGTAGAAGGCATGAAGTTCATCCCACATGGCTTTGGCGGTGTCATGATACATAGCCATCCTATACGGTTCCGAGTCCATGGAGTTGAGAAGCCACGTTTGGACACGACCATCATCCTTAAGCCAGTCAGCAGTAGGCTCAGTAGTAACCTGGGTTAAGTGAGGAAGGAGCCCTTTGGTCTGTAAGACTCGACGTACCGAGTGCACCCATTCCACAAAATTACGCTTCCCGGTAAGTGAGATGGTGGTAATTCGAAGTTCATCACGAACATCGTTGATCGGAGCAGGTGACGGAAGGGTAGTGGAGGAAGAATCGTCGAGAGCCATTGGAAGAGAAGCCGGCCAGAAGGAGCAACGGTCTGGAAAGGCTGGAGGCAGATCGCTGCTGACGAACAGGGCAGAGACCGCAGCTGGCGAGCAGGAGATCGGCAGAGACCGGCGCACGAGATTGGCAGACTTCAGCTGGCGAGCAGGAGATCGGCAGAGACCGGCGCAGGAGAGCTCGCAGAGAGCAGGAGATCGAGCAGGAGAGCTTGCAGAGACCGGCGCTGAGCTCGCAGAGATCGGCAGAGACCGGCGCTGAGAACGCACGAGACCGGCGCTGTGGAGATCCACAGAGATCGCAGCGAGCACAGATAGGATGCGCGCTGGCGGAATTGCGGAGATCGATAGCAAAGATCGGGCGAGTAGAGAGCGGGCAGATCGCAGCGAGCGTGCGGGAAGAAGACCGCAGAGCAGAAGCGGCTGGGATCGCAACTTAAGACCGCAGAGCTTGAGATCTTACGAGCCTTTGCAGAGCAGAAGCGGGAAGGAGAAGGAGGTGGGTCCCACGGATGCAGGCTATAAAAGCCAGGAGAGGAGCGGAAGCTGGGGGGGGGGGGCAAAGCTGGACGCAGAGGAGCAACGCAGCAAGGGAGCGGTCTCAAAAAAAGGAGACCGCGAGATTTCAGCAGGGGGGGGGGGGCGGTCAGAAAATTGGAGACCTCAGATTTTGGACCGATGCCCTGATACCATGTAGAGAAATGGTGTAAACCTTGTAGTATATTCACTTGAGAGATAAATACAAGTATGAGTACAAATATATAGGAAGAGAGAGGAGGAAGAAACCCTATACAGGAGATGTGGGACTAAAAGAGAGAAAGATATATGGGCCTAATATATGGGCCTTTACATGGGTTTTCCTATATTCTCTAACAAAAAGTATACCGAAGTCTTCAGGCCACGTGTCCTAAGCCATCAAAATTTTTTATCGGATGGACATTTCTTGAAATCCTCTCTTACATTTGTCAAGGACAAATTCCATTGCAAAGTTGTATACATTTAGATGATCGTATATTTTTTGGATCCTCCGCTTGCTCTTCATATGCTTCTTTGATCGTTGATGATCTAGCTGGAGGTATCTTATTGGCTCTCGGAGCTCAATTGGTGATGATGACCAGTTTAGAGCTCCCTTATCTAGGAGGGTCTGTGGTTCAAGCCCCAGCCTCAACAACCCACTATTGAAATTAGAGGTTGCGGCTAATCAGATCTGTGGAGAGGGGTTGAGGTCACTGGTCTGCAGACCTGTATCACTCCCACAGTAGACCGTGACGTCACATCTAGTTTGCTTAAAGTTTGGTCTCATGGGTGCTCTTTATTTGTAGACTGTTTTGTTTTTGTTTTCTTACTGGGTCATTTTATCCTTCTTCTCCCATCCTTCTTCTCCCGTTGGCTCTTTCGAAGTTGGAACACATAAATCTTGGTTTTATTTATTTGTGTTTGATCTATTTTGTGATTACATTGTGTTCATATTTTGATTTTGGAGTCATGTACACATTTGGATGGGCATCCCGTTCAACATTTATAATAGCACATTATGCATTACACATCAATAGCTCATAAACTAGATAAGTTTATTTATACCTGTTATATGCACAAATGATAAAATATGGCACAATGTTTTACTTCTACAAACATTTTGATGTTGTTAATATTTCAAACATTTATTGCATATTGGCTTATTCACTTTTGCTTCTGCAGGTGTCGCCCCTCTAGTTGTTGCCAAGGGTGGTTTTTCCGGACTTTTCCCTGATTCCAGCTATTTTGCCTACCAGTTTACAAAAGATGCTAGCTCACCTGATACAATATCTTGGTGTGATGTTCAATTGACAAAGGATGGTATTGGATTATGTCTATCCGATATTAAATTGGACAACTGCACAAACATTTCAGAGGTCTTCCCTGATGGGAAGAAAAGTTATGTTATCAATGGCGTGTCGACAACGGGTTGGTTTTCTGTGGATTACGATGATCGTAGTTTATCAAACGTCTTTGGTAAGTGGCTCGGCATCTCCAAGTTCTGCACTTTTGTTTCCCTTTTAACCCATCAAAGGAATTAAAACATTGAAGTAGTTTTTATCTCACGCATACATATGAAAAGGATGAACTTCAATTTTCATGTCAACTGTGATTATTTCTCATGTGCATTGTATTGTAACTCATAGCCTACGGAAAACTTAAAAGACCTGTGTTGGTGTGCATTTAGCCATTGTTGGTGTGCATTTAGCACTGAATGGTGTGCGTTTAGTGCGCTCCTCCGTTTCTTGTAATTAATCCCACATCTCCAAATGATGTATTAGGCTCCCCTCATTAGGGTATAAATATGAGAGCAATGTAAGAGAATAATTGACTTCTGAGTGTGAATAAAAGAAACCTGATTTATTCTATTTCTTCATGGTATCAGAGGGAGGTTCGAAAAAAAAGGTCCCAGTAATTTCCTCCCAATGCTCCGCCCCTTGAATTAGAGGAGAAGGGGGTTCAATTGACGGTGAGTTTGCGCTCGGCCCTTGGGCAGGAGGGGTGCGACACTTGCGTAGGGGGTTGTTTGCGCACTTGCGCAGGAGGAGGGCGGCAGGAGCGGAAGGCTATTTGCGTTCGGCACTTGCGCTCAGGAGGGGTGCGCTCGACACTTGCGCTCAGGAGGGGTGCGCTCGACACTTGCGACACTTGCGCGCAGGAGGGGTGCGCTCGGCATTTGCGACACTTGCGGCACTTGCACTCGGCACCTGCGCTGTGGCACTTGCGCTCGGCACCTGCGACACTTGCGCTCAGGAGGGGTGCGCTCGACACTTGCGGCACTTGCGCAAAGATCCTGAATGCACAAAGATCCTGAATGTTTTAATTCATAAAGTTCTGCACTTGCGCAGGAGACTGTTTGCGCTCGGCCCTTGCGCATGAGGGGTGCGGCACTTGCGCACAGTGCGCATAAGGAGTCAGCACTTGCGCAAAGTGCGACACTTGTGCCCGAGGACGACAGAAGGCTGATCACACAGTGCGTGCGGCGGAAGGCTCGCGTAGAAGGATCCGCGCTGCTGCGGCGGAAGGCTCGCAAGAGACTGTTTGCGCTCGACACTTGCGCATGAGGGGTGCGGCACCTGCGCACACTGCGTAGAAGGACCCGCGCTGCTGCGGCGGAAGGCTCGCATGAGACTGTTTGCGCTAGGCACTTTTATGAGGGGTGCGGCACCTGCGCACAATGCGCAGAAGGAGTCAGCACTTGCGCAAAGTGCGGCACTTGCGAACGAGGACGACGGAAGGCTGATCGCACAGTGCGTGCGGCGGAAGGCTCGCGCAGAAGGACCCGCGCTGCTGCGGCGGAAGGCTCGGAGGCTCGCACAGTGCGTACTTGTCAAAATAAAAAGTTTCTCCAAAAGTGGTGCACGCTTATGGAGAAATTGATTGCAAAAATGCAGGAGACAGATCTAAATGTGTTCTTCGAGTTCTTGTGGATGTCCAAAGGTGAGGGGGTAGCTCAGTCGTCGCCGCCTCTGGTGAAGCTGGATCTTCCCCTTGTGGAGCTAAAGCTCGATGGACCAACTACATACTTGAGCTGGTCGCATCGGGTGAAGAGGGCACTCTTCATGGTGGGCGCAAAGGTGGTGGAAGAGGAGGGGTGCGGCACTTGCGCACAGTGCGCATAAGGAGTCAGCACTTGCGCAAAGTGCGACACTTGCGCACGAGGACGACGGAAGGCTGATCGCACAGTGCGTGCGGCGGAAGGCTCGTGTAGAAGGATCCGCGCTGCTGTGGCGGAAGGCTCGCAGGAGACTGTTTGCGCTCGGCACTTGCGCATGAGGGGTGCGGCACCTGCGCACACTGCGCAGAAGGACCCGCGCTGCTGCGGCGGAAGGCTCGCAGGAGACTGTTTGCGCTAGGCACTTGCGCATGAGGGGTGTGGCACCTGCACACAATGCGCAGAAGGAGTCAGCACTTGCGCAAAGTGCGGCACTTGCGCACGAGGACGACGGAAGGCTGATCGCACAGTGCGTGCGGCGGAAGGCTCGCGCAGAAGGACCCGCGCTGCTGCGGCGGAAGGTTCGGAGGCTCGCACAGTGCGTACTTGTCAAAATAAATAGTTTCTCTAAAAGTGGTGCATGCTTATGGAGAAATTGATTGCTAAAATGCAGGAGACGGATCTAAATGTGTTCTTCGAGTTCTTGCGGATGTCCAAAGGTGAGGGGGTAGCTCAGTCGTCGCCGCCTCTGGTGAAGCTGGATCTTCCCCTTGTGGAGCTAAAGCTCGATGGACCAGCTACATACTTGAGCTGGTCGCATCGGGTGAAGAGGGCACTCTCCGGAAGGAACCTGGAGGGCTATCTGACTGGCGAGAAGGGGGAGCCAGAAAAGAACTCGGATGGGTACAATGAGTGTAAGACTACACATAGTCTATTACACACTTGGCTCATAACTTCGATGACCGCGTCTATTGCTATCACTGTGGATGGCATAGAGACTGTAAGCAATGTTTGGGGGAAGCTACAGAGGCTCTATGCAGGAATTGACAACAACATGCACGTGCTTCAGATCGAGCGGGAGATAGAGACTGTAACCCAGAGAGATCGCTTGATTCAAGAGTATGCCGCAGATCTGGAGCGACTGTGTGCAGATTATGATTATTTCTCATCAGTTGCATGCTGCAAAGATCCTGAATGCACAAAAGAGGAGCGAGATGCTCAGTGAAGGACTATGCACTTTATGAGGGGGTTGAACCCGACTTTTGAGCCAAAGAGTGGAATGTTGCTCGCTCAGCTAAAGATTCATACCCTGGATGAGACGATCTCAGCTATGATGCAGGAGGAGAGCCAGATTAAGCTTCAGTCTGGTACGACTGCACCCGTCAGGGTGAAATCAGCCATAGTGGTAACCAATCCTGGGCACACAAGATACAAGGGTAAGACACGACAGTGTTATAATTGTGGCGAGATAGGTCATTTGCGACTGGCTTGTCCCAAGCCATCAAAATTGCGGGATGCAGGTGGACGAGGAAAAGGAGGCTACCATGGTCGCAGTCATGGTGGGCGCAGAGGTGGTGGAAGAGGAGGTTACCATGCGAATTTGATGATAGCCGAAAGCGAGGTAGACAGAAGTATGTCTGATATAGGTTACTCAGAGGAGCAGGAGATCGTGAATGCTTACTCTCAGCTGATGCAGAAAAAGCAAAAGGGTGTGATTGATGACACACTCACTCCAGTTTCATCAAGGGGTAACATTGCCTCGTACGCTCATTCAACCTCAGGTACGGATGAAACTCTTGCCCTCACAGCTATATCAAATACTAGATCACCAGATTGGATAGTCGATACGGGTGCTTCTCGACATGTCACTGGGGATGCTAGAGAATTCCTTTCGTTTACTCCCTAGTAGTCCCAGAGAGCATCCAGACTGCTGATGACACAACTCAACCAGTGGTTGGTAAGGGTACCGTGCGATGTACCAATACTTTGACTTTGTCCAATGTTTTGCATGCTCCATCCTTTCCTGTGAATTTCCTATCCATTAGTGTCATCATATCTCAACTAAAATGTGTTGTTTTGTTTGATATTCCGAAGGTGATCTTCCAAGAGAAGGAGACCGACAGAAGACTCGAGACTGACACATGGCACAGTGGCTTGTGGTACCTGGATAAGGAAAATATGAACCCAGCTCTTTCCATACTGGTAGAAGATGATGCAGGAGTCGGGAGGAGCATAGAAGAATCGCTTCTTCTTTATCATCGGCGACTGGGTCATCCCTCTTTTCATGTTTTAAGTCAGTTGTATCCCGCTTTATTTGAGAAAACTCATCGTGATAAACTTGTCTGTGACGCATGCGAGTTTGGGAAACACACTAGAAACTCTTATTTCAGTTCTGATAATAAAAGTGTTGCTCCATTTGATTTAATACATTCTGATGTTTGGGGATATTGTCCCACAACTACTGTGAATGATTTTTGTTATTTTTTGGCTTTCATTGATTGTTTCTCTCGTGTGATCTGACTTTACTTGATGAAAAATAAAAGTGATGTGTTTGCATACTTCAAGGATTTTCACAAAGGGGTTCAGACTCAATATGGTGCAGTTGTAAAAGTGTTGAGGTCTGACAATGAGACATAATACACCAACAAAGAATTTGGAGAGTACTTGTCCTCACAGGGAATACAACATCAAACAGCTTGCCCATACACACCAGAGCAGAACGGTGTAGCGGAACGAAAGAACAGACACCTTTTGGAAGTGACTCGGAGCATGATGATATCGATGAAGGTGCCAAAATACTTGTGGGGGCAAGCTGTCCTCACAACAACATATTTGATCAATCGAATGCCCTCACGAGTATTGGAATGGAAGTCCCCGATTGAGATACTACGGGGGAAGAATGAAGATATTCTTTTCCTCAAGACCTTCGGTTGCGTGTGCTTCGTACAGGACCGGAGACCAAATGTGGGAAAGTTGGATCCAAAGGCTCTGAAGTGTGTTTTTGTTGGGTATTCGACTACTTAAAAATGGTATGTGTGTTGGAGCCCGGTAGAGAGAAAATTACTCATTAGTATGAATGTCACATTTAAAGAGTTTGAGCCATATTATTCCTCTCTGGTTGACTCGCCTCTTGGAGACCCGCTCGTTACGAATGGTATGAGACGAGAAGGGGAAGATATCAGTAGTACTGAGAGGCGAATAATGAGTATCCTTTGCCCTCCTGTACAAAAGGGTGTGGAGTTGGTTATTGCGCCAGTACATGAGGAGAATAAATCTGCCATCGATGAACATCAGGCTCAAGGGGAGTTGAGAGTGTATACACGAAGAAGCCAGCAGAATGAAGCTACAATGCATAGTGCCACTTGTGTCGAGTCCCTTGTCTTCTGCTACTCTCACTCCTGAGACACCTACTCCATCCACTTCAGCCTCCAAATCCACAGGTGTTATAATTCCTCCCCTTCCTACTTCCTCTCCCATATCGGTAAGGCGGAGTTCCCGCAGAAATGCAGGAGTCTCACCTGATCGATATGGCTTTCCCCATGATATTGCTCAATTTGTCTTTTACTCTATACATGGAGCATTCATTGCATCTTTGGACAATGTCTCTATTCCTAAGCATTGGCAGATTGCTAAGAAAGATTCACAGTGGAAAGCTGCAATGCTAGAAGAACTCGGGGGCATTGGAAAAGAATAAAACCTGGAATCTTGTATCTCTACCACATGGAAAAATGGTTGTTGGGTGCAAGTGGGTTTTTACGGCGAAACAGAATCAGAAGGTCAGGTTGAGCGCTACAAAGTCCGATTGGTTGCAAAGGAGTATAATCAAACTTATGACATCGACTACGATGAAACCTTTGCACCCGTCACAAAGATGAGCACAGTGCGGACATTGATATCTTTGGCGGCAAATGGAGGATGGAAACTACACCAGCTGGACGTGAAAAATGCCTTTCTTCACTGAGACTTGTTGGAAGAAGTTTACATGGAGGTACCACCGGGCTTTGACACGAGACAAACAACAGGGAAGGTGTGTAGACTCAATAAGTCACTTTATGGACTGAAGCAGTCTGCTCGAGCCTGGTTTGACAGGTTTAGGAGGGCCATAATAGTTATGGGATATCAGCAGACCAATGCGGACCATACAGTGTTCTTTCGGCAACGTGGAGCTCACATTACAATACTTGCTGTGTATGTGAACGATATGATCATCGCAGACGATGATGAAGGTGAAATTACTCAGCTGAAGAAGAGATTGGGAAAGAAATTTGAGGTGAAAGACTTTGGGCAAATAAGATACTTTCTTAGTCCCGCGGTGTAGAAGGGATTGTTCTATCCCAATGGAAATATGTGTTGGATCTGCTCAAAGAGATAGGTAAGCTAGGGTGTAGGCCTGCAGTTGCTCCCATTGATCGACTTTGGGCAACTAAGATACTTTGTTGGTATACACTTAAGCCACTCTTCCAATTAGGGGCTAAATCGCTTTTGCCCCACTTAATCGACAACACAACCAGTCAATATATTTTTCAACGTTCTTCGGAGAATCTGTAACGGGCATCTGTCGGGTGGTACGATTGGATGTTCATGAAAAATTGTTTTTTGCAGATTTATATGCCATTCCCTTGGAGGAGTTTAACATGGTACTAGGGCTTCATTGGATTCATACCTTGGGTCCGATCATTTGGGATTTCACATTGCTTATCATGACATTTGAACTTTTTCCCGGCAAAGTTTGTTGGCATGGAAAAGAACTTGTAGTCATCAAGTTAGCCACATGTTGAATTATTGGAGAAACTATTAATCGACTACTAAAACTTTTTTGGAGAGCCGGCCAACCTACCTCTTCGGCGACCGCACCACCATCATATCTTTCTCTTTCTAGGAATATCTCTTATAGTGGTGCGGCCATGCTATTATCTGTTCAATGAGAAGGACAAGATTGAACTGGTGAGGGCAATCCAATATCTGATACCATACTTATGAGGACAATGATTTGTCATCCGGGCTGACCATTTCAACTAAAAATATCTATTGGACCAAAAAATACTACTCCCCTTGGCAGAATTGGATTAGCCGCTTTTTGGGATTCAACTTCGCTGTCAAAATTGATCAGACAAGTTGAATGGTGATGCTGATGATCTCTCACGATAGTCCGACCCTATTGGCTATTTCTCATCCACAATTTGCATTGTTCGACGCTATCCGAGAGGTGTGAAATTCCCCTACACACCGAAAAAAAAGATCGGATTTTGATGGGAGGGGCCGAAGACAGTGATCTTTTGATGATGGGCTGATTTGTTGCAGAGGAAAGGCCATCCTCATAACCACATCTCCTTTAATGCCTTTAGCCGTCAACATCATTCATAATATGACTTACCAAGGGTCCAAAAAGATGATCCAACGGATGTGGGCTGATTTTTATTGGAAGGTATTGAAAAGGATTGTGAAGAAGATGGTGCAATCATGTTCTTTCTTTTTTCAAAATTTAAAAGGAAATATTCACCATTGAATTTTCGTGTCACAATGACTCTAAGAAGTCCATCCCTCACTCTAAGAAGTCCATCCCTCAGGCTATTCTAAAAACTACAGTCCCACTGGCCTTGGCAATCCTAGTGCGCAATTCTAGTGCCAAGTTTTCTTTTTAAGTCGATTGCAGTCCTAGTGCCATTGAAAAAAAAATTGTGACTTCTGTTGAAACCGATTTCTCGGTCTTTTGTGGAGCTCGGTCCCTCAACGAGTTGAGGGGCAGCTAGCACTTACTGGCTCCCCGGAAGGAACGGACCGGAGACTCGAAACTAGACACAGACCCTTGGTCGCAGCGAGGAGGTCCCACCACACACCCGAAAGATCTTTGAGCGCTTCCCCTCCCAAGCCAAAGCTGAGACTGAGCACCTTGGAGAGCCTGAGAGCTAAACCAAGAACCCAGGGAGGAGGAAGCTCAGAGTACTGAGATTGGAATCCTCTCCAAAGGTGCCCTTCAAGGTCTATTTATAGTTTTTTACTCACGGTTTGCTAATAGCGAGATTCCGCCTTACATTTTTACTATACACAGTCCAAAATGGTCTGCCAACAGCCAAACTCCGTTGTTCTGAGAGGCTATTGACATCCCACGAAGGGTATCCAGGTAAAGACACCCTTGGACCCTTACTGGGCGTGTCACCCATCAGGGCCCCCCTAGCTTGGCTCGCTCGCTCGCCTGCGAGCGTCCCCTGCGAAATCGGCTCGCCCGCCTTCCTGCGGGCGTCCCACTTGGATCCGACTCGCCCGCCTTCCTGCCAGCGGCCGCGAGGTTCCAGCTCGCCTCGCCTATTCCTCTTGATCCTGGTTTACTTGGCCTCTCTTCACCTCCTGACGAATACCGAGGTTGTATAACTTCACAACTAGTTCACATCACCATTCATATATTTACCATCCACATAATACATTTGGCTCAGGCAGTCTAACATCATATACCAAGTTCTTTTTAAGCCAATAGCAGTCCTGCACAAAAGGACTGGCAGTCCGGTCCGGGACCGGTCTTTTGGAAGACCGGTCTTTTGGCCGACCGGTCCCGGTCAAACCGGTCCCGGTCCGGGACCGGTTTTTCTCCTCTGGAGGAGGACCGGTCCTAACCGGTCCCGGACCGGTCTTTTTATTAAAAAAATAAAAAAATAAAATAAAAAATAAAATTAAAAATAAAATAAAATATATAATTATAATTGTATAAAGTAAATTAAATTTTTTGGGATATAAAACTAATGTGCATACAAATTACAAAATAAAGTTAAATAAAACTCAAAATTAAATAAAATTTGATTTTTATTAAAAATTAAACCAATTACAAATTACAAAATTATTTACAATACATTTAAAAAAAATTAAATAACATTACATTTAATAAAATAAAATGAAAACTACATTTAAAATAAAATGAAATTACATTGAATTAAAAAAAATACAACTTGTTTATTTTGCGGCGCTGCCCAAATTTAAATTATTCAGCTCGTCTTCAACTTCAGACTCGCTATCTTCAATTGACGAAACATGTTGCCTCCTCCTCAGAGCATCCAAATGATCCTTGTAGCAAATGCAAATCTCCAAAGATTCTTCAGTCAAACGACATCTTCGCTCGTTCAGAATCCTGCCACTCAAAGAAAATGCAGACTCCGAAGCTACCGTACTAGCTTGGATTGTTAGTAAATCACGGGCCATTACGGCCAAAATAGGATACAGATTAGTTTTAGATTTCCACCAGTTTAAAATATCAAAATTTTCAATTTCGCTTTCGGTCATATAATCTTGAAATTGTGTTTTGCTATATAAACCTAATTCGTTTAAAGTACTTGATGTTCTTTGTTTTTTCCTAGAAGCTAATTCTAAAAGTTTATTTTTTAAAGTATCTTTTGTTTTAGGTTGGGTGAATTCTACGCGAGGCCGCGATCCGTACATTTGATCATAATAATTATAAAGAGGAGTAAATTCAGAATTAAATTTTGAAACACTAACATTAACAAAAATACTAGAGGATTCGTCTATATCTAAATTCCGATTAATTTCTTCTATAAAATTTTCAACGCCGTCTACGCCCATTAAAGGGTTCAAAGCCGCGGCGCAAGAAAACATAGGAGGCATATCTTTGTAATATTTAAAAAACTTTCCCTCCATTATTAATATTAATGGACGCCACATTTCGTTCGTTTTGTAATTTTTAAACGTTTTAGAAATTAATAAAAAATTTTCAAGAACTAATGAGCTAGTAGGATAGTAAACTCCGGATAAATAGTTGTTGCTCGATAAAAACTTTCCAATAAATTTACATAATCTTCGAGCACGGCCCAGTCCGACGGGCCTAAATCATGTGCTTCGACACTATTATAAAATTCTATTAGTAACGTTTTTTGTGAAAAGCGCGCTTTAACATTTTATACGTCGAGTTCCATCGTATAGACATATCATACGATGGGCCTAAAATTTTTTTACCTTGAGAAATAACAAATTTTTTGAAATCTTGTTTTCTTCGTTTTGAATTATAAATAACTCTTAACATAAGACGTATTTTACTAACGTATTCGTTCATAAATTGTAAACTATCCTGCACAATTAAATTTAAAACGTGACATACGCAACACGTATGAAAAAAATATTCCGTCTAACATTGGTTGCAAATCTGATAATAAATATTTGACGGCCATCCCATTATTTAAAGCGTTATCGAAAGAAATACTCATAATTTTTTCTTTTATTTTAAATTCTCTAATAGTTTTAATAATAACCTGATAAATATTTTTACCGGTGTGCGGATACTCAAATCCTTCAAAACAAATTATGCGTTTATTTAATTCCCAACTATCTGGATCGACCCAGTGACAAGTTATGCAAATATAAGAAAGACCGTCATTTATACCGCTAGTCCAGACATCGCTCGTTAAGCTAACGCGACCGTCGAATGTTTCAAAATAGTTTTTTAAAAATTCCTTAGATTGTAAGTAAGCTGCTAAAGCATCGCGTCTAGTTGTAGAACGACTTACCTGATGATATTTAGGTTGGAGTACGTCTTGAATGTAAGACGTCATTTCTTCATCGTCGTAGTGGTTGAATGGGAGTCCTTTTTTGATGACATTCTCCATTTGTCGCTCTCGTTGTCGAGCTTGGTCGTACGTCCAAATGTGCCCGGTCGCCGAAATTTGGGCTTGGGTAGACTCCGGGGCTTGCTTAGAAATGCAAGATTTCACATGTCGGACGAGCATTGTGTTGCTGCCGACGGCCATTAGCTTCCCGCAAAGTTTGCACTTCGCCTTCATTTCGCCATCAACCCGCACTTTATCAAATGTCTCCCATATTGCCGCTTTGTGACGGTGCTCCACTATCTCAATATCGGCAGACGCGGAGGAGGACGCCGACTGGGATGAAGAAGACGCTATTTAATAAATTTGAAAGAGAGAGAGAGAGAGAAATATAGAAGTGGAGAGAGAAATAGAGAGAGAGAATGGAAGAGAGGGGGTATTTATAAAAAAAAAATTAATCAAAAAAAATTTTAATAATTTTTTTTTTTAATTAAAGAGCCTAAGGCTCTTTAATATAAGAGCCTAGCGGCTCTTTAATATAAGAGCCTAGCGGCTCTTTAATATAAGAGCCTAGCGGCTCTTATACGGCTCTTATATTAAAGAGCCGTTTGTAACGGCTCTTTAGAGAGCCGTTACAAACGGCTCTTGACCGGAACCGGTCTTTGACCGGTCCCGGTACCGGTCCTGTCCCAGGACCGGTAAAAAACCGGTTAAAGCCGGTCTTTTACCGGTCCCGATCCGGGACCGGTTTTTGCCAAAAAACAGGGGACCGGCCGATCCCCTGGGACCGGTCCGGGACCGGAGAGGACCGGTTCCTGACCAGTCCTAACCAGTCCGGTCCCAACCGGACCGGTTAGGACCGGTTTTTTTGTACATGACTAGCCAATAGCCTGATTTCTTTCTCATATATTTTGTAAATTTTCTTGTAAGATTTAATGAAGTGAATTTCACATCACGGTGATTCAACTTCTCTTCCCAGGCTATGATCCTTTTCTTTTCTCGCAAGTGTTAGATGTATTATGTTTATATTGTATTGGTGCTATGAACCCTTCTTGTGTGTATATATATATGTACCCCTTTAGTGTGAAGATAAAAATTCGATTCTTTTCTATCATGGTATCAGAGCATTAGGTTTTCTCGCTGCTCTGTCGATCCCCGCTTCCGCCTCTTGCTTCCCGCTTCCGATCGATCGTTTTCTCCGGATCCCGCTCGACAGATCGTCTTCTCCAGAGCGTCGCTGCTTCACGCCCGTCCAGATCGTCTCGCCAGATCCCGCTGTACCCCGCTCGCCTTCTCCAGATCCCGATCGCCGCTCGTCTTCTCCAGATCGGCTCGCCGCTCGTCTTCTCCAGATCGGCTCGCCGCTCGTCTTCTCCGTCTGCCGCTCACGATCGAGCCCGTCCAGTTCGTCTTCTCTGTCTGCCGCTCACGATCGAGCCCATCCAGTTCGCCTTCTCCGGCTGTCGCTCCCGTTTCCTTGCTGATCGAGCCCGTCCAGTCCCGCTCCCGATCCCTTGCTGATCCTTCTCCGGCTGCCCCGCAGCCTCGATGGCCTCCTCTCACTCCTCCGGCTTCCTTCAAAAGGCTGATGTCACCCTCGATGGGCGGAATTACAAGGCTTGGTCTGCCACCGTCGGCGTCATTCTCCGTGGCCTAGATTTGTGGGGTCACATTGACGATTCCGAGCCTGCTCCTGCACCGACGGTTGCTTCTCCTGCTACTGCTACTACTACTGCTACTGCTACTGACACTTCCACTGTCAGCACGACAGCCTCCACAAAGGGCTCCGACTTAGTGCGGTGGCGCTCCGACGACTCTCGTGCGATTGTCGTGATCTGTCAGTCTTGCGAGCTTCCCATTCGGATGGCCGTCTACGAGCTCCCTACGGCCAAGGCAATGTGGGATCACTTGCGCCGTCTCTATCAGCTGTCCAGTCAGGCCCTGCGCTACTCTCTGTTCCAGACCCTTGGCGTCTGCTACCAGCGTGATCGATCTGTTCAGACCTTCTTTGCTGAGCTCCTTGATCTCTGGCGTCAGTGCGACGAGATGGCTCCTTCTCCCTGTGCAACATGCCCTCAGTGTGTTGCTATCTCCCGGGATCGCGACTGTCAGCGCTTGTTTGAGTTTCTTATGTGCCTACGCCCTGAGTTCGAGTCCATTCGCGCTCAGCTTCTGCACCGGCATCCCCCGCCGTCGCTCAGCGATACTTTGGCCCTGGTGATCGCTGAGGAGACTCGTCTCCACTCCTTGGACTCCGCTACTTCTCCTGGTGGGATGCATCATGTTGTTCTAGCTGCTCCCCAGCTCCCACCGCAGTCCTTCCTTTTTCAGTGCTCCTCTGCTGCCCTCGTCAGGTTATAATGCTCCGGTGCGCCCTGTTCCTCGTCCTCCGGCGCCCTCTTCGGCTCAGTCCGGTGCTCCCCGCCGCCCATCTGTCCGCTGTCACTACTATTAGTGCCTTGGTCATGTCAAATCTGAGTGCCGCAAGCTTCAGAGAGCTCAGCAGTCTGGTCAGCAGCGTGCACCCGGTGCTCCTTTCTCTGTTGCGGCACAGTCTCTCTCTATTTCTGAGCTTGCACAACAGATTGCTCAGCAGCTCTCTCAGGGATCCCTGCCTCGCTCTACTGTCTCAGTTCTTTCACCGGATGCTTCTACCTCTCAGCCGGCAGCTTCTGCCCCTTCAGGTATCTCTTCCTCCGACTGGTTGCTCGACTCTGGAGCCTCTTTTCATACGACTCATGATGCCACACACCTTTCATCCTGCCAGCCCGTTTCCCCGGCCCTTAGTATCATGGTAGCCAATTGTACTATTCTCCCCATTACTAGTCGTGGCCTCCTTCATACTAGCCATTTTCATATCCCTGACGTTGCCTACATACCCAAGCTATCCATGAATCTTATATCCGCCAGCCAACTCACATCACATGGTTGTCTTGTTGTTTTTGATGAGTTTGTTTGTCGTGTGCAGGATCGTCTGACAGGGACACTCCTTGGAGTTGGTCGTCGCTGTAGTGGGGTGTACGTCCTTGATCGCCTCCATCTTCCTTCCACTTCGTCATCTCCGGCTGCTGTCACCTTTTGTCTTCCTTCGGTGGCCTTTTCTCAGTGACATCACCGTCTTGGTCATCCCAGTGGCCCGCGCCTTGCTTCGCTTATTAGTCATGGTTTTCTGGGTCGTGTTTCTGTTGATCGGTCTCACTCTTGTACGGGTTGTAAGCTTGGTAAACAGCTCCAACTCCCTTATCCGTCTAGTGAGTCAAGGTCTTCGCGTCCTTTTGATTTAGTTCATTCTGATATATGGGGTCCCGCACCTTTTGTATCAAAGGGCGGTCATCGATATTATGTTATATTTGTTGATGATTATTCTCGTTACTGTTGGATTTACTTTATGCATGCTCGTTCTGATTTCTTCCAGATATATGTTACATTTTCTGCTATGGTGCGCACTCAGTTTTCTGCTTCCATTCGTATTTTTCGTTCCGATTCCGGGGGAGAGTACCTCTCTCATGCTTTTCGTGATCTGCTAGCTACTCATGGCACTCTCCCCCAGCTTTCCTGTCCTGGTGCCCACGCTCAGAATGGCATCGCTGAAAGGAAGCATCGTCATATTGTCGAGACAACACACACTCTTCTTATCTCATCTCATGTCCCTCCTCACTTTTGGGCTGAGGCTGTTTCCACTGCTGTCTATCTTATTAACCTGCAGCCATCCACCTTCCTTCAGGGCCAGTGTCCCGGTGAATGTTTGTACTCTCGACCTCCACGTTACACTCATCTTCGTGTTTTTGGTTGTCGGTGTTACGTCCTTCTCTCTCTACGTGAGCGCACTAAGCTCTCTGCTCAGTCCGTACCATGTGTCTTTCTTGGGTATAGTATTGAGGACAAGGGCTACCGATGTTATGACCCTGTTGCACGTTGTCTTCGTATCTCACGTGACGTCACTTTTGATGAGTCTCACCCATTCTTTGTGTCATCCGTCTCTCCGGCCTCACACTCATCTGTGACTCCATCTGATGTGCAGTTTCTCACTCTTCCCCTCTCTCCTCCGGTATGTCCTCCTCCTCTCCTCCTACCACCGGCCACTCCATCTCCGACCTCTCCGATCTCTACTTCCACCTTTTCCTCTGATACGCTCGTCGCTCCCCTTCCACATCACTACACCCGTCGTTCCCCTCTTGGTCCTTCGTCTCCTGTGCCCCCCAACTCAGTGCCCGTCTCCTCTAGCGAGGTCTCTGTGGATGATCCTCCTGCTCGTCGCAACCCACCTCGTGAGCGACGTCCTCCCGACCGTCTCAGCCTTGCTACACTACCTCTGGACCTGCCTGCTCTCCCTGCTACTGCCTGTGGTACTCCAGAGCCGACTTCCTATCGTGTGGCTGCGCAGATACCTGAGTGGCAGATTGCTATGTCTGCTGAGTTGGAAGCGCTTGAGCACACCCGTACCTGGGAGTTTGTTCCTCTCCCCCCTGGTGCTGTTCCCATTACTTGCAAGTGGGTCTTCAAGGTGAAGACTCGCTCATATGGTTCTGTAGAGAGGTACAAGGCCCGCCTTGTGGCTCGTGGTTTTCAGCAGGAGCAGGGACGTGACTATGATGAGACTTTTGCCCCAGTTGCTCACATGACCACGATTCGCACTCTTGTTGCTGTTGCAGCTGTTCGTCGCTGGTCTCTGTTCCAGCTCGATGTGAAGAACGCCTTTCTTCACGGTGACCTTCAGCAGGAGGTGTACATGCTCCCTCCTCCCGGTCTTTCCTCTCCTCCAGGACTTGTTTGCCGTTTGAGACGAGCTCTTTACGAGCTCAAGCAGGCGCCCCGCGCGTGGTTTGCTCATTTCAGTTCGGCCATTACTTCTGCCGGTTTTCAGCCGAGCCCGCATGATCCAACCCTGTTTGTGCACTCCTCTTCTCGTGGCTGGACTCTTCTATTACTTTATGTGGATGACATGATCATTACTGGTGATGACCCTACTTATGTGACATTCGTCAAACATTACCTCCAGCAGCAGTTTCAGATGACTGATCTTGGACAGGTGAGCTATTTCTTGGGCCTTGAGGTCACCTCTACAGACCGTGGTTTTCAACTTTCTCAGCAGCGTTACACATCAGATCTTTTAGCTCGGGCTGCTCTCTCTGACTCTCGCACCGTGGACACCCCTATGGAGCTTCACCTTCAGTTACAACTGGATGATGGGGTTCCACTCTCTGATCCTACTCGTTATCGTCACATTGTCGGGAGCCTCGTCTACCTTACTATTACTCGGCCCGACATTGCACATGCTGTTCATGTTTTGAGCCAGTTTGTTGGTGCGCCTATCTCTGTGCATTATGGTCATCTACTGTGGCTGTTGCGTTATCTCCGGGCGACGACTTCACGCGGTCTCTTCTACTCCAGTAGCAGTTCTCTGCAGCTTCGTGCTTACTCAGATGCTACTTGGGCCAGTGATCCCGTTGACCGCCGATCTGTCACTAGTTTCTGTCTATTTTTGGGTACTTCATTTATTGCTTGGAAGTCCAAGAAACAGACCGGGGTTTCTCATTCCAGTACTGAGGCTGAGCTGCGTGCCATGACTACTACTACTGAGGACATTATTTGGCTCCGCTGGCTCCTTGAGGATCTTGGTGTCTCTTCTCCGGATCCCACTCCACTCCACTGTGATAACACCAGTGCCATTCAGATCACCTTGAATCCGGTGAAGCATTCTCTTTCCAAGCACATCGGGGTGGATGCTTTCTTCTTTCGTGAGCAGTATGGTCGGGGAACTCTTGCTCCTTCCTTTGTTCCTTCTGAGCAGCAACTTGCAGACTTGATGACTAAGCCGCAGACTCGGTCCCAACATGCTTATCTATTATCCAAACTCTCGGTGTATGAACCCCTGTGAGTTTGAGGGGGGGGGGGGGGGGGGGGGGGGGTTAGATGTATTATGTTTATATTGTATTGGTGCTATGAACCCTTCTTGTGTGTATATATATGTACCTCTCTTCGGTTTCAACACTAGTAATAGTTGTTATTTTTTATGGCAATATTTATTCATGTTTTAGAAGTTCGCAACTTTGATAAAGTTTAAAATTGCAGTCATTCAAGGAATTCTGTCCCGCACTGATAAATTTGATGGTTCTAATTTTACTATACTTCACCCTGAAGATGTGGATAGTTTGGTTAAGCCAGCTGCTATTTGGTTGAACGTACAGGTACACCAATCATGCATGAAGATTTATATTTTTCACACTTCAACATTCTCCTTTTTTTTGAATAAAAATATCAATCAACTTCTATGTTTCCTGGTGCAGCATGATATTTTCTACAGTGAGCACAACTTAAGTATTAGGAATTACATCCTTTCTCTGTCCAAAAACATTCCAGTGAGCTACATTTCATCACCTGAAGTATTATTTCTCAGCAGCATAGCATCTCGATTCAAGAAAACTAAGACAAAACTGTTCTTTCGCTTTCTTGATGAAGAAATCCGTGAACCTACTACAAATGAAACATATGGTTCTCTTCTGAAAAATCTGACATTCATTAGAACATTTGCCTCTGGGATTTTGGTTCCCAAGCAATACATTTGGCCTGTGACAGCTGACCTCTATCTGCAGCCTCGAACTTCTGTTGTTTCTAACGCACACAAAGCAGGGCTCCAGATTTATGCTTCAGGCTTCGTGAATGATGCGGTATTGAGCTATAATTATAGCTATGATCCATTAGCGGAGGTTCTCTCATTTGTTGATAATGTGGATTCTGATGTGGATGGCATAGTGACTGACTTCCCCATAACTGCATCAGCAGCTATTGGTAATGTTTACCTGTTCAACTTTGAATTATTGAATTTTCTTTGTTAATTAGCATAAAATCTCAGTAGCTGAATCCTTTGCCATCCAAAGAGTTTACTTCTTCATATATGACATGAAAAAGGTTTACTCAATGCATGGGGTCACTGATAATGCAGGGTTTAGAACCCCTGCACTCTGAAAGGCTGCTTCGTGATTCAGGCTCCATTGGGGATTGCGGTATCCGGTGGCTCGGGTGGAAAATAGAGTTCCAATGTGAAACCCTTCGGTGGAAAGCAAAGCTCAAAATGGAGTGTCTTGTTTTTTTTCCGCAACAGAACAAAAATGCCATTGGAGGTTACCCAAACACTTCTATTTCACCATTGTGGTGCATCAAAAATACCACCGGAACAAAATTAGAGTACCAAACAAGAGTCTCAAATTCATGACCTCCAATTTATAATGGAGGCAACTTATCAACTATTTCATCAACCTCCTCTAGTTATTGTTATCATCAGTATTGTTAACCTTATTACAATGCAGGATTAGTTATTTGAATTCTCATTCTCCATATTTTCTCATTCAAGAGATTGATTCTTTCTTGCTGATGCTTATTAAGTTCATATATGAGATTGAAGTCATAAAGACTAGCATATTCTTAGCATATGTAATTTCCTCACATATTATAATTATAAATGTATTGATGTATATTTCCATTTTTACAGGTTGTTATTCCCATTCAAGCAAAAATAACTCCGGAAAAGGTAATCTTTCTCTTTTGCGGTATCATTGATGTGAAATACTGCCCAGTGCCCATTGTTGTATGGAAAAGTAGAACATGCTATCTATGACCTAACGAGCACAGGGGATACCTTGTTGGACGGTCCAACATGAACCAAAAAAAGGGATGCCAAGATTAGTCTCACACCGCCTACTCAGACGGTCCACTTGTGTTTATAATAGGTCACACCTCTCCTATTTTTGACCCGGGTTTTGGAATGGAAAATGAGTGCGGTGGTTTAACATGACATCAGAGCTAGGTTCACACTGAGGGGGCGTGTTGGACGGTCCAGCATGAACTAAAAAAAGGCATGCCAAGATTAGTCTCACACCGCCTACCCAGACGGTCCACTCGTGCTTATAATAGGTCACACCTCTCCTATCTTTGACCCGAGTTTTGGAATGGAAAATGAGTGCGGTGGTTTAACATGGTGTATCAGAGCTAGGTTCACACTGATGGGGCGTGTTGGACGGTCCAGCATGAACCAAAAAGGTTCACACTGAGGGGGCGTGTTGGACGGTCCAGCATGAACCAAAAAAAGGCATGCCAAGATTAGTCTCACACCGCCTACCCAGACGGTCCACTCGTGCTTATAATAGGCCACACCTCTCCTATCTTTGACCCGGGTTTTGGAATGGATAATGAGTGCGGTGGTTTAACATACCTTGGGGAAACCATTGCCATCGACTGAATCTTGCAGTTAAAATAATGGCATCAGTGCACTGTCTCCCTAGTGGGAATGCATCAAATAAAAGACTCTATACTATATTTGATGTAGGGCAGACTATGTGGATGCACGATTAAAATGCAATCCTACGTGAAGTGCGAGAAAATAACTTTATTCCCTTTGACCGCTACATGTTGCATGCATGCATGATTCAACGGCGGAATTAAAGCTTAGTAACAAAAGATTAAATCACACGCATATGATCAAAGCAAGGCAAAATAAGTCTTTTAAGCAACGTGGGCCCCGCCTTATGGCGAGCCACCTTCGGTGGGTGATCCCCATCAATATTAACATGAAAAACTTGTACTGATCATGGTCTTGAAATAGGAGCATCAAATAATCTCAGCCATCCAATCTTATCGAGCAGATAGTTCATGAACCTGCGAGAATTTTTCCTATGACAACATGGTCGCAAATACTGTTGTCATACATATTATGAGAGATACGAGTTGTGGCCGAATACAGTTGCCACCGCACGGTGTGCATGAGGGATCCTTGTGCACGGCTGCTAGTCTTTCTAAAAAAAGTTTCAAATAACTGTAATACATGATGTACTGATGGTACTTTTTGTAAATTTTCTAGGAAATCCTGTTGTCATCTCCCACAATGGAGCCAGTGGCGTGTATCCAGATTGTACTGATTTGGCTTATCAGCAGGCTGTTGAAGATGGGGCAGATATCATCGATTGTCCTGTTCAGCTGACACAAGATGGGATTCCAATTTGTATGAGCTCTATCAATCTTATGGATACTACTAATGTGGCTGCTTCCGAATTCCGATCTCGTTCTTCAGTGGTTCCACAAGTTCAAAGCACACTTGGAGTTTTTACATTCAACTTTACTTGGGAAGAGATCCAGAAGAATCTGAAGCGTAAGTGGAGCTTCACACACATTTTCCAAGAAAAAATAAAGGAAAAAATAATATATATTTTTGTTTGTATTTCCTTTATAGTTTCATCTTTTTGGCTTCACCATAACAAACCTAAGATAAGGTGAGATGGGTGTGTAAACATGCCCTAATGAAATTCTAGTGAAGGATGATAGTGAAATGTCATGGGGATCTAGGAATGATGCCATGTAGACATTAATGTGTCCGACGGTTGATTACAATTAGCACTGAAATTATTAAAGACATCCACAAACAATTACAATTAGGATTAAAACGAGAGATAGGCTGACAAATTTTAGGTTAGGTAAACAAGTGTGCTTCAATTAAATTTAAGTGAATAAACAATTCAAGTAGAACGAATTAAGGGTACTATTACGGCTGAAAGAGAGGATCCGGGCTAGGGGGAGAGCCGGCGGTAGAGAGAGAGAGATAGGGTAGAGAAGAAAACTAGGGAGCAGCCCTTTGATATTACTTCCAAGATGAAAACAAATACATATTCAGCCCCTTTATATAGAAGAGTGGTGACAACATCCAAATCAAAACAACAAAGCCTAAAACAGCAACATATAAAATAATTCCAAACATAGGAAACGCCAAATAGGAACTAAACACAATAGGAACTAAACACAATAGGAAATAAATAAAATGGGAACTAAATAATAAATTTCCACTTTGGCCGGCCCCGCTAATGTTCCTCATTGGCCGGCCCCTCTATGGCCACCGGTCTGTCCGGTTCCCCTTCGTCGACCCTGGGCTGCATCGCTCTCGCCCGTCTTGTGTACACCCGCCATGGTTGGTCGTCTCCATGAATATCTGTAACAATATCTCCGTCTGGAAAATTTGCCTTGTCCTCAAGGCAAAAGTCGGAAAACTGCCGGCGAAAATCATCCCGTAGTCGCCACGTTGCTGCGGACGGGGGATGGTGGTGCCATGCCACGAGGAACTCCTCCGGTTCTGCGTTGCCGGGAAAAGTATGTCGGCGGTCTAGAATGCGGTGTAGGTATGTGAAAGCGGTACTCCAGATCGCTTGGTATGTGGTCCAATGTTGGGCGTCGCCCACGACTCGGTACAGCTAAGAGATGTGAAAATCGGGTGAATGCGGCTCTCTTCTGGAAGTTGAATCTTGTATGCGACGGCCCCAATCCGAGCCAGAATGGTGAATGGACCAAAGAACCGTGGTGCGAGCTTGGGGCACGCCCTTTTGGCGACTGAGAGTTGCCGGTACGGATGCATCTTGATAAAGACCTTTTCCCCGATTTGAAATGAGAGGTCTCGGCGTTTGCGGTTGGAGAAGGCCGTCATCTTGGCCTGGGCACGCCGTAAATGGTGCTTGAGGCTGTCCAAAATAATGTCCCGATCCTGGAGTTGTGACGCCAAATTCTGTGGAAGGGACTCCCCGGGAAGATGTCGTACGACATCTGGTGGTGGGCTGCCGTAGACGGACTGGAATGGAGTTGAGCCCGCGGGATGGTGGTAGGCGGTGTTGTAAGAGTACTCGGCCGAACTTAACCACTTGGCCCAAGTGCCCAGCCTGCCGCCGATGAAGCAGCGTAAGTATGTCTCCAAGCAACGATTGAGAACCTCTGATTGGCCATCTATTTGCGGATGGTAGGCGGAGCTCATGCGGAGTTGCGTGCCTTGAAGGCGAAAGAGGGACGTCCAGAAACTGCTCAGAAAAAGGGGGTCGCGATCACTCACGATGGAGCGCAGAAATCCATGGAGGCGTACAACCCCGAAGATGAAGCTGCCGGCCACTCCTGCGGCTGTATACGGCCACTCCTGCGGCTGTATACGGAGCGGAGCAAGTAATAAAATCCATGACAATGTCTCCCAAATGCGATCCGGAATCGGCAGGGGCTGCAGTAACCCACCCGGGAACGTGGTTTCATACTTTGCCTTCTGGCACGGAAGGCAGGCGGTTACATGGGCTTTGACCTGTTTGAACAAGTGAGGCCAGTAGAGGGACGCTGCTAGGCGCCGATAGGTGCGGAAGGCTCCGGAGTGGCCTCCAGATGGTGTAGCATGGAATTCGGCCTGTAGGCGCGGGATGAGCGGAGAGGCCGCGGAGAGCACTAAGCGTCCGCGGTAAATTAGTCGGCCGCCAACCAATGAGTAGGGGGGTGGCTTCCCGGGTCGGCAATGAGGGTTGTATGGATGGAGGCTAGGTGCGGGTCTCTTTCCACATCATGCTGGATCGAGGCGGCATCTCCCAAACCGTCCGGGAGATAGCGCGGAGTTCGGGGGACTGCACTTGTCAGGAGAGAGCGTCAGTCGCCTTATTAGTGCGGCCCGGACGGAACTCGATAGTGAAATCGTATTCGAGGAGCTTGGACATCCAAAGTTGCTGAGCTGGCGTGACGATTTTCTGTTGGAGGAGATACCACAAGCTGTGGTGATCGGCGCGGACAATGAAGGTGCGGCCCACGAGGTATGGTCGCTAATGTTGCACGACCAGGACAAGCGCCATGCGTTCGTTCTCGTAAGCTAACCGACTTCGAATGGTGTGGGAGAAGGACCGACTGTAGTAGGTGATGGGGTGTCCACCTTGCATGAGGACCTCGCCAATGCCGGTACCCAAGGCGTCGCATTCCACGATAAATGGCTGGATGAAGTCCGGCATGGCCAAAATGGGTCCATTGACGAGTGTCGTTTTGAGAGCGGTGAAGGCGGACATGGCCGCTGGGGTCCATGTGAAGGGTCCCTCTTCGGAAGATTTAAGCAGCTACGTCAGAGGTCGGGCAAGGCGCCGTATTCCCGAATAAAGCATTGATAGTACCCGGTCAGGCCCAAGAAGCCCCGGACATCCCGTTGGGACGAGGGGGTCGGCCACTGGAGAACGACGCTACCTTGTCGTCGTCCATGGCCACGCCTTTGTCCGAGATCGTGTGTCCCAAATAGCTCGCCAAACGAGAACTTCTTGCGGTGGAGGGCCAAATGGTGGTGCCGAATCGTCTCGAGCGTGTGACGCACACGGCGGAGATGCTCCTGCCAGGATGAGCTGTATACCAAAATATCATTAAAAAAACAAGGTCGTGTTTTCGGAGTACCGCTCGGAAGATGTTCATGGTGGCTTGGAAGGTGGTTGGAGCGTTGGTTAACCCAAAGGGCATAACCAGGAACTCGTAATGTCCATCATGTGTTCGAAATGCTGTTTTCGGCACATCCGCCGGCCGCACCCGGATCTGGTGGTACCCAGCCCTGAGATCGAGCTTTGTGAAGAAGGCAGCGCCGTGGAGTTCATCCAGAAGCTCCTGAATGACTGGAATGGGGTACTTGTCCGGAACTGTAGCTTTGTTCAGTTCCCTATAGTCGACGCAGAAGCGCCAACTTTCGTCCTTCTTGCGCACGAGGAGGACCGGGATGGAAAAAAGGCTGGCGCTGGGCCGGATGAGGCCGCCCATGAGCATCTCCCCTATGAGGCGTTCGACCTCGTCCTTCTGAACATGCCCGTAGCGATAGGGTCGTAAGGAGATGGTTGTGGTGTGAGGAGCCAGCGGTATAATATGGTTAGTGGCCCGTGCCGGCGTTAAGCCTGTGAGGGTGGTGAAAACATCGACGAACTCGTCAAGGAGTTGGGAGAGGTCGGAGGGAAGCCCCGTGGCGCCTGGTGGTGAGGCCTGCAGCTGCCAGAGCCAGGCTGAGAACTCCACATCGAAAGTGCGGCGAATGGCCCGAAGGGAGACCGACGTGCGGAGAAGAGTAGAGTCACCGACGAGGCGGCAAGGAGACCCTTTCCAGGAAAACTGCATGGACATTTCGGCCCAGTTGTCTCGAACGTCGCTTAGTGTCGCTAGCCACGCGACGCCTAGAATGATGCCGACGCCGCCCAACTCGAAGACGTAAAAATCGACCGTGACCGCACATGGTCCCACGACTACTTGCACGGCGGTGCACGAACCTGCGGTCGGACGTCGGCGGCCGTCACCTAAACAAACCGTGAAATCTGGCGACGGGGTGCATGGGATGGAGAGGTGCCAGACCAATTGCTGAGAAATAAAGTTTTGGCTTGCGCCGCTATCAATCATAATAAGGACCGAGTGCCCCTGTACAAGGCTTGCCAACTTCATTGTCCGAGGACCGGTGATGCCGCCCACAGAGAAGCAAGGGAGATCTAAGCAGTTGAAGGTGGCTCCTTCGGTCGCCGGGGGTGGCGTATCATCAGATATCTCTAGCGCCTCAAAGTACTCAATTGTGATTTCGGCACTCGAACCCGCCTATCTAGTTGATTATGAGTATCCCTATGTGTCATCATTATATAGGTGTTATCATTATGCGGGGGCTTTGAGCACCGGGTCTAGTAATAGGTATTATTATTGTTGTTTGTCTTTTATTATCTTGTAAGCCTATATAAAGGCATATGGTGTATTGTATGGGTTATCAATGAATGAAATTCTAGTTCTTGTCCCCTTGTTGTGAGATCTTGGTAGCTCTCTCCTCTAACGAGCAACCTCGCTTAGGCAGCCACGATTAAGGCTCCGTTGTATCCTCCACCACCATCATCACCGACTCCGGCCAATACTCCGGCGAGTTACCGCTGTTATGGAAGTAGGCCCGTAACAACTTGGTATCAGAGGATCTTTCCTCCCCTTCATCGACCGCTCATCTTCTCCCTCAGTGTCGACGAGCTAACGCAAGCCTCAATTGTCCATCTCTCTCCCTCAACAGCCGATGCTACCTCAACCCTCCAGCTTCAATCCTACTTCGACGTCAACCGCTTCACTGCCACGCCAGACCACTGCTTGCGTCGTTTCTGTGCCCTCATCTTCCTCAAGCAAGCAACCGCAGCTCCATCCCACGACAGTCCCTCCAGCCCTGCTGCTCTGCTTTCTCCCGTTCCAGCATACGTCTTCTCCACGACACCAGAGGACTCCTCCATCGCCTCATCGACGACGCCGGTCGCTCGTCCAACATCAGCAGGCCCCTTACATCCGCTCGACATCCACCTCTTCCAGCGCCCCGCCCTCTTCCTGCGCCTGCTCCCTTTCTTCGAGCCCTCGACGCGTGCATCAGCCCACCTCCACGCTCTCATCGACGCATGCGCCTTTTCTCGAGCCCCACGCGCCTCAGCTCCGCACGCCGCCTCTGCTCCACTCGACCATCTCGAGCCCCACGCGACTCAAAGTGCACGCGTCTGTTTCTTCCTCTAACCCACCGCATAGCAGACCTATTCATAATTTATTAATTATTTTAATTAATTCGTCTATTGAATTAATTAGGTAATTAATTAATTATTAATGGACCGCAAGCTTAGTATCGCGGAGATTGCTGCCCTCCTTTCGATAGAGAAACTGATGATCTCCTGGGACGCACGCCTTCGGGGAGCCGACGCACGTCGTCGGGACGTCATGACTAAGCTCCTCCAGAAGTTTGATAATTTGACATCCTCTTTTCCGCCGAAGCTTTCACCTTCGCCAACGCCACTGCCTCCCCTCGTGAAGTCACCATCTTCGCCGGCCGCTGATGTGCCACCGCTCTTCCCTGTGTGGACCCCTCCGCCATCACCCCACGTGGTGTTGCCTTCCCGCCTTGGGCCTGTTGGGTTTTTCTACAACCATACATCGTATGTAGGCGCAGCGGAAATAAAGAGAAACAACCCAAAAAGATTCGGATCGGCCATGAACATTGAATCAAGAAGTAATGAAAACTACTAGGCATAAATTACCTTAGTGGAGTTGGATCGAATCCAACCTAGGTGCTCCAAGAAGATGAATCCTGTCAGCGGCTATGCGAGAGTCCTCACGTAGAATGATGTCTACGTCTCTACAGTGATCCACACGAGCCGGGAGAAGAACGACTGCACCTTGCACTTCCACGAACTGCTAGGTTCGCTCCAGGAAGAACAATCACGACGACGATCGCCGGAAGGAGGTCTGCGTAGACGAGCGAAACGGCGGAACACTTCCGTCGGCTAGGGTTCGTGAGGCGGAACTCTTCCGTCGGGTCTTCTTCCAGGAGGCGTAAGAAGAGCATACTGAACCCTTAAAACAGGTCCTATTTATACCCGAAGTATAAAAAGATCTAGACAAATCGCTATCCACAGTCCATACAGAAGCACTTGAGGTTTCTGTCAGCATTCGTCGAGTTTGCACGGAACAATCCGACGAATCATATCAGACGGCAACATTTGCCGAGTTAATAATCTCTGTAACAATTCGTCGAGTTTCCACGGAACAATCCGACGAATCCGACGAATCATATCAGACGGCAACATTTGCCGAGTTAAGGGTCTCTGTGATAATTCGTCGAGTTCCCACGGAACGATCCAACGAATTCCGACGAATCCGACGAATCATATCCGACGAATTCCGACAGCAACATTTGCTTTACCTCCCCGATTCTATATGGTGATTGGTAACCTTTACCAACACAGTCAATCTTCCAACTTCTCCACATGCTCTTATGTGCGACCCTGCAGGCTCATATCGCGTTGGCAGTGACATTACATGTTTGACCACTTCTAGATCACAATGGTAACTCCAACAGTCTCCCACTTGATCTTGAAAGTATCAAACAAAAACCTCACAAACAATGAGCGGCATCTAGCAATGCATCATTGCTCCCCAAGCAATAAGAGTTCATAACTCATAAGCCTTTATGACCAATGTTCCAGCGTTGTCTTTGTCCCTTTGTCCCTTTGTCCCTAACATCCGGAAAGAACTAGAGGCATGGACCGTGTCACCCTCATAATAACTCAATCCAAGTTTCTTGATCTAGAACGGACTTCCAGAGAATGGTAAGCTCAATATCACATATTGACTCAACCAAGCATGGACATGCATTTCTCAGTCCAATTCCATCAAGGGGCCCATGGATGTAACTCCTGTTATATAGGAGGACAAATCCCATATCTGCTCACACCCAAACACCCAAATGATTCGTAACGTACCCAACGACCACCCTTATCATCAACCTTCTTCAAGGAAGACTTTAGATGACATCAAAGCACACTCTTCCTCACTCGATGAATGCTGTGACTTCAGGTCAAAGGACCACAACACCATTGTCAAATGAGACCTACTTGTGACACTTTTAAGTAACAATCCACAAAGTAGTCTCAGGTTGGGTCTGTCCAGTACAACTTGTTCACTAACAAGTACCCACGTGATGACTTGATATCACAATATCATGATCTGTGAGAACCGGTCATCAGTCAACACACATGCTAGTCTTAATGTATCATCATCACCCTTAGCTTCTACGATGATACCTCGACCAGAGACGTTTTAAGAATGAAGCTTCGAAATCATAGGCTCTCACATTCAAGTCACG
This sequence comes from Dactylorhiza incarnata, assembly GCA_033032865.1. Lineage (NCBI taxonomy): Eukaryota > Viridiplantae > Streptophyta > Magnoliopsida > Asparagales > Orchidaceae > Dactylorhiza > Dactylorhiza incarnata. The sequence goes on along the minus strand of JAWHQI010000123.1, from coordinate 1,757,118 downwards.
TACTTGATGTCCTATGGAAGCGAACATTCTAAGAGTATTTATCACGAATTTTATTCTATCATATAGAAATAGTATATCGTAATAAAAGAACTTGCCATTAATTGTAAAAGGAAATAATTGGTACACAATTCATCATATGAATAAATAATAAACAGCCAACAGAATATATATTTTACATGCAACCCACAAGACTCCCACTAGAGTTAATCACTCAGGTATCGTATACCCATTGATCTAGTATGACCATCATGCTTTCTCTGCGCGAGAGGCTTTGTCAGTGGATCTGCAATATTCTCCTCAGTCGGCACTCTGCAAATGTTCACATCTCCTCGTTCGACAATCTCACGAATAAGATAGAACCGCCGAAGTATGTGCTTGGAGCGCTGATGGGATCTAGGTTCCTTAGATTGTGCAATTGCACCATTGTTATCACAGTAGAGAACTACGGGACCAACAATGCTAGGAACTACATCTAGCTCGCCGATGAATTTCCTAATCCATACAGCCTCCTTCGTTGCATTTGCCGCAGCGATATACTCGGCCTCAGTTGTAGAATCAGTAACTGTCTCTTGCTTGGAACTCTTCCAGCTCACAGCTCCTCCATTCAGGCAAAACAAAAACCCTGACTGAGACTTCGAATCATCCCTATCAGTTTGGAAGCTGGCATCCGTGTAACCACTTACAACGAGCTCTTCCTTTCCACCATACACCAAGAATACATCCTTAGTCCTTCTCAAGTACTTCAGGATATTCTTTACGGCTATCCAGTGACATTCACCGGGATCAGACTGATACCTGCTAGTCATGCTCAAAGCAAAAGAGACATCGGGTCGAGTACATAACATTGCATACATGATTGACCCAATTGCCGAAGCATATGAAATCAACTTCATGCGGTCCTTATCTTCACAAGATTTTGGACACTGGTCCTTAGAGAGATTCACACCATGAGACATGAGCAAAAATCCTTTCTTGGACTCAAGCATGTTGAACCGCTTCAACACCTTCTCAATGTACGTACTCTGGGCCAAACCCAGCAACTTCTTCGATCTATCTCTATAGATCTTAATACCGAGTATGTAAGTCGCTTCACCCAAGTCCTTCATAGAAAAGTAGTTCCCTAGGTTGTTCTTAACAACTTTCAGGGTAGGTATGTCATTCCCGATCAGCAGTATGTCATCTACATACAATATCAGGAAGACAACAATGGTCCCACTGATTCGCTTGTAAACACACGGTTCATCTTCATTCTTGACAAAACCAAACTCTTTGATCTTCTCATCAAAACGAAGATTCCAACTTCTAGAGGCCTGTTTCAATCCATAGATGGACCTATTCAGCTTGCATATTTTAGTGGCTTCATTTGGGGATACAAAACCCTCGGGTTGTGTCATGTACACTTCCTCAAGGAGGTTTCCATTTAGGAAAGCCATTTTGACATCCATCTGCCAGATCTCGTAGTCATAATACGCAACAATAGCAAGCAATATCCTAATGGACTTTACCATGACAACATGGGAAAAGGTCTCATCATAGTCAACACCATGAATTTGCTTGAAACCCTTAGCCACCAGTCGCCCTTTGAATGTCTGTACATTCCCATCCATGTCGGTCTTCTTCTTGAAGACCCACTTGCACCCTATGGGTCGTACCCCTTCAGGTGGTTCCACCAAGTTCCAAACTTGGTTTGTATACATGGAGTCCATTTCGGATTTCATAGCCTCAAGCCATTTGTCGGAGTCCGGTCCATTCATAGCCTCTTGGTAGGTTGTTGGTTCATCATCATGATCCATAAGCAACACATTACCTATTTGAGACACGAGAAATCCATATCTCTCAGGCTCAAATCTTGGTCTACCAGATCTACGTAGGACTTGTGTCTCGTGAGCAGGTTCTCTAGCTACAACATCTTGTAGTCCTGGCTCAGAATCCAATTCTGGTTCATTCACTACTTGTGGTTCTTGAACTTCTTTAAGTTCTACCTTTTGCGTCTTTCTTGACAAGAACTCTTTCTCCAAGAAGACACCCGTCCTTGCGACAAACACTTTGCCCTCAGACGGTAGGTAAAAGTAATATCCTTTCGTTTCCTTAGGATATCCCACCAGATAACACTTATCTGATTTGGGTTCCAGCTTGTCAGGCATTTGACGTCGTACGTATGCCTCACAGCCCCAAATTTTAATGAATGACATACTAGCACGCTTCCCAGTCTATATCTCATATGGTGTCTTTAGAACCGTTTTCGTCGGAGCGCGATTCAGTGTCATGGCAGCAGTCTCTAAAGCAAAACCCCAAAAGGAAACAGGCAAGTCTGCATGACTCATCATCGACCGTACCATGTCTAACAGAGTACGATTTCTCCTCTCAGACACACCATTATGCTGCGGTGTCCTAGGTGGAGTGAGCTGTGATACAATACCACACTCTTTCAGATGATCACGGAACTCATGACTCAGGTATTCGCCACCTCGATCAGATCGGAGTGCTTTAACCTTTTACCCAATTGGTTCTCCACTTCATTCTTAAATTCTTTGAACTTTTCAAAAGTTTCGGATTTGCACTTCATAAGATACACGTATTCGTATCTACTGAAATCATCAGTAAATGTAACGAAGTAGAAATACCCACCTCTAGCCATAGAACTCATGGGTCCGCATACATCACTATGTACTATACCCAAAAGATCCTCAGCCCTCTCAGTATAACCAGTGAAATGGGCTTTAGTCATCTTGCCTAACAAACAAGACTCGCATCGCTCAAATGATTCATAATCAAATGAGTCCAATAGTCCATCTTTATGGAGCTTGGATATGCGCTTCTCGTTTATATGGCCCAAACGACAATGCCAGAGATATGTAGGATTTGAGTCATTTGTTCTTAGTCTTTTATTATTATCTACATTATAGATCGGATGGTCTAGGTTCAAAACATAAAGACCATTAAACAATTGAGCTACAGCATAACAAACATCATTCTTAAATATAGAACAACAATTGTTCTTAATTATAAAAGAAAATCCAATCATGTCTAAGCATGGAATGGATATAATGTTTCTAGTTATGGCCGGAACATAATAACAATTATTAAGTTCTATTACAAGCCCACTGGGCAAAGAAAGACGGTAAACCCCTACGGCTACAGCAGCAACTCTTGCTCCATTGCCGATGCGCAGGTCCACCTCTCCTTTACTCAGCAATCTCCTCCTTCCTAGTTCCTGCACATTTGTACAAATGTGAGAACCACATCCGGTATCCAATACCCAAGATGAAGGAGCAGAAAGGTTTATCTCTATAACGTAAATATTCGAAGCGGAAGTCATACCTCCCTTCATTTTCCGCAGACCGTCAATGTACGAAGGACAATTCCTCCTCCAATGACCAGCCTTGCCACAGTGGTGGCATTTCCCTTCCTTCACGGTGCTCTTCCTTTTCAGCGCAGAAGATTTGGGCTCAAGATGCGACTTAGGTCCCACCTTCGTCTTCTTGAAGCCCTTGGCCTTACCCTTGCCTTTATGTACCATCAATATGGGACTAGCAGGCTTGGCCTTCTTCATGTTTATCTCGGCAGTTCGCAACATGCCTAGGAGCTCGGGCAGTGTCTTGTCTATTTCATTCATGTTGTAGTTCAAGACGAACTGCTCATAACTATCCGGCAACGATTGCAGGATAAGATCTGTGGCCAACTCTTGACCCAGAGGAAAACCCAGTCTCTCCAGGTTCTCAATATACCCAATCATCTTGAGTACGTGAGTACCAACTGAGTCTCGAGCTCCCATTTTGCACTGAAATAAGGCCTTCGTGACATCGAACCTCTCTTGACGAGCTTGCCCTTGAAACATTTTCTTTAGGTGCTCGTCAATCTCCTTGCACCCCATGTTCTCGTGTTGCTTCTGAAGCTCAGAGTTCATGGTGGCAAACATAAGGCACTCGACGTCTAAGGCGTCATCGGTATACTTCTTATAAGCATCCTTATCAACACGGGACGAGTTCCCGGTCGGCACCTCGGGGGCTTCTTCTTCCAAGACGTAGAGCTTTCGCTCTTGCCTAAGAACAATTCTCAGGTTCCTATACCAGTCCATGTAATTCGTCCCACTTAGCTTGTCCTTCTCAAGGATAGCTCTCAGGGACAAAGTGGAATGTGAACCACTTGCCATGGAATTCTACAAGAATTCATGCAGAATTTAATCAGTACCAAAATTTCAAAATACAATTTATTTTAATTTGGACTTCAATTAAATACTCCCACTATTTTATTCAAATTGATAGCCCTCACTATCAATTCGGAGAGTCCATGCGAGCTACTCTCTTAGTGGACAAGATCCGTATTTCACCAACACCACGAGTCCGCTTTGGCGTTCCTCTTATAATGCGGTTATTTAGGTAGGCAACGCTTGCCAATTGCATCCTCATGCAACTCTTGTATGGCTGGTGAATAACTCCTTATTCGCATCCATCATATGGTGCATGCCAACCCTATGCCTCTAGGCACTCAACCTTTGAGGTCACCTAGTTAAGTTAGACCCGATGTCGACAGTGGGATATCACAATTATCCGCTCGCACCCTTACCAAGATAGATTAATGCACCTTCCTTTGGCAAGCCCACACTTCATCGATCGAGGCAGGAAGAGTGTCATCCATCGGAAGGCATCCGAACACTTAATATTTGATGAAGGGATTTTAATAGCAAGTTAACACTTAACCATGATCAACATTTGATCAATGTGCACATCAACAGAAAAACAATTTTCTAAAATCCACATGCATCCCTTATGTGCACAACATAAGACTATCAACCTTTGATAGACGAAAGGGCTAAATCTGGACATTTAGAACTCTTCCAAATCTTCAGATTTATATGCATTGGACAAAGACAAAGACAACTCGACTTAAAGCAGTTGACAAGCTCGTCTCTCATTGTTGGATTCAAAATCCAAAACAATACAAGGGTTCATTAACCACTTGAGGGACGGTTACTGCTAAGGAGACAACAATTTCTAACAATTAGAAATTACCACGAAATCCCAGACGTTCCTGGCGGGGTTCCAAGGGGCCGCGCCCCTGACGGTGGTCTTGCTGACCGATCAGCGAGCGGGGTCAAGGGGCAGAGCCCTTGCGGGGTGCGGGGCAGAGCCCCGACCAAATTTTTGAAATCCCACCACCAGAAACCACACAAAATCACATCAAATGTGATATTCAAAGAAGAAATCTTGACATTTAGAACGCTTCCAAATACCTAGATTTGCACGTACTGGAATAACCTAACTTCTGAAACAACATTCATGACCGGAACCTATCTCTGATACCACTGTTGGGTTTTTCTACAACCATACATCGTATGTAGGCGCAGCGGAAATAAAGAGAAACAACCCAAAAAGATTCGGATCGGCCATGAACATTGAATCAAGAAGTAATGAAAACTACTAGGCATAAATTAACTTAGTGGAGTTGGATCGAATCCAACCTAGGTGCTCCAAGAAGTGAATCCTGTCAGTGGCTATGCGAGAGTCCTCACGTAGAATGATGTCTACGTCTCTACAGTGATCCACACGAGCCGGGAGAAGAACGACTGCACCTTGCACTTCCACGAACTGCTAGGTTCGCTCCAGGAAGAACAATCACGGCGACGATCGCCGGAAAGAGGTCTGCGCAGACGAGCGAAACGACGGAACACTTCCGTCGGCTAGGGTTCGTGAGGCGGAACTCTTCCGTCGGGTCTTCTTCCAGGAGGCGTAAGAAGAGCATACTGAACCCTTAAAACAGGTCCTATTTATACCCGAAGTATAAAAAGATCTAGACAAATCGCTATCCGCAGTCCATACAGAAGAACTTGAGGTTTCTGTCAGCATTCGTCGAGTTTGCACGGAACAATCCGACGAATCATATCAGACGGCAACATTTGCCGAGTTAATAATCTCTGTAACAATTCGTCGAGTTTCCACGGAACAATCCGACGAATCCGACGAATCCGACGAATCATATCAGACGGCAACATTTGCCGAGTTAAGGGTCTCTGTGATAATTCGTCGAGTTTCCACGGAACGATCCGATGAATTCCGACGAATCCGACGAATCATATCCGACGAATTCCGACAGCAACATTTGCTTTACCTCCCCGATTCTATATGGTGATTGGTAACCTTTACCAACACAGTCAATCTTCCAACTTCTCCACATGCTCTTATGTGCGACCCTGCAGGCTCATATCGCGTTGGCAGTGACATTACATGTTTGACCACTTCTAGATCACAATGGTAACTCCAACAGGGCCACCTTCAACAGTCACCGTCGTCGCCGTTCCGCCGCCTCTACTGGCCCTTACTCCACCAGCCCCCGCTCCGCCGACCCCGACGGACCCGTTCCTGCCTCCGGCCACATCACCGCCTCTTTTGTCGGTCCTTCCTCTGGCCCCGCTCATGTCTTCCCCTGCTTTACCAGGTCCCCTGGATCCCTTCCTTCAACCGCCCGAGCTACCGTCGTTCTGCTCGTTCATCACCATCGTTTCTACCTCAGTCTCCGCTACAGTAACACGATACCGAGAATTATTTGGCGTGAAATTAAAGAGCCAGACGATCATGCAGTACAAGCCTCGTTCAAGCTTGAGGACAAGCTTGATTTGAAGGTCGGGAGAGATGTTATGGGTTGCGTACCCGCCTATCTAGTTACTATGGACGGCCTGAATCGTCCGGAAATTTGCCCATATGCTCCTATTTATAGATAAAGTGGTCACTATGGACGGCCTGAATCGTCCGGAACATAAAGTCTGTATATTACATGAATTTAAAAAATACAAAAAATAATAAAAATGCATAAAAATATCATGTCGTTACTATGAACGCGACTACATGCTCGGATCATCAATACGATAATTCTGTCTTCACCTCCTGCCTAAGCGGACCCGCACGGCACTAAGCAGCTGACGCTGCGCAGACTCCTATGCCGCTAGGTATTCCCAGCTCCCCGACATGATGGAGGTTCTGCACCAGACAAAGGGGCGGTTAAGCACTCAAGCAAACTGCCCTACATTTGGATAGATGGGTGAAGGTTGTGAAGGAGGTCTCGTTATCCACACATCCAGTCAGATGAATGAAGGACCGACCAACCTGGGTTCTCACGATCATTTAGGGTTTAAGGTTTTTAGAGTTTAGGGCCATTATGAACGGCCTAAAACGTCTGGAACATAAAGTTTGTATGTTACATGAAATAAAAAAATATTAAAATGTGTAGAAAAACACCAGGAGAGAAATAAACTTGATAAAAATATCAATTCTTTGTATTTCTTCACACGTATTACAACAAGTATTTGTACATTTATATAGAAGAGAGAGGGGATAGGAAATCTCATTCTAAGATGTGGGACTAATAACTACAAAGAGAAAGAGCCTAAATGGGCCTTTGTTACTGGGCCTGTTTTTATATGATTTCCTTAACACTCCCCTGCAAGCTGGAGCATACAGATAGTAGACACTAAGCTTGGACAAGAACTGATAATATAGTGGACGTGGTAAAGCCTTCGTGAGAATGTCCGCAACTTGTCCGGCAGCAGGAACATGTATTAACTCCAGTTTCTTGAGTTGTACCTTCTCCCGAATGAAGTGACAGTCGACTTCGATGTGTTTTGTCCGTTCACGAAAAACAGGATTCTTGACAATATGTATAGCAGCTTGACTGTCACAATAGAGAGTGGTTGGTGAGGGAAGTTTTACACCAAGGTCACCGAGAAGGCTTTCTAGCCAGGTGAGCTCAGATACAACAAGGGTCATTGACCGATACTCTGCTTCGGCGGACGAGCGAGCAACCACTGACTGCTTCTTGCTATGCCAGGTGATAAGGTGTCCACCAAAGTATGTATAATATCCGCTTGTGGAACGAAGATCATCCATGGAGTCAGCATAATCAACATCAGAGTATGCAGTAAGAGATAAGTGAGATGAAAAGGGCTTGTATACAAGTCCTTGTCCAGGAGCCGTCTTCAAGTATTGAAGAATACGCTCAACTGCATGGAGATGTGAGATACGTGGTGCATGCATAAACCGACTGACAACTCCAATAACAAAAGATATATCAGGTCTTGTAACCGTTAGATATATTAGCTTCCCCACAATGCGACGATAATACTCCGGGTTTGGAAGGAGTAGATCGGAGTTTGAGGCATGAGCACAGAGCTTGTGATTGACATCCATAGGAGTATCAACAGGCTTGCATCCAGAGTAACCAGCGTCATGGAGCAGGTCAAGACAGTATTTTCGTTGAGACAGAACCAGACCATCAGAACGCCGAAAGACTTCGAGACCAAGAAAGTACTGAAGGTTCCTCAGGTCTTTTGTTTGAAAGACAAATGTCAAATGTTGCTTGATCATATGTATTCCGTGGAGATCATCTCCCGTTATCAAAATATCATCGACATATACCAAGAGAATCACAGTGCCTGACGGTCTATGACGAGTGAATAAAGAGAAGTTAGACGAGCTTCGAGTGAACCCAACATCACGAACAACCTGACTGAACTTGTCAAACCATGCCCGGGGAGACTGTTTGAGACCATAAAGAGATTTCTTTAGACGACATACAAGAGACTCCCCCGCGGTCTCAAACCGAGGAGGTTGTTGCATGTAGACAGTTTCCTGCAAATCGCCATTGAGAAAAACATTCTTGACGTCCAATTGGTGCAACAACCAGTGTTGATGAACAGCTAGAGAGATCATAACACGAACGATGTTCAGCTTGGCGACAGGGGAGAAAATTTCATCATAATACAGGCCTTGTTGTTGAGTAAAGCCATGAGCAACAAGACGAGCCTTGAGACGTTGAACTGTCCCATCAGGGCCATGCTTGATGGCAAAGACCCACTTACATCCTACACAAGTCTGGCCCGGAGGAAGAGGGACAAGATTCCAAGTGTGATTTGTCCAAAGAGCAGTTATTTCTTTATCCATGGCTGCCCGCCACCCCGAATGTTGAAGAGCCTCCTGCAAAGAGTTAGAGGCGGAAATAGAGGAGAGAGAAGTAACAAATTCTCGGAGTTGCGGAGAGAGGCGATGTAAGGACACATAATTTACCAAGGGGTGAGCCGTAGAAGCAGGTGTCAGATCTTCAGGCCGCAAAGTATCTTTGATAGGAGGCACCTGTTTTAGATCATCCATTGTAGAAGAGCGACGAGTATAGACACGAAGAAGAGGTAGTTTGGTGGGGATGGGGGCCGGTGTTGGAAGTAGTGGTGACAGTTGAGATATTATCGGAACGGTAGGACGAGGAATGGTAGGAGGTGTAGGAGGAACAATAGGTGTGGAGTGATAGGGCTGCTCTTCGAGGAAAGTGACATCTGCAGATGTAACAACCTTTCGATCACTACGAGAGTAACAGACATAACCTTTTTGAGTGCGAGAGTAACCGACAAACATATATTTGGTAGCACGTGGAGCAAACTTGTCGGTGGTCGGACCAAGATTGTGAACATAACACATGCAGTCGAAGACACGAGGTGTGATAGGAAAGGGAGGGGTGGAGGGAAACAGAATGCTAAAAGGAGTTGCGAAGTTGAGAAGAGAGGAGTGCATGCGGTTGATGAGGTAACAGGCTGTGGATACCGTGAAATGTCAATAAACTTTGGGAACCTTCATTTGAAACATCAGAGAGCGAGCGACCTCAAGGAGGTGACGATTTTTTCGTTCAGCTACCCCATTTTGTTGTTGGGTGTATGCGCATGAGGTTTGGTGGATAATCCCAAACTCAGTACATAGATTGGTAAACATGTTACCCTTGTATTCTCTAGCATTGACGGTTCTTATAGTTTTAATGGTGGTGGAAAATTGGTTGCATGTTTCAGTAATGAAGGCACGAAATACACAGGTTATTTCAGAACGATCATGAAGTAAATATAAATGTCATGCGCGTGTAATCATCAATAAACGTTATGAAATAACGACACCCAGAGCTACTGGTTACTTTATAAGGTCCCCAAATATCAGAATGAACTAACATAAAAGGACCATCGCTCCGAGTACAATGAGGAGAAAAAGAAGAACGATATTGTTTGCTGAAGATACATGACTCACAGGTGAAGTCGTTGAGGGTGATATCCGGAAGAGCTTTCTTGAGAATGGGAAGAGGGGCATTTCCAAGTCGCCCATGCCAATCAACAGTACTAACGGCTGAGAGAATCGTGGGGGGAAGTTCCAGAGTGTAGAGCCCATTCGACAATTGTCTTTTACCAATGATAGTCTGCGTCCTTCGATCCTGTACAACAAAAGAGGTGGAAAAGAAAGTTACATAACAATCAAGGTCTTGTGTAAGACGACTAATGGAAAGAAGATTAAACAGAGAGACCGAAACATGTAGAACCAAGCGAAGAGAGATGGAGTGAGTAAGAGAGACGTCGGCTTCTCCAGAAATTGGAGTGTTGTTCCCATTGGCCACAGTAATGTATTTAGGATGTTCAGCGTTTGAGTAGGAAGAAGGTTGCTTCGAGGTAATATGGTGTGTTGCTCCTGAGTTCATAATCCAGGTTGAACTATGAGAGAGACATGAGATTCCTTCTTCGGAGACAGATGCGACAGAGCTGGAGGAACGGCTGCGTATCCCTTGAATTTACTGGAGTTGGGTGCGCAATGCATCAATGTCGGTGTGATTGTTGGTGGGAGCATTGGTGGCAATAGAGGCCTGCGGTGGTTGTGGCCTACCATGCTTACGGTAACATGTGGCCTCGATATGACCATCCCGGCCACAGTAAGTACACTTGAAGGGAGCACGACTGTTCCGACCCTTTCCCCGAGAAGAGGTGCGACCTTCACGAGAGGATGGAGGAGTAGAGGGAGGTGGAGAAGACCTTTGGAGCAGAGCCGGAAAGAGATTCCCTGGAGCCTCAGGGGGTGTGTGACCTTCAACAACATTGAACACACATCTGACAGGGAAGGAATGGTGGAGGAGAGTATGTGAACCCAGACGCTGTGGAGGTAAGGCAGAAGACGTGCCATCATCATGGCGATGTCAACTGCTTCTTTCTGGGTACGCTGAGCAGCGAGATCAGTAGTAGGTGGCTGATGCTGAAGCCAGACTTCTACTAAAGTTTTGGACCGTGCCACAAACGAGGTGAGGTCGTCAGTCACCCCTGGGTCCAGAGACTGAAGGTCCGTGATGACGTCAAAGAGATGTTGCAAGTTATCCTTGCCAGAATAAAGGGAGTGAAGCTCCTCCCACATAGCTTTGGCCGTCTCATGATACATCGCCATCCGATATGGTTCACTGTCCATTGAATTTAGAATCCACGATTGGACACGACCATCATCACGCCGTCATTCCTCGGTGGGCTCAGATGGAGTGGCCTTTGTCAGATGATGAAGGAGGCCCTTTGTCTGGAGAACACGACGAACAGAGTGCACCCATTCCACAAAATTTTTCTTCCCACTAAGAGAGATTGTGGTGATCCTAATTCCTAAGCTCATCACGAACTTTAGGAAGAGGAGCCGCAGCACGAGCCGGGAGAGACAGAGCATTATTTTCAGCCATAGAAGAAAGCGAGGAAAGCAAGCGGCCAAGAGACGCAGTGCGCGGTCAGGACAGGTTGCGGTCTGAAACAGCGGACAAGAGAGCCCGCAAGAGAGGCTGCGGTCTGGAGAGTCTGCGGTCTGAAAAGCTCGCGACGGTCAGATGACAGCGGTCTGGACAAGCTGCGATCTAGAGACAGCGGACAGAAGAGCCTGCAGGAGAGACTGCGGTCTGGAGAGGCTGCGGTCTGAAGAGCTCGCGGCGGTTAGAGGTCAGCAGACTGGAGAGCTCGCTGAACAAAATAGCTCTCAGGAGAAGAGGAGAGCTCACAGGAGTGCTCACGGTCTCGGCAAGCGAGACAAGCTGCGGTCTGGAGTCAGCGGACTGTAGAGCTCACAGGAGAGACTACGGTCTGGAGAGCTCGTGGTCTGGAGAGCTCGCGGCGGTGAGGTGATAACGGACAAGAGAGCTCGCAGAACCAGATAGCTCGTAGAACCGAAGAGCTCGCAGGAGACAAGAGAGCTCGCAGGGGAACTCGCGGCCTTGGCAAGCGAGACAAAACAGTTTCTAACGCAGAACGGCTCGGGCAGAGCCGCGGTTAGAAAAAAAATCAGATCGCAGGGAAGAGCGAAAAGCTGACCAGTTGTGGGACCCAGCTGTCAGAGAGGGGAGTATAAAAGGAGGAGAACCAACTCCGGAAGGAGGAGGGAGCACGGGAGGTGGTCACACAAAATTGAGACCGCAGAGGGAGGGGGCATGGGCTGCGGTCACTGGAACTTTAGACCGCAGGACAACCCTGGAATTCCAGGGATGCATGCAACGTGCGAAAAAAATTTTTAGGACCGGTTTTCTCGCTCTGATACCATGTAGAAAAACACCAGGAGAGAAATAAACTTGATAAAAATATCAATTCTTTGTATTTCTTCACACGTATTACAACAAGTATTTGTACATTTATATAGAAGAGAGAGGGGATAGGAAATCTCATTCTAAGATGTGAGACTAATAACTACAAAGTGAAAGAGCCTAAATGGGCCTTTGTTACTGGGTCTTTTTTTACATGATTTCTTTAACAAAATGCATAATAATATTTAGTCTCGGATCAAGGCTTCAATGTTTCTATCTTGGTCTCCTGCGCGAGCGGACCCGTGCGGGCTCCGATAAGTGTCGGCCCACCCTCGATCCATGATCCCGGCACTAACCCTATCAAAAAGTTTCAAAATGGAGACCTTTTAAATCTTAAACCATTTTTATCTTCAGTTTCAGACATTATTTCTGTCACTTGGTTTAAAGTACTGTGATCTATTGAATCTTTATATTCTTCTAAGAAGCTTATCTCTATCCATTGCAGCTGTGATAACAAATCCAGAAATAATATATAGTTTGTCACGAAATCCACGGAATAAAAATTCTGGAAGTTACATGAAGCTGTCTGATTTCTTGACTTTTTCAAAGAGTAAGGCTCTGTCTGGAATCTTGATCACAATTGAGGTAAGAGCTGTTCTCTATATTAGTTAGCTGAGAATCTCAGAAGGAGAGCCGCACTCAAAATTATTTGTTAATGGGCTAAGGCCCTTTTGGGGGTGTCAGAGACACTGGCCTACGGAATCTGGACCTCAGCCTCGTCTGGTGCCCGCGGTTGAAATCCGCTTGTGCGAGATCGGCGGAACCCTAGACCACGGGACTTGTCCCGGAGGTCTGGCGGTATTCCGCCGGATTTGCGCAGCCAGAAATCCTCGGGTCCACAGAGGGCCTAAATCATTACAACAATCTTTCAACTGATGTGCATTTATTTAGCTTATAATGCTTAAGAGGCTTCTAGAACTTTCTTTAATCAGAGTTTTCACATAAATTAGTTATTTATATCTCATTTATTTATTTCTTTCTTGTTTAAGTAGTCGGCATGCCAAATTCAATACTTCAATTTTTTTTTGGTTGAACCGTTGTGCAAGTCACATTCTGCTGTTTGGTTGGTGGTAGAAATGAGAAGTCATTTCTTCCCGGATAGTGATCTGTATAATTCTTAGTCATTTCACTTTGGATTCGAATATTACAAAATTACACTTCCATAAGTTATTAAATATGATGATTTTAGTTATATCTTCTTAACAAACCAAGCATTTAGGTAATAATTAAAGAGGCAAATAAATATTCTCCTTAAAATTAATCAACACATGCACAAGAAGCTCCTTATATAAAAAGAGGGAGAAGGAGCTAAGAATGAAACTAAGATGTGGAACTAAAGAGTCTAAGAGAGGAGTGGGACCAATGGGTCATTTATACATCGGCTAAGTATAATCCAATGAATAAACTATTTATGGGTCTTCTCCAACACTCCCCTACAAGCTGGAGCATACAAGTCGTAGGCGCCAAGCTTGGAAAGAAACTGCCGATATAGTGAGTGAGACAAGGCCTTAGTGAGAACATCTGAAACTTGATCAGCAGCTGACACATGTCGTGAAATCAATCTTCGAAGTTGAACCTTTTCTCGGACAAAATGACAGTCGACTTCGATGTGTTTTGTGCGCTCATAAAACACATGATTTTCAGTTATATGGATAACAACTTGGCTAGCACAGAAGAGAACGGTCGGTGATGGAAGCTTAACTTCTATATCAGTAAGGAGACTTTCTAGCCATGTGAGTTCTGAAACAATGCCAGCCATGGAATGATGGAGCGAACAACCACAGTCTGCTTCTTGCTTCGCCAAGTAGAGCATTCTTCAAATATCTAAGAATACACTCGGCTGCCTGAAGATGAGAGGTCCGCGGAGCATGCATGAAGCGACTGAACACACCGAACGCAAATGATATATCAGGTAGTGTGACAATAAGATAGATGAGCTTGCCAACGAGGCGATGATATGGGACAAATATGAGGTACCTTCGTTGGAGACGGAGGCAACAGAGCCGGAAGGGCGAGAGATCATGGCGCGAAGATTTTGGAGTTTCTCACGTAAGGTGTCAATGTCGGTACGGGATGAGGAGGATCCATCAACACCAGGGGAGGCATGCAACAGAGAAGAAGCTGGCGGTGAGAGTTTATGTTTCCGAAGAGGCATGCAGTAGAGAAGAAGCTGGTGGTGGGAGTCCATGTTTCCGAAAGCAAGTAGCCTCAGTGTGATTGGGTCAGCCACAATAAGTACACAGGCGAGGGGGTTGGCCCCGAGAGCGATGGCGAACATCACGCCCACCACCTCGAGAGCCAGAGCGGGCTCGACGAGTAGGAGAAGGTGGAGGTCGGTGGTCAGAACCACGGTGGAGGAGAACGGGAGGAGAGGACACCGGGAGTTCAGGCGGGGGCGTTACCTTCAACAACATGGAGCAAACATCGGGCAAAGATGGAATAGTAGGAGAGGAAAAGATATGCGTCCGAACAATGTGTAGGTGCGGGGGAAAACGGGCCATCATCAATGCAATATTGACAACTTCTTTCTGAGCCCATTGAACGACAAGATCTAGCGTTGGGGGCTGGTGATGAATCCAAGTCTCGAAAAGAGTCTTGGATTGGGCAACAAAGGACGTGAGGTCACCATCTGCACTCGGGTTGGTATTCTGAAGAGTTATCAAAATATCAAATAAGTGATGGATGCTATCTTTCCCAGAGTAGAGAGAATGAAGCTCATCCCACATTGCTTTGGTGGTGGTGTAATACATAGTCATCTGATATGGCTCACTATCCATGGAGTTTAAGATCCAAGATTGAACTCGACCATTGTCTCGAAGCCACTGCAAGGTGGGCTTGGCGGGGGTGGCCCGAGTGAGATGATGAGCAAGCCCCTTGGTTTGGAGAACACGGCGGACCGAGTGCATCCATTTCACAAAATTCTTCTTTCCGGTGAGAAAGATAGTAGTGATCCAGAGTTCATCCCGAGCATCAGAGAGAGGAGCTGGAGCAAGAGCCGGAAGTGTCGAGGTAGCAGGTGCAACATTCGTGCCCATTGGTAGAGGACTGTGAGAACACCACAGAAGAAATCGCAACATCCCACAGGGTCTGCGGTCTTAGCACATAGGGTGCGGTCTCGGTGGGAGGTCGCGGGTCTGAGTTCAGTGGACTCGGAGGCAAGCGGTCAAGTTGATTTGGTAGACACATCAAGCTCACAGCAAGGGGCTGCACGTTGAGGAAGCCGCGAGACACGCGGGGCTGAGTTCAGTGAGCGGTCACACTGGTTCGACGGACACAATGACGCAGGATACGATCACTGGAGGACGCGGGGCTGAGTTCAGCGGACTCAGGAGGAGAGCGGTCAAGCTGGTTTGGTGGGCACAACAAGCTCAAAGCAAGACACGCGAGCTCATAGTAAGGGGCCGCACAAGTCGCAAGACACGCGGGGTTGAGTTCAGTGAGCGGTCACGCTGGTTCGGCGGACACAACGATGCAGGATGCGGTCACTGTAGGACACGAATTTAGGAGGCGAGCGGCCAAGCTGGTTAGGTGGGCACATTAAGCTCAAAGCAAGAGGAGCGGTCACAACAAGGCAAATCAAGAGAACACACGTCGAGGAAGCCGCAAGACACTCGTTGGTCGATAGAGGAAGCTACGGACACCGATCACGCGAGAAGAAGCTGCAAGGAGAGACTGTGACTTGCAGTAGTTCTGGCGGACAGAGGTAGTGGCGGACTCGCAGGTCGCATCTGTAGGAGCAGTAGTGGGTCGCTGGTAGGCAGCGAAGGATGCTTATAAAAGCAGCAGGGAGGCCTGAACGGAGAGGCGCAACGTAGAGGCGCTACGCAGAGGAGCGGGCTCAAAGAGGAGTACGCGATAGCAGGTTGTTCGAAGAGAAACGCGGGCCCTGGCGGGCGATGGGAGCGGAGCTCAACCGGGAAAAAAACTTTAGGATTAACCTCTCTCTGATACCATGAACATGATACCATGAACAAACCGAGAATTTAGGGAATAAATAAAGAGGCAAATAAATATTCTCCTTAAAATTAATTAACACATGTACACGAAGCTCCTTATATAGAGAGAGGGAAGAGTTAAGAATGAATCTAAGACGCGAGACAAAAGAGCCTAAGAGAGGAATGTGCTCAATGGGCCATTTATACATGGGCTAAGTATAATCCAATGACTAAACTATTTATGGGCCTTCTCCGACATCTTCAAAATGTTGTCGATATAATTTAAGTGTATAAAATACGTTATTCAAATATAAATGAATTGTTTTAATTTCTAAATATATTACATTATTATATTTATAGGAGTATTTTAATTCTTTATAAATTCTTTTTGTTAGCTAATGAGTTTGATTTTATCTGCATGGCTATGCATACATTGACTATTTATGTTATGTGTGTGCGCGCGCACACACACACACGAGCGTCTTCGCACGAGCTATTGCTCGTGCTCGTTGCTCTCCGCTTCGACAGTACCCCAACAACGACGGTACATCCGCCCAAACTCGCCCGCTCTTGGACCGAAAAAATCGGGACGGGGGAAAGCGTCCCCGAGCGGGCGAGTTTGGGCGGAGGTACTATCGTTGTTGGGGTACTGTCGAAGCGGAGAGCATCGAGCACGAGCGGTAACCCGTGCGAAGATGCTCGTATACATATACACGCTTCATTTATTTTATTATGTGTTATTATTATATATATTAATATTTATATTATACAATTATATATATATTATTACAATTATATATATATATATTAATATTTATATTATACTCCTATCTCCCTCCCCGTCTCTCTCTCCTCTCTCTTAATCTCTCGCCGCCCCTCTCTTCCCCCTCCCTCTCCGCCCTCTCTCTCTCCCCTCATCCGTGGACAGACTCCTCTCTCTCCCTCTTTCTTTCTCTCTCCCCTCCGTCTCTCTTCTCCCCTCTCTCTCTTCCCTTGTTTTGCGATGGACAGGGGGCACTGTTCATAGGTGTAAATATCTTGATTAAAGAGTGTATATATATACTATATATGTGCTCGTTCAAAATCATATAAAAAATTAAATTTCATTGCCATAAAAAATTAGTTTTAAAAAGCTATAAAAAATCTTCTGCAAACAAGAGATGATAAAAAATGGGAAAAGTTTGAGTTTTTGTCGGAATCATCAAAGAAGTAAATGAAATATGAAATTTAGCGTTCAGAGATTTCTGGAAGAAGTATTGTTGATTGAGAGGGGCACTCGATCAAGGTAGGAATCGACAGTGAGATAGGTTGTGGGTTATACGTCGGGGACGTTCTCTGGAAATGGCTCAGAGGCGGTAGAGACAATTAGGCTCGACTTCCATGTGTCTACGTTGCCAACTACGTCCGAAAATGACTCAGTGGCGTCATAAATGATGCTCGATTTCTCGGTGCCTACGTCGGCAACTACGCTGATGCAGACGTCGGAGCGACCAACGAAATTCAGGGGGCTACCAGATGCGGCTATGCGTCAGTGAAGTTCAATTTCGAGAGGAGGGCCTCACCGAAAGGGATGCAGGGAGAAATTCCTAGGATTGCAGGGATGGCGGCTAAGCTTGGGAAGAATTAAATGCTCAGATGTGAAAGTGGTAAGAGAATAGGTCAGGCGTATGGAGATCTCGGGCTGTTAAGTTAACCGGTTTGGTGGAAATATATGGGTACGACTAATCCCCATGTTGAGTTAACACGGGGATTGCTAAAAGAAAAATTCGGGAAAGAGAACCCATTGTATGGGAATTTCTTCAAGAACTTATGCAGGGGCATCCTGTATTGTTGAATAGAGCATCTACTTTGCATAAATTAGGCATAGAAGCATTCAAACCCATTTAGTGGAGGGGCGTGCTATTTTGTTATGGTCCTCCGTCAGTTATCTTATTATGTTGTTATTATTATTATTATTATTATGTTGAGTCGAGTCACTATATCGAGTCATGTTGTATTGAGTCATAGTCGTCGTTAATAGAGTTATCGTACCGTTTAAGTGTTTTTAATATTTGATGCGTCTTGATGTAATTACGGGCTTGCAACCCGGGGGTCCTATAAATAGGCCCTTAGTGTCATGTTGCAAGATTCAATCAATGAAATATGAATTTCTCTTTATCTCTCTTAAATTCCTCTCCCTCTCTCTCAGCTCTCTTCCCTGAAATTCTCCTTTCACAAGCTCTAGGGTTTAAACTCTCTTGTATCTCCGCTACCGACCTCCAATGATTCACCTCAAAAGAAGCCCATAACATCTTGGTATCAGAGCCGTCCGTCCTCGGCCCAACACTTTCGCTGTCCTCTCGGTTTCATCGTCTCCACCGATCGAAACCCCAACTGCATCTCAACTTGCATCATCGACTGCTGACCATCGAAGTCGGACGCCTCTGCTTCCCTGGATCGAAACCCCAGTCGCAGTCTTCTGGGTTTTATTCCGTCGCTGCTTCCGCAAGACAAGACCTTCCCTATATCGAAATCCCCTCCCGTTCCCTTCCTCCTTACCGCACGCCGAACAAGAGCCCATCTCCCCCCATCTCCGTTGGATTCTCTTCCCCGTTGCCTCTTCAACATTTGCTCGGCTTCCTCAACGATGAAGGCTTGCACGCACCCGACTCACTCCTCCGCTCGACGCTATCCCGCGACCCCTCCTCTCTTCTTCAGCACCCAACTCCCGCTTCTCCTACTCTCTCGTCCCGATCTTCCTGGAGCACCGGGTTGCACGATCCCATCCATCAAATCTGCCTGCTGCTCGTTCCTGCCGTATCGAGCAACCCGCCATCAAGTTTCCCTTTATCGAGCGGCCCGCCTACGCCTTCTCTTCAAGCCCACCAACAACCCCCGCCAATTTAATTTTTAATTAATTCATACTTGAATGAACTAATTCCTCTCAGAATTATTTAATTCCTCTTGGAATTAATTAATTAATCTTCTCATTTTAATGGGCATCAACCTTAGTGGCGCGGATGAAGCCGTCCTTTATTCGATGTTGTGGAAGATGTTGAAGTCATTTCAGGCTTCCACATCTCGCCTCGACACCACATTCGGCAAATTGGCGACTTCGGAACACTTCATAATCCCGCCTCTCCTAGTGTGGCGCCCTACCGGCCCGAGCATGTTGCCGCCACTTTAGCCCCAGCTTGCTCGCCGACAAGACAACCGATTACACAAGTTGTCTCTCCACCGCTCGATGTTCTTCACACTCCTTCGGTGAATTCCGCTCCGTTGCTTTCCCCACCGACATCGTCTCCTCTGCCGCCAATCCCGACGCACCATTTCCTGTTGCGAGCCGCCGTTTCTCCGGCCGCCTTATCGCCGCTGTTCGCCGCCGCCACGCCACTTCTGCCTCCCTCCGCTCCGCTGCTCCAGCCTACCATATTACTTCAGTCGCTCGTTCTTCTGACGATGTCGCCTGGTTACTCCCCAGCCCCGCCAGCCGACTCCTCGGCCCATTCTGACCACCTTCCGATGCATCTTCCTCCGCCGTCCGTCCCGCCGCTGGCCCTTGCTTTGTCGGTTCCTCCAACCATGTCGCCTCTCGCTCTGTCGAGCCCCGCTCCGCCGGTTTCCGCTCTGCCGCCTCCGACCACATCACTGCCTCTACTGCCGGCCACTACTCTGCCGTCCCTTTCAGCCGCATTGCCATTGCTTCCTCGCACCACACCACCGTACCCGCTGGATCCCTTCATCTTGCCGTCCGCTGTTCCCTCGGCCATCCTTCCATTTCTACCTCATGCCGCTCCGTCGGACCAGCCGGCCTCATTGCTTCAGCCGCTCATCCTTCTGACGGCGCCGCCGCTACACCTCTCTGCCAACGCCACCGCGACACGCGACCAGCCTCTATTTTGGCGTGAGATCAAGGAGCCAGAGGAGCTGATCATCCTACTGAAGTTCGCGCTTGAGGGAAAGCTCGATTTCAAGGACGGGTGGAGTGTTATGGTCCCCCGTCAGTTATCTTATTATGTTATTATTATGCTGAGTTGAGTCACTATGTCGAGTCGTGTTGTATTGAGTCATAGTCGTCGTTATTAGAGTCTTCGTAGCATTTAAGTGTTTTAAATATTTGATGCGTCTTGATGTAATTACGGGTTTGCCACCCAGGGGTCCTATAAATAGGCCCCTTAGTGTTATGTTGCAAGAATCAATCAATGAAATATGAACTTCTCTTTATTTCTCTAAAATTTCTCCCCTTCTCTCTCTAAGCTCTCTTCTTCCCTCTAGGGTTTCCTCTTCCTTTTCCCTCAACTTCTCCTTTCACAAGCTCTAGTGTTTAAACTCCCTTGTATCTTCGCTGCCGACCTCCAACAATCCACCTCAAAAAAATCCCATAACATATTTGCTTACACCTATTAGTTTGCAAGGGCTTCAACGTAGATTTTGATTGGGATCAAATGGCTGTTCACGCACCTTTATTTTTGGAGATTCGAGCAGAAGCTCGTTTACTTATGTTTTCTCATATGAATGTAAACCGCCTAGGTACAATTCTTAAATGCTCGAATGCAAAAGACTGGGTATTGTCAGTGTCACATGCTCTATATGGGGCGTCGAGCGGCATGCAAGTATGGTCGCAACTATACATTGCCCACTGGGATGGCAAGCGATATGTGTCAGTGAAGTAAAATTTATGGAGGAGGGTCTCACTGAAAGGGATGCAGAGAGAAATTCCTAGGATTGTTGGGATGGCGACTGAGCTTGGTAAGAACGAAATGCTCAGATGCGAAAGTGGTAAAAGAGAGTCGGGCAGGCGAATGGAGATCTCAGGTTGTTGAGTTAACCGGTTTGGTTGAAATATATGAGTACGACTAATCTCCGTGTTGAGTTAACTTGAGGATTACTAAAAGCAAAAATTGGGAAAAGAGCCCGTTGTATTGGAAATCCTTCAAGAAGTTATGCAGGGGCATCTTGTATTGTTGAATAGAGCATCTACCCTGCATAGATTAGACATACAGACGTCCCAACTCATTTTAGTGGAGGGACGTGCTATTTGTTTACACTCATTAGTTTGCAAGGGCTTCAACGCAGGTTTTGATGGGGATCAAATGGCTGTTCACGTACCTACATCTTTGAAAGCACAAGCAAAAGCTCGTTTACTTGTGTTTTCTCATATGAAACTAAACCGCGCAGGTTCAATTCTCAAATGCTCTGATTCGAAAGACTGGGTATTGTTGGTGTCACATACTCTATATTGGGCGTTGAGCGACATGCAAGTATGGTCACAACTATACACTGCCCACTAGATGGCAAGCGACTGAGATACTATCATGGTCACGGTACTATCATTGTCGCGGTACTGCCAAGTGACACGGGGGCCCACGGGAACTATCACTCATATAGGTAAAGGAAGATTTTTAATGATGTAGTTCAGTTTTACTATTAGTCTAATTTCAGTTGTTGAATTTATTTTCAAATCAAATATATTTTATATAAAATTTAAAATTATATTATTTAATCATAAATAAATATATTAAACAATATCGTAATACCCTGTTTCAAACTTGTTAATGGCAAGAATATTTCACCAAATCTCTTGTCCAACTCTCCTTATCCTCCCTTTTATATATGAGATTGTGTTACGCGCACGCGCGCAACTTACTATTGTATTTTGTGTTGTTATTTGTATGCATTAGGGTAAATGGCATGTGAGCCCCCCTCCCTATATAAGGAGGTAGCATGGGAGTGTTAGTTTTATCTCTTATGTTTTAAGTTTGAGATCTCTCATTTGGAGAGGGGCTTCTAGGAGGAATCAGCCTCCTGAAGTTTGGCACGAGCTGATTGTATCCCAGTTATTTCGTTATTGCAAGTGTTTTCTCCTACGGGTAAATTAGACTAATCTTAGCCATTGGATTTATTTTCAAGTTTGATATTTTTTTGCACAATTAATTAATTATTCATTTATAAATGACCTATGTTAATTAATAAATTTGATTACTTTAATAGAATCAATTTTGCATGGGGTTCCCCCAGCCCCGACAACTATAGTACCCTACCATTTATGGTCTCGTGTTTTATGTTAGGCGAAATAAAATTTTCCACCGCGGACGTTGAGTGGCTTGGATACTGTCATTATAGGGGAGCAAGGAACCTCGCACAAAATATATATACATGGACCCACGTAGAGACACATGGGCGAAATGGGAAGCCCTGATCCCAAATCTTGTCACGTCCCCATGAACCTTGCCAGATATCGGCGCTAGCTTCTTACCAGCGGCAGATCTGC
Organism: Dactylorhiza incarnata; assembly: GCA_033032865.1. NCBI lineage: Eukaryota > Viridiplantae > Streptophyta > Magnoliopsida > Asparagales > Orchidaceae > Dactylorhiza > Dactylorhiza incarnata. The sequence goes on along the minus strand of JAWHQI010000123.1, from coordinate 1,734,546 downwards.
CCGCAAAACTCATCACCTTACCTTTCGATTCCTAGCCCTCCAATGCGCAGTAGCCTGAGTTGAGATCCAGAGCTCAGAGTAACCTCCGCCCGTCCTCACAAGCACATGATTTGAATTGTTTGGGTTGAGGCCAGCACAAAGTCATCAGAGCTCTGCATCATCCCAGTACCTCTCCAGCAACTAAGCTTCATAGCCCAAACAGTCATGTCTCAATGGAGGAATTCATTGTTTCCCAAATCCCCCCCCCCCCCCCCCCCCCCCCCCCCCAATCTTTACAAGTTTTGGGAGCATTTCCCACTAGAAAAAATTCAAGATTTTCTCTACTTTATTTTTTTCAGTAGGATTCTTTATATTTACTGTTTCTATTCCGAATTATCGAGATCATTGGCTTTGTTATTTACTTATTCAGATATCTTTTTAATTTTAGCTTCATTTCAATAGATTTCTGTGATTTAAATATGTATGACTGTTTTAGCTGCAAGATGTCAACAAATGACAACTAAGGAAGGATTAAAAAGCACCCCTTTCATCCATGTATATAGTATAATCAAATAATTAAAGTAAAACAAAAATAAAGAAGATGAGTAAAATATAATAGATGATATAAATAATGTGAAAATTAAAATTAAAATATTTTGCATGGGAGGATACTATGCAACAACTTAAGGTTTCCCTCTTTGATGTAATATCAGGGCTTCCCATTTCGTCCCTTCTTTTATATCTTTTTTACCCCTTCATAAGCACATGAGAGGGAAAAAGTGAGGGAAGGAGGAACAACAAGAGGAAGGGGGTGAGAGAGAGACATAAAGGGCAGGCCGGGTGTAAAATATCTCCCTATTTTGGGAAATCACTTTATTTAGGGTAATCATGCATTGGGGAAGAAAAAATTTCATTTTATTTATAGGTGAAAACTAAGGCTCCGTTTGGTGCGGCATTTTTTCTCCCGTGAGTTTGGACAAAAACGTCACCGTCATAGAATGTATTTTGACATGACAACGATTACGACCATCACCAATAAAATAAAACTAGTTTTGAATATAAAAGTGGATGAAGTTCATTAGGTGAGGTCGGGCGTTCATGAACGACGGTTCATATCCACCGTGTTCATGACCGCCACTGTCGTGCCAAACGGAGCCTAAGCCACTATTTTTAAAGGGAATTTCTAACATTACTGTTGAGTTTGAAATGGTTAGCGTTTAAACCAAATAGCGGGTTGTTAAAACCCGCCAATAAATAAAATGCATCTTCTAATTGTAGACGACATAACGGCCCCTATTTTGATGTCAGGATGCTGCATTTTACGCCGAGGATATAGGCTACAGTGTGATTGATGCAGTTATTGGTGCCCTAAAAGATTCAGGTTACAGCAATCAAACTACTCAGCAGGTTATGATTCAGTCCTCCAACAGCTCTGTTTTGGTAAAACTGAAGCAGCAGACAAGCTACAAGCTCGTATACAAGCTTGACGAATTCATCAGCGACGTCGATAAGTCGTCGTTATCGGATATCAAGAATTTCGCTAATGCCGTGTCTGTCAGCAAGCAGTCTATATATCCTGCAAGCCAGCTGTTTATCACAGGCCAGACTGATCTGGTCAAGTCACTACAATCCGCAGGACTTGCAGTCTACGCTTATTTGTTCAGAAATGAATTCGTCTACCAGCCTTGGGACTTCTTCTCAGATCCGACGGTTGAGATCAATTCATATGTTCAGGTGATTGGAATCGACGGAATCATCACAGATTATCCAGCAACAGCTGTGAGATATATGAGTATGTAGTTCCTTATTCTTGTACTTTGCTTTTAGTAGATAGTTAATGATAGGCCTGTCTATTGGTTCGAGTCTTTAACCTTCAGGGCACGAAATCCAATCTTATTATTAGCCCATTATATATATATAAGCAGTCTAGTACGGGCTTCTCCCGTGCTTCGACGCGACAGTACACTTGTCTTTCGTCATTCCCGTTAATAATAACATGTTTTTCTAAAATAAAAAAACACACAAATTAAAGTCAATAATGTAAAATTTGAAATAAAGAAGAATTGAAAAAAATGAGTGTTTTTCCCCTTATATAACAGTATTGATATATTTATTAAATTGGTTCTAGATGATCCAATCCTACTAAAAGCACTTCAATAAGGCTCTGTTTGGTATAGTGGTGGCGGTCATGAACGCGGTGGTAGAACCGTCATTCCTGAACACCCACCTAAGGAACTTCATCCACTTGAACATAAAAGTGGATGAAGTTTCTTAGGTGCCCATTCACGAAAGACGGTTTTACCACCGCGTTCATGACCGCCACCGTCGTGCCAAACGGATCCTAACGGCGTTTATGTATGTTTGTCATGACATCGGTTATGACCGTCATTAAGAAAAGAAAACTAGTTTTGAACATAAAAATGAACCTAGTTCCTTAGATGAGGTCGGGCGTTTACGAACGACGGTTCATAACCACCACGTTAGGGTCCGTTTGGCACTGCGGTGGCGGTCATGAACGTGGTGGTTATGAATTGTCGTTCGCGAACGTCCGACCTCACCGAAGGAACTTCATCCACTTTAATGTTCAAAACTAGTTTTCTTTTCTTGGTGGCGGTCATTACCATTGTCTTGCCAAACATGCATTCTATGATGATGGCGTTTTTGTCCAAACTCACCGGAGCAAAAAAAGCCGCACCAAACGGAGCCTGAGGCCAAACAAGACAATACACTAAATAGGATTTATGTATCCTCTGAAATTACCTTAGTAAATGATGTAAAACTTTTTCTTACAACTTGAGGAATTTTTACAAGGATTCGTTGAGTCCTATTTTATATTGAATTTTTTTTTTGGATATTGTTTTAAGCAAACCCAAAATGGATATAAGCAAACAAGAAAAAAACGCTTCAAAGATTTTTGGCCTTCTTTCGCTCCTAGGAAATACATATTAGCAAACCATTCGATTTCAGCTCCCCTCGCGATTTCAGCTCGGGCGGCCAACCTACCTTCTTCCTCGTGATTCACGCTCGGAGGCCAACCCCTCCTTCACCGGCGCAGACCAACACTGGTTCTTCTCTTTCAGGCTTCAGAAGGTTGTTGCCATCGTCGTGAACGAAGTCGGTGTTTGGGCTTCCCGCAGGCAGATCTTTCTTTTCAATCCCACCCTTATTTCTTTGTAGACATCATAGCTTCAATCACAATTCGAATCAAGGCATATCTGTTAGTAAACCATTCGATTTCCACCCTAACCCTAAAGCCCAAGAAATACCTATTAGGAAACCATTCAATTTCCACTCCCCTCGCGATTTCCTCTCGGGCGGCCAACCTACTTTCTTCTTCGTGATTCCTGCTCGGAGGCCGACCCCTCTTTAGCCGGCGCAGACCAACTCTAGTTCTTCTCTTTCGGCGCCGACCCCTCCTGCAAAAATGATGGTTTGCTAATAGCCAAAAGTGATTTGCTTATAACAACAACCATTTTTTTTATTAGCGCACAAAAAATGTTGCAGCCATGTATGGATATTCTCTCCCTCAAACATCCACATGAGTAGGTCCAAATTTAAATCTGATTTGAAAGCTGTTCGGACAAACAGGAGCTGCGGCGCGGCGGCATTTGGCGAGGCCTTCCGCCTCGCCGTTCAGGCTGGAGCTGGACGCGTTATGTCCCGCCTTAAAATCTGCCTGAAACAGCATGTTCTAATTTCTAAACATATTCTCTTGCGCTGTGCAGGAAACTCTTGCTTGAAACTCGGCAGCAGGCAACCGAACTACATGAGGCCCGTCCCCGGCGGCCAGCTGCTCGGAGTCCTGGCAGCCTTTCCTCCGGCCTTGGCGCCAATGCCGATACTTGATGCCACAGATATCATAGAGCCGCCGCTTCCCGCCGTCTCATCCAGACCGCTGAACACAGACGGCGCCGCCCCACCGCCTACGCCGTCGGGGGCTTCGCCGTGTGCCCTTGCCTCCAGCTTCCAGATTCTCGCCATGCTTGTAGGAGTTGCCCTCCTTTAGGATAACTATGCTCCCTATTTTGTGGTAAGCAACTGGTTTTGGTTTTTTGGGGGTTTGTCAACTTGAGGTTTTTTTTACCTTTCCAGCTCCATCTGCGTTCATTCTCCATTCTATTAGTCATTTTTTCTCTGGTTTCTGATCCATGTAATTAGCATTTCTTCTCTGGTTTCATCTCCTGAGGTTTAGTTAACTATTCTCCTAAACAAATGGGTTAATATTGTAGTTAGTTACTTAGTTCGGCGAGGTAAATAGTAATTATTTGTTAGGTCCGTTTGGCCACGGCGGTAGCGATCGGAGCGCGGTGGTTACTGTTGAACTCAATCCGTTTGTATGTTTAAAATTAATTTTTTTTCTTACCAAATGAACGGCAGTTCATAATCACAGCGTTTAAGACTGCCACCATAGTGTCAAACGGACCCTTAATCTTTTTGGAGTGTTTTTGAATTTCTATTATTATTATTTTCAACTTTGTTCCTGCTTGATCAAAGTGGCTTCTTAGGTTTATGTGAAGATGTGTTTCCCTCTCATTTGAGACATCTTTTGATAAAATGATTAATTTTAAGTCTCATTTTTCTTTGTGAAAGGAAGCCTTGGCGCACCGGTTGAGGTGTTGCCGTGTGACTTGAGGTCACTGGTTCGAGTCCTGGAAGCAGACTCTTGCAAAAATGCAGGGTAAGGTTTGCCTATATTTCACCCATGTGGTGGGACCCTTCCCTGGACCCTCGCTGTGCGGGGATGCTGCGTACCGGGCTTCCCTTTTTTTAAGTAATAAATGTACAAACATCATTACATTGAGAACATTAAGCATCAATGGCCTCAACAATCAATCAAACTACTAAATACTTAGACAAAGTTTACACACAGTGAGAATCGAACTTATGACCTGACCTCAACTTACCCAACTGGGCCAAGCCTCATTGCCAAATGCCAATGAATTACCCAACTGGGCCGCTCTTTTTAATCAGGGCAATAGTTTGGCAATGAATTACAACACTCAAACCTTTATCCCCGCTATATGAATCCTTTGTCGCCAGTCCCTATCTTTAGTCATAATCTCACTAATGCATAAACCTTGAACCTTGTGTGGACTATTGACCTAAAATTTGATAGTCACTATTTTACCCTTCATATACTATAATTCATAAAAACTATTTAAGGACTAATTTGTAAAAGCATAAATTGAGTTTTTTTTAAATTGAACTTTTATATTATGTAAATTAACATAGCTTTATTAAGATTTTTGTTGCGTATTATCATAAGTAAAGTCAAAAATTAAAATTGACTTAGAATAATAATAAAAAAAGTAAAACATAAATAAATACATAATTGTTTGGTACACAATAAAGAGATCCGTGGCGATTTGATATACAATGTTCATGCTGAAATTTCGGTAAATAGTATTTATAATAAAAAAATAGACAAATTTGGGTTTTCACATTTGAACAAGTTATGGGCACCGAGTATTTTAGTATTTTACTATTTCTCTCCAAGTTCGGGAAACGAGATCAATTCTAATTATGTTGTTCGGCGAGATATTATGTTGTTCGGCGAGATAATGAAATTGTGAATGCGTAATTTGAATTGATTAATTCTATTGTTCTTGGGACAATTGTTAACATGAGGGTAATGAAAAGAGACTTTACAAAAAAATGTGTGTATAACTAGCATTTCTTGTGACGACCATGGTTCAATGAAGATGGCAGGAGATCCATCGCTCTGATCAATGAGTTGTCACCACCGGTGGCTTTAGAGAAGAAATCTCCAACTTTCATATTTTTCAACTATGTCTATCTCCAGATATTCAGAGATTGGATCGACGAACCGTCAGATTCCCGTAATTTCCATTTTTTGGCAAGACAACTGCAACCATTGACTTAGTCCAAAAATAAAAGAAATAATCCTCTTTTCTAAATCTTCTATTATTTGCCTGTAGAAGGAAGCTAATATATCAGGGGGAAAATGGGCTAGCAGAGAAATGAGGAGATGATGAATAGTACCAACCGAAATCCTAGGTCCCTAAACCGCCTTCAACAATGGAGTACGAGAGCGCCGACAGCTGGAAGAGAGGCGACGCCCGACAGAGGAAACGAGCGGCTGGTTGAAGTCAGCGATCGAAGTGGCGAAGTCGCCCGGCTGCGTCGAGGGAGGGTTTTCGCAACTCGCGATTTGCTGCCTTCGCTTAGGGCTTCGGTTCGGTAGAGAGGAATAGCAAAAAATCAATATTTTGGGTTTATTTTATGGTGCATATAGCCAAAATAGGCATTGCTATATATGATGCATCCCTTTAACATTGCTATATTTAAATAGAGAAAATATTATATTTACTAATGCGAAAAAAAAATCTTTCCTATAGTCATTTGTAGAGAAAATTCTCCAATTATTTTAGATAAATTAAAATAAATTCCGACCATACTCCTGCCTTTGATCCCAAATGAACAGCACTGACTGAGAGATCGCCGATAATCGAGAATTAAGAGGGCTGACGCCGTCGGAGAAAGCCAAGAAAATGGGGCGAGAGGTGGCAGAGAGCTGCGTTGACGCCGTGGTAATCGAGATGGTGTCAGCGTTCTGTCACAACTTTTATTCCGCCGAGCCGGAGCTAGCCGCCCGCCGAATCGAGGCCATCGGCTACCAGGTCGGCCACCAGCTTGTTGAGAGGTGTTCTTGTCCGCTCATTCTTGTTTATATCCGATCTTTTCAATCACTAGTTGTACCTTATTATCGACAAACAACGCAGATCTGTAGCGAACTATTCAAAGTTGTTCCATTCTCTCTTTTTGCTCTCAAATGAATCCTTACTAAAAACCCTAGCCTGCGCTCTAGGATCTCTCTCTCTCTCTCTCTCTCTCTCTAAGTTTATGTTACCCAATGGATTTATTCAGCTGGAAAAGAAATCTTAGCCCCTTTGTATAAGATGTAAACAAGTTAGAATTTAAGAGGCACGCCGAGTATGATGTGTACAGTATAGCCAATTGTTTGGGGTTGCTGATGCAGAACTTTGCAGTGGTAAAAAGATGGCAGCTATAAGGATTCTGGATACTAATTTGGCACTATGAATTAACTGCAGCTTGCTGAAACGCGAATTGGCTGTGGAAGACAATGGATAAAGAAATCAGGAAAAAATGAAAAGATAATAAAATATATTAGGTTTTTTTATGAAGGTCGAGTAATTGGCAGAATGCAGGGCTCGTCGGCGCAGGTGACAGGGAGTCGTCGGGAATCGGCACAACTTGATATTATAGTGCTTGAGCTCGTCGGGGAAGATGCAACTGACGGGGAGTCGGCACAACAAGGCTCAATTTTTCGGGGAAGAAGAAATAAGCGGAACAGGGAAGCGGCACGGTGAAGTTTGGCAATCTCTTGCCGAGGAAGAAGAAATAGGTGGCGAGGCGGAGATTTTCTCGTCGGGGAAGAAGAAACACGCCGCACGACTACTGGAAGGGAGTAAAACCTAAAATTACTAGAGTAAATTGATTTTCAGGGTTTTGATATGTGGGTGGACCAAAATACCCTTCTTCTTTGAACATCAGGGTGCATTCCGCTAAGCATCTAGTAATTAGGGGGTGCATTCCGCCAAATTTAAAAATCGGGGTGCATTCCGCCAAAAGCATATATTTCAGGGATGCATTCTGCCAATTACTCATGAAGGTCCCTCCTATAACCAAGGAGTGTAAACTGTTGTTTCTCCAAAATCCCAAAAATTACTTCCAATGACCTTACAAGATTAAGGACCTTTTTCTGTAGATCATCTCCTCTCTGAGTTTACAAGTATTTATAGGAATCCCCGTCCCCTGTCTTCATGGGAGATCATGACCCTTAATGATAGGGCGCAGTTCTAATTAGTGCTCCTGAAATTTTAGTCGGTTACTTTGATCGTCTGTCAAATTTAACGGTCGGTTACATGATTTTTTCATCCTTTGTTGATCTTAATTTTTAGAATGGATTTTAGGTCTTGTCTCCTCTCTTGTCATTGCCCGCCACATACCTTCAACGACCACTGAGACTTGTAGACACTTTAGGGCAGCTCAATCCTGCGAATAGCCAAGTTGTTCCCGGGACATTGTCACGCAATCTCTCATCACTTCCGTTATTGCTACCGTTCCTCGTTTTGGGCGCTGCTTTTGTTTTGATTGTTGTCTTATCATGAATGATGACTAGGATGCTGACTTTTTGCCTTGTAGGGAAAGGGCGCATTTGTCATAGAGAATGTGGACAGGAAAAATGGTAAATTTTGAATTTATTTTTCAAAACTGAGTTGTTGATTGTTGGAGCTCTTATATGTCGCTAATAAAGAACCATATCCCTATAATAATCCTATAACATGATAAGGAGCTAATGATGAGAGTATTTTATCCATGAGTTTCAATATCATTCAAATTTAAGGAAAAAAACTATACCACATAAGCTAAGTGTCTAATGCTACTAGCAAAAGAGGACCTCTATGAAGAATGGAAACAAACTTAGGGTGCCATAGTGATAGGCGGCATTAGGGACCTAAATAGAGGTTTGTAAACAAAACATAGACTTAAGGTGAAACATTGTCCGGACGGTATTCTATATTAACATCCATAAAGTCTTCCATAAATAAATTATTAGCTTCTTTGAAGGATGTTGATATCATTACTGATTTGATCCTGATATTTTTTCAACAAGTGATATTCTGTATTAATGAGCATAAGCCTTCAGTAAATTGACACTATTTTCCGCTGTCCAGATACACAATGGATTGTCCTAGGTTCACTGATCATCTAGAGGCTATCAAATTTATCTGTAAGGAGTTCTGGTCTGAGCTCTTCAAGAAGCAGATTGACAACCTAAAGACTAATCACCGGGTCAGCTCAACTTGAACCACATAAGCTCTTTGATCCTTATAATTTTTCATGGTTATAGTGATAACTTGTGATTTCATCATCCCTGTAGGGTACCTTTGTTCTTCAAGACAATATGTTTCGGTGGATTACGCGCATATCACCAAATCCATTGCAAGAAAACACGACCGAATTTGTTGCTCCTAATGATGATAATCAGGCAGCTCAAACCACGAGCATGCACCTATACTTTCCATGCGGCATCATTAGGGGTGCTCTCACCAGTTTGGGTATTCCTTGTGCTGTTTCTGCAGATATATCCCACCGTCCCGCATGTAAGTAAACTGACCTTTTCCGCCTTCCGATTCAAGGGTTCTTGAGGATTTCATCATTAATGTTTGTATATTATGTGGCTCCACTATCTAATGCTTTATTGTCAATAGTAGGACAATCTAACTTAGCTGCTCCAATTGCAATATAAGAACTAAGAAAATTATGGTGTTGGGTACAGTACAGTTGACACCTTGATTTTTAATGAAATATGTGTGGAATACTATAGTTTTCATGAAGATAATTGAATTTCTACATTCTTAAATGCAAGACAAATATGTAAATAAATTATTAAAGTGTATTTTTACTGTTTGGTGAGTAAAAAATTCTTTTATTATATTTCTTAAAAAATTAAACACTAAAAGAATTATTAATATAATTTGTTAATAATTTTTATTTAGTTTTCTATTAAAATTTGTCTTATTTGACTTGCATTGAAGAATGCATGGGTCCCAATTATTTTTTAAGTTCTATGTTTTTTTTAATCCCGGAAGCAGCCTCTTGCAAAAATGCAGGGTATGGTTTTCCTACATTTCACCTTTGCGGGGGGACCCTTCCCCGGACCCTCATTGCACGGGGATGCTTTGTGCACTGGGCTGCCCTTATGTTTTTTTTTGAAAAATTCAAGGGTGTCAACTGTCAAATGTAAAGCAGGCTGTCATTCTCCTTCGGTGGTCTCTCTGTGTTGGCTCTTTGTTCATCTTTTTTTTCCCTCCAAATCTGTTGATCTCAAGTCATGACAGAAAGAAGGAAGCTGAGAGCAGGCGAGTCACCTGATTGGGTAACTCAATGGGGCAAGCCGGATTGGCTAGATCCATCTGTGATTGCCCTAGATGATTTCGGATGGTATTGCACCAGGAAGGTGGCTAATAGGTGTATTGGGCTGGCTTTTGGTGGAACTTAAACACATTCCACACGTGTTTGGCATATTTTGAATAGGTTAATAAGTTCAAATAAACATATGAAATGTTTTTTGTATGGTAATAGTGATTCTGTTGAAGCTTTATACGCTTTCTTCAGATTTATGTGTTAAACTGACATGGTGGAGTTAGAGGACCAAGATATGCTACTCTAAATCCTATCCAAACTGCTTTTAGGTTTTTCCATTGTTTTCAACTTTTCATTTGATTTATGTTTTGTTTGAACAAGCAGAGAAGATTAAACTTGAATTGAATCTTTAGTCTAGATAGTTTTGTATATGCAACTGCTTTGGCCTAGTGTTTACTGCAGGAAGTGTTGCAAAATGAAACCTATATTGTAGCATCATATGATCATCATCATTAGACTTGTCTTAACTATTTGGGATCGGCTCTATGGACCCTTCCTATTTGTTTCTTTTGAGTGTTGTTCTCAGTGTTAACTATTGTGCAAGACCAATGCTCTGGATGCTGAATGAAGGAAGCATGGTTATGTGCACATAAATCAAAATGGATTCTTGAGTCTGCCCTCTCTGATGTCTTTGGCTTTGATTTGAGGGCATGATTCCGCAGCAAACGTGACGGTATAGGGGGCCACTATTTCAGTGGTAATCTGTGAGCAGCCACTTTGTGCATCTATTGTCAAAGGTTCGGTCTTTCTCCTCTGAGAGAAGCCACATTGGGCATAGGGCCAAAGGTTAGGTCTGTTTCCAATCTTCCCCCGCCCATACCCCCAATGATTGGGGACTATATGGGTTCTGTTGTTGTTGTTGTTATTGTTCTCAGTGTTAACTGTTACGCTCGTGCGCGTATTTTGTACCGTGTTTTAATTTATTGCTTATGGTTATCGTTATGTGAGCCCCCCTCCCTATATAAGGAGGTGGTATGGGAGTATGTTGGTATCTTGGATGTATTAGGGTTTTGGGCTCTCTTTGGAGAGAAGGATTATAGGAGGACCCAGCCTCCATAATCTTGGCCGGAGCTTGCTCCGGATTTGTATCCGTGTGTTTCTTCCAGTTATTGCAATCGAATCGAAGTATTTTCCTATTCGTAACATTGATCCGACCCTGCCGATTCCGCCTGCTTCGTGCCGCCGGGTTCGTCCGCTCTCTCTTCGTCGGCTCCTGCGCGTGCTTCCGCGCTTTCTTCGCCGGCATTTCTTCGTCTTCCGCGTCAACCTAGCCAGTTGTCGGCGCCCTCCAGGACCCCCCTCGCTGCTGTGCTCTAGCCACACCGTCGTCCGCCAGGGCCGTCGCCGACATCGAGCGCAACGTCACTCGAGCGCCGCGATCGTCCACTTTGCCGCATCCGCCGCTCCGCTCGCCATCCTCCTCAGCGCCAGGGCTTTTTCCTCCGCCAGTCCGGGTCTTTTCCGCCGCCGCTGCTCTTCCGGCACTCTTCTGCCGTATCCGTCAGTCCAGGCCCTTTCCGGCTCTCTCTGGCCAACCTCCAGCTCGGTGCAATCGTCCTCCTATGCCAAAAAGACGAATGGAATCCCGAGTGGACGCCCTTGAACACAACCTCGCCGCCGTCAACTCTCGTCTCGACTTTCAGGCCGAGCAACTCACGACGATTATGGCGATGCTCCAAAACTTACAAACCGGGCAGCACCCCGGTCCTCCTCCTGTGACCTCTACCTTGGGGTCCCCCTGCACATTGGGCCCCGCAGCTTCCGCACTGCCAGATGTTCCTCCACAGCCCCCACGCCTCGACATCCCCACATTCCACGGGATTGACCCCCTGGGGTGGATTGCCTGCGCCGAACAGTTCTTTTACATCCACCAGATTCTACGGGCGCAGCAGGTCTCCACAGCAATTGTTGGCCTGGAAGGGTCCGCCCTCCACTGGGCCCGCTGGCTCCACCAGTCCTCCCCCGACCTCACATGGACAGCTCTTACGGAGGCCCTCATTCAGCGCTTTGATCACCCCTACTCCGGTTCCATGATCGAGCGCCTGTGCGGAGTCCGTCAGACCGGCTCCATTGATTCGTACGTGGACTCTTTTATCGAGTTGGTCACCCATGTTCCAGGACTTCCACCCGACCATTACTTGGCCTACTTTATGCACGGCCTACAACCCCATCTCCGAGCCCGCCTCCGCACCCTTCAACCATCAACTGTTCACCAAGCCATGCACCTCTCTCCACTCGTGGAGGCCGAATTCCTCGCACTGTCCGGGGACCCTACGTTTTCTTTACCTCCCGCCAAACCACCCTACCAACCATATTTTTCGCCCCCGCCTAAACAACCACCACCTCTACCTCACCTACCCTTGATGGGCCCACGCAACAACCGTCCTGTTCCTACTCACCGCCTGTCCAACCAAGAGTACAATGACTTACGGAGTAGGGGTCTGTGCTTCCGTTGCAAACAACCCTACTCGCTTACTCATGATTGCCCGGTGAAGGAGTTCCGCCTTCTCATCGGAGAGGACGCAAGCGACATCGGCCCGCCTGACTTTGTTGCTCTTATGATCACGGATGTACCACCGGACGGCGCTCCGGGCACCTCGACGACTGCCCACCCGCGGACCTTTCACTACTAGCCGGCAGGCGGCACTCCGACCTTGAGGGCAAGGTCGATTTTTTGGCGGGGTGTATTGTTACGCTCGCGCGCGTATTTTGTACCTTGTTTTAGTTTATTGCTTATGGTTATCGTTATATGAACCCCCCCCCCCCCTATATAAGGAGGTGGTATGGGAGTATGTTGGTATCTTGGATGTATTAGGGTTTTGGGCTCTCTTTGGAGAGAAGGATTATAGGAGGACCCAACCTCCATAATCTTGGCTGGAGCTTGCTCCGAATTTGTATCCGTGTGTTTCTTCCAGTTATTGCAATCGAATCGAAGTATTTTCCTGTTCGTAACATTAACTCTATTCCTCACAAATCATTTTGAACAACTTTTTATTATCGTTACATTTGATTTACCTTTTCTCCTTCGTAGTACTTGTATACTAACTTTATCTACTCGTCTAATTAGTTCATTTTCTAGCTGTCATTGTACGTGTCTAAACCAACTGAATCAATTTCAGTTATTTTATCTTTAATAGAAACACTTCATTCATTCCTTTAATTTAACCATACAATCTTATAGCAATTACACGAGCTAATTAAATTTCTCATGATATTTTGGTGAGACCCAATATGACCGGGTTGGACCGCCTAGCTGAACCGACTTGTGAGCATGAGAATTAATCATGCTTAACTGTTGACGTTTTTCTGAAAAGTTACCTCGACCTTTTTTGTGTACAAATATGTAAGTTGGTTTTTTTAATGAATTAAGGGGTCACAAATTGTTTCATCTTCAATTTTTCCCCTCATACAGTTCATGTGAATCTCAATGTGCTTAGCGCGATCATGTTGCATTGGATTATGTACAATGTTGGTGGCGATCTTATTGTCATATACAACTTGATGGGTCTAGTTGTTAATGGTATTAATCTCTCACCATAGTCTTTAACCATAGGTCTTCACAAATTTCTCAAGTCACGGATTTGAACTCGGCCTCTGCACTTGAACGAGCCACATCATTTTATTTCTTGTTTCTCCAATTCACGAGATTACCATCTACAAATGAATAATATCTGATAGTCTCTTAAGGGCCTACTCAGAGGTTGTCGGAGGAGTGGTCGGAGGTGGAGTTGACGATGGCGAAGATACTACGGAGTCTTGACCGCGACTGCCTAAGCGGGGCGTGCTCGAGAGAGAGAGGGAGAGTTTCCAAGATTAAATAGACTATTTCATTACTTCTCATACGAGGCCCCTAGTGTCCTTTAATTAGGACTTACAACAAACCTTTAATGGAAATAAAAGACAGACTTGGACATGCGACTAAAAGGACACCACATAAAGACACGACATAAATAATGACATCATATAAGGACGTGACTCTAAGACAGAATAAATGCATATTAAGAAATAAACAATAATAAATAATGCCATAAATGGACCCGTAACATCTCTCTCGCCTTGTAAAAAGAGTTTGTCCTCAAGCTCGAGGGAGATCAATGGTGTTCGCGTTATCCGACACCATCATCATCAGAGTCCTCGACGTGTAGATAGAAATGTCATTTGCACCTATGGCCGCGAGTGTATTGTTCGTCGCAGTTGTAACATAAGCCCTGCGCGCGCCATTCCATCATCTCGGCCCGAGATAGTTTATGGACTGGGTGGCCTGGATGACCCTTGGGACGGCCTTGCTGAATGCCCGTGTCGGTGGGCAAATAGACCTCCTGCACCAGTTGGAGGCAACGGTCACATAGCTTGGTCAGACTCATAGCAGTCACTAAGTTTTGAGGACTTCAAGACGCAGGCGATCGCGAAGTCTGGCGGTGAAAATGTCGACCTGCATCTCTGGGGAAAGCGTGACGTGTGCCAGAAGAAGTTGAAACTGGTCTAGATAATCGTCCACGATGCCCGTCTGGCGTAGTGTCGTGAGGGCACCGAGGGGGTTGCTGCGGTGGGAGGGCCGAAACGCAGGTTGCAAAATCGTTTGAAGTCGTCCCACGTCAAACCCGGCTGATCAGTAAGGAGACGAGTGGCCCAAAGCAAAGCCGAGTCGAGAAGGTGGAAGGAGGCCAGAGGTGGAAGGAGGCCAGATGAAGTTATTCAGCTGCCGGAGTTTGTTGATGACCAAAGAATTGTTCGCACCTAGTGAGCCAGCCTAAGGGATCAATTTTCCCATCGTAGGTGGGGAATTCCGACCTGGTATAGCGCGGCAGAATAACAACTTCAAGGAGTAAGAGGGTTTGCGGTGGCGTCTCATTACAGATGAGCGGCGGTAGCGAAATTTGACAGTTGCTAGTGTAATCCATGGGTGGGGTGGTAACCACGGGAGGTGCTGTTGTTAGTCCATTAAGCATGGTGGTGAGGGTTGCCATGTCATCCTTATGACGCGCGTCGGCGTCCCGAAAGCGTGTTTCTACGTCTTGACGGCGTACATCCATGGAGGATATAACTGCGTGCAGCCGGTTCATAACATCCAAAAAATCGTGCGAGTCTCCCATATTGTGGATGGAGGTAGCACGAGATAAGGAGCAGATGACGGGACGGCTAGATTGCTCGGAGGCAGCTGCTTGGGAGTTGCCGCGAGATCCGCGTCGTCTCCCAATGGTGGCGCTTGGTGCGGATTGTGGGCTGGTTTGATTTTGAATTAATTCTCAGGCTGGCCCGTTATTCAAAATAAAATAATTAAAATGCCTGTCGCGTTTGTTAAGTCCGAAATATGAAGAATTTTTATGCCTGTCGCGGGTCTGACTGGCTCGATCAGGAAGGTGACAACGAGTGCAGCCGAGGTCGCCGAAATATGATGAGACGAGATTGAGGAAGCAGCGAGCGAACAGAAGGAGCAGCTTCAGATGTCGATGATGGAGGCGTCGATTGCGTGCGACGATCCTGTCGGCGAGGGAGCCCGTGCGATGGGGCGATCAGAGAAGACGCTTCCACGACAACTTGGCGCAAGAGAATAGATCGTCGGAGTAGGGAAGCAGGCGATGGGGCGTGCAATAGCGGAATGGAGGAAGAAGCCGAAGGGCGCGATCGATTGCACCAACCGGTTGCAGGTTGCGGTCTGTTTCAGACGCTACACGGTGCGGCTGTGCGAGACGTAGAGAAAGCCAGCCCTTGCGGCTGGTGTTGGAGGTGGCGAGGCTTTTGTAGAAGGCTTCAGTAGATGGTGTGGCGAGGAAGGAGGCATCTGATACCAAGTTCTTAAGGGCCTACTCGGAGGTTGTCGGAGGAGTGGCCGGAGGTGGAGATGACGGTGGCGGAGATACTACAGAGCCTTGACCGCGGCTGCTTAGGCGGGGCGTGCTCGAGAGAGAGAGAGCTTCCAAGATCTTTTTTAGGGTTTGGAAAAATATATTATTTCATTTCTTCTCATACAAGACCCATAATGTCCTTTAAATAGGACTTACAATAGACCTTTAATGGAAATTGTTGGAATTATCGAGTCAATGTCGGTCTATTAGAGACTTTAGGTGTATTGGGGTTTAGTCCCATATTGCTGTTTTAGGTTTGTGAGTCTTATTGTAATGCTATAAATTCCCCCTATGGATGAATGAAATTGCACCACATTACTTCTTTTCTTCTTTCCAACATGGTATCAGAGGCATTTGTTCCTCCCTGATTTTCTCGGCCGCCTCGTTTAGGGTTGCGCCTGCTCCATGCGAGAGAAGGAGAATCCGCGCGTCTGCCTACCCTCGTTATTTTTTCCTCTCATCTCGCTCAAGCCCATCTGTTATTTCTTCTTCCCACTCGATTGACGTCGGAGACCCGTCTATGGTTCTCTATCGAACTTGTCCGGCCCGTACGTTGCTCCCCTCGGCGATTCCGCCTGAGCCCTCGACGACATCTCCAATCCCGTGCGACTCTCATCTGTCATTCCCGCCGACGACCTTGTCGTCGACCTCCTGTGTCAATCCCTTTGTCGTTCTCCCTGCTTTGGATTGACGAAGGCCAGCGACGATCTACGCTACGCCATATCTCCTAGCGTCTGTTATTCCAGTCGACGACGACTGCTCTTAGTCCAGCGATCTCGCCGCATCGTGCACTTTCGACCGAGCAACAACCACTCCTTCAAGTGTCGACGATCCAGTCTCCAGCCAATGAAGGCCTCATTTGTTCTTCTCATCTGTTGCTTCCGTTCACATCGATGAAGGGGCGATCTCTCGGTCTCGTCGACAGCTTCCATCGACGCTCCCAAATCCCGACAATGGCTCCTCGTCGGCGCATTTCCCTACATATGTTCGTGTTCTCCTGCAGTGCTTGCGGATGTGCCTTCTTCCACGACGATGGATGCTTTTCCAGCTCGCTTCTCTCGGGGTCGAATCTTCCTGGGCTGCTCTGGCATGTGTCAGCTTCCTCTATCCAAGGACTTTCTCATCCCTTGGTCTATTCTATCCTCAGCCACTGCACCTTGCATTTCCGTCAGTTCCAGCCGCTGCTACCCGTTCTCAGTTGTTTTCCTCTGGCCGATAAAGATGCTCAGTGATGGTTTGGTCGTTCTTTACATGTTTTAAGTGTGGATTTGGTTTATTGCAGTGTTGTTATTAGTGTCGTCTTAATGTTTGTGTGTTTTATGCTTATATGCACGTGTTTTCAACGTGAGGTAGAGTGTTTTGGACAAAGACGACTCAGATGATCTTTCCCGACCTTTCGTCTTCGTTCCACACGGCCTCTAGGCTTATGTCGTCTGTTGTTATGTGTCTCCCCATATTTCTTTCAATTGATCGTGTGTTGGGACGCGATTGATGTTGGTGTTTTAATCTCAGCGGGTTGTGTCGCGTGGGACCGTGTCGTGCGGGACTGTGTCGTGTGAGATTGTCGTTTGTGCGGATTATCCCCGACGGATTATCCCCGGTTGCCCATTTGATGATGTGCTCCACATCTTTCGTTCTCTTTCGCATGCTGTGTTTGTAGGTGATGCTGGTTGACCGGTTTTCAGCAAGTCCACGTCGTGTGTGGGTCAGCGCCGTGTGTGGCTATGTCCCCGGCTTGATTCCCCAGTTTGGAATTTCCCCCGGTAGCTCGTCTGATGTTTTGTCCCGCATCGCCTACCTCCATTGCCGCTATTTGATATGTCTAAGCTGAAGGTTCCTTCTTCAGCTTGAGGGGGAATGTTGGAATTATCGAGTCAATGTCGGTCTATTAGAGACTTTAGGTGTATTGGGGGTTTATTCCCACATTGTTGTTTTAGGTTTGTGAGTCTTAATGTAATGCTATAAATTCCCCCTATGTGGATGAATGAAATTGCACTGCATTACTTTTTTCTTCTTTCCAACAAAAATAAATGACAGACTTGGACATGCGACTAAAAATTACATCATATAAAGACACGACATAAATAACGATGTCATATAAGGATGCGACTCTAAGACAGAGTAAATGCATATTAAGAAATAAATAATGTCATAAAAGGACCCGTAACATAGTCAACCGTCTATCTCTAGTAGAACCAACCAATTTGCATAAGTGCAAACCTCCTCACCTAACTTACTGTGAGCATTCAAGCCAGTGGAAGAGAACAAGACACTCTTCTTCGGGTAGGTCTTCAAGTACCAAAGAATCCTGTGAGCAGCTCCTCTATGTCTAATATTTAGCGCATGCATGAACTAAGAACTTCAACTGCATAAGTGATATCAGTACTTGTATGAGATAAATAAGTTTACCCACCAGATGATGGTAATCGGCCACTGGTTTAACGAGCTACCCATTTTCTTTACCAATATGATGATTTGCCTTTACTGGTGACTCGATGTGTTTGCATCTTGACGTCCTTGTTTCTTCCAAAAGGTCGAAAAATACTTTTTTGGGGATATAAATAGAGTGTGATCTACTTCACTTAGGAAGTATCCAAATGATTTCATTGTTGCACAAAATTTCCTAAAGTGTGCTTTAGGAGATTGCTTAAGCTCATACAAAGACTTCTTTACTCTGCATGCCTTTTTATTTAGATCTTTAGCAGTGAAACCAGGTGGAGCACTCATGAAAATCTTATCATATAAATCACCATGGAAAAGCACAGTTTTATAACAAGCTAATGTAATTCCTAACCAAGAATAGTTACACAAAAGAGTAACACTCGAATGATATTCATCTTTGAAACCGGTGCAAAGGCCTCACAATAGTCTACCTCCTCTGTCTGAGTGTACCATTTCGCAACTATTCTTTGAACATCTGATGCAGACCAGGCGTCACACCCAGCCCGCTCCCCTGGCGCCTGGCGCACCAGGCGGGGAATCACACCCGCTCCAGGGGTCCACCCGGGCGTCACACCTGTATGAATTTAATCAAGTCCGCGGACCGTACACCCCAACCCGTCTCCGGGGCCCACCACAGGCGCGAGCGGGTTGTTGAGGCCGGGATTCGATCCCTGCACCTCCTTGATAAGAAGTCCTCAGGCGGACTCTCATCACCAACTGAGCCGCGATGCAGACCAGGCGTCACACCCAGCCCGCTCCCCTGGCGCCTGGCGCACCAGGCGGGGAGTTACACCCGCTCCAGGGGTCCACCCGGGCGTCGCACCCGTATGGATTTAATCAAGTCCGCGGACCGTACACCCCAACCCGTCTCCGGGGCCCACCACAGGCGCCAGCGGGTTGTTGAGGCCGGGATTCGATCCCTGCACCTCCTTGATAAGAAGTCCTCAGGCGGACTCTCATCACCAACTGAGCCGATCCGCGGACTTGATTAAAGCCATACGGGTGCGACGCCCGGGTGGACCCCTGGAGCGGGTGTGACTCCCCGCCTGGTGCGCCAGGCGCCAGGGGAGCGGGCTGGGTGTGACGCCTGGTCTGCATCATAAAAGTGCACTTTTATGATGCAGGACGGGCGTCCCACCCGCACGGCTCAGTTGGTGATGAGAGTCCGCCTGAGGACTTCTTATCAAGGAGGTGCAGGGATCGAATCCCGGCCTCAACAACCCGCTGGCGCCTGTGGTGGGCCCCGGAGACTGGTTGGGGTGTACGGTCCGCGGACTTGATTAAAGCCATACGGGTGCGACGCCCGGGTGGACCCCTGGAGCGGGTGTGACTCCCCGCCTGGTGTGTCAGGCGCCAGGGGAGCGGGCCGGGTGTGACGCCTGGTCTGCATCCCTGTGGTGGGGTCAGGGATGGGTTGGGGTGTACGGTCTGCGGGACCTGATAAGGCTCATCGGGTGGACTCCCGGTGGGACCCCTGGGCCGTGGTGGGATGCCAGATATCCAGGGTGGCAGGCGGGTGGGACGCCCGCCCTGCATCAACATCTCAATAACCTCTTAATGATTTTGCTTGATTGTAAACACTCACTTGCAGCCCACTACCTCTTACCTTTAGGTAAGGAAACCATATCCCACTTGTAGCACCTCAATATCATTGATGAGTGAAAATCATAGTGTTTTAGGCATCCTTTGTGCTCTCATAATCATGCTAATTGCCCATATTGTTATGATTTAACTGTTTTTTCATGCCAATAAGAGCCATGAGGAGACACATCTGATACTCTGAATATGGTGCATAGTCTTTGTGCTACACTTAGCAGTTGGCACAAATATGCACCCTGATAATCTCTTCATCTCTAATCTTATGGATCTTTGCAAATTACTTGCTTTAAGTTATTTGACTTATTTCTTTGAGTCCAGGCAGTTGTATACTTAATTTACATGATCCTTGGCTAAGCATGTCTTGTTTATACCATGCACGATCGTGTGGTTCAAACTGCACGATCGTGTGGTGCAAACCGCACGATCGTGCGGTTTCTTTCTTCCACCATTCCCATAATACAAAGTCTGGAAGATGTTGTGTGCTTTCTTAGTGCACGGCCGTGCGCGAGGCGCGCGACTGGTTTGCATATAACAATACTATGGACACGGCCATGTGGTTCGCACTGCACGATCGTGCGGTTTTCTCTACTTGTTTTGTACAGGAATCATTCTTGTCACGGCGTCAAGGCGAACCAAGGCGAGCGCCGGGCGCCTTGACGCCTAGGCGATAAGGCGGACGCCAAGGCGACAACAAGGCGAGCTAGTCGTTACCTAACGACTTGTTTTTTTTTAAATTATCTGGGACTATACACTGCGGTTTTATCCAAAACCGCAGTGTATACCCAAAAACTAGACTATACACTGCGGTTTTGGATAAAACCGCAGTGTATAGTATGTATAGACTGCGGTTTTATCCAAAACCGCAGTCTATACCCCATTATGAAGACTATACACTGCGGTTTTTTGATAAAACCGCAGTGTATAGTCCCACTTTGAAAACTAGACAGCGGTTTTTAATATAAATCGTTGTCTATTCTGTTTTTTTTTTACATTTAAAATTTAAGTCCCAGACACCCAGGCGGCCAGTAGTCTATTCTAACCCTAACAGAGGAATAGACTGCGGTTATACAAAAACCGCAGTCTATTCCCCCTATAGACTGCGGTTTTCATATAAACCGCAGTCTATTCTTAGTTTTATGAATAAAAAAAAAGCGCCAGTCGCCTTGGATCTAGTCTGGCGCCAGGACGCCTAGGCGACGCCATGACAAGAATGGCAGGAATGTAAAATCTGAATTGTATTGTGCACGTCCTTCACGCGCGACCATGCGTGGGGCGCACGATTGATGTGCATATAACAATTATAGGCCGCTTGCCCTAATTTATTTTCCCGCCAGTGATTTAGGCTCTGTTTGGTTGTGCTATTGCTGATAGTAAGTTGCTGATGGAAAGCTGCTGATAGGAAAAGTGCTGAATCTGAAAAATGGAGTTTTGTTAAAAAACTGTTTGGGTGAAATGGAGTTTGTAAAACGGAATTTTGAAAAAGTTGTTTGAAAACAAAACGGAGTTTTGAGTGATTTTTTTTTCCATAAAATAATTACGAGCAACATAATAAACACACACATACACAATAACAAAAAATACACACATAGTCACATACACACACATACACAATAAAAAAGAACATACGCACATACACACACATACACATACACATACACAACAACAACAACAACAGAACCCAAATAGTCCCCAATCATTGGGGGTATGGGCGGGGGAAGATTGGAAACAGACCTAACCTTTGGCACTATGCACAAAGTGGCTTCTCTCAGAGGAGAAAGACCTAACCTTTGACAATAATTGCACAAAGTGGCTGCTCACAGAGTACCACTGAAATAGTGGCCCCCTTATACCGTCGCGTTTGCTGCGGAATCATGCCCTCAAATCAAAGCCAAAGACATCAGAGAGGGCAGACCCAAGAATCCATTTTGATTTATGTGCACATAACCATGCTTCCTTCATTCAGCATCCAGAGCATTGGTGAAGTACATTATACACATACACATACACAATAAAAAAATACATACAAACACACATACACACACATACACATACACAATAAAAAAATACACACACACACACACACACACACACACACATACGCAATAAAAAAGAATACACACATACACACATACAAACACACATAAATACAACAACAACAACATAACCCATATAGTCCCCAATCATTGGGGGTATGGGCGGGGGAAGATTGGAAACAGACCTAACCTTTGACACTATGCACAAAGTGGCTTCTCTCAGAGGAGAAAGACCTAACCTTTGACAATAAATGCACAAAGTGGCTGCTCACAGAGTACCACTGAAATAGTGGCCCCCTATACCGTCGCGTTTGCTGCGGAATCATGCCCTCAAATCAAAGCCAAAGACATCAGAGAGGGCAGACCCAAGAATCCATTTTGATTTGTGTGCACATAACCATGCTTCCTTCATTCAGCATCCAGAGCATTGGTCTTGCACAATAGTTAACACTGAGAACAACACTCAAAAGAAACAAATAGGAAGGGTCCATAGAGCCGATCCCAAATAGTTAAGACAATAAGAAAAAAAAAACACACACACAAATAAGAAAAAAAAAACACACACACAAATACACAAATGCTATGGGAATGACTGACACAGTCGGTAAAGCTACTACATGCCTCAATTTTTTTCTCTTTAGAAAATGACAATAGATGCGGGCTCAAAAAAAATAGTATTTCAACCCTACTGTGTTTTTCTGTTCTTATAGAAAGAAGAGAGGAGCTGTCATAAAAACTATTTGGGAAGTAGCTGTCATCAAGCTTCTTGAAAGAGGTATCTTCCAAGAAGAGAGAATCATCATCCTGCATCAATCACCGACCTCTGCACAGAGAGATGTTGAGGAAGCAGCAGGAGGTCATTTTGCACGGCAGTGGGATCGCCATCCTGCATCAATCGCCGACCTCTGCACGGCGCCAAGCTTGATCGACCAAAACAGAGGAATCCCAGAAGCTACAGGAAAAACAGAGATCGCCATTGATGTCCCCGTCGACGTCCATACTCGGCACGGCAGCGGGGTCGCCATCGATGTCCTTACGCGAGCTCCTCGTCGCCGTCGATGTCCCGTCGGAATGGATATAGAAGCTCGGCGAGAAGCTTTTACGCTCGGGGGAGATCAAGATGGATCAGACGCAGGAAGCTGCGGTTGAAACGGAGTGGGGGAGCAGCGGATTGGCCCTAGTGTATTTCTGCGTTTATTAATAAACGGCGGTTTAGACAACAGCCAACCCAAACGCCACTTTTATGCTAAACGGCGGTTTTGCTCAACCGCACCGCACCGCATCAGCCCAACCAAACGTCACCTTAATCTTCGTGCACGATCAGGCACATGATCGTGCACCCGACCGTGCACGGCTTATTTTATGCTCGACTATTTAAGTCGAATCGCTGGCTTATTTCGGGATCTTCGATTTTTCTCGCCGTTTTTCTCCTTTTTTTCTTCTCTCACCATTGGGCTCTACCCTAAGATTTCTCCGGCTACTCCAAGGATTTCAAGGGAGACTTCCAAAGATTCTCTCGGAAGATTAGAGGGACGCGGAAGCTAATGTGGAGAAAGCGAACCCAAGAGAAGACATGTAATATTGGGAGATCGGTGATAGCGTCTGCTCTACCCCAGATGCACCCAAGGATCGAAAGAGGACTCGAATTGACAACCCGATGTCCACGTTGCGTACCCGAGGCATAGTCTCTTTTTTTCTTTGTATCTTCTTCCACTTTACCAAGGTTAGAGATAATCTAAGATTACCCATATTTTTATATGGAATGGTTGGATGTTTGGAGTGATGATTGTTTAAATCATGTACTGCTAGGGTTTAATCTATTGTGGTTTTGGTTTATTTTTTTTTAATTTGATATGTTATGGAATGGTTGTGTTAAATCTAGAGATTAAATTTTATTTATTATTATTAGTGTAGCAAACCTCCAATCTATTCACGTAGATATTTTGTTGGTATTTGAATCTTGAGGGCATGATAACTATAATATTCTAAATCACTTTATTACTTCGACCGGTATATTGTCTTTGTATCTCCTTTGGGATTTGCAACTCCACGTTCTACAGCTGTCAATCATCACTCATCAGTTTTTAAGTTCGCGCAACATGATGAAATGAACAAAGAAAACACATCAGTTCATCATTAATCCATGATTCCATTCCAGGAGATGATATACCGAGAGCGCCTCAATATCAATATTAGCATTATGAACAATGGCAAGCTACGGTACTGTCATGAACACATGGCTAGGCCAGAATAGAGCAATAATAATAAATCAGTGATATAGTAATAGGGAGGACAATGTAGAATTGTGCAGCAACAGTAATATGTATACACCATCATAATGCATATCGGGACAACTAGGAACCACAAGATTGGTAGCCAATCTCTCAATTAATCATAGTACATATCTATCGAAACAAAAAAGCAACATATATGATTGAACAACTAGGAAGCTCATGAATGGAAGCCGACATAACAGAGAAAATCAAAGCCACCATATCACAGTTATTAATAGGTTATAAGGGAAAATTAATAATAGCATTATAGCAATAACCACAAAAATATGCGTTAGGGACCATATGAATCTAAGAAGGTGGCAACAACAGAACAACTAGCTAGCTTGGGCATAAATCTGGCAATCATCGACGACAACTTGGAGCTAGGACATAAATTCATTCGCAAATGAGATCGTCCACGATAGCTAGGGCTTAAATAAATAAAAAAACTCAAAAGTTTGTCGAGTGGTAGAAACTAGTAAGGAAGAGAAGCTCTTAGGCAAAACCAACAAACAAGAGGAGAATCGAGAGTTCACCGTCGACGGTTGCGAGGAAACATGTAACTGGCGTGCCGGGCGACATAAATGGCGTGTCGGCCGACATAACATTGAGTGCAAACAAATGACTCATTTTCTTGAGATAAATAAAGAAGATATAGGAAGGGAGAGATACATTCATCCCTTCACCATATGAGATCACTTTACTAACCCTCTCTTCCCGAAGTGAGGTAGGAAAGTGGGGTTCAAATTTAAAAAATGTAACATTTGTAGATACATTAGTATTTGTTGTAGGAGGATGTTATCACTTATACCCCTTCTGGGTAGAATTGTATCCTTCAAAGTTCTAGCATCAAGCTTCCTCGAGTGAGTTTATGAATGTGGACAAAGAACACACCCAATCACACTGACCTGAAGGTTGGTAGGAGGGATACCTAGTGTGGCAACAAGAGAGGTGAAACCAAGTATATTGGATGGCGTATGAAGGTTCACAACTCAACTACAACAACAACAACAACAGAACCCATATAGTCCCCAATCATTGGGGGTATGGGCGGGGGAAGATTGGAAACAGACCTAACCTTTGGCACAATGCACAAAGTGGCTTCTCTCAGAGGAGAAATACCTAACCATTGACAATAAATGCACAAAGTGGCTGCTCACAGAGTACCACTGAAATAGTGGCCCCCTATACCGTTGCGTTTGCTGCGGGATCATGCCCTCAAATCAAAGCCAAAGACATCAGAGAGGGCAGACCCAAGAATCCATTTTGATTTATGTGCACATAACCATGCTTCCTTCATTCAGCATCCAGAGCATTGGTGAAGCACATTAAGGTTCACAACTCAACTAATTTGGAAAATTGTATCATTGGAGGTTGAAATCACTCTCGATTCGTGTTACGCTCGCACATTCACTCAAGCGCCCCCGACCCCCCCCCCCCCCCCCCCGGCGGAATCACGGAGCGCTCATGTGGAAGCCGCCGTAATAAATTCATGGCGGAACACGATAGCTTATAATTAATCGGTATTAATTGAATAGTTAATATTGATTAATTGATATTGATTTAATTAATATATTTGTACTTTTTTATTATGTGTGTCCTCCCTCATCTATATAAGGGGAGAGGTATGTGGGTATGGACATCTTTGGGATCTCTTAGTTTAGGCTCTCTTGTGAGAGAAGCTCTCTGGAGAACCCAACCTCCAAGAGTTGGTCGAGGCTTGCTTCGGGTTATGTCTTGTGTGTTGTTTTAGTTAATGTAATTTGTTTTGAGTGTTCGTTCTCTCGCTTTACGATCCATTGGTTTCATGTTCGTAACAATTGGTCTGACCAACCATTTTCCAGGCGCTGTTTCCGTCGCCGAAATTCCATCAGCACTCACATCGGTTGCCGGTTGGAACACCTCCTCTCCATCCATGCCCTCCGCTGTCGCATCCGTCCACGAGAGCCTCGATCGGCACAACGCTCTACTCACAATCATCCTCTGCCTGACGCACCGTCTCGAGGCCAAACTGGATCGACTGTGTGATCTGTCCATCCCACTTGATCGGCTCTCCCAAATGGATGTTGAAGTAACTCGCATCAGATCGCTACCCGATGCATCGCCAGTTTCCACCGCGGCTGTACCGTTTGTCATCCCTCCGAATTTTGTTATCAAGCCCTCCTCCACTGTGGTAGACAGGGAAGGAGCATCTCCACACCGGTCCCTGACCCAGGACATCCTCTTCAACCTCGAGCTCTAAGTCTCATCATCGAATGTCGGGGACCAACAGGCGGCGGTTCTCACAGCAGCACTGTCGGAGCCTGTGCAACCATCATCGGTCCAAGATTTCCACCACAGGCCCCCGTTGTACATCAACCGCTTGATCCGGCCCACCGTGCACGCGACTACGTCACCCACTCTGGTTCCGCCCTCGTCGCTCACATCGGACCCTTCTGGGCAACCTCCTCAACTAGCAGCTTGACGCTTGTGTGCAGGATTCCTGGCCTACACTGTGTTCTTCCTTGGCCCTGCTACCAGGAGGAAATGGCGCACCTCTTCGACGAAGATCCCGCACTCCTCTTCGACGACTACCCTGCGCACACCTTCCACGAAGCCCCTGCTCCACACCCCCCCCCCCCCCCCCCCGCCACCCCGTTTTCCTTTTTCGTGCAGTCCTACGCCTAGCGTCATCGGCACTCTTTTCAATTTCAGCCTGCGTCCTATTTTCCCCCCTTCATCCAGCCTTTTCCTTTCCCGGGACCCCACGAAACTGACTTCAACTTGTCTTATCCTGATTTCCTGCAACGCCTCTTGCTTGCTCATGCTCTCGGGCACAGTAATCAAGCCCTACCTCTGCACCTTTGTTGGCCTTGCATGTTCTCTTTTCTCCTCCACAAATTTCTCTCTTTTTTCCAACTCAGCTGGTCCCACTCTCCCCTTGTCATAATATCCTATCAACCCCCCTAATTCCACACATCTCTCCACCCAAAGCCCACCCGCTTGTCCCCATCAACATTTCCCCAATTACTTTCTCTAAACTTTTGCATTTATCTCACCCTTCCCGCCTCCACTACTTCCTCGGCTCCTCCTTTTTAACTTTTCTTCCTCACTATGCTTTCACCTGCTCCTTTTGGCCATGGCCTCTACTCTGTTTCCCCAGATACCGTACGTCGTCACGATTTTTAAAGGTCCCGACAAAGATTGGAGCTTCGACCTTGAGGGCAAGATCGATTTTCAAGGGCGGTATAGTGTTACACGTGCACATTCGCTCAAGCAAATCCCCTCGTCGGAATCACCGGTGCGCGCATATGGAAGTCGTCGTAATAAATTTATGGCGGAATATAATATCTTGTAATTAATTAGTTAATGTTGATTAATTATTATTAATTGATATTGATTTAATTAGTTATATTAATTAATATGTTTGCACTTTCTTATTACGTGTGTCCTCCCTCATCTATATAAGAGGGAGGGGGTGTGGGTATGGGCATCTTTGGGATCTCTTAGTTTAGACTCTCCTGTGTGAGAAGCTCTCTGAAGGACCCAGCCTTCGATAGTTGGCTGAGGCTTGCTTCAGATGTATCTTGTGTGTTGTTTTAGTTAATGTAATTTGCTTTGAGTATTTGTTCTCTCACTTTACGATCCATCAGGTCCATGCTGGTAACAGTTCGCCACACAAAATTTTAACTTCGGCATTAAATTGTGTAACAATCATAGATTGAGAATTTTTAAAGTCAGAGAAAACTTCATTTTTAATATTCATTAGATAAACTTAAGTTAGGTTGTTCCCCATAAGGAACGCGTCGTATGGTCCGAATGCGGCTTCTTGGCAAGCACCGCTACATCTCCAGGACTTGGGTGTAGTGTTAAATAAGCAAGAGTCCTCGTCGTATGGCCCGAATACGGTGTCTTGGCAAGGACCACTGCACCTCCAGGAGGACTTAGGTGTAGTGTTAAATATGCAAGAGTCCTCACATATTAGACATCCACATATTAGGCGTCCTAGAAAAGTAGATCGTAGGATTTGTGATCGACTTAGGTTTGGAAGTTTGAATATAGGTACGCTAACGAGAAAAGCGATGGAAGTAGTGGATACAATTATTCGGAGAAAGATAAATATTTTATGTTTGCAAAAGACTAAATGGGTGGGTGAGAAAGCTAAATTTTTAGATAATTCAGGTTTTAAATTATGGTACACAGGAAAAAATAAAACAAACAATGTAGTATGTATTATTGTAGATACTACTTGGAGGGATGAAGTTGTTGGGGTAAGCAGAAAAGGTGATAGGATTTTAGCTCTTAAATTAATCGTACAAAAGAAAATTATTAATTTAATTAGTGCTTATGCGCCACAAGTAGGATTAAGTGAAATTATTAAAGTACAATTTTGGGAAGACTTAAATGATTTGGTAAGAGAAATCCCACAAAGCGAGAATTTTCTTTGGAGGAGACTTAAATTGACATGTAGGGAAGAAAAATACGGATTATACAGATGTTCACGGAGGATTTGAGTATGGAGAAAGAAATAAAGAAGGAAGAACCATTCTAGACTTTGTCATAGCACATGAGCTAATTGTGACAAATACGTTATGCATGAAGAGGGAAGAACACTTTGTCATAGACTAGGGGTGTTGGATGTGCAAATTAAATATAGTAACTTTAAAAGAAAAACAAAAGTATTGCCGAAAATTCAGTGGTGGAACTGAAAGAAGGAAAAACAGGTTACTTTCAAGGCAACGATTTTAGAATAACTAGTTGATGATCTTTATGTTGATCCTAATGTCACATGGAAAGTTATGTCTTCTCATTTAAGGATAAGTGGAAAGAACGTACTTGGAGAGTCAAAAGGTCGTGCGCCCCCACAAAAAGAATCTTGGTGGTGGAAAAAGGAAGTGCAAGACAAAGTGAGGGCAAAGAGGGTCAGCTACAAAACATTATATACTTGTAGTAATGATGAAAACTTGACAAAGTATAAAGTCGCCAAAAAAGAAGCTAAAAATGCAGTAAGTAAAGCAAGAAGTCAAGCTTATGAAGAATTTTACAAACGACTAGATGTCAAAATGGAGAGCGTGATATATATAAAATTGCTCGAGCTAGAGAGAGGAAGACAAAATATTTAAGCCAAGTTAAATGCATAAAAGATGAATCAGATACGGTTTTGACGGATGATGTGATTATTAAGGAGCGATGGAAAAGATACTTTTATCAACTATACAATGAAGGAAAAGACAATGAACTGAACTTGAAATAGTTAAGTAAATTGGAGGAGTATAGAAACATAACTTTTTATCGTAAAATTCAAGCATCAGAGATATATGACGCTCTGAAGAAGATGAAAAATGGAAAAGCGGTTGAGCCAGATGATATACCCATTGAAGTATGGAAATGCTTAGGGAAAGAAAGAATTTTATGGCTTACAAGTTTCTTCAATAAGATACTGAAGAAAAAGAAGATGTCAGAGCAATAAAGAGAAAGTATTTTGGTACCTTTGACAAAGGAGTTATACAAAATTGTGTCAATTACAGGGGAATTAAATTAATGAGTCATACTATGAAACTATGGGAACAAGTAATAGAGAGAAGAGTTCTCTGAGATACTAGCATCTCAGAGAATCAATTTGGATTCATGTCAGGGAGGTCAACCATGGAAGCTATACATCTCTTGAGGAGACTCATTGACAACTATCGGGAAAGACAAAAAGATTTGCATATGTTGTTTATCGATCTAGAGAAGGCTTAGGATAGGGTTCCAAGAGAGGTCTTGTGGAGAGTCTTAGAAAAGAAAGGTGTAAATGATTTACATTGACGCAATCAAAGATATGTATGCAAATTCAGTGACTAGGGTGAGGACTTCTGGAGGATTAACACAGGAATTCCCTATCGTTGTTGGCTTACATCAAGGGTCAGCTTAAGCCCTTATCTCTTTACCCTTATCTTAGATGAGCTCACCGGACATATCCAACAAGCAATACCTTGGTGTTTATTATTTGCAGATGATATTGTTTTGGTCGATGAGACGCGTGAGGGTGTAAACGCGAAACTTGTATCTTGGCTAGACACTTTACAAAAGAAAGGTTTTAGATTGAGCAGGACAAAGACGGAGTATATAGAGCTTAAATTTAGTAGTGCAAGAAGGTCGGATGACTCCGTCATTAAATTGGGTGACCAAGATATTTCCCGCAGTAAGTGCTTTAAATATCTGGGATCGATAATTCAAAAAGATGGAGGTGTAGATAAAGATGTGATACATAGAATCCAAGCAGGTTGGTTGAAGTGGAGAGGCGCGTCTGGGATCTTATGTGATCGTAAAGTACCATTAAAACTTAAAGGCAAGTTTTATCGTACTGCAATTAGGCCAGCAATGCTCTATGTTTTGAGTGTTGGGCAGTGAATGGTGTACATGAGCAAAAATTGGGAGTTGCGGAGATGAGAATGCTTAGGTGGATGTGTGGTCACACGAGACTAGATAAAATTAGGAATGAATGTATCAGGGATAAGACAGGAGTGACACCAATTGTAGAGAAGATGTGAGAAGCTCGATTAAGATGGTTCGGACATGTACATAGGAGACCATTAGAGACACCTGTTAGGCATTGTGAGAGTTTAGTCTCTAGACATGTTAAACGGGGGAGGGGTAGACCAAAAAAAACTTGGAATGAAACTATAAGGAAAGATATGATGTACTTAGGCATTAGTGAGACTATGATTGAAGATAGAGCGCAATGGCGACAAAGGATTCATATAGCCGACCCCACTATAGTGGGATAAAGGCTTGAGTGTTGTTGTATTAGATAAACTTAAGTTGAGTGAGATTGACAATCGATAAATGTAATAAATCAATAATGATTATATAGAATAGTAGGACAATGGCCTGAAACATTTGTATGAATCAATATTGTTCTGGCGTAGGACGAATCTATATGTGTTGGAGCGATGCCCTAACCCTAAATGATTGTGAGCAAGCAATTGAAAGTGCAAATGAAACTACAGGCCAACTAAACCAAAGATGCAAATGAATTTATGCACGCAACCCGATGAACATGATGTCGCGACATACCCTAACCTATTGTAATGCCAAGATATTTTGAGCAAAATATTTCTAGCAATTAAAGTACATTAGTAAAATGCGAGGAAGTGAAAACTAAATTTAATGACTCCAAATAATTGGCACCGACGGTAGAAGATGAGGCAGGCGGGCTTGGGACGTTTGTAGGAGCAGTGTGCGGGTTCCAGCGTGCGGTTAACATGGAAATAAGAAGTAGGGAGTTACAGAGTTTGAGGGATTTAAGGGATTTCAGGGATTTGAGGATTGTGGGGTGCTTGAAGGAGAATTATGGCTGCTGAATGGCACTCAAGAGAGCTGCGGGGACTGTAGAGGCGTTGAATGGGCAATGGGGCGGCTGTTGAGGATGAATGTGTGGCATGGGCTGACTGTAGGCATGGGGGAATGTGGCTTGAGGGCTAAATGAAGGTGGTTGTAGCTGTATGGAGGCTGGGAATGGGGAGGGAGGGCTGTTTGACAGCCTACACAGGCTTTATGGGGCTGAAAGGAGGTAGAGGGGTCAAGCGAAACCGAAGGAGGCGGCAAGGGACTCCGGCGAGGATGAATGCATGTTGTCGTGGGCGGAGAAGGGCTTGTCGATGGTTGAGAGGGTGGCAGGTGAAGTTGCAGACAATGGATGAGTTCAGGTAGAGGCGGGCTCGGTGTGCACGGGGAAGGGTGAATGCCGCACTTGGAGTGACGGGGAAGTGGATGCAGGCTGCTAGAAGAGACGGTGCCGGCTCCCGACATTGGCACCAGGGGAAGGAATCCACAACGTCGCTCCGTGGGGAAGGAGTCGATACCCCCTTGAACCGAGCGGCTTCGATCAGTAAAATTGTGAACTCTCGATACCTCCACTAGTCGGATGTTACTAGGATATAAGGGCAATTTTTTATGTCCGAGACTTGGACGTCGTTCGGGGGTTATCTCTATTGTCTCTTTGATCTCCCTCGCTCTTTTTTTCGCTCACTCCGGCTTCATGTGCAAAAGTGCATTACATTTGGACAAAACTGATTGCTCAGAGCACACGATCGGACTATTTAACCTATTCCACAAAATGCGCATCAGAAATGTAAAAGAAAATACATAAAAATAAGAAAAAACCAGCCGATCGCAATCACTTCGATCGTTTATCTAACGATCCAAAAATGTCGATGATGAAAAATTGCTCAATTGAGGCCCGATCGATCCCCATTAGGTTCAAATTGAGGCCCACTCGGGCTCTGTTTGGCGCGGTGGCGGCGGTCGTCAAAGCGGAGGTTATGAACCGTCGTTCGTGAACGTCTGACCTCACTTAAGGAACTTCATCCACTTTTATGTTCAAAACTAGTTTTCTTTTCTTGGTGGCTGTCATAACCGTTGTCATGCCAAATATATATTCTACGACGGTGGAGTTTTTGTCGAAACTCACCGGAGCAAAAATGCCACACCAAACGGAGCCTTAGTTTTCCACTGGAGAGAGAATCTATCTCAGTGGTCATGTATTGTTAGAACCTTCTTACAGCTTGAAGATCCTCGACAAAAAGACTCCCAGTGGGAGTAATTGAAGTACGTACATGTGATGAAGATATTGTAGTCAAGTGAGCCGCAAGAGGGAATGGCAAGTGTTGATATCCCGTAGGGTGGCCCGCTCGCCTACATTCCCTACTATATTAATTGTTCCGAATGTGTTGAGAGAGACTGTGTAGCTTATTGTATGTAGTTGTCCCTCTTGTGGCGGGGTTTATGACAGTAATTATAGACAAACTCAGGCTCTGTTTGGTACAGTGGTGGCGGTCGTGAACGCGGTGGCAAAACAGCCATTCATGAACGGCGCCCACCTAAGGAACTTCATCCACTTGAACATAAAAGTCGATGAAGTTCCTTAGGTGCCCATTCACGAATGACAGTTTTACCACCTCGTTCATGACCACCACCGTCGTGCCAAACGGAGCCTCAGTAGAATTTGGGTATCGAGGAGGTATGGCGGGCACCCGAGTATCTGCCACTACTAATGTTGAACGATCCTGTAAGATGGACCGTGTGAGGGACTGTCGATGAACTTATTCTTGTTGGGCCAAATTGAAAGCCTCTATAAGAGAAGGAATAGGTTGTTGCCTTTGTTCATCCCCCCGGTGCCAAGTGAAGACATGATTCTTGCCATCTCTCTCTGATTTTCATGCCATCATCTCAATTGGGTCGAAGTAATCAAGTTTTCGGTGCAGCCTGCGAAATTTTGAGTAGTAATGGGCGGCAGAGAATTCCCGTTTGAATTAAGCATGCAACCTAAGAACAAAGTTGATACGCATGCGCATATTTCCCCTGATAGGAATAGGTAGCGTTAGCTTGGGCCCAGATGGATGATGTTGTGTGCAGAGAACATAGTTCTAGTATATTGACATGTCTAAGGAACTGAGAAAATCGCGACATAACCATCTACTTATTAGAATTCCATCCTTCCCAAGTGGTACTCTCAATATAACCTAGCAATTAACGTTGCTGAAGATTAGTTGAATGGATTGAGATCAAGCAAGATAGTTTGTACAATCAAGAGACACAAGAGTTTTGGTATCCTGATTGGAATATTGTTCTGCTTGAGAAGGATTCATGGAATTTGATTATAAGAATTTTCTCTTCAAGAAAGTCATGGTAGCAACATTTTCTTTAATAAATTCCCCATATATATAGGAATAATTACCAAAACTTCCCCTGAAATTTAGCATAATTACAGGTTGCACCCCTCTTACTTTTGAAATTACAAAATACTCTCTTGTAAGTTTACATTTTATAACATTCATGCACAATACCTCATTGGAGTAAATTTTCAGGGATGTCTTTTTGTGCATGGATGTTATGAAATGTACTCTTACATGGTGGTTTTTGTAATTTCATAAGTAAGAGGGTTGCAACCTGTAATTTAGCAAACTTAGGGTTCATTTGGTAAGGCGTTTTCACGTTGTTGCGGGAGCAACCGCCGCCTCAAGGCAGAAAGCTCCGTCTCCAACCCCCGCCCCCCACCTCCGTCTCCAACATCTGCGGTGATTCCTCCCGCGCCGTCTCCCGCCGCCTTACCAAATGAAGCCTTAGTGGGGAGGTCCCAGTAAATGGCCCTATATTTATATATACATAACTACAGGAACATCCAATCTACTTTTTTTTTAAAAATTTACTTAGATCTCTCTTCTAAGTTTATATTGTTATCATACATGTAAACAAATACATATATGTTAATAATGTAAACTTATAAGGGTGGTTCTGATAATTATAAAAGGTCGAGAGTAGTTCCCAGTAAGTGTAACTATGCAAATTTACAGGGGAGGTCCCAGCGTGTGTATGTGCGTGCGCGTGTGTATGTGTGTGCGCGCGTGCATGAACCTTCTTAATGAAATGAGCGTGATTGTTTAGGATTTTCCCTGTCATAGTTCACTGCAAATTTGATTTTCTTATAATTGCTAAGCTCTTGTATTCTTAGGCATATATTAGTATCAAAATATTTCTTTTTTGATCATTTGGAATACTGTTAATACAATAATTTTCATGGAAAATACTTAATAAAATATAATTAATTACATCCCATAACTTTTTTACTTTCATGCTTCTTCAAAGTTATTTCAAGTTCGTTATGCCTCCAAGCTAATTATATTTATGTTATTAATGCTGGCGACAGGTTCATTTGTCATACGCATAAAAGCTTGACACGTGTGGAATGGTGTGCGCATAGCGGGGTGGGTTCTGATTCTCATATTGTCTTTTTTTTTTTCTTAACTTTAGTTTTATTCTTATTATTATTAGGAAATGAATATTATTAATGTATTATGTAGTATGATGCCTACTGCTTATTCTTTGGTATTCAATATTTCTGGGGGGAATGTGGGTGTGGTTCATGATGGCAACAGCTACCAATTTATATTATTATGTCTGATATATTTAAATATCTTTGATAGTTGGATATGGAAGTATGGATGCTGATATAAGCTCTGTTTGGCGCGTCGGCAGCCGTCGTGAACGCGGTGGTTATGAACCGCCATTCGCAAACACCAGACCTCACCTAAAGAATTTCAACCACTTTTATGTTTAAAATTAGTTTTTTTTTCTTGGTGGCTGTTGTCATGCCGAACATACATACATTCTATGATGGTGTTGTTAGGGGTAAGGCTTCACCCGTACCTGTGGGCAATACCAGTTACTCAAATACCGCACCACGCGAAGCAGTTCACGACAATGATCCATAGTGGCCCCCAATCGTGATCCCCTAACAGGACCGCGGCCCCCACACCCCAACCTGTCTCCTCAACCAGTTTAATTGAGGCGGGTTGTTGAGGCTGGGTTTCGATCCCCAGACCTCCTTGATAAGGAGCCTTCAACACGGCTCTCATCACCAACTGATCCGCGGATCAGTTGTAAAGACTTTGTGACTAAAATGAAAAAAATTGTAAGGTTAGTATACCGCTACAGGAGGATATCTTGCCTGACTTAAAAGGGGGCAAAACTTGTAAAAATCATTATTATGGCGACCAATAAAAAGATGAGCGAGGAGTCTACATAAACACGATCTGGTGCGACGAAGGAAGGACTGACGTATGAGGTTGCTGCAGGAGGAAGATGTCATTGTGAGGAAGAAGAAGACGGCGTGAGTTGCCCTCTCGCGTGCTCCACGACAACATTGCAACAAAGGGGATAAGCTGAGGCACGACGGAGGTGCGCGCCGACGGGAAAAATTATAACTTTATAAATTATGGTGACAAAGGAGTTGCAGAGTCTATGGTTTGATACCATCAAGACATTAATTTATACCCTTTATAAGTTTACCTCTTATCAAATCACAGATACAAAGAGTCTGTGTAGAGAGGGCCAATATTTTAACTAAGCAGTAGTAATTTAAGAGAAGGATATGATTTTGAGTCTAGCTCGAGTGATTTGGAGATCGATTTTGATTTCGAGTCGAGACGGCTCAACTCGAAATGACTAGAATATGAGCCTGACTCAAAATCGAGTAATTTTATTTTTATTTCGAGTCGACTGAAAATTAAACTCAGTCTCCTCGAAATTGAGCAAATGAAGTATTTTGAGGCTTTATTCTTTTAATTTGGTTTAAATTTTAGTATTTTTAATTTTAAAATAATAATATATAAATAAGTGCATTATTATTTAATTAATTTGAGCTAAGTCTAAACATATTTTGAGCAATTCGGGCAGACTCAAAATATGATTCGAGCCAATTTGTGTCAAATCATTTGTTATCGATTTCAATTTGGCCACGCGTGCTTTGCGTAGTCGCCTCAATCATTGTTGGTGTAACTCTCCCGTGAATTTTTTTTTCAACTGGGCTTCGTTTTCAAATTTTCGTCCGAGATCAATCAAGAGAATATGTGTCATACATTTTTTTTTTTTTGCATGGGGCCGGAGAGGGGAAGCCAGATCTCCTAGGAGGTCAAAATAACTTACTAGGATTCAATCTCCTTGGACAGAAAAAATTTCTGTCCGATTATTGGTTGGAAAAATTTCGCCACTCCTTGTGCTTCAGTATACCATTTTTTTTTAATAACTTGAAAATAAATATCTGTGGGATTATATTCCAATAAGAATCAATAATAAAGGGGTGTATAATTAAATCTAGGGTCTATTTGGCACGACAGTGGGGGTCACGGCGGTGGTTACGAACCGTCGTTTATTTTGCATGATGTTTTTGTTTCGGTGAGTTTGGATAAAAAACAACCGTCACCAAGAAAAATTAATAATTTTAAGCAAAAATGAATGCATTTCCTTAGGTGAGGTGAGCAGTGAGCACACATGGAACTGCCGCGTTCAAGACTGCAACCTCCGTGCCAAACGGATCTGATTGTCACAAAAATAATTTACGCATCGTTCCAATTGTCACAAAAATAAAAACATTTTTTTTAATTTTGGGGTAACGCTAATAAAATCTGTTTGGTAACCCAACAATTCTTCGCCTTTTTGAGACTGCTGCCAATCACCTCCGTTCAATTTTTTCAACGCTCTCATTTCCACTGCTCTAACTCTTACCACTGAAACAAATGAACCTTATATCTACATCTCTAGATATAATTAAGGTCCGATTCATGCGGTTGTAATCGCTTGACCGATGAAAATAAGTTCCTCCAAACAGAGCCTATATGTGCATTATTTTAAAAGATTTATCTATTTTTGGCAGCTTGAAGTATCTATGAAGAGCGGGCAAAATATGAAAATTGTTTACTTTTTTAAGGGTGCATGTAGTTTTGTATGTTAAAATATATTTAAATCTTTTTGTAAGAACGTGCAAAAAAGTCAAAAAAAAAAGTGCAAATATAAACACGCAAATGGAAGTTTCCAAAGCTATGGAGTAGAAGATAAGAGACAATTTTAGGCACTCGCGTACAAAAGCATCACAAGGGAACTTTTTTTTTTTGCCAAATTATAGTTGTATTTTTAGTTACCGTTTTCTGTATTTTCTTATTAAATATATAATTTAGCTCAAAAAATTCACTTTTTATAGGTAAAAATACATGATCAATATTT
This sequence comes from Dactylorhiza incarnata, assembly GCA_033032865.1. Lineage (NCBI taxonomy): Eukaryota > Viridiplantae > Streptophyta > Magnoliopsida > Asparagales > Orchidaceae > Dactylorhiza > Dactylorhiza incarnata. The sequence goes on along the minus strand of JAWHQI010000123.1, from coordinate 1,696,881 downwards.
CATTAATTTTTTTTAAATAAAATAGAATAAAATTTGTTCAGAAGATAAGGACTTTCATGGGATAAGGTAGTCCAAATGCTACGTCAGTATGTTTAACTCGGTGAGGAAATAAAAAAAAGGGCAGCCTGAAAATTTGTTTGTGCGTCTGACGCGTCATTTTTTATGTGCAAATGAATTAATTTTTCTTCTAAATTATATATTTAAGTATCTTAAAAATCTTGTTTGCCAAAATAATTTAAAGAATAGAAATCATAGTATTTTTTACCGTTATTTTAAGTGCTCTCATTTATTCATATTCTGATCACTTATGAAAACTCTAGTTGTAAAAAATTGTAAAAATATCATTTTTTGTATTCAATAATTATTTTTTGTTAACACAATTTTTTTATACTTACAAATGTGATTTAGAGAGAAAAGAATTCATTTGCACATAGATGATGGTGCTGTCTCACCAAATTATCCATGCACAAAGCATTCTCGTGCAGCGAGAGTCCGGGGAAGGGTCTCATCACAGGAAGATAATTCTGTACGTGCAACGCATACAAAGAATCCTGCGGAACTGTATTTTCAATGTGAAATACAACTGCAATGCAAAGTACAATTGTAACTGGACTGCATTTTCACACGCAGCACCTCAACTCGTGACGAAATAAGGCAGGAGAATAATAATAATATTATTATTAATCATTATTATAATTAATGTGGATGGAGGAATCTAGAGCTGTGAATAGCTGTTATAAACAATAATTAGGAGAATAATTTAATGGCATAACAGCTGGCATTAGTAGGAGGTGGACAACCAAACTTTCTTCTTCTACTACTCTCCAAATCGCATGGGGCCCATGGAATGGACACTCGTAAGTGAAATGCGGTGCATTTTAGGGTCTGTTTGGGATTTTGGCGCCGTTTCTCACCAAGGCGACGACTTTCGGTGTTTGATTTGCTGTCTTCTACACCTCCGTTCGAAACGAAGCAAAAGGAGGAGGGCGTAAAGTAGCCGTCCAGGTTGCAGTCTCCGTCACATTCGACTCCTTTCCCAGCCGCCGCCAGCGTCCCAAACATACCCTTAGAGAGGTACCGTTGTACTTTCTATTTGCCACGAAGGCACAATATTACGAGAAATTATTAGGAACAATCATGGGAGGTAGAATAAAATTAGGCGATTCAGTTTTGGCTATCCGCATTCTTTTTGTATGAGTTATTACGCGCCTTTAAAAAATACGTCTTGTACATACATTTTTAGAAAAGTGTTAAACACGAAAGTTGTAGATCTCGTCGAGATCTACAATTTTCGTGTTAGAACATTTTTCCTAAAAATGCCTTGGACAAGACGTATTTCCAAAAATTCGCTATAGTTAGGCACATATTTCAATCAGGACGGCAATACATCTTTTGAGTGCATTTTTAGAAAAAGTGTTCAACACGAAAGTTGTAGATCTAGCAGAAGGATACAAAGGATTATTACTGAAAGATAAATCAAGCTAAAATAGATAAATGTTGCCCGATCTAGCAGAAGCAGGGAGGCGGGCTAAGACGGCGGCGACGGGCTTGCAGATGTGCGACGGTGGCGTCCGGCAAGTCGACGAATGACAGCGACGGGTGAGCGGACATGCGACGGCAGCGTCGGGCGAGCAAACGAGCAACGGCGGCTGGTGAGCAGACATGCGGCGGCGGCAGGCTAGAAGAGGAGCGACGGCGGCGTCAAGGGCGAGCAGATGGGGTAAACAGCGGTTGGGTAGGGTTTTTACTGGGTTGCGGTTAAAAAATATGGGAGATAAGAAACAATGTATTTTCTTAATTTTTGAGGTGCTAAGAGCTAATTTCAGGTTGCGGTTAACACTCGCTTGTAATTAAGGCAGACTGAATGAGCATATGCAATATAATTTAGAAAGTAAGAATAGCTGTGATAAATGAGAATGAGATTCCAAAGCACCCGGAGAATGGAGAGATTTATTTGCATGTAACATACCTTGATCAAAAAAGATCAAAATAGGGTCGTGTGATCGTGTTTCCAATGACGAAGATCATCTGTGAAAATATACGGTCGTATTTGTAAACTACGATCGTATTAAATACTGATCGTATTTTAGATCAATCATGCTAACGGAAATAGAGAGCGGGATTGGTGGTTCTGCACCGTGATCTTAAGTGCGTTACTCGCACAAACAATTTAGAGAATGGGAATCATTCTTAAAACAGGAGAAGAGAAAAAACTTCATAAACCAGTAGAAATATATCAAATTAAAGTTTCATGGCCGAAATCTAGTTCTCATTTTCATAAGAGAATTCCTACCCCCATTTATTGAGAAGTTTGCGTGCGGGACGCCAACTGGCATCCGGGGCCAATAGCAATGTGCTCAAATGCAGCGGGGCCAGCAACAACGAAATTTCATTGATCTCCTTTCTTTATGGAAAGCGGACGGAGAAATTTCACCCATTTTTTTCCATCTTTTGCACAACTCAACTTTCATTGTGTATCTCAAACTCTAGAGAACTGAAAATAGAGATACATGAGAAAATTAAGAGAACAAAGTTATTCTAATTATAATCAAAATTAAACAAATCATGCAGTAGAAAAGAAACAACTCAGAGGGATTAACCCAAAAAAGATTAAACCTTTTGGGGCGCATCATGGTTTCTCAACTATTTTGGCAGCAGAAACTCAGTGAAAACCGCAAATTATTTTGAGTGATGTTATAAGCAGTCCTAAAATGGCTATTCGCACCCTAAAAATCCTCCTAAAATCAACATTAGAATCAAAAAATCTGTCTGTAAACGTCTCCTTCACTTGCTCTAAATAAACTGCAAATATTATCAATGGACTATGAATAGCCGAAATTGGACTGCTTATAACATTGCTCTTTATTCTTCATGAATCATAATCCCAAATGAAAAGCATATTCATTTTCCCCTCACAAATGAACCTGGCCAACTAATTCCTCCCCAGACAGCAACATAGCATTAAATAATCTGCATGTCCTAAAAACCCTAAATGCAGCCTACCCTAGTCTACACAGAGCAAAGATATAGTGTGGGCCACCACAGCAAGCTGTACTCTTCTTTACCTATTTTTAAAAGGGCAATAATATTTATTAAAAATATTTCAAATAAATAAAATTTGGATTAAAAATAATGCCAATTTATCAAAGCTATAAATACCCACTGCTTTCCTCTGTTCCACCTCATCAGCCTCTCTGCCTTCCCTGTTTAATATGGCTTTCTCCAGAGCTTCCCTGGTTCTCTTCTTCTTCCTCACACTTCTTCTTCATCTTTCTGACGCAGGAGCAGAGAATGGAAATTCTCATCTCGTACGCATGAAATCTTTCTTCACATATTCAGCTTTTTATTAATTATGGCTATATTGTGTATAAAGCATATGATTTTGAATTCTTATTTATAGCTTTTATATTCACCAGAGATTGACAGACAGCGCGGCCGCAATAGTGCCCCGACGGCCCTCCCGCCGCTCGCTGCCGTTTGAGCGCACGATTATCCTCGTGTGGCTGCGAGATGTGGGAGTACTGTCGCGGTGATACAATCCACTATTCCACTCTGGATATACAGCTTGCTCGCACTCAGGACATATGGGCCGATCACATATGATCAAGCCCACCCCCAAGGGATCCATAGTCTGCCTCAGAGAGGACCGTATCAGGGCTGCGGCCCAAACACCCCAACCACATCTCCGCACCTATTCTCAGTGGGGTCAGTTGTTGAGGTCAGGGATCGAACCCCCGACCCCCTTGATGAGTACTCCTCCTACCGAGCCCGTCACCAACTGATCCGCGGATCAGTTGGTGATGAGATCAGTTGGCGATGAGGCTCGGTAGGAGTAGTACTCATCAAGGGGGTCTGGGGTTTTATCCCTGACCTCAACAGTCGGACGCACTGAGAACATGCGCGAAGATGTGATTGGGGTGTATGGGTCGCGGCCCTGATACGGTCCCTCTGAGGCAGACTATGGATCCCTCGGAGTGGGCTTGGATCATATGTGATCGGCGCGGCCCATATGTCCTGAGTGCGAGCAGGTCGTATGTCCAGAATATATCGTTTCACGCGGTAACATGAGGGTATAGTGCCCTGTCTCTCGTATCTATACCGTTTTTATATACTTATATAAATGTTTTACAAAAAAAGTGTTATATATATATTATATTAAAAAAAACATTTTTTTTCTGCTTATATTATATATATTTTATATTTAGATTTTACTTATCATTGTTTGTTTATTTTTATGGATATAAGCGGCGGATGAAGAGTGACTCATCCACCTGTATTATATAAATATCATAATATATGCATATAGGTTAAAAATTATATCGGTCTCTAAGGTTTTAAGTCAAGTATCAAATTAGTCTCTAAAATTTTAATTGTGTCCAAATAGTTTTTGAACTGTTCATCTAAGGAGAGAGACAGTGCGGCCGCAGTAGTGCCCTGAAGGCCCTCCTGCCACTCGTCGACCTTTGAGCGCACAATTATCCTCGTGCGGCTGCGAGATGTGGGAGTACTGTCGCAGTTACACGAGGGGGCACACTGTGCCCTGTCTCTCGTGTGAAACAATGAACAGTGTCATGGCTCATCCACCTGTATTATATAAAAACCATATCGGTCTCTAAAATTTCATGCAAACGTCAAATTAGTCATTAAAATTTTAATCGTGTCAAAATGATAGGTTTCTTCGTGGTAGAAACATTTTAATGATTTTTTGCAACTTAGGGTATGTTTGTTTCAGCGTTTTTTCTCTATTTTTGGTGGGAAAAAAAGTCTACATGTTTCATAAACTTCCATTTTACATTCTCATGGCTCCAAAACGTCATTTTTGGTGTTCGAACCGCTCCAAAATACCTCCACCACCGAAACAAACAGAGCTTTAGAGGCATTTTCACTGAAATCAAATAGATGGTGAAGGCTTTTGTCAACGATTGGAGCTTCAAATAAACTCGGTCAAATAAATTGTTTATTTCTAGTGGACAATTAATCGAACAGCTAACAGCAGAATCAGCTACCTCATTTGCAGGCTGCTGCTACGCTGGGAAGAAGGTCTCTCTTGGCAACAATAGGTATGTTTAATTTCTACACGCCAACTTCTAATTAATTCTCCAAAAATAATTAAAAGAAGAGTTTCCGTACAACATTCTTTACCTTCAGCAACCATGACTATTCGCACAACAAAAATAGTTACTCGCACAACAAAATTAATACTTATAATTAGATTTATAAAAAACTACTCCTTTCTAACCTCAGCAACCCTCCTCCACCACAACAAACTAGTAATACGGGGCGTTATTTTTGCAGCACTTTTAAAACTTTGTCGTAGATTTTATATTAGGTGAAATTAGCCGCGCTTTTTATAAAAAAAAACACCGATAAAATTGTAGACCTAATTTTAACTGCGCAAACCACGGGCTATGGTTCATTATCAGCGCCTTCTTTTCGCTTTCCGACACGTCCCCTTTCTTTTCCGCAAGAATCAAGGCCATTGATTATCATATTTTAAAACTCTTACTCCTTTCTAACCTACTCCCTTAATTCCTTTTAGAATAGTCTAAAAATATTCTAAAAACCTACTCCTTTCTAACCTCTTCAAAAATGTTTTAGTGTTTGATTGTTATGAAATCGGATTGAGAATCGCGGTAGCGCAACGAAAATTGATCGAGCAAAATAAACACAGAATGAGATTTCAAGCACACACACAGACGACAAGAAAATTTACGTGGTTTGGAGAGGAGCTCCTACGTCCACGGGGAGAGAGCGCCGGAAAAGTCCACTGATAAAATGAGGAGTTACAGAGATTACACTGATAAACCGAACAGAAACCGAAAACTGAAGCTATCGCTGTCGCCGAGGATATCGTCGGGCGATACCTCGGACAGCCGCCTTCTTCCTTTCGCACAGCAGGTGCCGCCTGGCCGATGCCGCCGCTGCTCCTCCGCCCCGCCGGAACCAAGTCTCCGCCTGGGACGGACCTGCCGCCGCCACAGCCTCCTGGACCACCGGGACCAAGTCCCTCTGCCGCCGCTGCCTGCGCCTGGGACGGAAACGTGGCTGCTGATGCTGCCTCCTGGACCACCGGGACCAAGTCCCTCTGCCGCTGCTGCCTGTGCCTGGGACGGAACCGCCACCTGCACCTGGAGGGAACGCCGCCTCCTGCAACCTGCGCCTGGGACGGACCCGCCGCCGCTGCAGCCTCCTGGACCATTGGGACAAAGTCCCTCTGCCGCCGCTGCCTGCGCCTTCTTACGGGTTTTTTCACGTTAATAATTCTTGCTTGCTTATATCCTATATATAAGTCCATAATCCATCTCTAATTTAAGGAGAAAATCTCCTTAATTAGGAGATATCCAAATAAGGCTTTGCCTAAAAAAGGCAGAGCAGCCAATGAAGAAAAATCCTCCTTATAATGATATTTCATAGAAAGGATTTCCCCAATTTAGGAATTACGGATGCATGCACGCGGATCGCTGAGGTGGCACAATCTCAACAAATAAATATGATTCGCCCTATTTAGGAATTACGGATGCACACGGATCGCTGAGGTGGCACAATCTCAACAAATAAATAGGATTTCCCCTATTTAGGAATTACAGATGCACACGGATCGCTGAGGTGGCACAATCTCAACATTTGATAGCCCGCATGGAATTATAATTTTAATGATCATAGGTTTGAATTACATATAAAGGTGATCTTTTTGAAAGAACAAAAACGAGGGGTCGTCGATGCATTTGGTAGCTCAAAAGCGATGATAATCTTTGTGATTGCAGATTGCAGCGGGGAATGCGGGAGGAGGTGTCAGCTGTCGTCGAGGCATAATCTATGCATGAGAGCTTGTGGTAGCTGCTGCGCTGTGTGCAACTGCGTGCCGCCGGGAACTTCGGGAAACAAGGAGCAATGTCCTTGCTACAACAACCTCACCACACACGGTGGCCGGAAAAAGTGCCCTTGAATCTTGAACCGTGCTTTGTCGTTCTTGCTTCGCAGATGCTCGAAGAAGTTGATGCGTGATTGCTCCACCTTTATCCATTAATAAGAAGGCTAGAGAACTGTAGTGTTAGAATATATGTGCTTGGTGGTTGAATCAGTAAACTGTCTGGTGATGGAATTATACATAGCATATGTTTTTATATGAACAAAGTGTCCCTTGAGCCATTTAAGTGTTTATTTATATTTATATATATATATATATATGGTTATTTACCGGGACCTCCCCTCGAAGTTTGCATAATTACAGCGCGCACCTCTCTAACTTTTAAAATTACAACCAGCTCCCATCAATGTTGGGGTCATTTTGTGTCTGGATGTTATGAAATATAAACATTGAGGGGTGGTTTTTGTAATTTCAAATGATAATAGAGAAATTATCAAAGATCCTTCGTCTCAAATTGAATCTTGAAATATTGTAGAGGAAATGGAGGCGGAATTGAATCTTAGAATTGAGGGATCGTCTTAAACGTTAGAACGGAGACCGACGACCGTGTTTGAGACAATAGATTAATACGTAGACTGTTGGAATATTTTTCTATATTCCTATATTAATATACAAAATAATGTAATTTTTCGGTTTTAAAACTTTTATAAAAAACAGCAGTTCTATTTTTATGAACAGCAATAATAACAGAATTGCAAGAAGGGATGAGAAATAAATAAGAGAGTAATTTATAGTTCAGAATCGAGCCTGGGTAAGACGTGTGGTCACTGCCCTAAAGAAGTTGCACCACCCTCTGGCAGGGCTTTCAACTGATGCTCACTCCTCCAAGGTACAACACCCGGCTAGATCCCGAAACTCCGATGTGCGCGGACACTGAAGAAGCACAGAGCACCCGAACCCCCACTTGATGAAGCAAATGTAAAGAAAATGAAATCACGTAGGAGATCGTCACAGAATAGAGAGAACAGAAGAGCGTATCAGAGCGTGTAAAACTATCTGAGAAGAACGAGTATATATATAACTCGGACCGCAAGATTTTCAATGAAATTCGATCTCGTAAAACGGCAATAAAATAAAGCCACAATAAATACGAACGGTTATATAGGGAAGGATCATAATCAGGAAAATAAACGTTGAATATTTCCAACGTAAATATTGGCGAGAAAGACGCGCAAAAGAGCGGTTAAGAAAACGCGTAAAAACGGCAGAACATGTGAAGAGAAATCGACGTTGCGTCGACATCATATCGACGCTACGTCGAGTTCTATCGACGCGGGACTTATCGACGCAAGCCTTATCGACGCTACGTCGAGTTCAAGCGACGCATGCGTCGAGTTCAATTCGACGCCACGCAACTCCAGCGGGCAAAACGACGCTACGTCGAAATCTATTCGACGCAGCTCCGAATTCTAATCGACGCAACTCCGAGTAAAACTCTGAAACTATTTTGTACAAAAAATACAATTCAATTCAATTATTCCCCAAATCCAAATCCGGTCCGGTGCGGTGCGTGCGCGCGCGCGCGCGCGTGTGGTTCATAGTTTCTCCTTATGTTCTTTTGAACAAATAAGAAGGAGTGAATACATATAAATATTCTTTGACTAGAAAGCAAATAAGCAAGGTGAGACTAAAGGTTCATCCTTTTTTTATGAAAGGTTTCCAACCAAATAATTTGGATTCCCTCCAATTTGGTTTTGAGCTTTTCCATCATAATGAGGAGCCCAAACACCAAACACCATTTAGCTCTAATCAAAACATTTAATTTATAATATTTTATAATTAAAATTTCTAACAATCCCCCACAAAAGCGATAAACCAAAAGCGAACTTCATAAATATGATATTACTAATAATAAATAAAATCAAATACAAATTTGCTTCATCAAGTTGTATCTAATGCAATGGGTATAGATGGAATGGTTACCTTGAATCTATACTTAGTACTTACTTCCTCTACCGAAGAGTATAATGTGCCAGAGGCTTTGAATTATAAACTTTTGACCGGTAAATTAGATAAGCACACAAAAGATTGGTTGTTCTTGGGTTATGGCGGTGGGCGCGTTAATAGTCATGCGCATTCCTTGATTTTTCATGAGAGTTATTTTGGGTTTAGCCCGGATCCCAAAGTTGCGCCCTCACAACAACCCCCACATAGGTGGTGCCTCAAGAGATATTCGTAACCTATATCTCGCAAAGAAATATGCCTTTGGCAACCATTAAGAACTTAATTAAGTTCATCCTAACTTGTTACGTAGAGCACAACATCATATGAATGGGGAGAAGGTTTTCTCAACCTTATATTTTGTGCTCCCAACTACGCTGCATCAACGGCTTCGTTTCTAGCACATTGAACCCACTTCATGGGATCTCCAATCACATGGGTTGGGTATCCACCGTTGGCAGCAAATCATGTGGGCTTAAGCCTCATTCCCCTCGATGACAACAATATCTCCCTTCGGGACAATCCCTTGGTAAGATTATCAGCCAGATTCAATTCTGACTTTACATAGTTGAGTGATATCACTTCTTTTCTTCTTTTCTTCACGGACTTGTACCTGATTCTCATGAACTTATTCATTTTGGAATTAGTACTATTAGAAGCAGTTAAATCAATAACACTTTTATTATCACAATGTAAAGAGATAGCAGGCATGGGGTTTTCAATTAATGGAATTTCACTAAGTAAATTTTTAATCCATTCTGCTTCGACACATGTAGTGTCCAAAGCTATAAGCTCTGATTTCATGGTGCTTCTAAAAATAACTGTTTGTTTTGTAGAAGCCCATGAAATGGCAGCACCTCCAAGGAGGAATACATAGCCCGTCGTTGACTTAACGTCTAACGAATCAGTTACTCAATTGGCATCTGAATATCCTTCTAGTACTCTGGGATATCCCGTGTACACTAAACTATAATCCATAGTTCCACGAAGATATTTAAATATTCTATTTAGTGATATACAATGTTCATCACTTGGATTACTAGTATATCTACTAAGGCGGCCTACGACATAGGAAATATCGGGCCTAGTGCGGTTAGCTATGTATAGGAGTGATCCTATCATTTGTGCATACCTGTGTTGATCAACGGGTTCATTAGTATTTTTACAAAGTTTTACACTAGCGTCATATGGAGTAGAAGTGGGAATGGAATCATATAGGTTGAATTTAATCAACATTTTCTCAATCGAGTGTGAAAGAGATAATGATACGCTAGAATCATTTTTGACTAGTTTCATTCCTAATATAATGTTTGCTTCCCCCAAATCTTTCATATCAAAATTGGATGATAAATTATTTTTGGTTTCATTAATAATTTTAATTGAGTTTCCAAAAATTAAAATGTCATCTACATAGAGACATAACAATACAATTTCATTTCCGTTTTGTTTGGCATAAATACATTTATCAAATTCATTAGATTTGAAACCAAAAGTTAAGACTACGGAGTCAAACCTTTGATGTCATTGTTTAGGTGATTGTTTTAAACCGTAAAGAGATTTAATTAATTTACAAACTTTGGTTTCTTGGCCTTTGACCACAAAACCTTCGGGTTGAGACATGTAGACTTCTTCATCTAAGTCTTCATGCAAGAAAGCGGTCTTGACATCCATTTGATGAATGATCATCCTATGGATTGAAGCCAAGGCGACTAAAATACGAAGAGAGGTTATTCTAGCTACGGGAGCATATGTGTCTAGATAATCTATTCCTTGTTTTTGGGCATAGCCTTTAGCTACAAGGCGAGCCTTATATTTATCTATGGATCCATCCGGATTTAATTTCTTTCTAAAAATTCATTTACATCCTATGACTTTGGCACCGGGAGATAAATCGGTTATGATCCAAGTTTTATTTTCTAAGATAGAATTAATTTCTAGATTAATTGCTTCTTTCCAAAAGGGATAATCAGATGAGGTCATTGCTTCCTCATATGTATTAGGATCTCCTTCAACTAGATAAGTGAAGTAGTCCTCCCCATAGGATCTTTCGGTTCTAACTCTTTTGCTTCTTCTAGGTTCATCATTTTCTAATGGTTCTATAGAAGAAGTGGAAGGTTGATTTGAGCTAGTTGAAGGTTGAGATGAGTTTTTAGTTTATATGGAAATTTACCTTCAAAATAAGTTGCATCTCTAGCTTCTATAATGGTGTTGTTAGATATTTCACTAATTAGGGAATTAGTGATGAGGAATCTATTAGCACTACTATCGGATGCATATCCTATGAAAATAGAGTCTAATGTTTTTGGTCATATTTTCTTTCTCTTAGGTTCAAGAATTGCTACCTTAGCTAAACACCCCCACACTCGAAAAATTTGGAGGTTAGGTTTTCTTAATTTGAATAATTCAAAAGGTGTCTTATTGTTTTGTTTAGATGGAATCCTTTTAAGGATGAAGGGGAAGTGAGCAATGGTGTTGTTAGATATTTCACTAATTAGGGAATTAGTGATGAGGAATCTATTAGCACTACTATCGGTTGCATATCCTATGAAAATAGAGTCTAATGTTTTTGGTCCTATTTTCTTTCTCTTAGGTTCAAGAATTGCTACCTTAGCTAAACACCCCCACACTCGAAGAATTTGGAGGTTAGGTTTTCTTAATTTGAATAATTCAAAAGGTGTCTTATTGTTTTGTTTAGATGGAATCCTATTAAGGATGAAGGAGGAAGTGAGCAACGCTTCTCCCCAGAGATTTTCCGGGGCACCGGACTCGGCTAACATGGCATTGACCATGTTCATCAAGGTCTGATTTTTACGTTCAGCTAAACCATTCGATTGGGGAGAATATGGAGCAGTCACTTGATGAATAATCTCATGTTCTTGGCAAAATTGGGTTAGTTCATTCGAAGTGTATTCTCCACCTCGATCGGATCTAAGAATTTTGATTGACGATCCTAATTGATTTTCTACTTCAGCTTTAAAAATCTTAAAGTATGAAAATACTTCATCTTTGGTTTTTAATAAATATATATAACAAAATTTGGTGAAATCATCTATGAATGTTACAAAATATTTATTTCCACCTCTAGTAGGTTGGCGGTTCGAGTCACATACATCCGAGTGAATTAACTCTAAAGGTTTTGAAGTTCTTTCCACTGTTTTAAAAGGTTTCCTAGAAATTTTAGATTGTACACAAATTTCACATCTAGAACTTGGTGCAATATTAAATTTCGGAATTAAATTTAAAGTCATCATTCTTTTCATTGAATCTGAATTCACATGTCCTAATCTAGCATGCCAAAAATCTGAATTTGAACATGAAATAGAAGAAGATGAAATCTGATTTATTTCTAAATCAGCAACATTTAATTTGAATAAACCATCACAAATATATCCTTTGCCAATAAAAACGTCATTTAATGTTATTACAACTTTATTTGACTCTAAAACAATTTTGTAACCTTCTTCACTAGCAAGGACCCGCTCACAAGATTTTTCCTAACTCTCGGCACATAAAACATATTTTGCAAGGCTAGTGTCTTCCCGGATGTCAACCTAAGATCCACTCGCCCGCATCCAAGTATTTGTGCCGAAGAAGCATCTCCTAAGATCACGCTTCCTCCACTGATGTCCTGAAAGGTGGCAAAGCAAGAACGATCAAAACAAGTATGAACATTTGCTCCGGAATCAAGCCACCAATCTGATGAACAAGTGAGAAGAAGACTATGAGTATAATCTAACCTGAAGATAGGTTGAACCGGTGCTTGGATCATGTTGGCCTGAGGCTTGTCTCCACAAGACTTGCCAATCACGGGTTCTGTCTTCTTGTAGAAGCAGTTGGTGGACAGATGGTTTGTGCGGCCGCAGATGAAGCACCATTTCCCTTTACCTGGGTTTTGGTTAGAGGGACCAGGCTTGGGATGATTGGGTTTTTGATGGCGGGAACCTTGACGGAAAGGTTTCTTGAAATTCTTTCCTTTCCCTTTGAAGTGATGGTGGGAAGAATGATTGCCTTGCGATTCAGTGAGATTTACTTTAGGAGCAAGGTCTTTGGGGGTTTTAGAATTTTTGCTCTTATGTTCCTCCTCTATGCGGATTGCATTTTGGATTTGAACATAAGTGAGGTTTGATTGGTCATGCCTTAGTCTAGTGCTAAAGCCGGACCATGAATCGGGAAGAAAATCAATAAGACATGCCACAAGATAATTTTCGGAAAGGATTGAGCCATCGGCTCGGATCTTGGACAACATCTCATCTAGTTGATGGAGTTGAGGATTGATGGGCTTGGAAGCATCAATCTTAAATTTATGAAGGTTGGAGACATTATAGCGTTCTATACCTGCATTGTCCAGGTTATAGCACGCTTCAAGTGCATACCATAAATCCTTAGCCGTACGATATTGAAGGAAGACATCGTAAAGGCTATCGGATAAAGCACTTAAGATTCGGTTACGACAATGATATTCAACATCTACCGGATCTCTATAAGGAAGACGTCTAACATATGTTCTAGTGGTGTTTGCAGTTGAGGATGAGGATGAAGGTAGAGTTGAAGCGACTGCATTTGCAGCGCTAGGGATTTCAGTTTCTACGGCAGTAACATCAAAGATTGCAGATAAAAGTCCTAAGGTGTTAAGCCAGTAATCTATTTGTGCTTGCCAACGACGAAAACCATTTCCATTGAATTTTTCGGGTTTGATCCCGGCGGAGTCCTCAGATCTAGAAGCCATTTTAGTTTTCTGAAATTTTAAATACATACAATAAATAACAGTATATGTAAACAATAAAACAGAGATGATCATTTTGATTATTTGATTTTATTTATTCTATTGATGTGGAATTACAAACTTCTTTAGATTGTTGGAATATTTTTCTATATTCCTATATTAATATGCAAAATAATGTAATTTTTCGGTTTTAAAACTTTTATAAAAAACAGTAGTTCTATTTTTATGAACAGCAATAATAACAGAATTGCAAGAAGGGATGAGAAATAAATAAGAGAGTAATTTATAGTTCAGAATCGAGCCTGGGTAAGGCGTGTGGTCACTGCCCTAAAGAAGTTGCACCACCCTCCGGCAGGGCTTTCAACCGATGCTCACTCCTCCAAGGTACAACACCCGGCTAGATCCCGAAACTCCGATGTGCGCGGACACCGAAGAAGCACAGAGCACCCAAACTCCCACTTCATGAAGCAAATGTAAAGAAAATGAAATCACGTAGGAGATCGTCACAGAATAGAGAGAACAGAAGAGCGTATCAGAGCGTGTAAAACTATCTGAGAAGAACGAGTATATATATAACTCGGACCGCAAGATCTTCAATGAAATTCGATCTCGTAAAACGGCAATAAAATAAAGCCACAATAAATACAAACGGTTATATAGGGAAGGATCATAATCAGGAAAATAAACGTTGAATATTTCCAACGTAAATATTGGCGAGAAAGACGCGCAAAAGAGCGGTTAAGAAAACGCGTAAAAACGGCAGAACATGTGAAGAGAAATCGACGTTGCGTCGACATCATATCGACGCTACGTCGAGTTCTATCGACGCGGGACTTATCGACGCAAGCCTTATCGACGCTACGTCGAGTTCAATCGACGCATGCGTCGAGTTCAATTCGACGCCACGCAACTCCAGCGGGCAAAACGACGCTACGTCGAAATCTATTCGACGCAGCTCCGAATTCTAATCGACGCAACTCCGAGTAAAACTCTGAAACTATTTTGTACAAAAAATACAATTCAATTATTCCCCAAATCCAAATCCAAATCCAAATCCAAATCCAAATCCGGTCCGGTGCGGTGCGTGCGCGCGCGCGCGCGTGTGGTTCATGTACAACCCCGTATCTGTCGGGTGGGACCCTCCCCAGATAGTGGGGACCCGTGGTGTCCCGTGGTTGGCTAGCATTGGCCGGGGTGCGGTTAGGATCCATATTCGTAAATAAACAAGAAAGTGGAGTGCGAGTAACGGGGTTTGGGTGTGCGTTTAGAGGATGGGCTGCGGATAGCCAGTATGGGCTAGGGTTTTCTTTATAAAAAACCTAAAGACTAAAACCTGGAAAAGGGTCTCCTCCCCCACCCGATTCAGCCCTGCCCCCCCCCCCCCCCCCCCCCCCTCTCTCCCTCGGTTGGTGCAGGTAGTCGCAAAGCTCCCTCCCCCTTCGTCTCTCTCTCTCGGGCGCCAGGAAGGAGCAGCGCAAGCCCGAGGCCCCCCTTTCCCTCTCTCTCTCGGTTCGCACAAGCAGCCGCAAAAGGGCACTCCCCTCTTCTTCTTCGCGCGGCTAGGGCAGCAGCCGGGCCCCTCCCCCCTTCGTCTCTCTGCCTCGCGCCGGGAAGGAGGAGGCGCAAACTCCCTCCCCCTTCCTGTTCGCGCGCATCTAGGGCACGCGGTTGCCGATCCGCCGCCTGGAGCCCTCCTCCCTGTCGCCGCCTGGAGCAGCAGCCCTCCTTCCCCGTCGACCTAGAGCAGAACCCCGACCCCCCTTCTCTCTCGCGCGCGCCAGGAAGGAGGTCCGACCCCTCCCCTTTTGTCTCTCTATGTCTCGCCGCCAACAACAGCAGGAGGCCGGGAGCTCCTCTCCCGTGGCCGTCCGAGGCGAGATCTGGCTGGGAGCTTCTCTCCCGCAGCCTCTTGGAGCACGATCGGCCGGGAGCTCCTCTCCCGTGGCCGACTTGGGACTAGACTCGGCATGTAGAGGCCAGATCTAAGCACGAAAAGCCGCTACGGCTCTTAGACGAGGAGCCTCTGGCGAAATACACGCTACAAGGGTAACGATGTTTCTACTCGGGCAGGTGAAGCCCTCAATTCTCATATTTGCATGAAAGCCCCTCCCCACCAACGGGTGGGGGAAGGGAGCTCTCCGGCGGGTTGACGTGTGCATCCCCGCTATTAATTGCATTAGCGCCCGGAAGTGTGAGTACGGGTTTAGGCATTCTGTGTGAAGCCCATCCGGGTGTGTAGACCGGATTGGTGATGTTTCTGTGTGAAGCCCATCCGGACGTGGGGGCCGGATTGGTGATGTTCTGGGAACCCCGGAGAAGACTCTGTGGAAGATATTTAGTCTTTGCTCGTATTTATAAAATGTCGCCGCCTCGGGAAAGGGGTGTGGGCAATATAGCTCAGTTTGCTTCAATGGGCCGAGGTTCAGTTTGCTACCGCATGGCGAGACGTTGGTGTACAGGTGTCGCAGTACCAAGCAGGGAGTTGCGGGCTTAAGCCCAAAATTGTGCCGCCCCAAGAAGGGCTTATTTATTTATATTTGCCGGCTTGCGTGCCGAAGTATGGAGCTTATGCTCTTGTAAATTTAAAATGCCTGTGATGCCCTTTTTTGTAGCTTATATTTTTATCGTAGGTGAGTGGTGTTTTCACGAACCACTCGCCCCGCGGGAGCCCCGAGGTGAAGTTACCGGGAAGACCTTGAGGGTCAGTTTCTCTTAGAACGGCGGAGTTACTCCGTCGGTAGTCCCATTCGGGCTGCGTATAGTAAAGCTGTCTGGCGGGATCACGCTAGTGACAGTCTGGACAAAAAGGGTTCTACATAGGTCCAGGGGAGTGCATCTACGAAGAGGAAAGAGTCGGCTCGCTTTAGCCGGCCAAGAGATTCCTCCAAAGGTGCCTTGACTCAGTCTTTGGCTTGGGAGGGGAAGAGTTAGTCAGTCTTCCGGGTGTGTGGTGGGACCTCCACGCTGAGACCTTGGATCTGTACTTCGAGTTCCTAGTCTTGTGCCTAGATCGTTTATTTGAGCGTAGTAAGTGCGCGGTCACCCCTTTTTTGGGACCCCGAACTCCACGGAGACCGAGTTGTCGGTTTCAACATTTATGGTGCGGTGAGCGTGGAGAGTGACTAGCACAGAAGAACTCAAGCGAACGTCATGGCTAGAGAAGAGGAACCAAGTGACGACCAGGGTCGTACGCCGACACCCGAGGGAGAAGTAGACTGATAAAGACTTGGAATGAAACTACACGGCAAGACACGATGCACTTAAGCATTAGTGAGGTTATGACTAAAGGTAGGGCACAATGGCGGCAAAAGATCCATATAGCAAACCCCACTATAGTGGGGTAAAGGCTTGAGTGTCGTTGTTGTGTGTGAGCATGCTAAGCGTAAACATATCACATTTTCTATTGATTTATCCCTTTTCGTTTAATTCAGTGACATTTGAGGGTCATTTGATACTCAAATGTAAGTGGAGCTCGTTGGATTGTACCATTTAGTGATAGTAACGTCAGGGTCACTTCGATTTTCCGTAAACCAATATATTTTTATGGTTAATATAATTCTTACAAATTGATGTTTTGAATGAGATAAAGTCATCATAGTCTCATAAATAAACAACAAATACTCTATAGCTTAGCGCACATACGATCATGAAGTCATAGAAAAGATGCACATGCAAAACACTGACTATGTAAGCTTATTTATTGATATATATCAGAATTGGAATTTACAAATTGAACAAAGAGGAAATTTGCAACATAGGCTAAACCCTCTCAGTACATGCTGCCTTCTTGGCTTGCTAAAAAGGGGTAATAAAAAAGAATATATGAGTAGACTCCAAGTTGTTTTTATGAGTAACAAAGTACTGATAGATGGAGAGTTCCCCTATCTGCTTCGTGGTAGTCCTGCTCAACTTAGTTGGAGATTTCATATTCGTCTATATATATATATTAGAAATAATGAGCATAATATTTGTTTTCCTCCCTAAATCGTTAACGTAGAAAACACTGTGCAGCTCAGATACTTTTGCAGAAGATTTGCACATCTATTTTTACAAAAAATTAACACTTGGCCACCTTAAAGATCTAGCTCTAGGGCATATAATGTACTGGTCCGATTAATTTTGAGAAAGATCAATTTTATGCTATTAAAAATCTCTTGAGTATTTGGTTTTTAAATTCATATTATTTTCCATTTCGTGCTTTTCTATACTATGTGGAAACTCTCCCAACAATGATTTTGCAAACACAACTTATTTTTAAGGGTTTCCTCATGAACTTGATTTTGGTAAAATTATGTAGGGGTCGGTTAGGACGTCATCACCCACAGGGATACCCCACTATTTAGTGTGTTGTGCTAAATAGTAAACAATCTTTCATTAGATCAAATACTAGAGTTGCGTTGCTTTAGGGAATTCAGCGATTTTGAGTAGGAAAACAAGAAAATTGTTGTAAATAATGACTACATGAAGAATAGATATCACTTGTACACAAAAAGTATGGACAGAAAAAAAGAATCTCCAGATATTGTGGAAGTCATCATTACTACTCATCCACAAATAATCTTTCAACTAGAATTTTGGGTTTTGAATGTCCTATGAGTATGCGACCAACTGTCTATCCTAGAAGTTTGAGTTGTCCTTTTGCTTATTAACATAGGCTTAATATGGGGAAACTAAATCACAGGGCTAGCAAGTGTGTTTCTAGGATATCTTTTTCCTCAAACTACGTTATAGAATCACCATTACCCATCTAAGAAATCATGTCTATGCGGATGTCACATTCGTGAGGGAGAATCATACTTTATACAATCTCCTCACCATATGAGAATATTAACATAGGGAATAGTTCGAAAGATAGGTATAAAAATATTTTAAAAGCGATTGGCCCCGAGCAGACCCGCTGACCAGGCTCTCATCTAGCTGGCAGGGCCGTAGGCTCACTCGGTGGCAGGTTCCAAAGGCAGTTGGCCCCGAGCAGACCCGCTGTCCAGGCTCTCATCTAGCTGGCAGGTCCGTAGGCTCACTCGGTGGCAGGTTCCAAAGGCAGTTGGCCCCGAGCAGACCCGCTGTCCAGGCTCTCATCTAGCTGGCAGGGCCGTAGGCTCACTCGGTGGCAGGTTCCAAAGGCAGTTGGCCCCGAGCAGACCCGCTGTCCAGGCTCTCATCTAGCTGGCAGGTCCGTAGGCTCACTCGGTGGCAGGTTTCAAAGGCAGTTGGCCCCGAGCAGACCCGCTGTCCAGGCTCTCATCTAGCTAGCAGGTCCGTAGGCTCACTCGGTGGCAGGTTCCAAAGGCAGTTGGCCCCGAGCAGACCCGCTGACCAGGCTCTCATCTAGCTGGCAGGTCCGTAGGCTCACTCGGTGGCAGGTTCCAAAGGCAGTTGGCCCCGAGCAGACCCGTTGTCCAGGCTCTCATCTAGCTGGCAGGGCCGTAGGCTCACTCGGTGGCAGGTTCCAAAGGCAGTTGGCCCCGAGCAGACCCGCTGTCCAGGCTCTCATCTAGCTGGCAGGTCCGTAGGCTCACTCGGTGGCAGGTTTCAAAGGCAGTTGGCCCCGAGCAGACCCGCTGTCCAGGCTCTCATCTAGCTGGCAGGTCCGTAGGCTCACTCGGTGGCAGGTTCCAAAGGCAGTTGGCCCCGAGCAGACCCGCTGACCAGGCTCTCATCTAGCTGGCAGGTCCGTAGGCTCACTCGGTGGCAGGTTCCAAAGGCAGTTGGCCCCGAGCAAACCCGCTGTCCAGGCTCTCATCTAGCTGGCAGGGCCGTAGGCTCACTCGGTGGCAGGTTCCAAAGGCAGTTGGCCCCGAGCAGACCCGCTGTCCAGGCTCTCATCTAGCTGGCAGGGCCGTAGGCTCACTCGGTGGCAGGTTCCAAAGGCAGTTGGCCCCGAGCAGACCCGCTGTCCAGGCTCTCATCTAGCTGGCAGGTCCGTAGTCTCACTCGGTGGCAGGTTCCAAAGGCAGTTAGCCCCGAGCAGACCCGCTGTCCAGGCTCTCATCTAGCTGGCAGGTCCGTAGGCTCACTCGGTGGCAGGTTCCAAAGGCAGTTGGCCCCGAGCAGACCCGCTGTCCAGGCTCTCATCTAGCTGGCAGGTCCGTAGGCTCACTCGGTGGCAGGTTTCAAATGCAGTTGGCCCCGAGCAGACCCGCTGTCCAGGCTCTCATCTAGCTGGCAGGGCCGTAGGCTCACTCGGTGGCAGGTTCCAAAGGCAGTTGGCCCCGAGCAGACCCGCTGTCCAGGCTCTCATCTAGCTGGCAGGTACGTAGGCTCACTCGGTGGCAGGTTCCAAAGGCAGTTGGCCCCGAGCAGACCCGCTGTCCAGGCTCTCATCTAGCTGGCAGGTCCGTAGGCTCACTCGGTGGCAGGTTTCAAAGGCAGTTGGCCCCGAGCAGACCCGCTGTCCAGGCTCTCATCTAGCTGGCAGGTTCGTAGGCTCACTCGGTGGCAGGTTCCAAAGGCAGTTGGCCCCGAGCAGACCCGCTGACCAGGCTCTCATCTAGCTGGCAGGTCCGTAGGCTCACTCGGTGGCAGGTTCCAAAGGCAGTTGGCCCCGAGCAGACCCGCTGTCCAGGCTCTCATCTAGCTGGCAGGGCCGTAGGCTCACTCGGTGGCAGGTTCCAAAGGCAGTTGGCCCCGAGCAGACCCGCTGTCCAGGCTCTCATCTAGCTGGCAGGTCCGTAGGCTCACTCGGTGGCAGGTTCCAAAGGCAGTTGGCCCCGAGCAGACCCGCTGTCTAGGCTCTCATCTAGCTGGCAGGTCCGTAGGCTCACTCGGTGGCAGGTTTCAAAGGCAGTTGGCCCCGAGCAGACCCGCTGTCCAGGCTCTCATCTAGCTGGCAGGGCTGTAGGCTCACTCGGTGGCAGGTTCCAAAGGCAGTTGGCCCCGAGCAGACCCGCTGTCCAGGCTCTCATCTAGCTGGCAGGTCCGTAGGCTCACTCGGTGGCAGGTTCCAAAGGCAGTTGGCCCCGAGCAGACCCGCTGTCCAGGCTCTCATCTAGCTGGCAGGTCCGTAGGCTCACTCGGTGGCAGGTTTCAAAGGCAGTTGGCCCAGAGCAGACCCGCTGTCCAGGCTCTCATCTAGCTGGCAGGGCCGTAGGCTCACTCGGTGGCAGGTTCCAAAGGCAGTTGGCCCCGAGCAGACCCGCTGTCCAGGCTCTCATCTAGCTGGCAGGTCCGTAGGCTCACTCGGTGGCAGGTTTCAAAGGCAGTTGGCCCCGAGCAGACCCGCTGTCCAGGCTCTCATCTAGCTGGCAGGTCCGTAGGCTCACTCGGTGGCAGGTTCCAAAGGCAGTTGGCCCCGAGCAGACCCGCTGACCAGGCTCTCATCTAGCTGGCAGGTCCGTAGGCTCACTCGGTGGCAGGTTCCAAAGGCAGTTGGCCCCGAGCAGACCCGCTGTCCAGGCTCTCATCTAGCTGGCAGGGCCGTAGGCTCACTCGGTGGCAGGTTCCAAAGGCAGTTGGCCCCGAGCAGACCCGCTGTCCAGGCTCTCATCTAGCTGGCAGGTCCGTAGGCTCACTCGGTGGCAGGTTCTAAAGGCAGTTGGCCCCGAGCAGACCCGCTGACCAGGCTCTCATCTAGCTGGCAGGGTCGTAGGCTCACTCGGTGGCAGGTTCCAAAGGCTTTAGCATTTAAGGGATCAATTATGCTTGATAAATTGATAGTTTTCACTGATAATCGAAATTCTTCAAGAATAGTTTTTGAAAACAGAAGCTGAAGATAATAAATCCTGCAATGGCGCAACCTTATTTGATTAGTTTTATAAACAAAATCAGATTCATTTCGAATTGTCAATGCATGATTGTTTATGTAATCATTGAAGATAATAGTGAGCATTCTATTCCTCAGCACCATCAATCATCCTTGAGGCCCATTCCTAAATAACGCAATATGCAACAGTAAAAAGAACTGCGCTCTAAATTGTGATTTTGCTTGCTAATAGGCATTAAGTGGCATGACATTCTGAGAACCTGAAGGGCATAATATCTCTACCATAAAAAAGAAGGCATAATACATAACCAAGGTTGTTGACAACCAAATTGATCACTTAAAGGCAACAAAGGGAAAGGTTATCACATCAGGACAAATATGAGTACCAAAGGGAAGGATCATCATTCATATGATTATATACCCATAATTTTTTTTTCGGGTCGGCTCCCACCCTCCGGATACTTGGGGTTGGACATTTCTTTCCGAGCGTAGGACACGCTCGCAAAGAGCGGGGATTGTGTACAACCCCGTATCTGTCGGGTGGGACCCTCCCCAGATAGTGGGGACCCGTGGTGTCCCGTGGTTGGCTAGCATTGGCCGGGGTGCGGTTAGGATCCATATTCGTAAATAAACAAGAAAGTGGAGTGCGAGTAACGGGGTTTGGGTGTGCGTTTAGAGGATGGGTTGCGGATAGCCAGTATGGGCTAGGGTTTTCTTTATAAAAAACCTAAAGACTAAAACCTGGAAAAGGGTCTCCTCCCCCACCCGATTCAGCCCTGCCCCCCCCCCCCCTCTCTCCCTCGGTTGGTGCAGGTAGCCGCAAAGCTCCCTCCCCCTTCGTCTCTCTCTCTCGGGCGCCAGGAAGGAGCAGCGCAAGCCCGAGGCCCCCCTTTCCCTCTCTCTCTCGGTTCGCACAAGCAGCCGCAAAAGGGCACTCCCCTCTTCTTCTTCGCGCGGCTAGGGCAGCAGCCGGGCCCCTCCCCCCTTCGTCTCTCTGCCTCGCGCCGGGAAGGAGGAGGCGCAAACTCCCTCCCCCTTCCTGTTCGCGCGCATCTAGGGCACGCGGTTGCCGATCCGCCGCCTGGAGCCCTCCTCCCTGTCGCCGCCTGGAGCAGCAGCCCTCCTTCCCCGTCGACCTAGAGCAGAACCCTGACCCCCCTTCTCTCTCTCTCTCGCGCCAGGAAGGAGGTCCGACCCCTCCCCTTTTGTCTCTCTATGTCTCGCCGCCAACAACAGCAGGAGGCCGGGAGCTCCTCTCCCGTGGCCGTCCGAGGCGAGATCTGGCCGGGAGCTTCTCTCCCGCAGCCTCTTGGAGCACGATCAGCCGGGAGCTCCTCTCCCGTGGCCGACTTGGGACTAGACTCGGCATGTAGAGGCCAGATCTAAGCACGAAAAGCCGCTACGGCTCTTAGACGAGGAGCCTCTGGCGAAATACACGCTACAAGGGTAACGATGTTTCTACTCGGGCAGGTGAAGCCCTCAATTCTCATATTTGCATGAAAGCCCCTCCCCACCAACGGGTGGGGGAAGGGAGCTCTCCGGCGGGTTGACGTGTGCATCCTTGCTATTAATTGCATTAGCGCCCGGAAGTGTGAGTACGGGTTTAGGCATTCTGTGTGAAGCCCATCCGGGTGTGTAGACCGGATTGGTGATGTTTCTGTGTGAAGCCCATCCGGACGTGGGGGGCGGATTGGTGATGTTCTGGGAACCCCGGAGAAGACTCTGTGGAAGATATTTAGTCTTTGCTCGTATTTATAAAATGTCGCCGCCTCGGGAAAGGGGTGTGGGCAATATAGCTCAGTTTGCTTCAATGGGCCGAGGTTCAGTTTGCTACCGCATGGCGAGACGTTGGTGTACAGGTGTCGCAGTACCAAGCAGGGAGTTGCGGGCTTAAGCCCAAAATTGTGCCGCCCCAAGAAGGGCTTATTTATTTATATTTGTCGGCCTGCGTGTCGAAGTATGGAGCTTATGCTCTTGTAAATTTAAAATGCCTGTGATGCCCTTTTTTGTAGCTTATATTTTTATCGTAGGCGAGTGGTGTTTTCACGAACCACTCGCCCCGCGGGAGCCCCGAGGTGAAGTTACCGGGAAGACCTTGAGGGTCAGTTTCTCTTAGAACGGCGGAGTTACTCCGTCGGTAGTCCCATTCGGGCTGCGTATAGTAAAGCTGTCTGGCGGGATCACGCTAGTGACAGTCTGGACAAAAAGGGTTCTACATAGGTCCAGGGGAGTGCATCTACGGAGAGGAAAGAGTCGGCTCGCTTTAGCCGGCCAAGAGATTCCTCCAAAGGTGCCTTGACTCAGTCTTTGGCTTGGGAGGGGAAGAGTTAGTCAGTCTTCCGGGTGTGTGGTGGGACCTCCACGCTGAGACCTTGGATCTGTACTTCGAGTTCCTAGTCTTGTGCCTAGATCGTTTATTTGAGCGTAGTAAGTGCGCGGTCACCCCTTTTTTGGGACCCCGAACTCCACGGAGACCGAGTTGTCGGTTTCAACAGTTCATAGTTTCTCCTTATGTTCTTTTGAACAAATAAGAAGGAGTGAATACATATAAATATTTTTTTGCTAGAAAGCAAATAAGCAAGGTGGGACTAAAGGTTCATCCTTTCTTTTATGAAAGGTTTCCCTCCAAATAATTTGGATTCCCTCCAATTTGATTTTGAGTTTTTCCATCATAATGAGGAGCCCAAACACCAAACATCATTTAGCTCTAATCAAAACATTTAATTTATAATATTTTATAATTAAAATTTCTAACATAGACTCCATGACTAAAACGCATTTTAGCATTCACACAGATGTAGATTATAGCAATAAGAGTATGAATATAGCAATAAGAGTATGAATATATAACAATGTTTCTAGGTCTTCAAGACCATATTTTTTTTGTGTGAAAATATGTTTGTCATAAGTTATGTATGTTTCCTAGGGTTATTTATGAGGACCTCCCGTGTAAGTCTGTAAAATTACAGACTACACCCCTCTATCTTTTGAAATTATAAAAATCTCTCCGTGAAAGTTTATATTTGTGATATGAAATGTAAACTTACACAAGAAAAAGATAGAGAGGTGCAACCTGTAATTATGCTAACTCTCAGGGAGGGTTAGGTAATTAAACGGTTTTACTCCATAAGGTATGTTGAGAAGCCTCTATAAGGAAGTGCAAGGGTCCTCCATGGGGGCCATAGTACTTGTCAATTGAGAGCTCCCTAACTTCTAAGAACACCAATCATTTCGCTTGTGATTCTCGCATATTTAGGGCTCTTCGGAATCTCGCAAAATGTTCGAGAAAACTTCGCGTAAAAATATTTTAAAATAATCATCAGTTCATCACTTTCTAAAACATATCTCAAATCTATAATCTTCTAAGTATACAAAAGGTAGGCGCCCAACACCTACAACCAATTAATTTTACACGAGGTGCATTTAGTTCCAACAAACGACAACTCCTCAAACTCGTGCAGGCTCCGTTTGGCACGACGGTGTTGTTCGTTAACACCGGTGGTTAGGAACCGTCTTCATCCGCTTTTATGTTGAAAACTAGTTTTCAACATAATCATTACCTTGCCAAACATGCATCCTACGATGATGAGCATTTTTGATCATGAGCAATAACTATATGCAGTCTCACTTTGGTTATGTGCAGGCCATACAATTTAAAAATGGCTATATGCAGGCCAATTTTTGAACGGGTTCACAAGTTCTTATGGGTTTTTAATTTGGCCTGCATATATCTTTGGACTGTATGCAACCAAAACTGATCTGCATATAACATGACCTAACATATGTCGCGTGCATTGATTCATGAACTTTTTTGTAAGCATGCAGAATGATTCAAAATTGCAAATAAATAAATTAGATTACTGAGTAATAATAAATCATGACAAAAGCCAAATCAGCTAACTGATCTCCCCCTTTCCCTCAGCCTAGCAACCTCCTCCTTCAATGCCTCCTTCCTCTTCTTGCTGGCCAGAACCTTAGCCTGCACGCCGCTCACATTCAGGTCCTTCTTCTCCTTCGGCGGTGGAGGCGGCAGCCTCTTCGCCGCACGAGCGCTCTCCGAATACGACAACGATCCCAGCCCGGCGACGAGCAGGCCGAAGGCTAACGGTCTGAATTCATGGCAAAAGGTTGATATCAGAATGTGTTTTTTGCAGCGGCGAAAAAAAATGAAGATTGTTAACCGTAACCCGCTTTTGGCTATTCGCACCCAAAAAAAAATTATTTTTGTGGTTAACTGCAACCCGACGCCTCCCTCCTCCCACTTAAGCAGCACGCCTCCTTCCTCCTTCCCGCTAACTTGCCATTTTCAAGAAGTTGATTGCTTCTGTCAGGTCGACCGCTATGCAATATCTCGTTTCCCAGCCCGGCGCTTCCTTGTTCTTTCCCACCCAGCGTGTACTCGTACAGAAGCATAACTCGTGTTGCTGACGCGGTCGAGGAGCCGCGGTATGTTACGGTGGCGCGCCGCGCCAAGAAGCCCCACCTCCGGCTAGGCGGTGAACTCTGTTTTCTTCTCCTTTGATGGGCTTAGCAGCTTTTTTATCGTGATGACGTCGCCGCCGGGCATTTCGGCGGGGCACACGGTGCCGGATGAGCTGATACCAATGACCTGCGCGGCAGATTATACGGCTTCTGCCACGTGATCCGCCGAGAAGGTTAGTTGGTTCCAGTTGTCCTCTGCCTCCGCCGGGGTGCAAAGCCCGGCGACAGTGGAGCCGCAGAGGCTTGGGTTTCCGGCAATGGCGGTAGAAGGAGATGTTGAGGCGTTCGAGCGGGGCACGGTCGCCGAACTCTGGGGGATCACGCCGGTGAGGAAGTTGAAGGAGCGGTGTGAGCAAAGCAAGTTAAAACAAGCTAAATATTGGGTTGCGGATAATATTTCGGGTTACTGTTAGCATTGAGGTGTGGCAAATACGGGTTGCGATTAACAATCGCCAAAAAAAAATCATAAATACCTTCTCCGGCAGCAATAGAGGTTGGCTCCGGCCTGCTTCTGAGCTGTTTCTGAGTTTTGTTTTGGAGGGGTTGGGAATGGCAGCAACAGGGATTGGGCCATCGTCTGCTGAAGCTGTATTTTCTCCTTCAGGAGGGGGAGAGTTTTTGTGGGAGGAATAGTGGGGCCCATCTGTGAGCTGAGGCAGAGCCACCATTGGTTGAATTCGGGGATAAGATACTCCAATCTGATCAGGAGAGATTTTTAGGTCCGCCGCCCGGACTTTAAACATGGTCCGCGTAAAATCTGGCCGTGTGATCAATTATCAGATCGCCGGCGAAATTCGCAATTAAAAAAAAATAAAAAATGATATCCGAACGGATTTTAAAGAACGCTATATCGAGAAGGCTGTAGATGAGAGTCGTTGGAGTTTCTGCCAAACACATAATTGGATAAGGAGAATGCTGCAGTGGAGTTACTGTGCAGTGTGTAAAAAGAGTTAATTTTCTCTGCAGCATCACAAATATTTTGAGCTGCTATTTCGTATTTGTTTAAAACTCATTTTGTTCGCGTGTTCGTCAGGTTTACCACAAATGTTTACGATGGCTCGAAGATGGCTCGAAAATAGGCTTGTGTTTTTGCAGGCATCGAACCCAAACAAACCGAGTGGTGGGCCAAAACTTGACTTGGTCTTAATTTCAAGCCAACCTCAATCGAGAAGGCTCGAAATTATATATGTATATATACACACACACACAATTGATACAGCTACCATTGATGAGATTTTGACTAAGCATTTAAGCGCCAGTCTGTTTCATAACTAACGCAGCGCGGTGAGCGGTCTGTTTGGTTTTCCGCTTCCGGTCAGAACGCCGCTGTTTTTCATCGTTTTTAAACTCGACAGGAGCCAGCCATCTTCAGTAGCAGCATCGTGTTTCCTGGCCCTTCTCCAACGAAGGCGACCTTTGAGCTTTCTGGCAGCAGATCGCGCAATCGATATGTGCTGGAGAAGCGTTCCAGCCAGGGACTCCTCAAGCCCGATCAATCTGCCGAGCCTGTCGTCTCTTGCCATGACTAGAAGATAGGCCAACAGAAAGATAAGCGTTGAGAGCTTATGATCCTGCCCTGGCAACCCTTCTCCAACCGATATTGCTCTCCCAAACAGACCCTTAATTATTGCACAATTCCTCTTCTGCATTAGCACATGTGTATACACAGAGACACGCGTGTACACAAAGACAAGTGTGTAGTGTACACAGAGACGCGTGTACACAGAGACAAGTGTGTAGTGTACACAGACACACGCGTGTACACAGACACACGTGTGTGTATATGTAAACACGCAATTGATACTATAAACCGCGAAGCTAAAGAAAATAATACTTTAAATATTATGAGTTTTTTTTTTGAAAAGTGCATGTAGCATGAAATTAAAAATCAAAAAGAAAAACAAAGCTACAGCATGTCATCCAAATCTGCGCGAACCATTATATGAAATTAAATATTATGAGTTGAACCATTATAAATGATACGCAAGACAAAAATGGGATTAATACAAAGCAAATTAAAACTAAAAGATAAACTGTACCCGTATTCGCTGAGTGGGCCCCTCAAGCCTGCTGGCGAGATCTGGCCCAGGCGAGAGGGAGAAAATCGGCGAGTGACGCCCTCGCGGACCACTCGCCCAGGAATGTGTGCATTCGCCCAGCCGAGCGGGAGCTCGGCGAGTGGTGCCCCACGGACCACTCGCCCCCTAGGTCTTTAAGGGGGAAATGACCATGATGCCCCTTATGGGCTGCAAATAGCCCTTCAGAACAACGGAGTTAAGCTATTAACAGACCAATTCGGGGTGCGGTTAATAAAATTAAAAGGCAGATTCATGCTATTTGCAGACCAGCCTAGAAAAATCTATAAATAGACTCTTAAGGGCACCTTGGAGGAGACCGATTTTTTGAGAGTCCTCTCCTCTAGGCTAGTCTTGGTTGGCTGCTAGTGCCCTCCAAGGTGCCCGGCTGAGCTTTGGTTTGGGAGGGGAAGCTCTCTAAGATCTTCCGGGTGTGTGGCGGGACCTCCTCGCTGCAGCCTTGGGTCTATTCCAATTTCCTCATCCACAAGTCAGAGAGTTTAGTGAGGGAGAAGTAAGCGTCGGCTACACCCCCCAGTGGGTCCGAACTCAGGAGACCGGTTGCCGGTTTCAACATTTTTGGTGCGGTGAGCGTGGACCGTAGCCGGTGAAGGAAAATCTCAAGCTAGGTTGGATGACAGGAGATGGGGGAAATGGTTCTGACTCGGGCCACTCGCAGCCACCAGCAACAGGGGAGTGGCTGGAGATGTTCTAAAAGTTCAAGCGAGAAGTCCTGCAGACGGTTCTCGCAGGGAGAAGCGAGTGCGAGACGTCGGCAGTCCCCGTGGTTCCGCCCCAGCAGATCGGCGAGAACTCTCTGGGGCAGCGACCTGGGAAGGAAGTGCCAGCAGAAGGAAGCGCGCGAGATCTCCCCGGGCGACAGCTGTTCAGCAGCCCGGCGAGTGCGGAGGTCTGCGAGTTGGCTCCGCGCGAGAGGACCACTCGCCGAGCAGGGGAAGGGAGCCCTTTTTGCGAGATGATCCTCTCGGCCCCAGTGTCGGAGGGGTTTCGAGGGCCGGAGATGTCCTATTATACTGGCAAGGCCGACCCAGTCGTGCACCTGCAATGGTTTGAGGACATGGTTTCAATTCTGCCCATGACGGATGCCTTTCAGTGCCGACTCTTCGCGACCACTTTGAAGGAGAAAGCTAGGGACTGGTTCCACCAGCTTCCCGTAGGTTCCATCTACGCGTTCGACAATCTGCGTCGGAGCTCCCGACTGCGCTTCTCGACGTCAAAGAAGAGAAAGAAGGATGCTGAGGCTCTCTTCAAGATCAGGCAAAGGGAGGGGGAATCACTGGCACACTATGTGGACAGGTTCCAAGAGGAGATACACCTCGTGCAGGAGGTGCCGGGGTTCGCCCTCAAGATGGCATTCATCGTGGGGTTGCGAGATGGATTCTTCAAAATGGACCTGAAGAGAAGGGCTCCTCTCTCCTTTGAGGAGTTGATGGAGCGGGCAGCGGGGGAGATAGAAGGGGAAGCGGCCAACCCAGAATTCTACAAGAGGTTAGCGAAGATGAACGAGCCTGAGGTGAGGCAGCAAGAAGGAAGAAGGCGAGAAGAACCCAGGGGTCAGGGGTTCGAAAGACCGCCTCGAAATTGGAGGTATCAAGAGCCCAACAACAGGTTGGGTTGGAGGCACCAGGAAGGACCAGCGAGAGGTCAGGAAGGGGGGTACCAAGGAAGAGAGGCGGGGGGGAATAAATCCGGGGTGGAGGCAAGGCCCCAGACCCCCTCACCCCCCAAGGGAGCAAGCTATGGCAGTAGGCCGAGGAAGAGGAGGTAGAGGAGCCAGAGGAGGGAGAGGAAGAGCAGGAAGGGGGGACAGGGTGGCGTTGACCTACTGTGACTTTCACCAGGAAGAAGGTCACGCGACCGCCACCTGCCCAGAATTCTTGGAGATGAGAGGGAGAGGTCAGCCACGGCGGCAGCAGGCCAGGATCGAGGAAGTGCTCCCAGAGGCGGAAGAGGACCGATGCGAGGACAGGGCGGATACAGGAGCCAGGGGTAATCAGGGTGATTCATGGTGGGGTTGGGATAGAGGCCTCTCGCAAGAGGAGCTTCCAGGCGATGTTCCGGGGAGACGTCGCGTCAACTTCCCAGACCCCACCCCCCACAGAGAAGCTCACCTTCTCCTCGGAAGATATGCCCGATTATGAGGACCCGTTCTGCGACGCCCTGGTGATCCAGACGGCGATAGAAAACTTCACGGTCTCCCGGATCCTGGTGGACAATGGGAGCTCAGTGAATGTTATCTTCAAGAAGGCTTTCGATGCGATGGAGGTGGAGAAGAAGAGGGTGCAGGCCTCTGATGGGCCGCTGTTCGGTTTCTCAGGAGAAAGGAAGGAGGTTGAGGGAGGTGTCGGCCTCCAGGTGACATTAGGAGGGGTCCCGAGGAACTGCCGGTTCGTCATCGTTGACGCTCCGAGCAGCTACAACGCCATATTTGGACGACCCCTCATCAGTGCCTTCCGATGTGTGCCCTCATCATACCACCAGTGCTTGAAGTTCCATAGTGGAGGAGTCCAGATCCGAATCCGGGGAGATGCAAAGGTGGCAAGGCAGTGCTACGTGACTGCCGTCAACACCATCTCTTGGATGGTGGAGGCCGAGAAGATGGATGAAGAGATGAAGAGGCCGGAGGGGCCAGGGGAAGGAGTGGAGAAGAGGGGAGAAGAGGAAGAGGGCAGTGCCCGAGGAAAGGAGATGGAGGTAGCTCAGGAGGAGCAGGTCGAACCAATGGAGAAGGAAGGTGCGGCAGAGGAGGAGGCCCGGGTAGAAGGGCGAGAAGCGAAGGGCAGATGGGAAGAGCCGGCCCGGCTTGAGGCGGCGGAGGAAGTGGTAGAGATGGAGGTCATCACCCAGGAAGGAAGGGTGGAGAAGGTGCGTGTCAGCGGGGGCCTCGGCCCGGAGGACAGGGTAAGGATGCTGGAGTGCATCCAGAAGAACGTGGACATCTTCGCATGGAGCGCAGCAGACATGCCAGGCATCGAGGCGGACGTGGCTTGCCATCGTCTCAACCTTGAGCCAGGAGCCCGCCCCATCCGGCAGAAGAGGAGGACCTTCGCCGACAAGCTCGAAAAACCAATCCGCGAGGAGGTGGCCAAGCTCCTCGAAGCAGGTTTTGTATCGGAGATCCAGTATCCAGGCTGGGTCTCCAATGTCGTTATGGTAAAAAAGGGCTATGGTCGCTGGCGTATGTGTATTGACTTTTCTTTGTTAAACAAAGTCTGCCCTAAGGATTGTTATCCCCTGCCTCGGATCGACGCGCTGGTTGACTCAGCCGTCGGTTTTTCTGTGATGAGTTTTTTGGATGCTTTTTCAGGTTATCACCAGATCAGGATGCACCCCCCGGATATCAAAGATGTCTCGTTCATCACCCGGGAGGGGTGCTACTGCTATAAGATGATGCCCTTTGGGCTGAAAAATGCAGGAGCAACCTACCCGAAAATGATGGATCGGGTTTTTAAGGAGCAAAGAGGAAGGAACTTGGAGGTTTACGTAGATGACCTCATGGTGAAGAGCAAGAGCGTGAGCATTCATCTCCAAGACCTCGAGGAAACCTTCGCCACCCTGCGCAAGTACAAGATGCGCCTGAACCCCCTGAAGTGTGTGTTCGGGGCAGCAAGGGAAAGTTCCTGGGACACCTTCTCACCCCTTCGGGGGTAGAACCTAACCCGGACAAGGTCAAAGTCATCATGGAGTTGGGATCGCCTCGAAATGCCAAAGAGGTTCAGCGCTTGACGGGGAGGCTCGCGGGGTTGAGCAGGTTTCTCTCCCGGGCCGGGGAGAAATGCTCCCCCTTCTTCAAAACGTTACGAGGAAACCAGAAATTCGAGTGGACAAAGGAATGCGAGGAGGCCTTCCAAGCCTTGAAGAGCCAGCTCACCCAGGCTCCGCTACTCCAGGGCCCCAAGGAGGGGGAGGACCTAGCCTTGTACCTCGGAGTCGGGACTGAGGCCGTAAGCTCCGTCCTGGTCCGGGAAGAAGGCAAGAAACAGCTGCCCATCTACTACGTAAGTAGGGTCTTGAGGGAGGCGGAACTCAGGTACCCAATTTTAGAGAAGCTGGCCTTCGCTCTGGTCGTCGCGGCAAGAAAGCTCAGGCCATACTTCCAGGCCCATTCAATTCAAGTGGTGACCGATCACCCCCTTCGCCAGATCTTCGAAGGAGTAGAGCACTCGGGGAGGCTCACGAAGTGGTCAATAGAGTTAAGTGAGTTTAATATTACCTTCGTCCCTCGACTATCCATGAAGGCACAGGTAGTGGCAGATTTCATGGCAGATTATGTGGCCGAGATGGAGGAGGATCGAGCCCCTCGTCATGTTCCGTGGAAGCTGCTGGTTGACGGGGCCTCGGGCAAAAATTCTCTCGGAGGAGGGGTGGTGCTGGAGAGCCCTCACGGGATGAAGATCGAGCAGACGCTCGTAATACATTTCTCAATCACCAACAACCAGGCGGAGTATGAGGCGGTGATCGCCGGCCTGCGTCTGGCTCAGGAATTGGGTGTCCATGACGTAGAGGTCCTCACCGATTCAATGATAATAGCCTCTCAGATCAAGGGAGAGTTCGAGACAAGGGAACCTACACTCATAAGATACTTAGCCAAAGTGAGAAGCCTCATTGGAGCGTTCAAGACTTTCTCCATCAGGCACATCCCTCGGGAGGAGAGCACCCCAGCGGATCGCTTGGCCAAGGCCGGTCCCCGAGCCGGAGGAACCCTGACAGACCTGTTCCGTCCTTCGATCGAGGAGGGGGAACTCATGGAAATAGAGCAGCGGCCCTCTTGGAAGGATCCCTTCGTTACCTTCCTTGCAACAGGGAAATTCCCGGAGGAGGTTCCGGACCAAAGGCGCTTCCGGTACAAGTCCGCCTACTACGTGCCATGAGGGGGATTTGTATCGGAAGACCCTCTCGGGTCTCCTGGCCCGATGCATCTCAGAAGATGAAGACCCGAGAATCTTGGAAGAAGTTCACTCCGGCGAGTGTGGCAGCCACTCGGGGAGCAGGATGTTGGAGGCAAGGATAATGAGGCAGGGGTACTTTTGGCCGACCTTGAGTAGAGATGCAGCGGCCTTCGCTAAGAAATGCCAGAAGTGCCAGATGTTCGCCCCGCTTCAGCTCCTGCCTGCTCAGAGGCTAAGGAGTATCACGGCGCCCTGGCCATTCGCCATATGGGGGATGGATCTGGTGGGACCCTTTCCCCAGGCCAGCGGGCAGAGGAGATTCCTCTTGGTCATGATCGACTACTTCTCGAAGTGGTTAGAAGTCAAGGCG
The DNA here is from genome assembly GCA_033032865.1 of Dactylorhiza incarnata. Classification (NCBI taxonomy): domain Eukaryota; kingdom Viridiplantae; phylum Streptophyta; class Magnoliopsida; order Asparagales; family Orchidaceae; genus Dactylorhiza; species Dactylorhiza incarnata. The sequence goes on along the minus strand of JAWHQI010000123.1, from coordinate 1,663,750 downwards.
CTGGCCAAGGTCACCTCCCAGGTGATCCGCAACTTCATATGGGGGGAGATCATCTGTCGACATGGGCTTCCGTAGGCCATAGTCACAGATAATGGCCCGCAATTCGCCAGCGAGGAGTTCATCAGTTTTTGTGGCCAGTTGGGGATAGACCTCAGGTTTGCATCCGTCCACCATCCCAGGAGCAACGGGCAGGTGGAGGCGGCAAACAAGATTATCGTGAACTTGCTCAAGAAGAAGGTGGAAAATCTTAAGGGCAATTGGGTGGAGCAGCTCCCCTCGGTCCTGTGGGCTTTAAGGACTACCCCCAACACCGCTACGGGAGAGACCCCTTTCAAGCTCTCTCACGGCTGCGAGGTCGTCATCCCCATAGAGTTCGAAGTCATGACGCCACAGGTAAAGGCCGCCACGAATGGAGAGGAAGATTGGAGAGCTGGGAACGAAGAGGAGTTGCGGCTCTCCCTCGACCTCATCGAAGAAGCCCGGGATCTGGCAGCCATTCACCAAGAAGAGGTCAAGCGGCGGATGGCCAAGTACTTCGACAAGCACATCAGAGTCAAGCAATTCGAAAAGGGGGACCTGGTACTCAAGAAGGTCGACGCGGCTGGAAGGTCTGCCGCAGTGGGAAAGCTTAATCCCAACTGGGAAGGTCCCTATGTCGTGGAAGAGGCGCTAAAGTCTGGGGGATACCGCCTTCAGAATGTGGAGGGCCAACCCCTCAGTCACACATGGAGTGGTGACGATTTCAAACGCTTTTATCCCTAAAAACTATGTAATGCTAATGCTTTTGAAATGAGAATATTCTGTTTAACCTGTGTGTGTGAAAGTAATGCTGCAGCTTGTGGGGAAACCTCGAAAGTTCCAGAAGATGGCCCCGAGCAGACCCGCTGTCCAGGCTCTCATCTAGCTGGCAGGTCCGAAGGCTCACTCGGTGGCAGGTTCTAAGTTGTTGGGAAGATGGCCCCGAGCAGACCCGCTGTCCAGGCTCTCATCTAGCTGGCAGGTCTGAAGGCTCACTCGGTGGCAGGTTCTAAGTTGCTGGGAAGATGGCCCCGAGCAGACCCGCTGTCCAGGCTCTCATCTAGCTGGCAGGTCCTAAGGCTCACTCGATGGCAGGTTCTAAGTTGCTGGGAAGATGGCCCCGAGCAGACCCGCTGTCCAGGCTCTCATCTAGTTGGCAGGTCCGAAGGCTCACTCGGTGGCAGGTTCTAAGTTGCTGGGAAGATGGCCCCGAGCAGACCCGCTGTCCAGGCTCTCACCTAGCTGGCAGGTCCGAAGGCTCACTCGGTGGTAGGTTCTAAGTTGCTGGGAAGATGGCCCCGAGCAGACCCGCTGTCCAGGCTCTCATCTAGCTGGCAGGTCCGAAGGCTCACTCGGTGGCAGGTTCTAAGTTGCTGGGAAGATGGCCCCGAGCAGACCCGCTGTCCAGGCTCTCATCTAGTTGGCAGGTCCGAAGGCTCACTCGGTGGCAGGTTCTAAGTTGCTGGGAAGATGGCCCCGAGCAGACCCGCTGTCCAGGCTCTCATCTAGCTGGCAGGTCTGAAGGCTCACTCGGTGGCAGGTTCTAAGTTGCTGGGAAGATGGCCCCGAGCAGACCCGCTGTCCAGGCTCTCATTTAGCTGGCAGGTCCGAATGCTCACTCGGTGGCAGGTTCTAAGTTGCTGGGAAGATGGCCCCGAGCAGACCCGCTGTCCAGGCTCTCATCTAGCTGGCAGGTCTGAAGGCTCACTCGGTGGCAGGTTCTAAGTTACTGGGAAGATGGCCCCGAGCAGACCCGCTGTCCAGGCTTTCATCTAGCTGGCAGGTCCGAAGGCCCACTCGGTGGCAGGTTCTAAGTTGTTGGTAAGATGGCCCCGAGCAGACCCGCTGTCCAGGCTTTCATCTAGCTGGCAGGTCCGAAGGCTCACTCGGTGGCAGGTCCTAAGTTGTTGGGAAGATGGCCCCGAGCAGACCCTCTGTCCAGGCTTTCAGACCCCTGACCTAGGCGAATGGTCAGAGGGGACGAGTGGAGCAAGTGGCGGAAGATCGGAAAGGGCAAGGCATCCTAGGTCACCTTCGAGCATCCGGTGACTGGCCAAGACAATAACACTACGACCCAACGTCCTAATGAGCCTGGCGAGATACAGTAGCAAATGAGTAAAAATCAAGATAGCACAAAATTTTGTAATTGATATATATGCCAAGGGGACTCTCCCCAGCTCATGATTACATCCAAAATGAAAGATAAAAAGAAAGCAAAAAATCACGAGGGCCCCTCTCATGGGTCGGCAGGCTTCTCGCCAGAAGATCCATCGCTCTCGCTCGAATCCGGGAGGAGGGCATCTTCTCGCGGCTCGCCGTCCTCATCTTCCGGGAAAGGGATCGGAATGTAGATCTTGGGGACGACCTGTCGGGCAGAGAGGCATTCGGCCTCCTCCTTCAAGTACCCATCCTGCCGCAGCACCTACAGCGCGTGCTTCACGGCGCTTTGAGCATTCTCCTGCATCAGCTGCTCTAGCTCATGGTGGGGGTAAAAGTGCCCCCTACTCCCTGAGGCGAGTGCCAAGGCATCGGCTTCTCGCGCCTGCTGGACCTCGGCCTTAGCCAGCCGGACTTCCTCCTCAAGGTTGCTCACTCGCGCGCGAAGCATCTCGGCGATCATAGTGTCCTGAGAAAACGAAGATGGTGAGAAGAAAGTGCGGCAATCAGCAACGGTCATTCGCGGGGAGGGGGGGAGGATATACCTCTCTGACGGAGCGGCTGGCGAGAAGGGCCTCCGCAGCTTCCAGTTTCACCCTGAGTTCACGCGCCTCGGCGGAAACAATAGCCCTGGTCTCCTCAACCTCCGCCAAACTCCGCGCCAGATTAATGCTCCGGCGCGAAGACATATGCGCAAGCTCAAGGGCCCGCAGCAGGGCTCGAGCAGTCTCGTGGGCGAGAACTTGCGTCTTCTCGGCATCGAAGACCTCGGCGTCTTCACGATCGTAGAGGGCATACGCAATGGCGTAAGCCTCACCACTGGCGAGGTCGCTCTCTATCCACGATGGATGGAGGGTAGAGAGCGAGACCCTGTTCGAGTTCCTGTCCCACTTCACCAAGGGGGCCCCTGAGGGGTCCACATACTTCTCGCCCTGAGGGAAGTTCCGGTGGTCCCTGGGCAATGGCGGCGGCGGCAACGACGGACCCGAATGGAGAACATTCCCCTCCGGCGCACTCGTTCCCGGGATCTGGGCTGGAGCTTTCGCCCCTAAGGTCTCACCCAAAACCCCCTTCCCTTTGACAGAAGGGGAACGTCTCGACTTCTTGGAAGAGGAGGAAGGAGGCACCCCGGTCTTTCGTTTTCGGCTGCCAGACTTGGGGGAAGAGGGTTCCTCCCGACAAGCATCCGCGGCGGCTTGTGCAAGAGACACGGAAACCCCCAAGGGACGCGGCGGATGAAGAGGGAGGTCTCGCACGCCTGTTTGTGAACACGAGTGGATCAGCGAATGGTATGAGGTCAACAAAATCGAGCGAATGAAGAAGGTTTAGAAAAGTCACCCTCACCCTGCGGAATGGGCGGAAGCGAGTTGACGTTTCGCCGGAGGTAGACGAGGTCCATCCCGTGCTCCAGGATGTACTGGTGCAGCTTGGCCTCGTGCCCCCCCAGAGTCGGGGGCAGGAAGGTTGATTCCTCCTCCTGCACCGGGGCGAGAAGGGTGTTTCCGAGGCTCCCGCTGACGAAGATGAAGCGGCGAACCCAGTCGTGATTCTTGTTCGGGAGACCCTGGTGCTTGAGTGGGCTCTGACCCGAGAAGAAGGAGATGTCGTGTGAGCAGCGGAAGGTATAGAGCTTGCGAAAGACGGGCAGCGAAAACTCAATCCCCTCCTCTCGCAGGTAGCACGCGTACCCGACTAGCATGGCGATAGAGTTAGGGTTGAGCTGGCCGGGCACGACGCCATAGTATCGGAAAGTCTGGCGGAGTTCCGGCCAGATAGGGAGGCGAAATCCCACCTCGAAGTGTTCCAGCGGGATCGCGAGAGCACACGGCGAGATGGAATTTAAGCGATCCTCCGGCCCGGGCTTTCGCGCTTCGAACCCCGGCGGGACATAGTCCGCGACAGCGGTTAAGTAAGCTTCCTCGGAGAGATCACAAGAATCAAAGACATGGTTGACGAATGCACTGGCGCACCTGGCCCTGCCTTCGGTCTCGCCACCCATCTTGCGAATACCGAAGAAGACAGGAATTGCAGAGAAGAGAGAAGTGCGAGTGCTAGCACAGGGAGAGAGAGGGAGCGGATGGTGAGGTAATCAATACGGTAGTTGAGCGGAATATTTATAGAGAAAATAAAAAACGCTTGGGCTTTCGAGGCAACGGGTGTGCGGATAGCCATCGCGCCTTCCCGGCGCCTCGAAACTCGGGCCGGTCCCTCTCGCCCATTATGACGAATGACCTATGGCTACTCATTCGACGGCTACGCAACAAGGTTGGAAAGGCATTCTGCTGTAAGACATCATTCGGCGTACCCAAGCAAGTTGCGAGAAATATAAGCAGAAAACGCATTCGCAAAGCACAGAGTAAATTATTACAGACATAAAATAAGTCCAACCTCCACAGCACCATAAACTGAATAAGAAAAAAGAAAATACAAAAAGAGGCGAATGATGACCAGACTAGCGCTCCTCCCAATACCACCGCCCATGCCCTCGCGGCCCAGCCTCCGGGGGCATTCGCGGGCAATAGTACGCGAGCATGGAGGTGATCTCATGAGACGTCAGCTGAAGCTGGTCCCGGGCTCGCGTGGCATGCCTCCCGGGAGACAGCTCCCCTCCTTCACCTCCCAGACGCTCCACCACTGCAAGGAGGCGCGAATAGTCCTTCTGAAGGTCCTTCAGCTCGCGCGTGACCTCCATCCGCACATCATCCACCTGGTCGGCGATGTTTCGCTGAAAATGGATAAGCTTCCCCAAGACCTCCGTGAGTCGCTCCTTCAGGGTCGCATGATCTGAGGAGTCGCTAAGAAAGTCAGAGAGGTCCCCGGGAGAGGGGAGAGGCGAGAGCATCCCGTCTCCCCCCTCGTGGTAGGATCCAAAGGGAGAGGCTTCCCGATAGCCTGCGAGTTCACAGGCAGGTCAGTCGCGTTAAACAAAACGAATGCGCTAAAAGCGGATGAGGACACTAACCTAGTGTGGGGTCCCCATGACCTGGGGGACGAGACGAATGGGGGCGCGTTTTAAACAATCTGGCGGGAGGTAGGACTTTTCCTTTCCCTGGGCGGAAGGGCTGTAAAGAAGGAACCGAAGCATTCGCGTGATCATCTGCACGGTCTTGCTGATCGAGTTCCCTTTCAGGGGAGATCCTCTGCTCATTCGCAGGCACGGAGGGGTTCTGTTGAAAAGGGGAACCCGGAGGAACGGTGTCCCGCGGCGGAAGGTCGGGGTTGAGGGCTATAAAAGAAAAACAGTGGTCAGTAATGCACAGCGTGCAGGACAAGAATTCATAACTTACCAGATTGCTGTATGGTCTCGCCCGGAGGGGGTGGAGGAAGATCCAGATTGGGAGGAGGTCTCGCATCCGCAAGAGGTGGCACCACGGCACTGTTCGAAACGGCCCCATGGCCATCCTCAATCACCGAAATCCCCTGCGAATGGTCAGAATGATTGCAGGATGAGGGGGCAGGAACTAAACAGAAAGACGGGAGGAATTCCCATACCTGCGTTCCGGGGTCCGGAGGAGCGTTCGCCGGAGACTCCGAGGCAGTCTCGCCTCCCTGACGATTCAGCCGAATCGCCTTGGCTCGACGCGAGACGTAAGGGGCACTCGGGTCACGCTTGGACGTAAGTCAGGGAGCAAACCTGGCCGTCTTGGGGGCAGTTGCGCTCTGGGCCGCAGCCAGGTGCTCAATCACTTCCTGCGAGAGGGGTCTCGCGGAAGGCTTGTGAAAAGACATTGAAATGGGCGAAAGGTCAAGGGAGAGAAGGATCTCCAGGCCGAGGAATGGAAGCGTTCCAGAGAAATCTGACACTGAGAAGTATATATAGGGCAACGGTGGGACCCGCGGAATCTTATGGGTCCAGTCAGCAAGCACTCACCGAATACCGGGTTGGACTGTTCTTTCCGAGCGTAGGAACCGCACGCAAAGAGCGGGGATTGTGTACAACCCGTATTCGCCGAGTGGGCCCCTCAAGCCCGCTGGCGAGATCTGGCCCAGGCAAGAGGGAGAAAATCGGCGAGTGACGCCCTCGCGGACCACTCGCCTAGGAATGTGTGCATTCGCCCAGCCGAGCGGGAGCTCAGCGAGTGGTGCCCCACGGACCACTCGCCCCCTAGGTCTTTAAGGGGGAAATGACCATGATGCCCCTTATGGGCTGCAAATAGCCCTTCAAAACAGCGGAGTTAGGCTATTAGCAGACCAATTCGGGGTGCGGTTAATAAAATTAAAAGGCGGATTCATGCTATTTGCAGACCAGCCTAGAAAAATATATAAATAGACCATTAAGGGCACCTTGGAGGAGACCGATTTTTTGAGAGTCCTCTCCTCTAGGCTAGTCTTGGTTGGCTGCTAGTGCCCTCCAAGGTACCCGGCTGAGCTTTGATTTGGGAGGGGAAGCTCTCTAAGATCTTCCGGGTGTGTGGCGGGACCTCCTCGTTGCAGCCTTGGGTCTATTCCAATTTCCTCATCCACCAGTCAGAGAGTTTAGTGAGGGAGAAGTAAGCGTCGGCTACACCCCCCAGTGAGTCCGAACTCAGGAGACCGGTTGCCGGTTTCAACATAAACCATGATAGAGTGGAAAACACCTGATATTTTGCATTAACAGTCTTCTTTTACTTGCATCCTTTTTTCAGATTCCTTTTTTCAGATTTCTTAAATTAATTTTATGCATTACACACATAAATACACACACACATGAGTGAAAGGCACTGATGGCGACATTCGGCGTGGCTGCAATATTCGGCGTGGCTGCGACATTCGGCGTGGATGCGATATTCGGCGTGGGGGTGACATTCGGCGTGGCGCGCAGGGGTCAACATTCAATGGGCATCAGCATTCGGCGGTCGACATCATTCAGCGAGAGGCATCATTCTATGGGCGACATCATTCAAGGGGGGTGACATCATTCGACATGCGGCTAAATTCGGCGGGCTGCTAAATTTGGCTCGCGACATACGGCGGACAGTGATTTTCGGTGGGGTCGGCGACATTGGTTGAGGGCTGGGGCATTGGTCGTGGGCGGGTGTATTCGTCGTGGGCGGGGGCATTCGGCGGGGGCGGCGACATTCGGCGGGGGCCGCGGCATTGGTCGTGGGCGGGGGAATTGGTCGTGGGCGGGGGCACTCGTCGTGGGCGGCGGCATTCAACGGGGACGGCGACATTCGGCGGGGGCTGCGACATTCAGCTTGGGCTGCGACATTGGTCGTGACTGGGGGGCATTCGTCGTGGGCGGGGGCATTCATCTTGGGCAATGGCATTCGTCGTGGGCGGGGGGCATTCGTCGTGGGCAACCTTAGAGGGGGAAGCTCTTGAAGAACTTCACCCTTCATGCCCTCTGATATTTTGAGCTCCAAGCAGCTTCATCATAAGTTACTAGTAGAAATAACACCAATATAAACTTAAGTTATGTTTTTATTCCAAATTTTCAACGATTGCATTGGGGTTGGACCAAATCCTATGGAGGAAAAAATCAAAATACTTTAATAAATATTAGAAAACCAAGCAAATGCTTGCATCAGATGATCAGAAGGGTTGATAAAGTAATCGGAAATTCATGGTGAAATGCTTGCATCATATAACTTTATAACTATAAGCAAACAAATAACTACCAAATGGAAATAACTTAGTTCAAAAAAAAACCTTCCAATTAGCTCCCTCTCTTCACCTTAGCATGATCGAGAATATCTAGCAACAATCACAAAGTAATCGGGAAATCAATTGAAGCATACACTAATAATGTCTCAACTATGATTCAAAATATATCATCCTTTTTTGCAGAAGCGAGAGACCTAATAATGTTCTCAACTATAATTCCAAATATATCATCCACTAATAATGTTCTCTTCAGTCTTCACCTTAGCACGATGGAGTTCTGCCGTTCGGATGGAGGGGAGGGGATGCGGGGGCGAGGAGTGAAGCAAGAGCGAGAGACCTAAAATAATTAAATGGGCGTGGGATTATGAGTTAATGTAGGCGGTTTATTGGGAGTTGATAAGCAGTTCCTAATAATGGGGAGAGAAACCCAACTGAATTTTTCCGGAAATAATGAGGGGAAGTTCTGTTTTTTTAATGTATATATTAAAGAAGTTTTCGGATAAAATATGAGAAAGATCCAACGGCGAAGAATGAAAACACGGTAAGAGCGGGGAGAATTGTATATACATTTATATAATAAAGATATAGGGCGCATTTACCTAGTATGAGCACTCTTTGTAAATAGCAGCTGCAACATCTACCTGGTGAGAGCAATTTGTTGGTTGGAATTTAGCAAACCAACATCACTCAGCTCACCAAACAAAAGAGCATGCATTTCATAAAAGGAGCAAAAACACAAATTTAGCAATTATCAAACATTCACATCCATGAAAAACCAAACTCAAGATTGGAAATGCATTGGAAGGTTGCAAAAAAAGCACACAGTTTGTAGGCAAAACATAGTTGAACTGAGTCGAGAGATACCGAGGGAATTAAGGTCAAAAACACGATAGATATTGACTAAAAATTCTAAATCTCAGCATGGAAATCATTCGTCGTCGTCTTCATCTTCGTCACCGCCAGCATTGTTCAAGGCATTCAACCGCTCAATGAGCTTAGCCTTCTTCTCCTCGTATGTCAGCTTCTTCAAGTTGTACCTGTGAGGGCGAAAAACCAGTAAACAATATGTAAATATTAGGCCAGTTCTCCTATTAAACTGTCAAGGAAAATATAAATATATCAGGGTTAAACAATAATTTCAAATCAGGGCGTGAGAAAGGGACTTATTTCAAATAAGTTGAAAATCAACTTGAGACTTTGTTTCAAATTAAGGGTAAAACTCGAGGGAATGATATAATATCTTTGCTTAATAAATATATATCAACAGCAGAGGGTGCATGGTTTACTCGCGCAAAAAGTAGATTAAAACTTAACTCTTTGACGCGGAAAACCAGCTATAAACAAAAAAAAGAGTAAATTGGAAAACCAGCCGATAAAATTTAGAGAGTAGATTTTGTAGTATGGGTAGAAAAGTGAAACATGTGTGAGAAGTGCTTGAAATGCCGAGAATAGGCCAAGAACCCCACATGAATCTACACGCATTGAAGCTTACATCAAGCATTGAATCTTACATCAATCTGGCTTTGCACACGAAAGAGGAACTCGTCGAAAAGGATAACGGAGAAGAGGAGTGCCGTCTCTTGCACGTGAAAGAGGAACTCGTCGGAGAGGGTAATCACGAGGCAAAAGGCTCGGTGGATGTCCGATGAGATGCCACTTCCGGTGAAGATTCGAAGGGCTGGACTGGGCTGTAGAGCTGCTGGTTGGTGTTGAAACCCCAAAACCCCACAATTTCATGAGACTTGAATACAACTCCGTGATAAGCGACGGATGGACATGAAGAGTTGCACACATGACATAGGTTGGAATGTTAGTCTCATATGAGTACACAATAGATCTCTCTACCCTGCACTCTCTCACCCCAGTGACTCGCAAGGTCCCGCTGAAACCCATCCCGATTAAGGACAAAACATGACTTACAGAAGGTCTCCTCCTACGACGATGAGGCTAGCCCTTCATAGGCAATTCCTGAGATTGCTGCAAAAGGATGAGTGTGGATGTCTACTTGCAGGAGTCACGCCGTTTTTATGAAGACTTCCGTGACAACTTGTGGCAACCTGCACTACACTTAGAACGCACTACAACATCTAATTGAGAAGTGAAGAATGTTCATTCCTTATACATTAAAAAATTTGTAATTTCACGTATGGTGTATCGTGCTCTCTAAGATAGATTTGCAGTCTGGCTACTAACAACTGAGGATACAAGAGAAGAACGTGCTGAAGAAAACCTTCAGTTCTTGGTATGGTCACCATGAGTTTGCGGTTATGCCCTCCGGCTAAGCAATGCTCCATCCACCTTTTGCTTTAGTTCAAGAAAAACATCGTAATAAATGTGATCAATTTCGGTCTCTTTTCGGTTTCTTCGGAACTAAATTCTAGCATATTAATATTGATGAAGGAGTGGATTTGGAGTACACTTGATTTACTAAGATCGTGAAAGCATCCAAGTCACTAGGGAAGACATTCAAATGGAGATTTGGTATGAAAAGCGTCGAGATCTCTTCTACCAAGATTTAATATGAAAGTTACCATTATTGCTGAGTCACATGATCTGAACAGGCAGGACTGGGAGGGGGCTGACTGTGAGGGAGATGGACGGCTAGGGAATAAATGGGTGCTGGACTGCAGGAATTCGGAATTCTGGGTACTTGATGGGTATTCCAGAGACCAAAATCTGGATTTCTGGGCAGTTATGGCTGGAGGAAGATTGTTGGCCGTGGGGGAAAAGATTTCTGGCAACAGAGAGGAGGAGGGGGTGATCTGGAAGTGTTCTGATAGGCTGAAAGGGGCTGGGAGGTGTGTTGGAGGGTTGGCAGGGCTGGGTTATCTTCCTACAGGAGGGATATTTGGGAACTGGGTGAGGCAGAAGGGAAGCAACGGTGATAGAAAATGGGGGAAACAGTTAGGAATCAAGGCTGGGCGCCTTTGAGGAGCTCAGATCATGTATTTGGATAATGGGACTTTATCTTGAGGGGTTAACGGTAGATTGACTGGGGGACAGGGTAGTGGGGCAATTATTTGTCAGTCATATAGGTAGTGGGGTGGGGAGGAGGTGAGTGGTGGCTGGCGGCTTGGGTGGTGATGGCCGGAGGTGGTGATGGTGGCCGGAGGTATCGGTGGTGGCCGGTGGTAGTGGTGGTGGCAGTTCGAAATGGGAAAAGGGGGATTTGGGTGGCCGGTGGTGGTCGAACCGTGGAATATGGCCGGAAATTTGGTAGGAGTTTGGCTTGGCCGGCCAACGTGGTGGAGGGAGGGAGATGTCCAAGCGTCGCACTTGGACACCGGCTACGAAGCACGGATACGCCGAAAACAGACCCATACCCGTACCGGGTACGTTTCCGGTACGGGTACGCATATGGTACGCGGGAATACGCAATATTATCGCTAAATTAGGTTTTTCGGCGCTCGCTGCTGTGCCAAATAGGGTTGCTCCGAATACGGATGAGGAGATTTCCTTGGAGAGGAATAAATGTTTGAGAAGATATTTTCCTGATGTGTTGGAGAGGAATATAGTCATCAATGAATTCTCTAGGTTCACGGGGCTTGGTCAAGCTTTTAGTGAGCCAGATAGTTTGAAGAGTAGAGCTTCATTATTGCCCAAAGATTGGTGGGGTTACTATGGAACTTCAGCACCAAAATTGCAAAAGATTGCTTTGAAGCTTCTAGGTCAACCTTCTTCATCTTCTTGCTGTGAAAGAAATTGGAGCACATACTCATTCATTCACTCATTAAGAAGAAATAAAATACTACCACAACGAGCTGATGATTTGGTGTATGTGCATAGTAATCTACGCCTACTCTCGAGAAGAAATGAAATCTACGGTAAAGGGAGAAGTCAAATGTGGGATGTAGGAGGAGATGCTTGGGCAAATCCTTTTGATGGAGTTGGCATGCTTGCAATTGCCAACTTGTCTTTAGATGAGCCAGAAATTGAAGATGCATTGATCTCCAACAATACTGAGGATGATGAAGAAAATGAGTGATGGATAGGCCGTACTTCATTCTTTGATTATGAACATTTATAATTTATGTCTAAGAACTTCATTCTGTGTATTAATTATGAACTTGTATTTCAATTGACTATTTATGTTTCTTGTTTTATTGTTTTGAGAATTTATAATTGTATTTGTGATATATATGTATTTATTTATTATATTTAATACAACGTATCCCGTCGTACCCGTTTCCTTATTTTTTAAAATTTGACGTACCGCCGTACCGGATACGTATCGTACCCGGTACCCGTACCCGTACCGGTGCTTCGTAGGACACCGGTGTAAAGGGCCTTCAACGATGGGCCTAGTTATTGTTATCTTTTAATGACTTTTATTATTATCGTTTTATTAATGTCGAGTCATTAAAATGTTAGCTAAAAGTTAGTGACGCAGAGTGATCGATCTTCCTCAACTACTCATTATGGGTCTTGTAGCCTACTTAAAGACATGTGTTGTTTGTATGAAGGTAGCCAAGAAGTAATCTATTCTCCTATCTCTTGTCTTTGTTATGAGATATTGGTAGCTCACTCTCCGAGCACACCCCGCCTAGGCAGTACGACAGTACCAGTTCCGGCTCCGTCGTAGGTGTATGTGCATAGTAATCTACGCCTACTCTCGAGAAGAAATGAAATCTACGGTAAAGGGAGAAGTCAAATGTGGGATATAGGAGGAGATGCTTGGGCAAATCCTTTTGATGGAGTTGGCATGCTTGCAATTGCCAACTTGTCTTTAGATGAGCCAGAAATTGAAGATGCATTGATCTCCAACAATACTGAGGATGATGAAGAAAATGAGTGATGGATAGGCCGTACTTCATTATTTGATTATGAACATTTATAATTTATGTCTAAGAACTTTATTCTGTGTATTAATTATGAACTTGTATTTCAATTGACTATTTATGTTTCTTGTTTTATTGTTTTGAGAATTTATAATTGTATTTGTGATATATATGTATTTATTTATTATATTTAATACAACGTATCCCGCCGTACCCGTTTCCTTACTTTTTAAAATTTGGCGTACCGCCGTACCGGATACGTATCGTACCCGGTACCCGTACCCGTACCGGTGCTTCGTAGGACACCGGTGTAAAGGGCCTTCAACGATGGGCCTAGTTATTGTTATCTTTTAATGACTTTTATTATTATCGTTTTATTAATGTCGAGTCATTAAAATGTTAGCTAAAAGTTAGTGACGCAGAGTGATCGATCTTCCTCAACTACTCATTATGGGTCTTGTAGCCTACTTAAAGACATGTGTTGTTTGTATGAAGGTAGCCAAGAAGTAATCTATTCTCCTATCTCTTGTCTTTGTTATGAGATATTGGTAGCTCACTCTCCGAGCACACCCCGCCTAGGCAGTACGACAGTACCAGTTCCGGCTCCGTCGTATCTTCCGCCTCCAGTCATCTTCCGACAGCTCCATCGACGTTACAGGCTACGCCCATAACAACTTCGTATCAGAGTCATTTTTCCTCCATCTTCACCATGCTGACTTCGATCTTCCTTCTCTTACGCTAGATCCAGTAACATTCTCGCAAGAAGCAAACACCCCTTCAAGCTCACGGTCAGCCAGAGCCCTTCACAATCACAGAACCACCTCCCCCTCCCCCAAAAAAAATGAGCCGCTGATGTACGGTTCGTAGACCGCGCATCCTTCCTCATCTCTTCTGCCCAATCCAGCAACATCCGCAAAACGCAGACCCTCATCTTCATCACAGTCAGCACGCCACCTCCGTCCAGTCCACCGAGGATGTGATCTTGAAAGAACAGCTCCAGCCCCGGTGCATAAAACTCTCGCTTCCACACGTCGTCTGCGCCTCCAGCTTCATTGACTGCGACAAAATGGCAACCCTTCACGATCGAGTCGTCCCTGCACACGATCGAATTTGTGTTCGTACATCGTCGCGCTCCAGTCGCAGCAGCCGCTCCGTACCCTCTTTTTTGTGGTCCTCTCCCATCAAGCCAACAAACTTCTATATCGAGCCACCCGCTCTTCCTTCTTGTCCACTAAATCCACGCAGAAAAAGAAACCACCAGGCTCCTGTTTTGGAGCCCCACTCAAGCAGACAACCATTCTTGTTTCGAGCCCAGTGTCAACCCCTCCTTTTTAACCATGCGTGCTCCTGTCAAGCCCATGCTGTTAATTAAAATTTGTCGATGTTTGCATCTCAATTGTAATTGATTAATTAATTATTAATTTCAAAAAATACTAATTAATTGATTACTTTATTTGGTAATTAATTAATTACATTTTTCTTCTAACAAAAGACATCTACGGCGGCCCGCCAAAACATTTTGGAGAGCACGATGGTCGTTCACCAGTCGACCACGGAAATTTCCATCGCCATCACTGCCCTACTCGACGACATGATCGTTGCACATTAAAGTAAACAAATGTTCCGCACACGGCAGGTGCCCCTACGAGATCAGGTGCAAGTTGATGATATTTCGACAAGTTCAGTTGTCCTCCAGTAACCGTCACCTATTGCTCTCATTCAGAAGGACACTTCGTTGTCATACATCAACTGTGCAATGATCGTCGATGACAGTCCTCTCAGTTGCATGAAAATCGATATGGTTCTGAGCAATCAAGGGCATCTACGGATTATTCTCCACCATTACTTCAATCATCTAAAGATTATGTTGAGGTCTGCTCTTCGATCATCTCCCCACATATGCTACGACCCGCCGACAACATCACCATCATCTGTGACATCGGTGAGCGCGATGAAGGCTTGTCGCTCTCTACAGCCCCTGCTAAAGCGACGCACTACAAGTAGTTGTTTTGGTGTGAAATAAAGGAGTCAGATGATCAAATCGGTCGAGCTTCGTCCGGGATTAAGGACAAGCTTTATTTGAAGGCTGGATGAAATGTTATGGGCCTCGGATGACGGGCCTAGTTATTATTTATCTTTTAATGTCTTTTATTATTATCTTTTTATTAATGTCGAGTCATTAAGATGTTAGTTAAGAGTTAGTCATTATGGGTCTTGTAGCCTATTTAAAGGCATGTGTTGTTTGTATGAAGATATCCAAGAAGTAATATATCATTTATTATGAGATATTGGTAGCTCCTCCCTCTCTGAGCACACCCTGTCTACACAGACGTGGTTTTGGCTCCACAGTATCATCCGCCCCCATCATCCCCGCCTCCGGCCATCCTCCAGCAGCTCTATCGACGTTACGGGCTAGGCCCATAACATGCGGCTTCGACACTGATGATCAAAAGGAATTTTCTCTCTGATTTCCATGCCTTCAAATGAAGTCTTCCACCTCTATATATAAACTAAAAATGACCCATGAACAGTCTAGATCGGCATTGTGGACCCAAAGTGTGGCATGATACCCACCAAAGTGTTTGTTGCGATAACAGTGGAGTGTGTGGGAAGTGATGACTGATTACTCAATTGTACTTCATTTTTTAAAATCAAATATATTAGATGGGCAAAAAGAAGCTTTAATGGCTAGAAAATGGCAAACAATATTTTCTTATCAATTATTTTAGGGGTGCGTTCGTTTCACGAGTTTTAAGAGGAAGGAATTGGAATGCGTTCTTTTCACGGGTTTTAAGAGGAAGGAATTGGAATTGGTACACCCAATTCCAATTTATGTGTTCATTTGATTTTTTTGAAGGATGGATGTTCGATCGGTTTTGAGAGGAAGGAATTGGGTCAATTCCAATTTTTGTGTTCGTTTGGGACTTTTTCTAGATGGAATTGGTTTTCACCCAAAACCCGTAGGTGTGGGTTTTGGAGGTTTTGGGTTTTGGACCTTTAGAAATTAGACTATCCACAAAACCTACCTAATTTGGTCGGTTTTGCAGCTGTAGCAAATGAAAAAGACGAGTTGGAGCTCTGCAACTGAAAATGAAAACCCTAGGGGGAGAGATCTTACCGGGTTCTTTTCTTTTTTGGTGTTCGTGACTAAGAAGGGTTGGATCTCTGCGAGATAGAGCTCAGCCAAGAGCTTTGCGGCGAAAACAGGAGCAGTGGTGAGCTCGCGTCTTCTGCCGCAAGGAGAAACGGGAAATAGTGATCCATCCCGAAGGCTGATCTGCCACAGGCGGGCTCGCCGAAGGTCGATCTCTCACAGGAAGGCTCGTCGATGCCGATGGAGGGAGAAACGGGTAGAACTGGAAGGCTCGTCGACAGAGTCATGCTGTTGCGCCAAACAGAAAATTTAAAAGGATGAACAGGAGCCAAAACCAATTCCAAAACCTTCCTCCAAACGAACAAATAAATTGGTTTTGACCCATTTCCAAAACCTACAAATTTTTGGTTTGACCAAAACCAATTCCCTCCACCAAAAACCCGTGAAACAAACGCACCTTAAAACCTTTCAATTTCCGTACCTACAAAAATAATAATTCATTTTGTTAAACTTATGTATATTTATAATATGCTCAATTTACCTAGTCCCACATTCGGCATATTATTTTTAGATTGATTACTCTCTCCTATGTAGAGGTGTAAGGGTTGTACTATTCAAATCAATTAATCATAGAATTAGATCTCTCACATTCTATCAAAGTCATTATATTAATCTAGGCGAGAGTGCAATAATTAGAGAAGAAATTATATGAATATAAAATCAGATTAAGATAAAGCATGCATTCTCAATAAAACTTCTTTTTGCCCTACGGAATAAAAATATTAAAAAAATTGAGATAATCCCATTAGGTATTGGAATTCCCTCCTATTATTTTAGATCTAATATTAAAAATTGGAGCAACCTCTATGGTTTTGGCTTCATACCATGAATATAGATTAGCTAAAATAAGAAATGTGTTCTTCAAAAACACAAGGAAATTATACCTCTTTTTCTCCTTGGGAGGTTCCTTGGTAGATTTCTTAGGGGTTGGGTCAGCACGAATAGCGGCATGCACCTTTTTGTACAAGGCCTCGATATCATCAGGCCCAACTCCCTTTTTAATATAATCGCTGAAATGTGATTGGTATTTATCCGGCTCATCTTCCATCAGAATCTGCATTACGTAAATAATAAAAAAATATACATGTTTTGATGTTCGACTGGCAAAGTCAAAACACACATGAAATTGTTGAGGTAAGGGGATTGAAATTTTATAGAAGGTTCCATCATAAAACACATTTAACATCTATCAGATAAAAGGGAATGCCCAAATATAATGTCATATTTCTGAATTTCCCATTCTACCTCTACAATGTCACTTTAACATTCTTGTAGTTTTGGATATTAAATTTCTATAATAATTGCATTAAAAATAGACAAGGTAAATAATAATAACAATGAGTTCAGAGAGCATTATGCGATGGCAAGTGTTTTGCTGTCATCAAACATTTGCGATGGTACTACCACCATCATCGGACACTTTCCATGGGAGACATGTGTCATTTCCTGTTATCACACGTGACATTACTCTTAATAGAACTTTTTTGGGTGAACTTTACCTACAAAAAATTCATCTTTTTAATTCATTCATATTTGTGTAAAAACTTTTAAATTTATGTGAAGTTCTATTAGCATTTAACATCAACATTTATGAAATGAGATTCATACTTTTTACATAACTTGTATGCTTTTAAGTATTATGCATAAGCAGTATGTCCTGTAGTTTTTAGAACTTAGTGTCCCATGTCCCATGTCAGTGTCCACATATCCATGCCCATGCAACCTAGAATCCACAATGGTGGGGTACTCATTTGGTTGAATACAAGTTGGAAAAGCAACCTTTCAAGACATGATAAATTTGGTTAAAATATTTATAAGTTCATTTTATTACTGAAAATTGAAAAACAAGCTTTTTTTTAATTATTCAAAGATTTAGTAAATCAGTCATTTGGTTATAATTAGTTAGAAGTCTACGCTAATTCCAACTCCACATATCTCCCACAAAGGGCCCACTTTGCTGTAAGTAATACAGGAAAATAAATTTCTGTAAAATATACTTTTCCTTTTGCTCATTTAATGTGAGAAATCAATGCTACATTTAACGGTTGCTTGAAATTCGATAACATGGTGTATAAAAAAGATGGAATTGGTTCAATCCATTAATTAATTGGATGATGTTAGCTTAACTCCGCAAATTTCATTTTCACAAATAAAATGAGTAAAGCTAAAATCATCATTTTCCTAAAACAAGATTTCAATAATCAAAGAAATCCCAAAAGAATTTTATGAGATTTTAATGTTTTATGGACCTTCAAACCAATCTTTTTTATTACAACCCGTCAAAGATGAAGCTAGCAAAGTTATTGTCTTGGAAAAAATAATTTAAGTTCAAATAAGTAACATAACCAAGGGGACCTAAAGGTAATGAAATCATTTTTCATACACATGCACTATTTTCTAATACACGTGTTCAGTCTACGAGTAATCAAATGGATGCTTACTTTTGGTGTGGACTATATTTTGAAGAATATATGAATAGAGGGGAAGAAGAAATGACAACTTCATAATGACAAGTAAACTAAATAATAAATATTTCATTCATATTAACTTCCAAAGTTCCAAACCCACAAAACCCTTCTCAAATTTCACATAAAGTGCTCATTTTGTTTGTTGTATATAGAAAAAATGTTCTATAAAAGGTCAATTTTATTTATTCACTTATTTCGTGTTAAATACAACGTTACTTCATAATGATGCCTCAACCATCCTGGCACAGACCTAGCGCTGAGTTTGCAAAGAAACATCAATCCATGCAACCTTTATTCTTCACTCCTTTTTTTGCTTCCTCCACAACAACTAAATCAGTATGGATTTTACTATTGCATAGTTTTCAACACGTGTTTTTAAACTTCAAAGAACAAAATAAAAACCAAAATTTAATAATTTCATTCATATTAACTTCCAAAGTTCCAAACCCACAAAACCCTTCTCAAATTTCACATAAAGTGCTCATTTTGTTTGTTGTATATAGAAAAAATGTTCTATAAAAGGTCAATTTTATTTATTCACTTATTTCGTGTTAAATACAACGTTACTTCATAATGATGCCTCAACCATCCTGGCACAGACCTAGCGCTGAGTTTGCAAAGAAACATCAATCCATGCAACCTTTATTCTTCACTCCTTTTTTTGCTTCCTCCACAACAACTAAATCAGTATGGATTTTACTATTGCATAGTTTTCAACACGTGTTTTTAAACTTCAAAGAACAAAATAAAAACCAAAATTTAATGATTTCATTCACACACAATATTAATGAAACAAATTTAGTCAAAAACATGTTTTCATCATACAAGTGAGCAAAGGAGCCCTTAGTTTTGGCATGATCAGGATTCAAGATTTTGAAGGATACCCTTTTAGGCAATGGGGTGGAGGAATGTAGATAAACGTATTATAATGAAATAAAGGTATCAAAAACATCACAGCATTCATTAGATTGATACGACCATATGGAATACTTCTTCTAAATTAATACATGAATAGATGAAAAAAAATAGTTCGAGGGAGATACGAAGAGAAAATTGTGCAAGTAAAAAAATATAATTATAAGAACGGAGAAGTATAACTTACCCTCATGTAATCTGCAACATGACCACCAAAGATATACTTCCTGTGAATTTCAGCATCAAGCTGTTTGTCATCCTTCTTGAAACCAGCAAACCTCTTGTCACTGTGAGGAATGTCAAGGCCACCATCCAAAGCTCCCTAGATTTCACTTAATATAATGTAACCAAAATGATAATAAAAAAACTGGCAAAGATAATATATATATAATCACTATAATAAAATAAATATGGAAGCCATAAACTATCTAGTTATCTCAAGCTATGAAATATCTGACAAGCAATAACAACTTGATGAAAACAAAGTAAATTAGGTTTAGATTAATATCTGAAACAAATTAATGTTGGAATTCAGGTGAAGAAGCTAAAACAGAATGAGATAGAAATGTCAAAATTGAAATTAGTATGAAGGACCATTTATCAATAAGAAAATCAATTCACTGTACTCTGAAGAAGGAAAAAATGCATTATGCAAATATACTATAGTTAATCAGATAACATAGCAGAAGATACAAGATAATATTGCATAAAGGGCAGCCCGGTGCACAAAGCATCCCAGCGCAGCAAGGGTCCGGGGAAGGGTCTCACCACAATGGTGAAATGTAGGCAAACCTTACCCTGCATTTTTGCAAGAGGCTACTTCCAGGACTCGAACCCGTGACCTCAAGGTCACACGGCGACACCTTAACCAGTGCGCCAAGATAATATTGCATAATGTTGTAAAAATTTATATTCATTCATGAACTATTCTACTGCAAAAATACTTGATACTAAACAGATTATTGTATAGGAAATCAGATCCATGACACAAATGATATCGACTCAAGTAAACCATATAATCCTTTCCCAGTGATGGTCTGTTTGGTTAGGTGAGTTTGAAGTGAAATACTTGCATTTAAAATAACTTTTGTGCTTGCTTTAAAGTAAAATTGATGAAATAAATTTACTTAATGGTTCATTTTCCTCACAAAGCTTATATTTGTAGCGCTAATTTTACAACAATTTCTATACATTTCAATTATTAAATAAACAGACAACAACAAAAAATTGGAAAACAATATTCTTTTACTAATACATGTTGACACCGAGCCTTTTTTGGTTTTTACATGTGTTTTGACACATATATATACATGGTTGTGATATACACTTATACTTCATAATATAAATAGATATGTTAAAAAAAACCATGATTAGTAATTAAAGTCATTATATAGATTAAAAGACTTTACTCTAAAAAGTTCACTAAATGTTTGACTCCAGTCAGCTTATCTCAAGTCAAACTAAGAACCTTTGTTTAGAGCATAGTCCTGCTGGGTCTAAAAGGATTAGATTAGCCCAAAATTAAAACCAAGTGTCCTAGTTTTATCTCCCTTCATCCCTAAATAGCCTCAATATGATCATAACCAATAATCAACAGTGAGTTTTTTTAAGATCAGTTTCACAAAGTAAATCCCCCAGTTCACTAATCTACTTACCTGCAAAAAACAGCCATCGCAATAGATAGATAACGGATGTAACGTAAGAAAGTAAAATATCAACTTTCAGAATATACTTAAATCAAAATACTAAAACATACTCCCCATCTAAACAGACTCAGCTTATTAGAAATTAAAAGTAACATTTATGTCTCTAGAAAAATAGAATACAAAGCAGAATATTTTTTAGGCAAAACATCTAAATCAATCCCTAAAATATTTCAACTTTATGAAATTGGTCCCTAAAGAATAAAAAGCTGGAAATTGGTCCCTAATCTTTCACTAAATGGTGAGTTCAGTCCCAATTAACATTTCCATTCAAAATGTTTAGGGCAAAAAGGTAAATCTTTAATTATTTTAAAAAAAACCTACTCTAAAACGGATACCCTCACAGAGAGCCCTGATCATTTTCTTCCCGAGTTCTTCCGCGTACTGGAGACGAAAACTCATTTTCTTCCCGAGTTATACTGCGCGATTTTCTTCCCCTTGTAGCCGAGTTCCCTACCGCTTTTCTCGACATGACCTTCTGCCGGAGAGGAGCAATAGTGCTCCCGACTGCTCTTCAAATATTGACTCAGACCTCCCGATTGAGGGTTTTTAGAGGGTTTGTGTATTTTTGAACATGAGGGCATGATATATTCTCGCGAAATATGATTTCCTTTTGTATGTTTGGAATAGAAGCTTCCAGTCTCATTACAATTTATATTCTGTAAAATTGTACAACTGTAAAGGAATGGCCTTCGGTGTAGGTATGTTTGCACCGCGAACTGTAAACTGTAAAACTAGCATGATTTTCTATGAAATCAAATGCAATCTCGCATTATTTAAAAATTTATCATTTAAAATGTCACATTATATGATGCTATTGTGAAAACTTAAAATTAAATGAGGCTATTTTGTTAATTTTAAATCTATTAATCACCAAATAAGTTGCTTTCCGTTAGTCTTTGTTGTTAATTAGGACTGATTTCAGCAATTTAGTAAAAGTGGGGACTGATTTCTTGCTTTTATAACTTGAGGGACTGATTTCATAAAGTGACATGAGTTGAGGGACTGATTTGATGATTTTGCCTATTTTTTATTACTCCAACTATCAATCTTAATACAAGTATTTGTACACATATTTATAGGATGGAAATCTCACTCCAAACCAAGATGTGAAACTAATCAATACATGAGAAAAGAGAGTTTTTACATGGGCTAATTCAGTTCTTCTACAATGTCAAATCTAAAAAGTAAAAAAGTTGAATGAAAGTGTTGCACTATAGCACAATTGAACTATGAAACACGGATACTTGCAACAGATTTATGAATCGTATCTGAAATATTTCGGAGTCAGGAAACTCATCCCCGAAGCTCTTGAAAACATTTTCTTTTAATTTAAAACAAAAAAAATGTTTCAAAAACTCTCGGATACTCTTGGATGCGCTGAGATATGCTCAAAAATACTCAAAATTGTGCATGTTACGATGATGATATGGAGAAAGATGTGTATTTGGATGAGAGGTGGTGAGAGTTAACTGATTACATAGTTACAGTCTTGACTCCTATTTAGTATCTATAATATTATGAAATATAAACTGTCTATATTTAATATATGATATGTGAGATATAAAGATTGAAAAAACAAAGATAACATGAAAGCCACATGTATCTTGATTTGACTTATATTAATATTTAAGTAATTTAAATTCGAAGACGTATCTCGTTCCTACTTTTTTTGAAAGTTGTGAATCTCGTATCCTGTCTCCGTTCTTGTGCAACATAGCTATTGAACAACATCAAATACAGTAAGTCAATTTGTCAAGGCTCCGTGATCATAATTTTTAAGGGATAAGTACGACCAATTAAACTAAACTACACATTGTAAATAATTCAGTAGGAATTTCAGCAGAAAATCTTTAAAAAGAACTAATAGCTCATAAAAGGTTTTCAAATATCAATTTCAAGAATATCGACATAAAATCATGAATAGCAGAAGGCAAAAATAAACCTTCAGAGCACCAAAAACACGGTTGCCTGTTGTTGTCCTGATAAGGCCAACATCAAGAAGAGCACGGAACGGTCTCCTGGACTCTGCAGGTTCAACCGAGTAGTCTTCTCCAGTAGCCTGAACAAAATGGTGAAATTATTCACCAAAACAAAAGAATTTCTAGAATTAATAGTTTGAAAAAATAGAGCCTCGCAGCATTTACCTCAACATTTCCCTCATATTCCTCATCCATTTCGAGCTTCTTCAAGACCCGACGAGCCAAAAGAAGACCGGTGCAATAAGCTAATGAAAGGGATTAGTAAATAAGAATCCAGTTCACTGTAATAAATATGTCTTTAATAAGAAGGTTAAAGGTAATAAAATTCAAAGTACCTGCAGCATAATTAGTAAGACCAACTTCAAGACCATAGTGAGGAAGCTCATGAGAATAAGCTGCTGCAAGAATCATATCACCAGCAATAGTAGCAGATATTATTTGAGCAACAATATACTTGTTGCTCTGTGAAATAAATTGGTTAAGAAATATACGATTCAATGGCCTATTCAACAAATAATATACTACATAGCACAAAAAAATCAAATTGTCATTGAGGATACAAATCTGACAACATATCGGTACTTTGGTGTGTTATACTTGTTTTTGTCCTGGTTAATGAGACGAATTCTAGCACGATAATCAGTTTTCCCCTCTGTATTTCAAAAGAATGAATCGGGGTTATAAAAAAGTCGACCTCAATAATGCGGAATGAAGTTGAGAGAAATGATAACATTTTAATTGCAGGTACCTCTTCTTCTTTTGTACTTGACTTGAAAACGCTTAAAATATGCCTTTGACTTCTGAGCTTTAATGAAAACCTGAATACAATTTACAAATAAACAAAAAAAGGGAGAAATTAGCAGATAACATTCACCAGCTGATGCAAAATTTCATATATTTTCCAGTTAAAGATTATTAAGTATTAAGCACTAGAAAAATTGACAATTACATTATGAGAAAAAAATTGTTAAAGAATAAATCTTGGTTAACTAAGAATACTGGCCTTAAGAACCGGTTCAATAAATTGCACAAAAATATAAAAACAAGTAAAATGCAGAAGATTAGAAATACTGTGGATCATGCAACCAGAAAGAGAACCTAAAATCTGATTATAATCAAAATTCAAAGTGAATTAATTACACAAAAATAATACAAATTATAGTTTTTAAAAGCTCAAATTGCATCAAGACGCAAAGAGGTCCTGGAGCTTAGGAGCAAAGAGGTCCTGGAGCTTAGGCGCAAAGAGGTCCTGGAGCTTAGGCGCAAAGAGGTCCTGGAGCTTAGGCGCAAGGCACATGTGTCCACCTGGCGAGGGTAAGCCTAAATTGTATCCCATTTTAAATGCTTATCAACAAACATCAATTCTTATTGAACAGATTCTTCATTCATTCTACACATCATCCATTAATTGCTATCATCTATATCTCTTTAAAATGAGATCAATACGTTCACTGGAATCATATCAATGCCTCAACACTCAATTATATTCACAAACTCTAAATCATTACAGAATTATTGAGATATCACATAATTTATTTATTTCGAAAAAATTACAACAAAAATTTCGCTCAAACGCGCTACTTATGCTCCAAATGCACAAAAAAGGTGTGTGAAGGCCCAAACCTGAGCCTATTGAGCTATGAGCAGTAAGCGTGTTTGAGGAGCACCTTTAACGACGTAGTAAGAAATGCATGAAAACATTCAAGATTTCATGCATTCGGCAAAGTTAAGAATGCAAGAAGGGAAGTTGCAAATGAAAAGATTATCAGGAATCCAAAGAATCCAAAAAATAACTAATATTTGATCGAAAGGAAGGCTTCTTTACACAAACTTTCAATACCCCAAAATGAGAGCCCTCATCCCCAATATATAGACAGTTAGACACTAGAGAGGACAACGGACGGCCATAATTCACCGTTCGTTGCGATCCCAAAATAAATAAAAATACAACTAGAAATAAAAAAACACAAAGAACAACTAATGTTACGATTGGCAATCGGCGATCCGCTCATCCCGATCATCATTGTGCTCGTGGTCGGCATGAGTAGACTCGAACGGGGCGGGCGGGCTGATCCCCATCAATTAATAAAGGCAGAACTCACAGAAAATAATCCTATACTTCGCAAGTGTGCTAACAAAGCAAACATAATTGATTTTATTTTACTAAAGCTAAATAAACGTATTTACAGTGGAGAAACAAAGAAAAGATAAATAATGTTCAGATCCACAAAACATTTCATAATTTTGTAAACAAAACAAACTCAAAACCCTAGAATTGGATCATCAATGAAGAGAAGGGAAATAGTTATCGGATGTAGAGTAGGTGAGAATATTTCTCAACTAATTACCATTTTTCTTTCCCGCAATTGCCTACACTTCAACCTTCAACGGGGAAGGATGAAAATTGATCTTCGTTTACAGAACTGTTCAGACAAAGAAAAAGTAAGTTTTCAATTGAGCAAAAGTTAGCAAAAAAACATCAAGATAACCATATAGATAAATTCGAAAACTTCATAATAAACAGTCAACAAGAAGGACGGAGAGTAATTGTTCAGATTCACAGAAGTTCTTATGAAGAAACACTAATGATATTGGAACTAAAGCCTAAATGTTAGTAATAACTAATAATATGAATTTGGATGAAACAGATTTAATTATTAGTATAAATGGAGGTGCCATGAAAAAGTTAAAACCACGGTCTCGGGAGCTTAGTTATTGGACTTCCCAATCAAATTAATGTAATACTCATAACGACCAACTTTGTGAACATCCCATTGGATTCCAGAAGCTTGTGACATTGGTCCAGATAAACCCTAATCTATTGTCTCTTACCCAGCAATAATGTCAACTCCATCAACCCATTCCAAAAAATTGGGCTTTGGCGTAATATATTCTTGATACTCAACAACTTCTGTTAAGAAAATAATCACATAAATCAAAACAGTATCTATCCGTGTAAACTAAAACTAGCTTTACCGATATTTGAACTGATCGACTGGGGCAGCAAGGCATCTTCTGAGAGAGAGTGAGAGAAGAAAATTGGCTAACTGGCAACTGAAATTGAATATGAATCGGAAAGGCCGATAGATAACCGACTAAGAAACTCTTAAGACAAAGAGACACAAAATGATTACAAAAATGCACTTAACAGATCTGCAAAAAATGACCAGAAAAGAGAGCAATGCATAATCTTATTTTGTTGTAATTCTCGCTGGAGCTGTTATGCGGAAGGTAACAATAAGATCTGAAACCAGATCTCAGAGCACAGAGAAGCAGATTCGGCTAAATCACTCCAAGGAGGAATATACAGGATCTATAGTAATTTAATCCTGCTGGAGAAGATACAAAGGAAGATCTGATTACCGTACGAGATCCGGCAGGAGCTTCTGATCGGGAAATCAGCGCCAGGGAATGGACTGCCGGGACAGGGACGCGGAAGAAAGGATGGCTTGCGGCTGAGCGGCGGAGCGGCCACTCTCAAAACCCTAATCGAGAATGGTGGGCTGAAGGTAGCCGATACTTATATTCTCAGGGGAAAGGAACCGGGAAACGGTTCGATAATCGAGAATGGACCCGCTGCTGAACGATAATTATTGATGTAAACCACAGACCTAAAAATTCTCAAAAATAGTTCCTAATACCGACACAACTTAAAATTTTCATCTAAAATTAGTTCTGAATTTTTCTACGGGAAAATCATAAGCCGCATATCAGCGCCGAAAATTCTCCCCGATTCTCTCTCGCGCTCGGCCGAAACCTTCTCGCATTCTATAATGATTTGTTTATGTGTACATGCACAGATCGACAAAAACTGAAAAAAGCGCAATAAGATATATATAATTTTATTCTTTTATCTTTCAGAAATTTCCAAATGGTAATATAGCATAATAAAAGGCTCTCGAGACTACAAAGTCGGAAAATAAAAATAATAATTGTGCAGAAAATTTAGTGATTATACTTTACTCATGCATAAACTGAGATTATCAATTAGCTTACGTGGTTAATGCATGAATGCTGAGATCAGAATTTTGATTTCGGGATCCAACATTGGTTATTCAAAAAACTAAACTCAGTGAACCAACACTTCAACAACTATTTATATCTGTATAAAATAAATTTGAACATACCATTTTGTAGGATTATTAAGCATAACAAGCTATTGCAACTTCACATATAGATCAAAATTATAACGCACATATATCATAATTTAGAGAAGCAAGAACTCATCATTTACTTCTTTTTTTTTCTTTTGGTCACTTTGATTAGCAACTATCCCTAAAACTCTCTCAATGGTAAATACTCACGCAAAATTCACTTAAATTAGGATAATCTAACTAATAAAAGAGCTCCAGTTATTTTATATTGATTAGTTCTATTTAATAAATTTGAAGGGGACCTTTGGCGCACCGGTTGAGATGTTGTCGTGTGACCTTGAGGTCACGGGTTCGAGTCCTGGAAGCAGCCTCTTGCAAAAATGCATGGTAAGGTTTGTCTACATTCACCCTTGTGGTGGGACCCTTCCCCGGACCCTCGTTGTGTGGGGATGCCTTTGTGCATCGGGCTGCCCTTAGTTCTATTTAATAAATTTCTTGAAATCTTACTTTGAATTGATTCAAAGTGTTGTAATCTATAGTTTATGAGTGGTTATATCCAAAATTATTTTTGTGCTAAAAAAATACTCTTTGAACCAAACTTGTTATATTCAAAATTTATTTTTGGACAAAAAATTGTCTTCGTGTGCTACCATATATTCTTTTCAAATGCACCAAAAAATTGCAGATGTTGCGGGTCGCTCGACACACTTATAGGTCGGTCGAATTTAACCATCTTAGATTGAGAGTGAGCCGAGCGCGCAAACAATCACAGAGAAGACTAACAACTGGCAAGAAGACTTTTAATGTGTAAAACCCCAAAAAAAAGTGAAAAACCACGGGGCCGGATCGGTGCCGACCAAATTACACTATTTTACTCAGTGTTACAAGTAGTAGAATGCACATGGGTGACATGTCACTGCTCGTTACAGGGGGTGCAAAGAAGAATGAGAAAGAGAGAAACTCAAAGAGGAAGGAGATCTACCAAGGCCAATGGGAGATCTTCAAGTCGCCTTCGAAAGAGATCTTCAAAGGAGGAGATCTTCGAAGGCCGAAAGGGATCTTCAAGGAATTCTTCGAACGCCGAAAGAAAACTCTAAAGAATCTTCGAAGGAGCTCTCTAGGGCGCTGAAGGCAAAGTCCTTTCAAATGAGGACTCATGACTCATTTTATTGTTTTGAATAGGTGTTCGCCTTCCCCGGATGGTAATGCATAGTGTAATTGTAATCATACAGGAACTTTAACCACCGTCGCTGCCTCAGGTTTAGGTCCTTCTGTGTGTCAATATATTTGAGGTTTTTGTGATCCTAGGAAATCTCACAATGAACCACATATAGGTAGTGTCTCCAAATCTTCAAAGCAAAGATCACAGCTCCGAGCTTAAGATTATGTACTGGGTAGTTCTGCTCGTGCTTCTTCAACTATCTAGAGGCATATGCTAAGACATGACCGTGTTGCATCAACAAGGCGCCCATACCCTGGTAGGATGCGTCGGTGTAAATCTGAAATCCTTCCTTCCCAGATGGAAGGGCAAGGATGGGAGCTGAGGTAAGTCAATCCTTCAACTCCATGAATGTCGCCTCGCACTTCAGAGCCCAAGTAAACGGGGAATCCTTCCGGTAATTTGTCGGTTTAACCACCATAACCACCTGGCGGGTGAATCGCGTTCATCAATTTGGAGCACATGGATCATCATTTTTCGAATATTATCGTCTTGCCCCTGAGTAGTTCGGGCAATTTCGTTGGCGGAGATGACGACAAAGAACGAATCCTGCAATTTGAGAAGTAAAGAAAGTTAACGGATGCCCGCGCCGCGAACGCGGAGGCGTTCCGCGCGTGGCTTGAATGTCGAGGCGTTCGGCGCGCACTGCAAACACAGAGGAGTTTGGCGCGCACCGTGAACGCAGAAGCGATCTGAGTGTGTCGCGAACGCGGAGATGTTCCGAGCGTGCCGCAAACGTCGAGGCCTTGTGAACGCGAAGGCGTTGTGAGAAAGGCCCGTACTTGGCCGTTTGGAGGCGGTTGCGCTAATCGGGGCATTCCTGCGCGATGGTGCACGTGGGAGGCGAACGAGAGATGCGCGATGGAGCGAGAAGTGGGCATTCCCGCGCGGTGGTGCACGTGGGAGGCGCTTTCGCGCGCGGGAGAGTGCTCCCCATGCGCGTGAAGGAGCTCCCGAGCGCTGGAGCCCGCACCCTGCAAAATATGCTCTTTCGGCAAGAGTTTGTTTTAGTAAACATTAGAACTTCGTCTTTTTTTATTCGTCATACCACACAAAACTATGTTGAAATTGAAGTTCAAAACACTTGTTTTTTAATTGGACGAACTGAGAATAGGTGCATGCTCTAGTACCATATTTATAAGCACTCAACTCAAAATCAATGAAATTAGGATTCACTTTACCCGCGTTATGTTTCAAATGATATAGCAACAATATTGCATCAATCATTAACTTATTTTCAACAATTAATATTGATGTGCATCCGTAAAGATGATACGTGATGTGGTCTCACAAAACGTTCAGGCAGTGCATTCGGGCAGTGCGCTAATGAACATCACTCGCCTCATTTGGTGGAGGAAATGAGGTTGACCAAGATAAACGACACTATCCCCATAATCACCCATCATGGGGGGGGCAAATAGTAAAAATCTCCCATCATGGGGTGTAAATAGTAAAAATCTCTCATCATGGGGTGCAAATAGTAAAATCCCTCATCATGGGGTGCAAATAGTAAAAATCCCCCATCATGGGGTGCAAATAGTAAAAATCCCTCATCATGGGGTGCAAATAGTAAAATCCCACATCATAGGGTGCAAATAATAAAATCCCTCATCATGAGGTGCAAATAGTAAAATCCTCAACATGTGGGTGTAAATAGGAAAATCCTCCAACATGGGGGTGTAAATAGTAAAATCCTCATCATGGGGTGCAAATAATAAAATCCTTCAACATGTGGGTGTAAATAGTAAAATCCTCTAACATGGGGATGCAAATAGTAAAATCCTTCAATACGATCTGTGTATAGCAAATAATATGGTTATGGTGTGCGCATAACCATATCCGTCATATGAATACATATCACCGCAAAACTATACAAACTGGTGTGCGCGTAGCTATATTCATGATAAGTGTGTGTATAACACATAAATTAGTTATGGTGTGCGGGTAGCCGCATAACCACCATAACCACTCATTTAATTACGAAAGTGCCGCCCTCAAAAACTATAAATAGAACCCCAAGGCTTCTCTTTTTTCCATCTTCTCCTCCTCCATCTCTCCCCTCTTTTGAGACTTTCTCTCTCTCCGGCTGGGTAATCCTCCTACGGTTTTTCTTTTTCCTCCTTCGTCCTTGCGCGCTCACAAGCGCGCCTCCTCCTTGCGCGCTCACAAGCGCGCGTCCTCCTTGCGCGCTCACAAGCGCGCGTCCTCCTTGCGCGCTCACAAGCGCGCCTCCTCCTTGCGCGCTCACAAGTGCGCGTCCTCCTTGCGCGCTCACAAGCGTGCCTCCTCCGTGCGCTCCGCTCAAAGCGCGCCCCCATGCGCTCCGCTCCAAGCGCGCCCCCATGCGCTCCGCTCCAAGCGCGCCCCCGTGTGCTCTGCTCCAAGCGCGCCTCCGTGCGCTCCGCTCCAAGCGCGCCTCCGTGCGCTCCGCTCCAAGCGCACCTTCGTGCGCTCCGCTCCAAGCGCACCTTCGTGCGCTCCGCTTCAAGCATGCCTCCGTGCGCTCAAGAACAAACACGCCTATGTGCGCTCAAGAACAAACGTGTCAGCCACCGTCAAGACCAGCACTCCAAACTCCTCTCGCGCAGCAGGAGACAAGCCACAGAGATAGACACACAGAGCACATCGATCCAACCTTCGAGCAGCATTCAAAGCCTCAAAAGCACTTTGAGTGCAGCATTCACCTCTGCAGCAGGCGGAAGACTTAGCTCCATGAGCAGTGGCCTGTCACCCTCCGAACACCTCTCTCTCTCTCTCTCAACAACTGTAACGAGAGGCATCCTGTTGCCCTCGAGTTCTTCAAAAAGCTTTGTACAACCAACAAATAGTGGAAGTTTTGGTCGGCACAGGCCCGACCGCGTGATTTTTCACCCAGTTGACGGGTTTTCCATGTTAAAAATATTATCTTGTCAGTTTTCCCTTTTCTGTGACTGTGTGCACGCTCAAATGCTCCCGGGCTAAAACAGTTCAATTTAGTCCGATCTACCGGAACCTTGGGTGGACCGCAACAAATATATATATTTCATTTTATTGCAGACTGCAACAGTGAATGCAGAAAGAGGTGCCAGGTGTCGTCGAGGCATAACCCATGCTTGAGAGCTTGTGGCAAATGTTGTGATTCTAGAAGAAGATGATTACTCATCTTTTTCCATTGAGAAGGCTATGAATTGTAAGGTTAGGAGATATGTGCTTTGTGGTTAAATCAAAAAAACTGAGGTGATACATCTAGGCTCCGTTTGGTGCAGCGGTGGCAGTCATGGTGGTTATGAACCGTCGTCCGTGAACGCCCGACTTCACCTAAGGAACTCCATCCATTTTATGTTCAAAATTAGTTTTTTTTGGGAGGGGATCACAACCATTTTCATGCCAAACATATATTTTGTGACGATAGAGTTTTTGTCCAAACTTATCGGAGCAAAGACACAGCGGAGCCCTAACCATGGAAGGATAAATGACAAATATTAGCATGATTTTTAAGCTGTGCTCAAGCAGGTTTATCTCTACAACCCATCTTTTTTTCAAATTTTGAAGCAAGCATAGGCTTCAGCATGAAAAAAAAAACAATCATAATACTATATAAGAGGCATTCAAGCCACTAACATCAGAGAAATGGATAAACATCAAGATTCAAGATTCAGAAGCAATGTTAACAACTTGACATCCCACGATCGTAGAAGTTTTGGGATAAGAAATTATCGCTTCCTCGCTTTCGATGCGTTCTTGCTTTCCATCCTTGCCCTCGCCGCCTGAAACTCCTCCTCGGAGGGTTCTGGATTTCCGCCGGAATTGTGCTTCGCCATTATGGATGACAGCAGGGAATTAAATTTATCTTTCCTGCTGCTGCTTCGTTGGGAGATTAGTGCGACGATGTCAGTTTCTGCGTGCTTCTTTGATCTAAAGAGAATGCAAAAGATGATAAAAAGCTGTAAGTCTTTAAAGAGTGATCATGAGAATGCATGAAGTAGAGATGAAGGCTCCGTTTGGCGCGGCGTTGGCGGTCTTGAAAGCGGTGATTATGCCCGTCGTCCGTGAACATCCGATCTCACCTAAGGAGCTTTACCACTTTTATGTTCAAAACTAGTTTTCTTTTCATGGCGAAGGTAGTAACCGCTGTCATGTCAAACATACATTCTGTGATGGTGGACGATGCGCCAAACGGAGCCGAAGAAGTAAAAATAAATAAAACATAAATATAGCATGGGAGGGCGGGATGCGGGGAGCGAGTACTTCTTTTTAGGGGGCAGAAGATCAGCTGGTGGTTTAATTGAGGAAATTCTTTTTGCCCACTTCTGATATACTTTAGTTGGCTTGAGCTCTCCTGCAAGATGAATTAATGAATGTGTCGGCATCAAAGAAGAAGAGAGGATCAAAGGCTTAAAAAATGTGATTGAAATACAGGAAACATAAATAGGAACCGGATCCTCTCCATTTCGTCGACGAAATGGATAGTATCAATTTCTCCATCTAATGGACAGACTCATTCTCATTTAATCTAGTGGTGCAGGTTTTTTTGATTTAAAAACTAAAATAAAAGTATAGGATTACTCAACGGATCAGCCCGCAATACATCTACACCGTGAAATGGATAGTATCCTGATTCACATAAATATAAGGTTACTCTCTTTCTTGTTTTTTTTAAAGTATGAAAATCGCCCGAAGGAACCTCAGAATTGTGTATTCCATGACTGAAGTTTTGAAGAACATCCTCAGAAAGCATGTTTTTTTTTTCATTTGAAGGCATAACTTCCAAAGAAGCATTGAAACTATGAGCTACATAACTTAATTTACATGAAGTTTCTGCTTTCACATTTGGATTTTGCATTTGATCATTTGAAAATATTGCATTGTATTATAATTAATATTCCGTATTAGTTATCTATGTTTTTGTAACAATAAAAATAAAAAACTTAAAAAGACTTCAGAGGCCATATTTACTATGTAATCATGAATTTGAATATGTTCACTTTTCCACGTTGCTCTGAAGGTTTATATTTACAAGAACCTTAAAACAATAACACTCAAGCCTTTATCACACCATAGTGGGGTCGGCTATGGATCCTTTGTCTCCATTGCGCCCTATCCTTAGTCATAATCTCACTAATGCCTAAGTACATCATGCATTTTCTTATAGTTTCATTCCAGGTCATTTGTGGTCTACCCCTCCCCCGTTTAGCATACCTAGTGGCTAAACCTCACAATGCCTAACAGGTGCCTCTAATGGTCTCCTTTGTACGTGTCCGAACCATCTTAATCGGGCTTCTCGCATCTTCTTTACATTGGTGTCAGTCCCGTCTTATCCCCGACACATCCATTCCCAAGTTTATCGAGTCTCGTGTGTCCACACGACCACAAATTCTCCTAAGCATTCTCATCTCCGCAACTCCCAGTTTTTGCTCATGTACACAATTCAATGTCCAACACTCAGAACCGTAGAGCATCGTTGGTCACAAGAACCTTGGGAGAATATAATTGATAATTCCATGATATAACCAAAATTGGTGGATGCAATCTACACCGTGAATGAGATTTGATCTATTTTTCCACGCGAAAATCATGAACCATGCATCCAATTCCAAATCAATTAAGCTCAACCAGGTGCTTCTACCTTCATCCAACCAAACATCCGAAAATGAATTATTTATTCCCAATTCTAATTTTACACAGCCAAACATGCCCTAAAAGAACACCACAGTAAGTCCTAATTTTTCCATGCAAGTATTGCATGGCATACTAATACGTTTCTGGGAGAGGAATCTGACGAGGGGAAGGGCCGGCGAAGGTGAGGAGAGAAAGAAGAGGGAAAGATTGAGAGAACTCTAGGGAGCAACTCTAAAACACTTTCATCCAAAGATCCTGAAAAAAGTACAACACAACCCCTTATAGGTGTGGGGTGCGGAGAACAAAAGTAAGTGTGCCAATAGTATACAACATAACAGAATATAAATAAGATAATCATGTCATAGGCGCATCTTCGGTCTCTCCTCCTCCAGATGGGCTCGTCATCGTCTTCCTCAACGTGTAGACTCGCCACGACGTCTCGTCGGCGTGCGCGCGTTTCGTCGGCATGCGCACCTGTAACAATGCGTGTGCGTGTCTCGTCGGTACGAGCAACCGAAACAATGTCGCCGTCGGGAAAATATGTCTTGTCCTCAAGGTAGTAGTCGGAGGGTTGGCGGCAGAAGTCATCCCGGGGGAGCCACGTGGCTTCGAACTCCGGACGGTAAAACCCAGCAACAAGGACCTCCTACGAACCAGCGTCGCCCTGAAGGTGGTAGCGGCGAGCAAGTATCTCGGCGGCGCCAACTGCCGGCTTTCTTCCGGACCAGAAGAACCGGGCTAGAAAATGGGCTCGCACCAGAACGAGTAAGGCCCCCCATCAGCATCCCCTGCACCATAGGCTCGAGCTCATCCATCCACCCATGGTCAGAACGGAACGGCTGCGCCGAGACAGCCGTGGTCCTAGGTTGGGGGGAATTTGCAGGATCGGTCGTCCGGGCTAGTGGCAATCCTGTCAGAGGCTGGATGGCGTCGGCGAGCGCAGTGGAAAGCTCTAGGAGGTCCGTCGGGGAAGGGAAAGGCACCTCGGGCAGGCCCGAGAGGGACCACAGCCCCGCGGAGATGCCGACGTCCGTGGTCCGCTGGATTGTGCATAGGGAGACCGGAGCGCGGAGGCACCGTCGAGGCGACATGGCCGGCCCCGTGGAGGAACTGCATTGTCATAGTCGCCCAATTGACATGTACATCGCCGAGTGTGCGGAGCCAGGCCATCCCAAAAATGACGTCAATGCCGCTGAGGTCGAATGCGTCGAAGTTCGTAGTCACGAAACAGGACCCCACAGAGAGAGACACGTCAGGGCAACGACCTTGAGTCAGTCGGTGTCGCTCATCACCAAGGCAGACCACAAATCCGGGGAGGGAACAGAGGGAAGACGGAGCTGTTGCACCAGGCGCTCAGAGATGAGGTTGTAGCTTGCGCCACTGTCCACCATGAGGATGATCGGGCAATCCCGCAATGTTCCCGAGAGATGCATGGTCTACTAGCTGGAGATCTCGCCCACCGAGGCACATGATAACTCCAGGCGGTGGAATGTAGCTGTGGTGGGGTCGAAAGGGGTATCATCCGCTGAAAGCTCTAGGGCCTCAAAGTCGGTCAAGGTAACCTTAGGGGCGACGTCGCCGATGATAGCGTGGAACTCCTTCAAGGATCACTCATGGTTGGGAGAGTAGGGCTGGCGACACCGAAAACATAGACCCTTGCTGTGAAGCTCATTGTAATCACTGTTCGAGAGACGCTAAGAGGTCAGTGGGCGACCCGGCCGGTTGCCCCCAGGCGGCGGCCGCAGCGGAGGAGTCGTGGCGGGTGGTCTCCAAGGCGGTCGAGGCTGGTGGAGGTCGGCCACATGAGCAGGTGGCCGAGGGGAGAAGTCGGCCTCCAATAGACGTGCCAAGTCCAGGGCGTCGGAGATGGTAGGGGCGTGTGGAGACGAGAGCGGATATGTGGCAGTAGACCCTGCATGAAGAAGCCCAGATAATGAACGGGCGGTAGCCCAGGGACGTGGGTGACTAGGGCAACGAACTCATCAATATAGTCGTTCAGGCCGACTGTCTGGCGGACGCCGCAAAGATGCTCGATAGCGGAGCAGCCGGGGTAGCGGGTGTCATACCGCCGAATCATCTCCTGCTTAAGCTCGGGTCAGGAGAGAAACGGGTTGGATTGGCGGAGCCACCGAGCCCAATGGAGGGCCGAGTCGTCCAGGCCAACCACAGTCGTAGACACCTTGTCCTGATCCTGTGTGTAGTTGAGGTCGAAATATTTCTCCGCTTTAGCGATCCAATCCATCGGGTCAACGCTGACAAAAGAGGGAATGTTGAGGGAGAGGGCGGACCGACACAGAATGGGCGGAGGAGTGGTCCCGGAGGGAATGGGCGGCGGCGCGGTGCCGAGGAGAGAGTCGTCGTCCGCGGGTGAGCCAGAACCGAACGCGGAAGACGCCTGGAGGGAGTCGATCTTGGAGTGGAGGGCGAGGAGTAAGGCGTGAATGGAGGCGTTGAGCTGATCTTGAGCCTCAACGCGACGGCTAAGGGCTTCGGAGGCGGTATCTGGAGCGGGGTTACCGGAGGAACGAGTGTTGGGAGCCATGGGGCTGGAGTCGTTGGACGGCGGTCGGGAATGGGCGGATTGGGCTGAGGTCGGAGGATGCAGAGGGTCGGTGGCCTTCCTGCGGCGGATTGGGGCTGAAATCGGCGAATCGGCAGACGACACAATAGCTGGGAGCGACGAATCGGCTGTGACGCAGGCGCTGGGAGCGACGGATCGGCGGGCCCGACACTGGGAGCGACGGATCGGGGCACGCGACAGTCAGGTGGACGCGCATCGGGCGAAAACGAGTGCTACAGCCTGAAACTAACGTTGTAGATATCACATACGAAATCGGGATTCAACGCGGAAATGAAAGTCGCGGACGTAGCGCGATAGCGTGCACCGGCGGCTAGATGGCGGGCGGTGAGGCAGGTCAGACCAAATGATACGTTCCCGGAGAGGAATCCGGCTAGGGGAAGGGCCGGCGGAAGGGAGGAGAGAAAGAAGAGAGAGAGATTGACAGAACTCTAGGGAGCAACCCTAAAACACTTTCATCCAAAGATCCCAAAAAAGAGTACAACACAACCCCTTATAGGTGTAGGGTGTGGAGAACAAAAGTACGGGTGCCAATAGTAAAGCATACAACATAACAGAATACAAATAAGATAATCATGTCATATGCGCGTCTTCGAACTCTCCTCCAGACAGGCCCGTCATCGTCTTCCTCCGCATGTAGACTCGCCACGGTGTCTAATCGGCGTGCGCGCATCTCGTCAGCATGTGCACCCATAACAATGCGTGCGCGCGTCTCGTCGGCACGCGCAACTGTAACGCATACTTTCTCTCTTTTCAATTTATGTTCTCTATTCTTCTTTTTCCTTTGTATAACTTTCATAAAAATAGCATGCAGGAATAAGGAAGAAAATGTTGTGGTCTTTATTATAAGTCTGCTATTACGAGTCTATGTTATGCGAGTCATTATGAGTCAATATTATGCGTCTTTATTTCGAGTCGCTGTCTTTTGGTGCATTTTAATATTTTGGAAAATTTGTAGTTTAGACTTAGACAGTCCATGCCATTGTGTAATTATTTATAGACCCATTTGGGTCATGGAAAGAAAGCAAGAAAAAACAAATATTTTGAGTTCCTCTCCCCTTTAAGTTCTCATAATTAGGTTAAAGGGTTTTTGGAGCTCCCCTTCGAGCACCTTGCATCTCCGGTAGCCACAACAAGGCTTCTTTTATTTCCCTCCGCCTATGGCCATCGTCAACAAAGTCAAGGTGTGCTTCCCTCTGGGGTTGGAACCCCCCCCCCCCCCCTCCACCGTCTCCTCAATCCCAACTACGAATCTCGCAAGGAGGATCGTAGCAATTGGTATCATATCATCTATGAAACGCGGCATGCTCTTCACCAAAGAGAGTTGTATGTCATAACCTCCATCAGGCGTCATTTCCCTTGAACCAAAACATTCTAATTTCAATCCAACACCCTCATTCCGCAGACTGCACAACTCATTCCCCCCAGCCAGGCATAAATCGGTTAGGATCTTCCCAACGAACCATGACAAGGTCCTTCTCGCTAGCTTCTTCCATCCGTCGACCCGACATTGTTGGCACTTGGCGTCTGCGACTTCCAGTCACGCGTCTCCCACTCACTCAAGTCGAAGAATCCATCGTCGTTGCTTCTTCCACCATACAATGCATGCCCTTTGCTTTCCTTGAGCTCCCGCAAAATCGAGTACAACGACCTCTCCCAGCAACCGTAAGTCGCAAGCCTTCTAAGTTCCTCAAGGTCATCATACTTTGCAAGTCCCTTCAATCGAGCGTCTTTCTTCTTTTCATGATGCCGACATCCAATAACCGCAGCCTTGGCCCCATGGTCACTACTTTTCAGAATCACGCCAAGAGTTGAGGGACACCCCTTTCCGGATATTAATTACTTGATTAATGTCTTATTGGATTAATTGATTAATTAATTTAGATGAGCTTCAAAGAGTAAAATGATATTCGAGCGATGCTATGAAATATATTGGAGATGACAATGGCAACGCGAGCCAGAATTGACAAACTCATGATGTATGGACGAATAGAGGGGCCCGACTCAAACTGTGAATGAAGACTCTCCATTAATCTTCGTCTACCCAACAGCTTCCACCTACGGCACAACATTCGACCACTTCAAACCAATAAAGCAAGTTTCCACCATCACCTCGGCTGTCCCTCCTCAACAGGTAGCTCCACCTCCAAGCCTGACAGTAAACCGCTCAGTCGATGACATCCACAGTTCTCCAGCAAACCCCTCATCCCCCGTTTGTGATCTCATGTTTTCAGTTCCCGAACAGTAAAGGTTGCCACTACTAATTGCCAAAGTTGTCAACACCATCACCCGACAAGTAACGATCCGCCAACAGTATTACCACCCTCCACACCATCAGTGAGCACGGCATCAATTTACTTCTTGTTGATGTATAGGCCCTTGCGCCTCCTTCCAAGGAGCAGCTTCAGTGGGAGATCAAAGAACCTGATGATCCGATGATCGGAGTCCCACTCCGAGCTTGAGGACAAACTCGAATTCAGGGGGGGGGGGGGGGGGGGGGGGGGGGGGGATGTTGTGATCTTTATTATAAATCTTTATTACATGTCTTTATTACGAGTTTATATTATGTGAGTCGTTATGAGTCAATATTATGAATCTTGATTTAGAGACAGTCTTTTAACATATTTTAATATGATTGGATAGTTTTTAAGTTTGGACATATTTACGATCCATGTAACTGTGTAATCGTACATATAGACCCTCGGGTCATGGAATGAAAGAAAGGAAGAAGTATTTTGAGTTCCTCTCCTCTCTAGTTCTCATAGTTAAGTGCTTTGAAGCTACCCCTCAAGCCCTGTCTTCGGCAGCCACAACAAGGTTCCTTCTATCTTCATCCTGCCTCCGACCGCCGGTTATGAAATCAAGGCGCACTCTCCTCTAGAGCTGAGACCACCAACTCCACCGGCTCTTCCCTGACTCTGAATCTCACAAGGAGGTTTGCAATAGAAAACTGAAAAAATAAAAAGTATAAACCAATGAACCACATAATATGACATTTATCGATGATTTTTTGGCAAATGTCTTAAAGCCCAAACCTATTATCATTTAAGGTTATCTTAATGATAAGAAGTATTATCATTTTAATGAGTATTCCAATGTGCAAGGTTCAGAGAGCATTATTATCATTTAAGGTTACCTTCAAACTTCAAAGAGAAATGTTAGCAGTACTCAATTTCCCATATTTGAGTATTAAGTCTTTTACTTTTTTTAAATAAATTCTCGAATAATTTGTCAAGTGGAAAAATAAAAAAACCATAATATCTTCAAACATGATGCTATTGATTATTTTCCTCCTTGATACTTTTTCAACCCCTCAACCCGTATGCTCAATGTAATCTCTTACCTAAATTACCTAAATAATAGAAGCCAAGGAAAAAATGTTAAACTCTATTCTTTACAACATTTAAGTACTGAAATTTTATATTTCTAAATTATTTGATTTGCTTCCTCCCTCCAAAATAAACAAATCTTATCCTTCCCCTTTGGAACTTAAGCTTCAGTTTGCAATGGAATTTATTTCACCTTGAAATTTAAATTTAAAAAATTGTCTGGAGCACAATGTATAAATTGAAAGGAAAAAAATAAGAGATAAAATAAAGTCAAACCTTCATTTATTGCTTCATCTATGATGTCCTTGAAACGGTGAGAGTCTAGCTCTGGATAAGAACAGATCATAGAACAAAAAAGCCTACATAACAGAACCACGGTTGTCAGAGTATTGCCCCATGGTAAATGCTGAAAAATGAATCTAGTGCCTACAAAACTCAAGCAGATATGAAGTTATTCATTTTATTATTTTACCTGCTCATATTACCATTGTATTTTGTGTATAAATCCTTCAAATCTTTTTTCTCTGAATCTGATCCTCGATAACGGGCTTCAAATTCCTCAATATCAGCCTCAGTGACCTAAACACATTGAAAAATGTTACTCGATAGCCAAGTGATAAAGATAAAGAAATCAAATCATAGAATTAATTCTTACTCCAGACAGGGAAAGATTCAAAAGTTACCTTTTTATACACTGATCGGAAGTACTCTTGAAGATTATCAGCTCCATTCCCAACAAGAAACTGAGAGATAAAATAATTATGATCAACATATGGATTTATTGAAAATGATTTTGATCATGAGCAGTAACACTCTCCATGAAATTACATCATCATCAACCAAACCAGTCTGATCATATAAGGCTCTTTTCTCCTCATCGCCTAAAATAGATATCACCTTCTGCAAAAGCTGAAATTTCTCTTTGGCTTCCTAAAAATTTGAGCAAAAAGGGTCAGCTAAGACAGATCCATAAAGAAGAAAGTATTCTCTGATCATGGTTAGTGACGTACATCATCACCAGGATTCTTATCAGGATGAAGACGGAGAGCCAACTTGTAGTATGCTTTCTTTATTTCTTGTTGCGATGATGATCTTTCCACACCCAAAATCTGAAAGTAAAAACTATTGTAGGATAATAGTTTCTAAATACAGGGTTCAGAATTAAAAGTTAAAAAACATGATATTGACAAAGGATTTCAAATTTAATCTCGTAGAATCACTATCTTAACGATTATACAACCGCAACTGATGACAGTGAAATTAGGCAAGCAAGGATGAGAGGTAAGTCAACCATATGATTAAAAACAACTCAGGCTGACCAAGTCAACTTGGTGAGCAAACTTGTTACCGATGGGGAAATTGTTGGGACTTCAGAGAGGAACGAAGAGACATTACTTAATAATAGTATTGCATTACACCTTAAATACGATTAAAATACAATTGGAAGACAAAGCCCCCGCCAACTCTCGGTTGGGTCCACCAAAGAACTACTCTCTAATGAGAGCCCCCAATCTTCTCCATGTCAAAAAGATGCTGAACACAAATACCCCTCCCCATTATATAGACGAGGAGGGCACACACCATTACAAAATATTTTTATTAATATAATTATTTTAATCAATATTAATTCATTACAAAATATTATATGAAATTATCATGCGAGCTTCCATATGTAGGATTTCATGTGCATCGGAAGGACGAATTTTAAAAAAAAATTGAACCCCTTAAGCCAAACAACGCACGGGGACCGGATATCCATAACAATGCATAACAGGGCAAAACAATTTTAAACCCTAACTCATCACATCTAATCCATCACAAGCGTTAGAAGTTGTACCTCTAGAGAATGAAATCTCTAGGTGAAGAGCGGAACGTCGAGGACGCGGCGAAGAGCCTTCGATCACAACAAGCTCCTTGAGGACTCTAGGTTCACCTTGAACCAAAACAGCCACCACCAAACACGCTCTTGATCGGAGGAGGAGGTGAGTCTTCCTTAGACAATGGGACCCTAACTGGATCGGAATCGGGAGACGACAAAGTTGCTGTCGGAAAGAGGGCTTCACCGGCGACAGCAGGGAGAGCACGATCGGCCACCACCAGATGTTGTCGGACACAGCAATCGCCTGGCGGCAGCGGGAGAGAAGCCAGCTGACCACCGCTAGAAGCTGTCGGACACAGCTGTCGACTAGCGACGGCGGGAGAGAAGCGGCGCAGGGGAGCAGCAGAACCACTGCCCTACGGCCCGACTAATCAGAGTCGGCGGGGTCGCCGGAAGAGGAAGCAGGAGGGACAAGGTCGGCGAGACCTGACAGAAATGCGAGTGCGGCGACCTGCTCGATCCTTCCCAACGGCGCGATAGATTGCTCTCAGCGGCTCCCGATTTTTGATCTTAGGGTTTGTTCTCTCTTATTTTAGGAGTATATATACTCCACATTCTTTATAAGAGCCTATGAGGCTAAGTGCACACCCAATGGCAAAATTGCACTTTAATGTCCTCATAGTAATCTCCATATTCGTGTCTCTCCCATCTCAAAATGTGGGAGCGAATATGTAGATTAATTTTGTGCTGGCAAGAAAAACGCAACATACGTTTTATTATACAGCTCCGTCATCAACTGACGCTCGTATAATGGCACAAATTAATTGTTGTCTAAGTGTGTCGATTTAAGACGACGCGCATGTGCGCTCATCACATATATTGGGCACTTAGTGACCAAATCCAATATATCATATGAGCCGCCATGAGGCTGTTACTATTCATTTGGTGTGACCTTACAGAGAAAACATAACGTTGAGGCGGCGATATGATACACTTTATCACGACCTATAAGAGGCTTATCACGACATTATAGAAGCCTCGACGTTATAGTTGCAAGGTGCTTTAATTGGATGACCTGTGTCTAACTGTGTCACATGATATCATAAATATTGTGTGAAAGAGGTCTGTGTCATTTTCGCACTATATTTGTCTTTCTTGGTCTCACAAGTGAGTTGTATTTATAACTGCGTCAGTCATAATGCATGCTATACAACCTCGCTTTGCCAAGGGGCCCGACGATATCATTACCAAACTATTTTGGGGACAAACCGATATTTCGATGTGCACATTTCCTACGCATAAGTATGAACAATGAATCATAGTATTTATCACCATCAAGGAATGGTATTCGACTACAATCACATTGCTCACACCGACACGTTAAATCTACACATCTCATATCTCAATTCGATAGACATGTTGTAAACATTATTGACACTTAACACTTTCCACATAATGTTACAACATTTAATAGGTCGATCTCAATATGTATGAAGTTATACACATACATACTCATATGATTAAATGATAACTATTTATCAACATTTATAGAAGTCAAATGTACTTTAATCCATATGACAATCTTAGCCCGGTAATCAATGTTCCTCTTTGATTACCACGATTGTGAGGAACATGAGATTACACGACATAAATAATCATGGTTCTATGGTTTAAGACCAAGAGCATCTTCTAAAACCTTACATGATATAAGTCACATAATCAAGGAACAAAATGTTACAACATTCTAAAAACCATGAACATATAGTAAATTGGAAAGAGACAACTTTCAAAAACACCACTTCCTTCACCATATGCATGCACCAGTGGTTCCGACGAGGAGGGTCCGCTTAGGGGAATGTGTGAGCGTAACAAAACTCAACTATCCACACCAGAGATGGATAAGGGATAACAAGAACCACTCGAATTGGGAATAACTGCAACCTTTAAAGCATGATCGGAATTCATAATCGGTTGATTATGAAGAAACTTTAGTAAAACCCTGACTAATGATAGTCGTCAAGCAGTACCAAACCATGGAGCCCGCCATGAGAACTTACAAACAGTAAACAAGCTCATACTTGCCCACAACCACAAAATGCATACTTCTTTTATTGTTATTGTTTTGTATGGTCATTCCTATAGCCTCAATATGCACGTAGACCTCATAAATAGGAATATACGGCTACCAATGAGATTAACTTTTTGATGAGAGACTCAAACTTTGATGAGCTTTTGGGGATTCATCCCTCACTTTTCTCTCTTATGAAATGATCTTTATTAGGTAGTTCATCTCTCTTGAACCTAGATCTCAGTTATTAAAGGCGCAAGGAGCACAAAGGCGCAAATGGGTCCTGGAGACTAGGCGCAAGGCGCAGGCCTGAGGCACGTGAGGCGCAAAAATGAATTGAGCGCCCAATTCACTGAAAATCAACAAATTTGACATCCAATTCACTAATTTTCAGTGAATTGGGCACCCAATTCCCTGAAAATCAGCGAATTGGGTGCCCAATTCCGTGAAAATCAGCGAATTGGGTGCCCAATTCCGTGAAAATCAGCGAATTTGGTGCCCAATTCCCTGAAAATCAGCAAATTGCGTGCTCAATTCCCTGAAAATCAGCGAATTGCATGCCTAATTCCCTGAAAATTAGCGAATTGGGTGCTTAATTTTCTGAAAATCAGCGAATTGGGCACTCAATTCACTGAATATCGGCGAATTGGATGTCCAAGTGCGCCTAGGTGTGTCTTAGGGGCGTCTGAGATCATGTTTTTGCTCACCTCCCAAAAAACATGTTGAAGAAAACACCTTGAAAGGCTCAGGCGCGCATTTGGTGCGCCTGAGAGCTAGTAAGGCACACGCCTGACCGCGCCTGGGGCACCTCGCCCGCCTTTGCATTGCAGGGGCGAGGGCCGGTACACCTGGTGCGCCCAGCGCCTCAGGCGCGCGCCTTGATAACTATGACCTAGATATAACATATCCTACATGGAGAGTAAATTTATTTACCTACTAATCTCTAGTGTTTTTCTTAATGTTGTTCTTCTCCTATGGTCTATAGTATAAATAGGTAGACGAAAAACTGTTGTACTAAAATTTACTATTCGCCT
The DNA here is from genome assembly GCA_033032865.1 of Dactylorhiza incarnata. Classification (NCBI taxonomy): domain Eukaryota; kingdom Viridiplantae; phylum Streptophyta; class Magnoliopsida; order Asparagales; family Orchidaceae; genus Dactylorhiza; species Dactylorhiza incarnata. The sequence goes on along the minus strand of JAWHQI010000123.1, from coordinate 1,619,250 downwards.
AACCTAGACTAAATAGGTAGAAATTTTTATGGAAAAAATGCATAAGTCGCATAATTAATTGAAATCATGCTACATTAGAAATTAAATTTGTATCACGCTTGAAAAATATATGAATCACAAACAAACTAATAGGAACAAGATAAAGAAAATAAAATAACAATTAAGGTAAAAGTCAATTAAGAAATCAATAATGGTGCTCTCTATTAGGAGTCGGGAAATTAGGGTCGAGAGGGGGAGAGAGGGGAGAGGGAAGGAGATTAGAACTAGAGAGGAGGAGAGGAAAAACTCAATTTCATTCCAGGATGATCAAAATACAAGGCTTATGCCTCATCTTATAGTGATGAGGAGCGAATACAAAAGAAAACATTCAAAAGGGAAAATACGAAATTACTTAAAATAAAGCACGCGAATTAAACAACAAATAAAGCACACGAAGCAAACAAGACGGCAAATAATTAATTAATTATCTTCCGCGGGAATGGTGGGCCCATCCGATATACGCGCCCGACGCATGTAAACTTTCCAAGGAGGCTCGTCGTCGTGCAGTTCCGTAACAATGCCGCCGTCTGGAAAATGTGCTTTGTCCTCAAGGCAATAGTCGGCGAACTGGTGACGGAAATCATCCCGGGGAAACCGCGTTGCTTCCGAGTCGGGCCGCCAGGTCCAAGTCACGAGAACCTCTTCCGATGTAGTGTCCCCTGTGGTGCGGTGCCTGTGGTCGAGGATCGAGGCGGGGTAGTAGGGTGCTTCCCCGGCGAGGTCGAGGTAATCCAGGATGTGGTCCGTAGTGGTGTGATCCCCCACCACGCGCCGAAGATGTGAGGCATGGAAAACCGGATGAATGCGGCTCCCGGTTGGAAGGCGTAGACGGTAAGCAACCGCCCCTTTGCGGGCGATGATCTCGAAGGGCCCGAAGAACCGTGGCGCCAATTTGGGGCATGGTCGGCGTGCCACTGAAAGCTGGCGATAGGAATGGAGCTTGATGAAAACCTTCTCTCCCACTTCAAAGTAGAGGTCCCGGCATTTCTTGTTGGCGAAGGAAACCATTTTCTGTTGGGCCCGTCGTAGGTGGACGGTGGTGCTTCAGATGATCCAGAATGGTGTCCCTATCGCGGAGAGCGGTGACCAGGCTCTCCACCTGGCATTCCCCTGGGAGGTAATGTTCGGTCGGCACACTCCTTTATGTCTTGCGAAATTTCATTTTAATACAATCTTTAATTATGTGACCGCCAATATCCATTTTAGGTAATGTTCGGTCGGCACACTCCTAGGTTACTCTCTTATTGTGCAGGTACAACTAAGAATGAGGCGGTAGAGATGACTTCACAAACCAAAGATGCCCCCGTACATCAACTCAAAGAAAACTTGACCAAATCACAAAATCGAATAAAGACAAATGCAGACAAGCATTGCACATATCTCAAACTCGACAAAGGTGACAGGGTGTTACTTAGGCCACAACCCTACCGTCGACTATCCATGACAAGACCAACAACAAAAAACGTAAATCTCAAATTTTATGAACCATTCAAAATCACAGAGGAAGATGGTCTAGCGGCTTACCGTTTCAACCTTCCTCTGGGGTCTCGAGTTCATCAGATTTTTCATGTACCTCTGTTAAAATCGTATGTCAGAACTAAAAACTAGCAGATCACTCTACTTTACACTTGCATAGCCTCAACAACAATCCCATTCATGAGCCTTCTTCGGTATGGTCTCCACATCCCACAATGTTCGGTGCAATGGAAAGGACTCCCGCCAGCATGCAGTACTTGGGAGGATTTGGATTACTACACCACCAATTTCATCCACTTCCACCACACAATCCACAAATAACTTCAATTCAACATAATTTACACTAAATGGACGAAACTCGCAAATCTGAACAAAACCTCGACAAGCATGCACAAAAACAAGCGAAAACAAGATGACTGAGCCAGTGAAAGCTCGGGACAACTCGATATAGGAAATATAAAACTTACATTATGTGGTTTTTCTCGGGTTGCACCTGAGCATATTCCTTGACAACCTCAGTCTCCTCCGTGTCCATTGCCCTCCTCTGCACCGCTCAAGCTAGGGATTCTCTCCAATACACATCGATGCAATGAGGACATCACTACAATACCTTTGAGGGGACGACATCGTTACAGTACTTTATTATAGTAACGGCTAGGATGACTTAGCCACCAAACGACAACCGTAGTGAAGCCAACTGTATTCATTGTCAATACAAGATGAAAGGATGGATATAAACCACATGTGTGGCCGAGATTTAATTGGATGTTTGTTCTTAGAAATACCGGATAAATCATGGCTGCTTGAAACAACCTCATAAAAAAAATCTTATGATTCTTAAAAAATTACAAAAAGAACGTAAATTATTTAGTAATTTTGAAAATGTATTTAGTAATAAAAGGTATGAAAACAACTAATATAAAACTATGAATTATCATAATCAAAATAAATGTAAAATAAGAAATACTGTCTTTACAGCATCTCATTACTCTAATTTAAGACCACTTCAAAAAAAATTATGATTAATAATACATTTTTGTTTTTCAGCCCCAGAAAACTTCGATCGAGTTATCCTACTCTATGAATTTTGTTCTTAATATTTGTGTTCTTGCTTTTCAGTAAACCAAACCGATCGAAGAATATACGTCAAATCTTCAATATGGCATACATGTTCCGCTGATATTGAGACAAAGATAGACTAATATGAGTGTTCCTGCATTTACCCGTATCAAAGTTTCCTTGGTCATTAAGGATCGAAGAAAAATAAGTAGACAAGGGAGTCAATCCTTCTTTTCGAGAGGTTGTAAATCATGGTATGTATTAGGGCTTGGAAAAGGGATAGAAAAGCCATACATGAAGAGGATTCGTGCTCGGGAAGCAACTAAAAGAAGCATGATGGCAGTTGGGGATCCGATTACCTCGTATAGGCTCCTCTCCTTGGGGGTCGATGCCTCGTCTGCTCCGGATCCTTCCTCGATGCCGGCCATGGAATCATCGGAAGAAACCCTAGCCTTCTTCTTCTTTCCCATTTCTTCCGAACAGAGAAATGGAAGGTCGGAGTTCCTGCGAATATAACTGATGTTTTTGTGTTGTTGTGGAGATGGCAGAGTGGAGTGTGTAGAAATAAAGCGATCGGATTCTCTAGGGTTCCGAAAACTTTTCCCGCCCTCGCGATCTTGGCGGCAAAATAACTTACACCTATGGACTCTAATTAGGATTGTAATTGGGTGATGTTATTTATACATTACAACTCGCAGATATTTGTAATCACAAGATTATATTTGTATTTCAATAGACTATTTGTAAATCAAAATATAAAATTTTAAAAGAAGCATAAAATAAGTATTTACAAAATAATAACAACATTATTATCAAAATATACTCGGACATTTAAAATATATATATATAATTCTTTGCTCAGATAAAATCATCATCCATAAGTTTTCGTTCAAAATAATCGCTCGCATCCAAACTTTATTGTTAATTTAATATCATTGTATTTTTATGTAATATCATTTTGAATAGAAAAAAAATTTAAGTTAACAAATAAGTTTTCTATTATTCTTGATTTACTATCGATATATCCATTATATATATACACACACGCGAGTAGTCCTGCACAAAAGGACTGGCAGTCCGGTCCGAGACCGATCTTTTGGAAGACCGGTCTTTTGGCCGACCGGTCCCAGACCGGTCCCGGTCCAGAACCTGTTTTTCTCCTCTGGAGGAGGACCGGCTGGGACCGGAGGAACGGTCCTAACCGGTCTTTTTATTAAAAAAAATAAAATAAAAAAAAATTGTAATTATATAAAGTAAATTAAATTTTTTTGAATATAAAACTAATGTGTATACAAATTACAAAATAAAGTTAAATGAAACTCAAAATAAAATAAAATTTGATTTTTATTAAAAATTAAGCAACATTACAAATTACAAAATTATTTACAATACATTTAAAAAAAATAAAATAACATTACATTCAATAAAATGAAATGAAAATTACATTTAAAATGAAATGAAATTACGTTGAATTAACGAAAAATACAACTTGTTTATTCTGCGGCGCTGCCCAAATTTAAATTATTCAGCTCTTCATCAACTTCAGACTCGCTATCTTCAATGGACGAAACATGTTGCCTCCTCCTCAGAGCATCCAAATGATCCTTGTAGCAAATGCAAATCTCCAAAGATTCTTCAGTCAAACGACATCTTCGCTCGTTCAAAATCTTGTCACTCAAAGAAAATGCAGACTCCGAAGCTACCGTACTAGCTTGGATTGTTAGTAAATCACGGGTCATTAAGGCCAAAATAGGATACACATTAGTTTTAGATTTCCACCAGTTTAAAATATCAAAATTTTCAATTTCGCTTTCGGTCATATAATCTTGAAATTGTGTTTTGCTATATAAACCTAATTCGTTTAAAGTAGTTGATGTTCTTTGTTTTTTCCTAGAAGCTAATTCTAAAAGTTCATTTAATAAAGTATCTTTTGTTTTAGGTTGAGTGGATTCTACGCGAGTTCGCGATCCGTACATTTGATCATAATAATTATAAAGACGAGTAAATTCAGAAATAAATTTTGAAACACTAACATTAACAAAAATACTAGAGGATTTGTCTAAATCTAAATTCCGATTAATTTCCTTTATAAAATTTTCAACGCCGTCTACGCCCATTAAAGGGTTCAAAGCCGCGGCGCGAGAAAACATAGGAGGCATATCATTGTAATATTTTAAAAATTTTCCTCCATTATTAATATTAACGGACGTCACATTTCGTTCGTTTTATAATTTTTAAACGTTTCAGAAATTAATAAAAAAATTCAAGAATTAATGAGCTAGTAGGATAGTAAACTCCGGATAAAATAGTTGTTGCTCGATAAAAACTTTCTAATAAATTTACATAATCTTCGAGCACGGCTCAGTCCGACGGGCCTAAATCATGTGCTTCGACACTATTATAAAATTTTATTAGTAACGTTTTTTGTGAAAAACCGCGCTTTAACATTTTATATGTCGAGTTCCATCGTATAGGCATATCATACGATGGTCCTAAAAATTTTTTACCTTAAGAAATAACAAATTTTTTGAAATCTTGTTTTCTTCGTTTCGAATTATAAATAACTCTTAACATAATGCGTATTTTACTAACGTATTCGTTCATAAATTGTAAACTATTTTGTACAATAAAACGTGACATACACAACGCGTATGAAAAAATATTTCGTCTAACATTGGTTGCAAATCTGATAATAAATATTTGACGGTCATCCCATTATTTGAAGCGTTATCGAAAGAAATACTCATAATTTTTTCTTTTATTTTAAATTCTCTAATAGTTTTAATAATAAGCTGATAAATATTTTTACCGGTGTGCCGATACTCAAATCCTTCAAAACAAATTATACGTTTATTTAATTCTCAACTATCTGGATCAACCCAGTGACAAGTTATGCAAATATAAGAAAGACCGTCATTCATACCGCTAGTCCAAACATCGCTCGTTAAGCTAACGCGATCGTCGAATTTTTCAAAATAGTTTTTTAAAAATTCCTTAGATTGTAAGTAAGCTGCTAAAGCATCGCGTCTAGTTGTAGAACGACTTACCTGTTGATATTTAGGCTGGAGTACGTCGTGAATGTAAGACGTCATTTCTTCATCGTCGTAGTGGTTCAATGAGTGTCCTTTTTTGATAACGTTCTCCATTTGCCGCTCTCGTTGTCGAGCTTGGTCGTACGTCCAAATGTGCTCGGTCGCCGAAATTTGGGCTTGGGTAGACTCCGGTGCTTGCTTAGAAATGCAAGATTTCACATGTCGGACGAGCGTTGTGTTGCTGCCGACGGTCATTAGCTTCCCGCAAAGTTTGCACTTCGCCTTCATTTCACCATCAACCCGCACTTTATCAAATGTCTCCCATATTGCCGTTTTGTGACGGTGCTCCAGTATCTCAAGATCGGCAGACGCGGGGGAGGACGCCAGCTGGGATGAAGAAGACGCCATTTAATAAATTTGAAAGAGAGGGGAGAAATAGAGAGAGAGAGAGAGAGAGAGAGAAATAGAGAGAGAGAATGGGGAAGAGGGGGTATTTATATTAAAAAAAATAGACCTATAATTAAATTAAAGAGTCGAACGATTAAAGAGCCGTTAAGGCTCTTTATTAAAAAGCCGTTTGTAACGGCTCTTTAAGAGCCGTTACAAACGGCTCTTGGCAAAAACCGGTCCTGCGGTCTTTTACCGGTCCCGGTCCGAGACCGGTTTTTGCCATAAAATAGGGTACCGGCCGAGCCCCTGGGACCGATCCGGGGCCGGACCGGTCCCGGACAGGACCGGTCCCTGACCAGTCCTAACCAGTCCGGTCCCAACCGGACCGATTAGGACCGGTTTTTTTGTACACGACTACACGCGAGTGACAGACACGGGGCTTCGCCCCTGCGGCCAATCGCGACAGTACTTCGACTACGATAGGTTCGGGGCTTCATCTTTATCAATTATTTTATGCAGTTTAAAATAAATACAATGTTAATTAATCAACTTTAATAAAATTGATTGGTTTAATGGTAGCTCCTCGAAAATATCGCTGATATGACTAATGATAACCTTCCTTGAATGGACCGCTGGCATGCCTAATGACAGCGTACCATAGTAGGTATAGGAGCTTTACTAATTACTTTTTTTATTTTAATGGATTTTCATCATTATTTTTATTTTTGGGATAATGTAATTACTTGAATAGACATTGTGGCTTTATTTGTTTAGGCGGTCGCAGACGGAAACTGCGGGCGGAAACGCTGCTTTGGGACTGGAGGGGGGAGGCGGGGATCGAAACGGAGATTTTGGGGGGCTTTTCAGCTGTCCGGCGGGTGCAAACGGAGCAAACGCCGCCGGCACCCGTTTGTTTACTCGCCGTCCGGCTGCGTTTGCTCCAAACGCCCTGCAAAAACGCCGAAACAAACAAAGCCTGTATCTTAATTTTTTGAAATATATTAAAATATATGTCAAGACATTAAAATATAAAAATAAGAACATAATTGACATCTTTGAATGTTTAACCAAAGGCAACTCTTCCCTTTTAATATTGTAAATATTGAAGTCTATGTTCCGCATCTCTTGGTTTAAGAATAATAAATATTATGTAGTATTTGATCTTGTATGTTGTGTGTTTATAGTGTGCACGTCATACAGGTACAAACATACATTGAACGAAAATAAATGACGGAAGACATACTGGAGCTCTAAATTTAGAGCTACCGCGGAGCGGTAACTCCTACCGTTGGCGGTAGATGGGATGACGGCAGAAGACTGACAGCAGACAGTTTCTCGACGATAAAATAACGAAAGCTAACACGACACGTTAGGACTTACCACGACGTGGTAGGTGCACGATCCGTTGCGGTTAGCACGTTCGCCACGATATCGGGCACGTTTCAACACGATACGCTACCGCCGGGCGTTAATGCTACCACTGGCGGTAACTTCCAGATTATATTTAAAGGCTGGATCTCTCCTTCTTTATATAGAGCTCTCACATCCATCAAAGCTACAACTCTAATTCTTTTGAGAGAGGTTCGTTTCCAGACATTGAGAGAACTACCTTGAGCTAACATGAAGATCAAAAGAAGCTAAAGCGGCGCGTTAGGACTTACCGCGACGTGGTATGTGCATGATCTGTTGCGGTTAGCACATTCGCCACGATATCGGGCACGTTTCAACACGATACGCTACCGTCGGGCGTTAATGCTACTGTTAACGGTAACTTCCAGATTCTATTTAAAGGTTGGATCTCTCCTTATTTATATAGAGCTCTCACATCCATCAAAGCTACAACTCCAAATCTTTTGAGAGAGACTCGTCTCCAGACATTGAGAGAATTCCCTTGGGCCAACATGAATATCAAAAGAAGATTTTGAAGGAGAAAGTCTACAACGCATATTCAACATGAAGGGTGAACGCATCAAGAACGGCGATTTCCACATTGCCTTTGTCTTCACCTTCAAAATTTTTTGGAGAGTTTCTCCTACATTATTTCTATTTTGTAATCTCTTTTATTTTATCTTTTTTTGTAAGAGGTGAGAAGAAAGCGTTCGGGGAGAACGTCGGATTCCGGGAAAGATTCTGTGGAAAATTCGTCGCGGTTGTTGGCGACTAAGTCCTTGTGCGGCTTAGGGGGAATTCACCGCGGTGGTTTTGGCGACTAGGTCTAGGGTTAGATCTAGGGGGTGACTCAAGGGCTCATCTAGGGAGAGATAGACTAGAGCCAGCCAACCGGTCATTGGGAGAAAGACCGGTGAAACAACAAAATTGGATTTTTATATTCGCCTTGATTTCTAGCATTATAGAAATCAAACATTTGTGAAAGCAATTTCTTATAAAATAAAATCATATTTTTTATTGTTTCATTCAATTGATTTTATTTTCTTCTCGACAATGTTTTTAATTATATTTTTTGTCAAAAACATTAAAGCTAAATATATTGCAAATTACTTTTTCGAATCTACTCTTAGAATTCAATCTCTGTAGCTAACGCCGGGCGTTAGCACTATCGCTGGCGATAATGAAGAAATATTGAAATTCGATCTCTTTTAAAAGTAATCTTCAATATAATTTTATCTGAGATATTAAAATATATTTTTCTATAAAATATTCTAAAACTTCGGTCACAAACTCTGATATTTTTTAAATAATATTTAAATTTCATAAATCTCTTATTCACCCCCCTCTAAGGGCGCATAAAGATTTAACATGTGGTATTATAGGGTAGGTTATTCCAATACGACTTCACAACCGGGAATAATGATGCTTCATGAGCTCGCATTTTCTAGAAGAGATAATTTTTATGAAAATAAAAAATCATCATCATCACCATTATTTATGGGTGGAAATTTTAATGGGCGGAAAACTCTTATGGAAAAATTTCTTAAATCTTTGGATATTGAAGTTTGGAATATTACAATTAAAATGCCCCTAATTATTCTAAATAAAAATGAAATACTTTTAAATGCAGAATCTATGAATAGTCTATATTGTGCACTTGATCAAAATATTTTCAAACTTATTTATAGTACACTTCCTACTGTTTATGAAGTTTGAAATTTTCTTAAGAATTTTTATAGTCTTCCTTCCACAGATAATGAATAAGAGCAATTCCTTATGGATCCAAGAGAATAAATTGATGAGGACTTATGTTTGGAGGAAGATCTATCTAAGAGAGAAGAATGCAACGTCAAAATATTGGACTCAAATAATGACAACACATCAAGCAAAAGAGAAGATGAAAACTCAACTATGGAAGAAGAATACCCAAAAGATGTCAAAGGAACCTTAGGTTTAAATCTTGCCTCATCTCATAGCAATGTAAGAAAATTAAAATCTTATGTTTTTGTAACAAATTCTATTTCTACACTACATATTCTTGAAATTCCTAAACGTAGAATTAAAAACTTGAAAAAATGCTAATTTCAAACTACGTTTAAAAAATAAAACTTTAAAAGCAAATGCTAATTAAGTAAAATTAAATATTGATGTGTTAAATTTTCTTTCATGCTCTTTAGTTGAAAATGCTAAACCTTGTTTTGAATATAATATTTTTATAGAAGAACTTAAATTTTTAGAAAAAAGTCTTTTAATTTCAAAAGAGCATAATGAAAAATTGATAAAAGAAAATGATGCTTTAATGGATAAATTAGAATCATTAAAAATAATTATTCAAAAGTTTTCGAGTAATAAAAAATCTCTTATTTATAGTTTATCAAATCATCAAAAGTCCAAGAGTTTAACTTCACATTATAAGAGTAGGTTTATAAGAAAGTGTGGAAATGAAAATCAACAAGTAAATATGAACTTTTTATCTAATGCCCATATTCACTCACTCTTTCATCATTCAATTCTTAAGAAAGACCATCACTTTTATAAACTCTACCATCACTTTTATAAACTCTTTAAGAAAGATTATTCTACAGCTCTTTATGATTATCAACATCATTCTATTTTGAAAAATAATATCAATAAACATAATTCCCAAACGAATTATTTTTCAACCAACTATCACCACAAAAATATGTCATATAATTATAATATGAATTTGAAAGATAATCAACTAAAGTATGAATGGAGACCCAAAATTAAAAATGAAACACTAACTTTACTTGTAAGGGCCCATTCATCAATATCTCCCCAAAAGCCAATACGATGTATTTGGGTACCAAAAGGAACCATCCCACTTGGACCCCTTTGAATACTTAAATCTCTCATTCATTAATATCTAATCATTTGCATGCAGTATAAATAATTAAAAATGAAATATAAATATTCTACTTCATGATATGCTTAATTTCTTTTTTCTTTTTATTTGTTTTTATTTTTGAGCCAACACGCTATGGTCACTTTATATATCATGGGATATGACTTACATGTATTAAGCCCAATGTTTAACAAATCAAAATGAATAAAATTGAATATAAAGTCATTTTTAAGTGACATAACGATCTTTTTTGTAATTATCCTTTTAAATCTATTACATATAAATGTCTTATATTAACATTATAAATTAAATGCTGAATTTGTTAAGTGATATTATCAAGACTAATGAAATTACTTTCAAAGATAGATTTAAATGGGCTACTATGGGTCTTAGGCTAAAATGGTAAAATGCGAAACTTATTATTTATTTGTCTATTTTCTTTGCTGCATATGATAACCCATATAATAAAAAATTGTAATCAAGAAAAATCAGAATAGAAAAATCTCAAAAACCATGTGTTTTAAACCAAAAATTGTAACTTTGTTGCTAACGCCAGGCGTTATCACTAACGCCGGCGGTAGCCTATTTTCCTGAAAATTCTGATTTCTCTAATTATTATTTTCTGAAAAATTATTTTGCTACTTTAATCATCATTATTGTTTGTGTGTATCTCATTATATTTAGACCTTACAATTAACTTGATATCAACAAGATGAAATCAAATAGAACAGTCACTTCGTTCTAGGTCCATAGATCAAAACTCTATGATTGAATACATGCAAACCAATTATATATATATACATATATCATATTTAGCATAATATTGCATCCAAATTTATTATCCTAGCATCGCCTATTAGTATATGCTCTATTTAGTGTCTATGTTAGGTTTATCGATATACTAACATGCTAAATTAAAAGTAGAAAATTGAAAGTTAAAATTCATAATAATTGTGCGGCTTTAAAATCTACAATTATTCTAAAACTCAAACAATACCAATAGTTTATGAATTGGTCCAAAGGATAAAATGCTTACTATGACCATGATCATTCATCCACATTATGTGTCTCACAATAGCGAGGGCATAAGATTGTGTGCATAAGAGACCTAGGCTTCATTTGGTTTAACGTTTTAGCCTGGTCCGTTTGGTTTAAACCGAGAAGTCACGACCTGCGTCATTTGTTTTTCTGCCTCGATTCGATCCGCCCCACGTTTCTCCCAGCTCAAAACATCGCGGGACAAAACCCAGGGTAATAGCTCCGGTTTATCTCGTTTGGAGGAGGAGAAAAAGGCGAAGCGCGCTAGGGCAGCCCCGTCGTCTCTCCCGATCGCCGCGAGGAGGAATCCATCCCGCCACATCTTCTCCGACTGTGCATCGTCTGTCCCGTTCGAGTCTCCGGAAGCATTGTCTCTCCCATTCGCCTCATCGAATATGCCTCATCCTCTTCGCCCGGGCTCGTCTTCGCCTCATCGTCTTTCTCCGACAGCAGGTACTTCACTTTCCTCCGTCATTTTTGCGCTCGGATGACATTAATGGTGGTGTGTTGGTTTTTATTTTCCTGCAATGGACATTGTGGTGTTTAATTATGTGAAGTGCAATTTATGAACTGGGCTTCACGGTGTGTGTATTCTGTGATGTGCAATGCACTATTATGTGTGTATGTGTTGATTTTCTTGTGAATGTTTATAATGTGTTTGTATGTGTGTTGATGAGTGTGTGTGTGTGTGTGTATATATATATGTTGATTTTTTGTGGATATGTGAGTGTGGATGTGATTGTTTTATGCATGTGTAGTTGAGTGAGTGTGTGCAGATGAGTGATGTGTGTGTATATGTGTTGATTTTTGTGTGGATATGTGTGTGGATGTGATTATTTTGTATGTGTTTATTTTTTGTGTATATGTGAGTGTGTTTATTTTTTTATGTATATGTGAGTGTGTGTTATGTGAGTCTGTGTGCATTTATGTTGATTTTTTGTGTATATGTGAGTGTGTTTGTGTATGTGTGTTTATTTTTTTGTGTATATGTGAGTGTGAATATGTGTGTGTGTTTGTGTGTGTGTGTGTGTGTGTGTGTGTGTGTGTGTGTTTAGTGTTGTTTTTGTGTGTGATAAGTTTGTGTGTGTGTATGTGTTTAGTGTTGTTTTATTGTGTGTTAAGTGTGTGTGTGTGTGTGTGTGTGATTATTTATGTTTGGTTGTATGTGATTGTGTGCGTGAATGTGTGTGTGAATGCGTTGATTTATTTTGTGTAGACTTACGAGTATATGATTATGTGTTTGCGCATGTGTGTGTGTGTAGTTTAGTGCATATGTGTGTATGTGATTGTGTATGTGAATGTGTGTGAGTATGTTGTGTGTGTGTGTTAAGTGTTTTTTGTATGTTAGGTGTGTTTATGTGTGTGTGAATGTGTATGAGTATGTTGTGTGTGTGTGTTAAGTGTTTTTTTTTTGTGTGTGTGTGTGTATGTGTGTTTAGTGTTGTTTTTTGTGTGTGTTAAGTTTGTGTGTGTGTGTGTGTATGTATGTGTTTAGTGTTGTTTTATTGTGTGTATGTGTGTGTATGTGTGTTTGTGTGTGATTATTTATGTTTGGTTGTATGTGATTGTGTGCGTGAATGTGTGTGTTAATGTGTATGCGAATGTGTTGATGTCTGGGGGTTTATACTTTGTAGCTAGAAAATCTGGCCTAATAATCTTTTCCGCCAAAGATAAAATTGTTCATTTAAATTTTTTTGTCAAAGATAAAATTGTTCATTTGGTTTTATTTTTTCTGTGTATTGTATATGTTGTGTTGACTGTTTGTGTATGTTGTGTTAAGTGTTGTTCATTATTTGGTTTTATTTTTTCGTACATACAGTCATTATGGGTAAACATAAAGAAGGTGGTGTTAGCGCAAATTGGGAGGCCAACGATGTTATAATTTTTTGTGACTTGTACTTGAAAGAAATAGAGTTGGGTAATCGCTCAACCACACACTTTAGCAGGGATGAGTGAGCAAACCTAACAACAAATTTATTTGCTCGCACGGGAAAGATGTATGATCGAAATCAAATGAAGAACAAGTGGGATCAACTAAAGAAAGATTGGAAATTATGGAGAGAGCTAAAGGGTCGTGAGACGATTTTGGGCTGGGATCCAATTCGCAAAATTATTGCCGCTTCAGAAGATTGGTGGAAAGAACGCCTCGTGGTATGTATTTTTTGCAAAGATTTTTGTTTTTCTTGTAAATATTTTTTGCGGCCTGTTAAAACATATTTATTAATTTTATCCCAGGTTGTTCCGACGGCAAGAAAGTTTCAGTTCGCTGGCATATCCCCTGATTTAGAAGAGAAGTTATTTATGATGTTCAGTCAGGTCGTGGCTACATGAGATATTGCTTGGGCTCTCAATTCAAGAAATTTTGAGCACGAGTCAATTAACGAATATGACATGCTTGCTGAAGATGACATGCAGAACATGAACGAGACACCTTCTTCTGCTGATGTAAGGAATAAACGGACGGCTAAGGGAAAAAGCAAGAATCGAGATAATAAGAAGGCAAGGAGTTCGGCGATGGAAGACATAGCTGAAACATCACGCATTATTGGGAAGGGCATGTTGGAGCCTCCTCGCATTCAGATATCTTCATCGTTGTACACCATTCCTGAGACTGTTTCTGTAAGACCCTCTTTTTTTTTTTGCAAAATCCACCGGGTCTTAGGCCCAGAACCGCCGCTTTGCGGTGACACCCTCACTCGGGAAGGTCGCCACCACAAAACGCCGATTCTGCCGGCCAAATCGATCACAAGAAAAGTTCTTAAAAGAGAGACAAGTCCACAGAATCACATGAATTATAAACCTTAAAGGTAAATGTCCACATATATTAACTGAATAAAAGGTAGCAAGGTTACAATAATAAAAGGGGCTCTTGCCCTGTACATCATTTCCTCACTACAAGATCACTCGCGGAAGCTAACTCCTAAGCAAAACTAAAGCTAATCGTCACCGACACTGAAACCGGAGCACTCTGACCTGACTGACCCATCCCTGCAGACTCCGGGCTCCAATGGTGCTGCAACACTGGATGCTTCTTCTCTTTTAACCTGCGGTTGCTGCCTCGCAGTCCACGTTTACGTCTTCGCCATTGGCCTCCTGGTCGCTGTACTGGAGGGGTTCCACTCATCAAGGGGCATCTGACTCGAGTATGTCCCGGCTGGTGACAATGGTAGCATGGCCGTGGGGTCCACCATGTCGGATCCTGCTGTACCTGTTTCTTGAAGGTTGCTGCGTCTCCTCGAACTCCTAAAATGATATGGTCCACCGACCGTCAGTCAAAATGACTCAGCCAATTCCCCACCCCTCCCCCAATGGCTCCTAGGCACCGTGCGGGAGGATGAAGCGGAGGACAGCAAGGGGTAAAAACAAGAGCAGGTGACGGCGGAACTAGAGCTACACAGGTGTATACATATATATGAAGCATGGCAACAAGTATATAAAGAACAGTAAGCAGCAAATAAAGTAATATAAAAGTAACCATTGATTTATAGGAATGCCCATACAAACCTATAGACCAAGGGGTCGTTTAGCAGGGCCTACCGTATAAGAAGTCCCATAACCGACTTATACGTTAGGGATAGGTTGAATGCAATGTTTATGCTATGACATGCAAGTATGCTGTTATGCTATGATCATACAAGTGCAACTCACACACTACGACTCTATGCGCATAGACCTTTAGTTCCCCCTTTTTGGAGCGAGCTAGACTCCCAGGATACTCCCGTAGTGGCAAACGGAAGCGGTGGGTTGGGCCCCGCCCACCTCTAGGTTGGTATTCACACTACCCAACCTAGACCTATTGTACGCCTCCACTATACCCGCGGAGCGTCTGCGTACTCTTGCTGACTGGACCGCCAGACTATCAAGGCTAAGTGTAAAACCACACTCGCCGAGTCAACGTATTGACGTCGGTGTGAACGACCGTCCAATACCGAAGACCCACCACCTTCAGTGCACATGCAACATGTTCTACTTCCTATCTCTGAGCCATGAGTTCCCCGGGCTAACCCGCCCGCCATCAATAACCTTCCGAGCCAAAAGCTCCCCGGGCTAACCTGCCCGTCATCAATAACCTTCCGAGCCATAAGCTCACCAGACTAACCAGTCTGCTGCAACAGCCACCGAGCCCACCGCTCGGACAACCAATCCAACTAAACTTCCGAAACCACAGGGTGTAGATGAGTGTGTTATTAGTTAATCTTGTACCATGTCTTACTCCTATGAGTTAGGGTTAATCTTGGCCTTCCCGAGGGTTACCCTGTGAGGGGCTCGCTACGGTACTAGGAACTACAATGGGTTGACACCCCAAAGTTCCCATTCCCAAGACACTTAATAATGTTGGTTGCTACCCGTAAGAAAACCCCTTTAATACTTTTACCCGAATTAAACCTAAGGGCTTTTAGGTCCTAATAGACAAAGGATGATCTTTCGTCATCCACAGGACGACCCACCCCAAGGGAGACACCCCACCATCCCAGAACTCATCAACCTTAAATCTCTCCAAGGGTCCTCTCATACCATACAATCACCATTCAATTCCCACATCTCCGATCAATGTATCCCAAATTGGCCTGTAACTCCAAAACTGCCAATTTACTAAACGCAGACCACCCTTAACGTTTTGATCCTCATGAAGGGAGGTACTCTAAATACTCAACTCCATGACCTACTGGATTTATTGGGAGTCCATGCTACTTAAATCAGATCAAATCCAGGGTTTCCTAATTTTCCCCATAATATTAATATTTTTAAACAATTTCTCAAAGGGCAATTTTCTCAAGTTTGAACTACAAGTGCACTTTTCTGACTCCCAGTGCCTACCCCAATTTTTACATAAATCATGAGTACCTAAATATCAGTAGGTATAAACTTGTAGGAAAAACCAGCAAGATTTACTATTTTTAAAAATTCCAAAACTCATTTATTTCCAATAAATTCCAAAGGAGGTACCCTCATATGGACTCTCAACCTTATGCAAATTCATACAGTAGTGAATCATACTAAAATATTCAGGTCTACCAAGTTTGACCACATAACACAGAGGTTACATTTGTAATTTCCTCAATGGATATATTTGTAAATAATTCCAAAATGAACTAGAGATACCAAAAATATTGATCCATAAATTATGAGAAAATTACAGTGGGTACATATTGGTATGAAAATACAACCAGCAAAGTTTCATGTCATTACAGAGAACTAACACCCTAAATTCAATCATCCCAAAAATTGCCAACAATGTGAAATATTACAATTTGGACCTCCAAAAGTTTTCTCCTGGTCTAACCAAATCTTCCAGAGATTTATAACATTAAAACTAAGTTTATGACAGAAGATGGTAAATCAATAAGTACTGTTTCTTCCTAAAACCCCAAACCCTAATTATTTACAAATCTACCCAAGGGTTTATTACTTAGGATTTGCAACTCCAAATCCCTCCAATTTCTCACAGTAGCATTCTCTGGTCACCAAGACCACCTCCCCAAAATTTCAAGTCAAATCTTTAAGGTTTGACCGCTCTTCCTTCATTAACCTCTAATTGCACCCCATTAGGGTTTAGCCTAGGGTTAGGATCTAAATTTCTCCAATGGCTCTAGTAGGAACTCCAGAGATTTAAAACATCAAAATTAAGAGGGTGACAGAAGATGATTAACCACAAGGTAATATTTCTTCCTAGAACCCAAAAACTTAAATATTTACAAATCTACCCAAGGGTTTATTA
This sequence comes from Dactylorhiza incarnata, assembly GCA_033032865.1. Lineage (NCBI taxonomy): Eukaryota > Viridiplantae > Streptophyta > Magnoliopsida > Asparagales > Orchidaceae > Dactylorhiza > Dactylorhiza incarnata. Next base: position 1,602,242 of record JAWHQI010000123.1, on the reverse strand, counting down.
CCTAGGTTTGACAACTCCAACCCTCTTCAAATTCACAAGGGAGGCTCCTCTGGTCACTATGACCTTCCCTCCAAAACTTTAGGTCAAAACATTAGGGTTTGACCCTACTTCCTTCATTAGCCTCTAATTGCACCCCATTAGGGTTTAGCCTAGGGTTAGGATCTAAATTTCTCCAATGGCTCTAGTAGGAACTCCAGAGATTTAAAACATCAAAAGTAAGAGGGTGACAGAAGATGATTAACCACAAGGTAATATTTCTTCCTAGAACCCAAAAACTTAAATATTTACAAATATACCCAAGGGTTTATTACCTAGGTTTGACAACTCCAACCCTCTTCAAATTCACAAGGGAGGCTCCTCTGGTCACTATGACCTTCGCTCCAAAACTTTAGGTCAAAACATTAGGGTTTGACCCTACTTCCTTCATTAGCCTCTAATTGCACCCCATTAGGGTTTAACCTAGGGTTAGGGTCAAAACTTCACCAACTCCACTCAAACTTCTTGTGAGGGTATTATATCACTTATAACACTCAGAGGAGTTCAACACACCCCTCTCCAAGGACAAACTCCCCTATGTCCTTCACAAACCCTAAATGGCTCCATACACCTCACCATTAGGGCTTAAGGGCACACTAAGCCCTAACTCATCCAAAGCTACTCCTTGGGGTGTCTCCTACCTTCCTAGGCTGTGACCAAGGTCACCCCAACAATCAGTGGGATGAAAGCCCCTCCACACTCCAAAGTTAGCTTAGGTTTACTTTTGCCCTAAACCTAACCTTTAAGCAAACTATTCTCAAGAGGACTCCCTACCTTGCCCAAGTCCATACTACTTACTATACTGACCATGGGTCAGTAAAAGATCACCCAAGATCCTACCAACATTTGGTGAGGAGTGGGATTCCAATGGGTACCTATTTGGGGTGCAAATAGCAATTTATCCCCTTTGTGGTTTACTAGGGCAAACCTCCTCCAATGGCCACCAAATTTGGACTAGAGGTTGGCATGGGGGAGGGTGAGGTGCACCCCAAATATGAAGCCATTTGGCTTTGAGGAAGAGTGGGGGCACTCACCCAAAGTTTTGCCTAAACCTAGGGAGCCTAAGGTTGTTTTGGTGAATTACCCCACCAAAACAACTCCATAAATCATGATATTTTAACCACTGCCTATACATACCCCCTAAGACCACCCATCCAAGTTTGGAAGGGTCTTGAGGTGTTTAGGGCACCTAATTAGATTAAACTAGGATTATTGAACTTTCCCAAAAATTATGGGGAAAACTTCTCCAATCCTTCTGATCTTTGGACATAACCTAGGTAAGCCTAAGACTAGACTACACCCCAAAAATCAAGTCATTTGGAGTTCTATAATGGTGTGGGCATCAAAAATAATCTCTGAATAGCCTTATGGACAGCCCCCACCAAAATGAGTGCTGTGCCCTAACCAGGACTCCAAATTGAGTGATTTCAATTTTGCATGAAACTAGACTCCAAGGGCTACAATTTCTATGTTGAGCACTTTTCCTAAATCAGCCTCTAACTATTTTTACCAGAATTAAATAGAAACTGCAATTTAATCACAGGAAATAAGAATTTATACTAAGGCATGCACGAATCTTGGCGCAAATCGGACCGCGCCTGGTCGTCTTCTTCCTCTGGCCAACGGCCAGGATCGCCCGCGCCTGGGCCGCCTTGATCCCCGTTTTCCCGGCCACCTAGGCGCCGCCCCGGCCGGCCAATGCCACCACCACCTTCACTGAGGTGGTGGCCGGCGAATCGAGGTGGTTGACCGACCGGAGGTGGCTGGAACAGGGCTTTAGGGTTGGAATTAAAAGCTCGGTTTCGAGCTTCTTGATCGGCCCGATTCAGAGCCGTTAGGGCTCGAACCTTGCCGCCGATGTAGGGGATCTACCCACTGAGGAAAGGAGGAAGAAATGGACCTGTCTTGGGGTCGGTTTGCTGCTCCGATCCTTGGTTCACCATGGGTGGCCGACAAGCTTGAGGTTCTCACTCAAATTCTGCACAGAGGGCTCGAAATAATCGGGAAGGAGAGGGGTTTCACTCCTCTCTCCTTTATGAAGCTGATGAGAGGACCAATTTAATGTGAGGAGAGCTCTAACTCCAAAAGCCATTAATGGGCTTTTGGTATTCCTATGGCCGACCACAATGCATCCCCCCTGCCATCAATCCCTCCTAGAAACTGTTGGAAACTCCTCCTCTCTCCTAGAGGAGATGAATGCAGACATTAATGGGGAGAATTGAGGGGGTTTCACCTTCCTCCATTGATGGCCTCATCTTTCTCTCTCCTCCACATAGGATTTTCTCTCTCCTATTCATCAAGGCCGACTCATTTCTCTCTCCTGGGTTAATGCTAGCCTACAAGGCTGGTCAAATGGTTAATTTGGGCTTAGCCCAAATGGATTGGGCTAGGTTCAAGAGGTTTGACCTAATTTGGGCAAATTTGACTTTTGGTCCAATTGACCAATTGGGTGACCCTAGGATGGGGCTTTTGGGTCCATTGGACTCCAAATTAAGTTTAGAAACTATTGGTGGGGTCAATTTGGTCACATGAGTCTTGGTTGACCCAATTTAAGCTGATTTGACCAAAATAGGCTAAGTTGACTTTGGTCAAATTGAGCCCTAGGGTTGACCCAGCCAAGGGTCTTTTTGGTCCACTGGGTCCCCTATGACATGGTAGCACTATGGGTAGGGTCAATTTAATATGGTGATGGTCAATTAGGGCACTTTGTGAAGAATTGCCATTTTTGACCTAAAGGGGCATTTTGGTCAATTTGCACCATTGGGGGTCCCATGATGGGGCTTTTAGGCCCACTAGGTCTCTCATGATATTCTAGACCTATATGAGTGGTCAATTTGGCATGGTGAGGGTTAATTGACCCTAATTAGGCTACTTTGACCAATTTAGGGTTAGGGTTGACTTTGGTCAATTTGGCCTCTTTGGTTGACCCCAATGTGCCCTTGGTGCCCTAAGGGGACCCCTAAAGGGTTAGGGATACTATGGTGGGGCCAAATGGTTAAGATGAGGCCCTAAAATCCAACCCTAAGCTAGGTCACTAGAAATTGCTATTTGCAGTCCAATGCACTTTCAATCCTAATCTTGCCTAAGTTAAAGGGATTTCTACTCTACCAAGGCCTTGTCATGACCTTGTCAGGACAGATTCACCTGGGGGGTCTAGCTGTCTGGGGGATGTTACAAATCCCAATAAACAAAAAAAATAATTTCGTCCTCGAAATTCAGGTTAGGCTTGCGGGGTTTTCACCGCGAGTGACTGAACGTAACATCCCCTAAGAGTCAAAGTTATTCCTGGCTCGAAGAGCACCGACTATCTATGCCACACCATCCCTGGTGGCTCCAAGTTGTGCTCCTCCTGACCCTAAATAACCACATGTCTTAACCTCTGTAATCTTCTTGCGCCGCAAGACTCGCACCGTCGTATCATCTATCCTGACCGGGGTGACCTAGCTACCTTGGTCAATCAATCCTCGAACTTCCACTCTAACCTGGGCAGACTCTTATGCCTCTAAAGTTTTCTTCTCGCATTCAAATTCTTACTCCTTCAGGTACGTCCGAGTAATCAATCGTCTCCAATCTACAACTTTTCTGGTTCTTACTATTGATGGGACTAATCAAAATCGGCTAGCGTCCCAATCATCCTTAAATATTAATGGGGGTGCACCTGTGAACTTTTATGAGTATATGCTAACCAATCATGATGATAAGATGACTCTCAATCACTTTCTTCATGAAATTCTATTTATAACGACAAAATTTTGATACCTTGGGGTTTTTCACAATTCAATTTCATCAAGGAAATAATATCACGTTCATTTCTCCAAAGTCCTGTCACTTCCACTTATGCTAGTCTTGATCACTCTCAAATGGTCTTAAGCGAGATAAACTTAGATCATTCTTACCATAGTGAAATCAAACACTATAATCCAAATCTAACAAGTCATCGTCTAAGATCTCTGGTTATTTATCATCCAAGTTCACAAGGTATAAAGCTATTATTGTAGATAAAATTTTCTACCATGACAGAGCGTGATTTCTAACAAATCATAAGTTAATCACTTCCGAATTCCCCCACCCACAGGAGCTTTCAAATTTACTTACTACTTATAAGATCTACTTTCCGCTCTTAACTTCTATACATCAACATCCCTAATTGATTAATCCTGACGTCTTTACATTTCCAATGATTCAACTAAGGCCAAGTTGTTGTCCTGGTAATTCCTGCTGATCATCATTCCAAACATATTGTTACACCATCTCACCTTCTTCCAAGTAACATCGAGTAAGATCGACTTCAAAATCATAGTGTTCACGACATAAAATTTTTCTAACTTAAGTCTAAGGGAAAGCTAAGTCCGACCCTGACTTGCCCAATAAACAAAAGGTAAGCCCCAATAAACAAAGGACAAGCCCCCAATAAACAAAAGATTGGCCTTTATCTATCTTTGGGCGAAGTGTCTTCGATATCACCAAGTTATATTTATCCCAAGTATGCAAACAATTCTTAGGGCACAAATCCTTAAACTTGGGGTTCTATCTTGGGGCTCAATGGTGTATTCCACAACTTAGACTCTTCTAGGTACCTTCTACGACAACCTTATCAGGGTCAATATGTCACCCAATCCCAAACGGGTCCCTTCTGGACTTCAATTCTTATCCGACCCTCGGTGTTCGTCACAGTGGTTGTCTTAATATAATCTTGTCACAAATACGATGATTGAGCTTATGAGTCCCATACCATTCTGCTTATGTGCCAATTTCTTTCTCTAGCCTCTTTGGGGTATCCTCGTACCTTCACCAATAATTATACTTACGGTCTATTTCAGACTAGGTCATGGTATAAATTGTCCTAGTAAGTCACGTGTCCTAGTGGGGTTGAGTCTAACTTATTGACTAAAAGACTACCTAAAGAGATCTTTGTAGCTGGAGGTATTCCCTGCTGGGGGCAGGGTTCGCCACAGGCTACAAAAGAAAACTTGACACTCGTAAAGAGATTTGACTAAGAAGATTCAGTTAAAAGTGGACCTTTCTCAATGTGATTCCCATATGGGCACACCACTGCTTCCGCTGCTAGTTTGTCCTCAAACTAAGCTCGTGCGGGGTGGCCCAGGGTTTTGTGGACTTCTTTTCTTCGGATCGAGGTTTGCTCTGATACCACTTGTAAGACCCTCTTTTTTTTTTGCAAAATCCACCGGGTCTTAGGCCCAGAACCGCCGCTTTGCGGTGACACCCTCACTCGGGAAGGTCGCCACCACAAAACGCCGATTCTGCCGGCCAAATCGATCACAAGAAAAGTTCTTAAAAGAGAGACAAGTCCACAGAATCACATGAATTATAAACCTTAAAGGTAAATGTCCACATATATTAACTGAATAAAAGGTAGCAAGGTTACAATAATAAAAGGGGCTCTTGCCCTGTACATCATTTCCTCACTACAAGATCACTCGCGGAAGCTAACTCCTAAGCAAAACTAAAGCTAATCATCACCGACACTGAAACCGGAGCACTCTGACCTGACTGACCCATCCCTGCAGACTCCGGGCTCCAATGGTGCTGCAACACTGGATGCTTCTTCTCTTTTAACCTGCGGTTGCTGCCTCGCAGTCCACGTTTACGTCTTCGCCATTGGCCTCCTGGTCGCTGTACTGGAGGGGTTCCACTCATCAAGGGGCATCTGACTCGAGTATGTCCCGGCTGGTGACAATGGTAGCATGGCCGTGGGGTCCACCATGTCGGATCCTGCTGTACCTGTTTCTTGAAGGTTGCTGCGTCTCCTCGAACTCCTAAAATGATATGGTCCACCGACCGTCAGTCAAAATGACTCAGCCAATTCCCCACCCCTCCCCCAATGGCTCCTAGGCACCGTGCGGGAGGATGAAGCGGAGGACAGCAAGGGGTAAAAACAAGAGCAGGTGACGGCGGAACTAGAGCTACACAGGTGTATACATATATATGAAGCATGGCAACAAGTATATAAAGAACAGTAAGCAGCAAATAAAGTAATATAAAAGTAACCATTGATTTATAGGAATGCCCATACAAACCTATAGACCAAGGGGTCGTTTAGCAGGGCCTACCGTATAAGAAGTCCCATAACCGACTTATACGTTAGGGATAGGTTGAATGCAATGTTTATGCTATGACATGCAAGTATGCTGTTATGCTATGATCATACAAGTGCAACTCACACACTACGACTCTATGCGCATAGACCTTTAGTTCCCCCTTTTTGGAGCGAGCTAGACTCCCAGGATACTCCCGTAGTGGCAAACGGAAGCGGTGGGTTGGGCCCCGCCCACCTCTAGGTTGGTATTCACACTACCCAACCTAGACCTATTGTACGCCTCCACTATACCCGCGGAGCGTCTGCGTACTCTTGCTGACTGGACCGCCAGACTATCAAGGCTAAGTGTAAAACCACACTCGCCGAGTCAACGTATTGACGTCGGTGTGAACGACCGTCCAATACCGAAGACCCACCACCTTCAGTGCACATGCAACATGTTCTACTTCCTATCTCTGAGCCATGAGTTCCCCGGGCTAACCCGCCCGCCATCAATAACCTTCCGAGCCAAAAGCTCCCCGGGCTAACCTGCCCGTCATCAATAACCTTCCGAGCCATAAGCTCACCAGACTAACCAGTCTGCTGCAACAGCCACCGAGCCCACCGCTCGGACAACCAATCCAACTAAACTTCCGAAACCACATGGTGTAGATGAGTGTGTTATTAGTTAATCTTGTACCATGTCTTACTCCTATGAGTTAGGGTTAATCTTGGCCTTCCCGAGGGTTACCCTGTGAGGGGCTCGCTACGGTACTAGGAACTACAATGGGTTGACACCCCAAAGTTCCCATTCCCAAGACACTTAATAATGTTGGTTGCTACCCGTAAGAAAACCCCTTTAATACTTTTACCCGAATTAAACCTAAGGGCTTTTAGGTCCTAATAGACAAAGGATGATCTTTCGTCATCCACAGGACGACCCACCCCAAGGGAGACACCCCACCATCCCAGAACTCATCAACCTTAAATCTCTCCAAGGGTCCTCTCATACCATACAATCACCATTCAATTCCCACATCTCCGATCAATGTATCCCAAATTGGCCTGTAACTCCAAAACTGCCAATTTACTAAACGCAGACCACCCTTAACGTTTTGATCCTCATGAAGGGAGGTACTCTAAATACTCAACTCCATGACCTACTGGATTTATTGGGAGTCCATGCTACTTAAATCAGATCAAATCCAGGGTTTCCTAATTTTCCCCATAATATTAATATTTTTAAACAATTTCTCAAAGGGCAATTTTCTCAAGTTTGAACTACAAGTGCACTTTTCTGACTCCCAGTGCCTACCCCAATTTTTACATAAATCATGAGTACCTAAATATCAGTAGGTATAAACTTGTAGGAAAAACCAGCAAGATTCACTATTTTTAAAAATTCCAAAACTCATTTATTTCCAATAAATTCCAAAGGAGGTACCCTCATATGGACTCTCAACCTTATGTAAATTCATACAGTAGTGAATCATACTAAAATATTCAGGTCTACCAAGTTTGACCACATAACACAGAGGTTACATTTGTAATTTCCTCAATGGATATATTTGTAAATAATTCCAAAATGAACTAGAGATACCAAAACTATTGATCCATAAATTATGAGAAAATTACAGTGGGTACATATTGGTATGAAAATACAACCAGCAAAGTTTCATGTCATTACAGAGAACTAACACCCTAAATTCAATCATCCCAAAAATTGCCAACAATGTGAAATATTACAATTTGGACCTCCAAAAGTTTTCTCCTGGTCTAACCAAATCTTCCAGAGATTTATAACATTAAAACTAAGTTTATGACAGAAGATGGTAAATCAATAAGTACTGTTTCTTCCTAAAACCCCAAACCCTAATTATTTACAAATCTACCCAAGGGTTTATTACTTAGGATTTGCAACTCCAAATCCCTCCAATTTCTCACAGTAGCATTTTCTGGTCACCAAGACCACCTACCCAAAATTTCAAGTCAAACCTTTAAGGTTTGACCCCTCTTCCTTAATTAACCTCTAATTGCACCCCATTAGGGTTTAGCCTAGGGTTAGGATCTAAATTTCTCCAATGGCTCTAGTAGGAACTCCAGAGATTTAAAACATCAAAATTAAGAGGGTGACAGAAGATGATTAACCACAAGGTAATATTGCTTCCTAGAACCCAAAAACTTAAATATTTACAAATCTACCCAAGGGTTTATTACCTAGGTTTGACAACTCCAACCCTCTTCAAATTCACAAGGGAGGCTCCTCTGGTCACTATGACCTTCCCTCCAAAACTTTAGGTCAAAACATTAGGGTTTGACCCTACTTCCTTCATTAGCCTCTAATTGCACCCCATTAGGGTTTAGCCTAGGGTTAGGATCTAAATTTCTCCAATGGCTCTAGTAGGAACTCCAGAGATTTAAAACATCAAAATTAAGAGGGTGACAGAAGATGATTAACCACAAGGTAATATTTCTTCCTAGAACCCAAAAACTTAAATATTTACAAATCTACCCAAGGGTTTATTACCTAGGTTTGACAACTCCAACCCTCTTCAAATTCACAAGGGAGGCTCCTCTGGTCACTATGACCTTCCCTCCAAAACTTTAGGTCAAAACATTAGGGTTTGACCCTACTTCCTTCATTAGCCTCTAATTGCACCCCATTAGGGTTTAACCTAGGGTTAGAGTCAAAACTTCACCAACTCCACTCAAACTTCTTGTGAGGGTATTATATCACTTATAACACTCAGAGGAGTTCAACACACCCCTCTCCAAGGGCAAACTCCCCTATGTCCTTCACAAACCCTAAATGGCTCCATACACCTCACCATTAGGGCTTAAGGGCACACTAAGCCCTAACTCATCCAAAGCTACTCCTTGGGGTGTCTCCTACCTTCCTAGGCTGTGACCAAGGTCACCCCAACAATCAGTGGGAGGAAAGCCCCTCCACACTCCAAAGTTAGCTTAGGTTTACTTTTGCCCTAAACCTAACCTTTAAGCAAACTATTCTCAAGAGGACTCCCTACCTTGCCCAAGTCCATACTACTTACTATACTGACCATGGGTCAGTAAAAGATCACCCAAGATCCTACCAACATTTGGTGAGGAGTGGGATTCCAATGGGTACCTATTTGGGGTGCAAATAGCAATTTATCCCCTTTGTGGTTTACTAGGGCAAACCTCCTCCAATGGCCACCAAATTTGGACTAGAGGTTGGCATGGGGGAGGGTGAGGTGCACCCCAAATATGAAGCCATTTGGCTTTGAGGAAGAGTGGGGGCACTCACCCAAAGTTTTGCCTAAACCTAGGGAGCCTAAGGTTGTTTTGGTGAATTACCCCACCAAAACAACTCCATAAATCATGATATTTTAACCAGGGCCTATACATACCCCCTAAGACCACCCATCCAAGTTTGGAAGGGTCTTGAGGTGTTTAGGGCACCTAATTAGATTAAACTAGGATTATTGAACTTTCCCAAAAATTATGGGGAAAACTTCTCCAATCCTTCTGATCTTTGGACATAACCTAGGTAAGCCTAAGACTAGACTACACCCCAAAAATCAAGTCATTTGGAGTTCTATAATGGTGTGGGCATCAAAAATAATCTCTGAATAGCCTTATGGACAGCCCCCACCAAAATGAGTGTTGTGCCCTAACCAGGACTCCAAATTGAGTGATTTCAATTTTGCATGAAACTAGACTCCAAGGGCTACAATTTCTATGTTGAGCACTTTTCCTAAATCAGCCTCTAACTATTTTTACCAGAATTAAATAGAAACTGCAATTTAATCACAGGAAATAAGAATTTATACTAAGGCATGCACGAATCTTGGCGCAAATCGGACCGCGCCTGGTCGTCTTCTTCCTCTGGCCAACGGCCAGGATCGCCCGCGCCTGGGCCGCCTTGATCCCCGTTTTCCCGGCCACCTAGGCGCCGCCCCGGCCGGCCAATGCCACCACCACCTTCACTGAGGTGGTGGCCGGCGAATCGAGGTGGTTGACCGACCGGAGGTGGCCGGAACAGGGCTTTAGGGTTGGAATTAAAAGCTCGGTTTCGAGCTTCTTGATCGGCCCGATTCAGAGCCGTTAGGGCTCGAACCTTGCCGCCGATGTAGGTGATCTACCCACTGAGGAAAGGAGGAAGAAATGGACCTGTCTTGGGGTCGGTTTGCTGCTCCGATCCTTGGTTCACCATAGGTGGCCGACAAGCTTGAGGTTCTCACTCAAATTCTGCACAGAGGGCTCGAAATAATCGGGAAGGAGAGGTGTTTCACTCCTCTCTCCTTTATGAAGCTGATGGGAGGACCAATTTAATGTGAGGAGAGCTCTAACTCCAAAAGCCATTAATGGGCTTTTGGTATTCCTATGGCCGACCACAATGCATCCCCCCCTGCCATCAATCCCTCCTAGAAACTGTTGGAAACTCCTCCTCTCTCCTAGAGGAGATGAATGCAGACATTAATGGGGAGAATTGAGGGGGGTTTCACCTTCCTCCATTGATGGCCTCATCTTTCTCTCTCCTCCACATAGGATTTTCTCTCTCCTATTCATCAAGGCCGACTCATTTCTCTCTCCTGGGTTAATGCTAGCCTACAAGGCTGGTCAAATGGTTAATTTGGGCTTAGCCCAAATGGATTGGGCTAGGTTCAAGAGGTTTGACCTAATTTGGGCAAATTTGACTTTTGGTCCAATTGACCAATTGGGTGACCCTAGGATGGGGCTTTTGGGTCCATTGGACTCCAAATTAAGTTTAGAAACTATTGGTGGGGTCAATTTGGTCACATGAGTCTTGGTTGACCCAATTTAAGCTGATTTGACCAAAACAGGCTAAGTTGACTTTGGTCAAATTGAGCCCTAGGGTTTACCCAGCCAAGGGGCTTTTTGGTCCACTGGGTCCCCTATGACATGGTAGCACTATGGGTAGGGTCAATTTAATATGGTGATGGTCAATTAGGGCACTTTGTGAAGAATTGCCATTTTTGACCTAAAGGGGCATTTTGGTCAATTTGCACCATTGGGGTCCCATGATGGGGCTTTTAGGCCCACTAGGTCTCTCATGATATTCTAGACCTAGATGAGTGGTCAATTTGGCATGGTGAGGGTTAATTGACCCTAATTAGGCTACTTTGACCAATTTAGGGTTAGGGTTGACTTTGGTCAATTTGGCCTCTTTGGTTGACCCCAAAGTGCCCTTGGTGCCCTAAGGGGACCCCTAAAGGGTTAGGGATACTATGGTGGGGCCAAATGGTTAAGATGAGGCCCTAAAATCCAACCCTAAGCTAGGTCACTAGAAATTGCTATTTGCAGTCCAAGGCACTTTCAATCCTAATCTTGCCTAAGTTAAAGGGATTTCTACTCTACCAAGGCCTTGTCATGACCTTGTCAGGACAGATTCACCTGGGGGGTCTAGCTGTCTGGGGGATGTTACAGTTTCAGAGCTCGAGACTATTACAGAGGTTATGGATGATTCGAACTTGGACTTATACCACTACTGCCTCATGTTTCCGAGGCAGAAACATAATCGAGAAACTTTTATGAGCATTCGGCGGGATCGACGTCTAACATGGCTGAATGATTGTTTTGACAAAAAAATAGAGTAGTTGGTTCTATATTTTTCATGTGGTCGGATCAGACACCTTTAATTTTTATGTTGATGTTTATCTATGTTTGTTTTTTTCTGTGATTTACTTGCCTAGTTGTTGAATATTTTTACGCAATGTTGGACATTTATAACACTGGAGTTATATTACTATGTTGGATATATACATTATTTAGAAATAATGTAGTGTACTTGTCGCAAGTTTACAATGTCCTCTTCAGATCATAACAGTTCCGATGAGGAGACTCAGCAGCAAGTAGCCGGCTGGTTTTATCGTAATAGAGCACTCAGTGACCAACAATTTTTTTAGCAGCAAGCAGACAGTTAACCGGCTTTAGTGTGGTTTCTCCAATACACCTTGCATGACATCAAGCCAAACATGGACTAGGTGGATTGGTAAACTACTCGATGGACACCCTTTAAGATTTTTCAGCGCGTTTAGAATGTCCAAGGTAATATTTGCAGATTTACTTACACTCCCCACACAACAATATGGATTGCAAGAATCCAGGAGAACTCTACCACGAGAAGTGCTCGCAGTTACATTGCATATCTTAGGTCATAATATACCAATGCAAATTGCAGACAAACGATTCCAGCACTCCACAAAAACTATAAGTAGATTTTTTGCAAAGGGTATCACCGCTATAAAGAGATTATCTTTTGATGTCATCACCCATGTAGACCACCTTTTCGAGTTTTCGATGATATTCCCCCCTCCCAATATTGAATGACGCTCGATACATGCCGTTCTTTAAAGACTGTGTTGGAGCTGTTGATGGGACATATGTGGATGCTTGAGTTCCTGTTGATCAACAAGCTTCCTACATTGGTTGATATGACACAACAACACAGAATGTTATGACGGTTTGTGATTTCAATATGTGTTTCACCTTCGCATTAGCAGGTTGGGAGGGCTCTACCCATGATAGTCGTATATTTCAGTGTGCTCTTATGAACCCCAGTTACAATTTCTCGTATCCGCCACCTGGTTAGCCTTTCACTTCTTGAGACCCTTTTTTAAAGAAATTTGTAAGGTTATTAGTTATGATCGCTATTACTCGCACATAGATTGCAATGTATAATTTTGCAGGCAAATATTACGTAGTAGATGCCGGATATCCACTACAACGCGGTTTTCTAAAATCATATTCAGGTATACGGTATCATTTACTAGATTTTAGAAGGGGCAATAGGCCTATACAAGGGCGCCGGGAAATATTCAACCAGGCTTACTCGTCCTTGCACAGCGTCATAGAACGTTCATTCAAAGTATGGAAAAAGGTGAAAAATACTTAGAGACACGTCGCCATACAGTTTGACAAAGCAACGAGACATTGTGATAACAACAATGACTTTGCATAATTATATTCGCAGACACCCATCTCGCTCAGACACTCATTTTCGTGCTTGATATGAAGACGAGCATTTCATTTACCCGACGGGCCTTCAGAGAAGAACATGACAGAGTAATGAAAGCTCAAGTGGAGATTCGAGTAGGGGCGGATGAGATGGTGGCATTGCGTGGCTCCATTGCCGATCAACTACACCGAGCTTGAACGTGTTAGCAGTATCTGCATAGTCGCTCGTCGGATATTTCGAGTTTTCAATATTTTGAGTTTTACAAGTATTTTGGAGTTTTTTGAGTTCCTGTATGTGTTTGAACCGAGCCTCACGATCACAACCACCACTGGAAGTTAATTATAAAAAAATTATTTCTTTCCAAATAATTATTTCCAAAAAATTTATCTACAAATAGTCTTCGAAAATAATTTAAAAAAATCTTTAATAAAAAAATTTATAATAAAAAATATTTACGAAACGCCATCGCAGTTTTGCCAAATGGTTCTCTGTTTTAAACAGCTCTGCAAACACAGAGTAACCAAACAGAACTCCATTTCCAGCAACAAGTTTTCAACAGCTCCATTTACAAACCTGCATTTACAACAACTCCTTTTACAACCGCAACCGCTCAACCAAATGAAACCCCAACCTCTGAGTCATTTCTTATCCTTAACCGGGGAGGGTTTCAGTAGAGCCTTGCGAGGCATTGAGGGGAAAGAGTGCTAGGTTGAGCATTGTCTTTTGTATGCAAATGAGATTAACATCCCAACCTACGACATGTATGCAGCTCCTCATGCTCATCCATCACTTAGTACGAGGCTAGGGTGTAGACACATAGCTAGGGTATCTTGATCTCAGACAAATTAATATTATATACATTGCATGAATATTATTTCACTATTTACGATCATTCAATCATACATATTTTTATGCAAACATGCTACCTCATGTTTTTCATACTATATACTCTCTGGACCTTCATGGTTTTGAAAAACATAAGTATTTATTTTTGAAGAACTATTTTTTACACCTTAGGCAAATTTCTTAAATTCGTAACTTTTTCTTTATTATTCAAAACTCTTTGCGGTACTTGGTATCACTTATCTTAGAAAACATGAATCACGAAAAATCAGAACGAAAAATTATCAAAACACGTGTTTTCTAAGCAAAAGAAAAATTCTCCGCTGCTAGCGCCGAACGATAGCACTGGCGTTGGCGGTAACATAAAATTCATATTTTTTTTGCATTTTCTCTGACATAGAATATCATTTACTGATAGGCTTGTAAAGACTTCTATGTTTTTCAGAAAAATATTTAAATTTGAATACTTATAAATCAAATACAAAATTACAAAATAATTTCAAATAACAAATATTTTTTTCTTTTATGTGTGCTTATTGTTTTGTATTAATGTAAAACTTCGAATATTCATAAAAACTGATTGTTATTCTTTGGCATTGTCAAAGATGATAAATTATATCAATTAAAGATTAAATATAATGTTTAATTTAACGTTCAAGTTTATTAAAAACATTGTTTTGTATTTGTCATGTCTTGAAAATATTGTTATGTGCAATAAAATTGATTGTAGAAAACATGTGTAGAAATGCTTATCATGCCTCTAAGTACGAGTAATGTATTATGTTTGATAATGATTTATTCACTTACTTATTTTTGATAATCTACATATGTCTACAATCTTATACTTGCATGATTGTGTAGTGTAATACCATAAATAATTAAAATGCATAAATAGATTACCTACACAATATTGAATTGATTATTACAATTCTTTGTCTTTCATGCACTTATTCTTTAGAGAAATGTGGTTTAAAATAAAAATGCTATGTTTGCAAAACAAGTGAATTCGGAGTCCTTAGTCACTAAACAAAAAAGCAAATAATAAATGACAAGGAAAACTCCACCAAGCACTACTCACCATACCGATAAATCTTAGTGAGCATTGTGAGGTTGAGGACCTTGACTAAGAATTATAAAGTGTATTGTAGCAAACAATTTATACATCACGTCTCATAGTACACCGGATCACAAAAAAAATGTAAATAAAGCTAAAAAGTAAAAAAGTGACCCTCAAGCACTACTTTGCACCCTGATAAGTCTTAATAAGCTGTGTGTGCAAAGCACCTTGGTAGTTGTACTCTTTATTCATGCGCATTGAAATATTGTGGAAGTAATATTATATATGTATTTTAATGTTGTGTAATTTCATTATATATGTCATGTATTTTGATTGATTCACCTGCATACTTTATCAAAATACCATTTATACACATCATTATTGTTGTGGGTCGCTTAGGGCTCTTGGTAGACCGGTTTACTTGAACCACCTTGGCTTGAGAGCGAACCAAGCGCGCAAACAGTCAATTTGAGATTCGTTGATTGCATTGGGACTTTTTAGCGTGGAAAACCCGGAAAGGGTAAAAAACCACGTGGTCGGAGCTGTGGCGACCAAACTCCACTATCTTCTGGGGGGTTACAATTAGAGATTTAGAAGTCGAGCGCGACAGGCCGCTGCTCGTTACAATATCAGAGAGAGAGAGAGAGAGAACTTTCCGAGGGCGACAGGCCACCTCTCGGAAAAAGCTAAGTCTTTTCCTTCTGAGAACACCAGAGAACAAAAGTGAGACAGCCTTGTCCGCTTTCGTGGAGACGAAAGTGAGACAGCCTTGTCCGCTTTCGTGGAGACGAAAGTGAGAAAGCCTTGCCAGCTTTCGTGGGGACGAAAGTGAGAAAGCCTTGTCCGCTTTCGTGGAGACGAAAGTGAGAAAGCCTTGTCCGCTTTCGTGGAGACGAAAGTGAGAACCTTGTCCGCTTTCGTGAAGACGGCAAACTTCAAGTCCACGAAGGAGATCTTCAAGCGCCGAAGGAGAAATCCGTGGAAATCTTCCAGGAGCTCTCTCTAGGCATTCAGGCCGGATCCCTTTAAATGAAGCCTAGGGGGTCCTTTTATAGCTTTGGTCGGGGGTAGCCCGGTAATTTTGCCGTTGTAACCACCATAACCACCTGGGAGGACGAATCATATTTTCCGGTTCGGAGCCCACGAATCACCATTTTTCGTAAATGACCATCCTGCCCTTCGAGGAAAGGCGACAAGCTGTTCCTGAAAAGTGAGAAACTGAAAAGACAAAAAGTGAGCGAGCCGAGTCGGAAAGTGAGCGAGTCGGAAATGTGATAATGCTAGAAAGACAAAAAGTGAGACTGGTTTCTTCCACTCGACGTAAGAGGTTCGGTCCTGCGAAGCGCGTTGCTATCCCGGATGGCGAGAAGAACGTTAGTCCTGGTAGTGTTCAAGGGAGTGTAGTCCTGATGCTGGCGAGATCTTCGGTCTCGGCTGGGATTGTCGTGATGCTTGCTGTTCTTGTTGGGAATTGTCTGCGGCGACGACTCTTCTTTCTTCCTCTTCGAGCTCCCCTCGAACTGCCGGCGGTGTGCTTCGATTGCTTCGTCGGCGGCTATCTGAGCTTCAACCCGATGAACGAGGTCAGAGTAACTCGGTACGGTTTCTCTCATTAGGGCTGAGTAGAAACCACTTGGGCGGAGGCCTCCGAGGAAAACTCCTCGCAGGAGTTCGGGGTCGACTCCCGGAATCTGTCGAGCCTCAGAGGTGAAGCGTCGGAAAAAGTCCTTCAAAGTTTCTCCGTCGTTCTGGCGGATTTCTGAGAGATGGGAGGGATCTCGGAAAATCTTACGATTGGCTATGAACTGGTCCACGAATTGCTGCGTCATTTCTGCAAAGTTGTTGATGGCCCCATCTCGCAGGGAGTGGAACCAAATGCGTGCTTGTCCCTTCAAGGTTGCTGGGAACACTTGACAAAGGAGTTGATCGAGAGCACTGTAAATCCTCATGATGGTGGAGAAGTGATTGACATGTTCCAGGGGGTCGTCCGTTCCATCGAACGTTTCGATGTGGGGAATCTTGAAGCCGTTCGGAATTTGATTAGCCAATACTTGAGGTGATAGGGGGGAGCCGCGCTGTGCGGGACGGCGGACGAGAGTTGCGCGTCGTCCCGCTTGGGCGTACTCTTCTTCTATCATGTCGCGTATTTCCTCTCGCGTGGTTCTTTCCACTGCTCGGACGGGAGCATCTCTTCCTTGGCGGGGGTGACTGGGGTCAGCCTCCGGTCCTCTGACCGGCGGAGCAGGATGTGCAGAGCTTGCAGCGTCGGAGAAATCTTCAGAGACTTGATCTTCCCGAACGGCTCCCTCGACCGGAGAATGGTTCGGAACTGGGGGCGGCAGAGCGTTTGATGCTGGAGGCTGAATGAGAACTCGAGGTGCTCCTAGGTTTCTCACGAGGGTCAGCATCTCGGCTTGTTGCTCTTCCATTTGCCGAATGCTACCTTCCAGAACCGTCGCAGGCGTAAGCACTGCCTCTTCTGCGAGAGGCGCGTTGATAAGCGAGTGGGAGGGAGCTGGGTCGATGCGTCCTTCCGGCATTGATCCTTCAGTAGTGCGAGCACTCTTCCTTGCCATTGCAGTTGGCCTTCAAAGAGTTTTGGGAATGTTCCCACAGACGGCGCCAAACTATTGCGGGTCGCTTAGGGCTCTTGGTAGACCGGTTTACTTGAACCACCTTAGCTCGAGAGCGAACCAAGCGCGCAAACAGTCAATTTGAGATTCGTTGATTACACTGGGACTTTTTAGCGTGGAAAACCCGGAAAGGGTAAAAAATCACGTGGTCGGAGCTGTGCCGACCAAACTTCCACTATCTTCTGGGGGGTTACAATTAGAGATTTAGAAGTCGAGCGCGACAGGCCGCTGCTCGTTATAATATCAGAGAGAGATAGAGAACGTTCCGAGGGCGACAGACCACCTCTCAGAAAAAGCTAAGTCTTTTCCTTCTGAGAACGGCAGAGAACGAAAGTGAGACAACCTTGTCCGCTTTCGTGGAGACGAAAGTGAGACAGCCTTGTCCGCTTTCGTGGAGACGAAAGTGAGAAAGCCTTGCCCGCTTTCGTGGGGACGAAAGTGAGAAAGCCTTGTCCGCTTTCTTGGAGACGAAAGTGAGAAAGCCTTGCCCGCCTTCGTGGAGACGAAAGTGAGAACCTTGTCCGCTTTCGTGAAGACGGCAAACTTCAAGTCCACGAAGGAGATCTTCAGGCGCCGAAGGAGAAATCCGTGGAAATCTTTCAGGAGCTCTCTCTAGGCATTCAGGCCGGATCCCTTCAAATAAAGCCTAGGGGGTCCTTTTATAGCTTTGGCCGGGGGTAGCCCGGTAATTTTGCCGTTGTAACCAGCATAACCACCTGGGAGGACGAATCATATTTTCCGGTTCGGAGCCCACGGATCACCATTTTTCGTAAATGATCATCCTGCCCTTCGAGGAAAAGCGACAAGCTGTTCCTGAAAAGTGAGAAACTGAAAAGACAAAAAGTGAGCGAGCCGAGTCGGAAAAGTGAGCAAGTCGGAAATGTGAGAATGCTAGAAAGACAAAAAGTGAGCGAGACGTTCTGAGCGAACGGTGGAACGGAGAGTCGCGCCCCCCAAGGAGAAAATGAACTCCGACCACACCCGACGAGGGGATGCGGTTTCGGCCGCATCCCCCGCGGAAAGAGGCTCGGCCGCATTCCCCCATGGGGGGTGCGGTTTGGCCGCACCCCCCATGGGGGGGGGGGGTGCGGTTTGGCCGCACCCCCCATGGGGGGGGGGGGTGCGGTTTGGCCGCACCCCCCTATGGGGGGTGCGGCCTGGCCGACCTGGCCGCACCCCACGTGAGTGGGGGGCGGGCTATCCGCACCCCACTTGGTGGGGTGCAGACGTACCTTGGTAGCGGGGCGCGGCTCCGTGCCCTTCCGGCGCCGTTTATGGTGCGATGCGTTTGCGCGATGGAGCCCCCACTTCCGCGATCATGGGCTTGACTGCTGGCCCCACCTCTCTTTAGCGGAGTTTTTTCTATACGCACCCCAATGCCTTTATGGATGTGTAACAATTATCCTTCATAAAACTTTTATTCATAAGAATTGGATCTTAATGCACATCTACTCAATTTTCTACAAACTTAAATAAATGCACTAGATAGCAAAGCATGACCGCTACAATGTTTATTTTTACTTGAAATGCAAATTAACTTACATTGTAGTTTCTATCTTTTCTTGATACTTTCAAATCATGCTTGCAATTTTATTACAAAATAGCATCTCTTGAAACTTTAATTCAAACATCTACAATTTAAGTTTCAAGAGACTAAATTCCATAAAGCGCCCTTAAAGGGGGTGAATAAGGGCTTTATGAAATTTAAATCTTATTTAATTTACATAAAACCCTTATTCACCTCCCTCTATGAGCGCCTAAAGATCCAATAGTAAAGATATATAAATGTTTGCAAGACTAAATTTATTACATTAATTAGTATGAATAATATAATTATATATTAATTAATATGAACAAAAGTATTTTATATAAAATATATTTCAATGTCATTTAAGTAGTCTAGTAGGTGTAAACGTGTGGTGAGTGTCTTTCGGTTTCTCCTACACGGTACAAGTTCTAATCCAAACAGTGGAACATAATCGTAATTTTATGCTGTAGGGCAGTCGTGACATGAAAACATAGGTTTATGACATCCTACCATAATATGTATAAAAGCTCTAGTAAAATTAACATGAGGCACCACGCAGATAATCAAATAAGTAGATTTGATTTCAGCGAGATCACAAGATTCTGAATGATTTCCGATTGACCTAAGAATATTTCTTTGCACATGTAATTTAGACTCAAGATTAACAAGTATTCCTTTTTGTTATTTTAAGGACTGCAAATATCCAAAGGATACCGAAAAATATAAATAGCTATATTAATTGAGCATTATTACGAATACACCTATTTTGACTATGAACACATTTTTGATAAAGGCACACCACAAAATTTTATTTGCACTTCATTTTTTGTAAGAGCACACTTATTTGATGTAAGATCAGTTAATTTTAAAATAATTTGGATTATATCCATTTGAACTTTAATGTAAATCATTTCAATGCATTTCAAGCATTTATGACCTGGATTTTGATGTAAGATCAATTAATTTAGATTATAAATTTTAAGTTTGTCTGATTCAACGCCCCGTCTCTCTTATTCTTGTTGGTTAGATTGAGGTTTGGCACGATGGTGGCGATGGTGAGCGTGGTGGTAAAACTGTCATTCGTGAACACGCACCTAAGAAATTTCATCCATTTTTTATGTCCTAGTGATGAAGTTCCTTAAGTGTGTGTTCATGAATGACAATTTTACCACCGCGTTCATGACCGCCACCACTGAACCAAACGAAGCCTGAATCAAATTTTCTTTTCTATATTGGTAATCTCTTCGTGAACTTAGGCGGAAGATCATTTTTTTTTCTACGTAGAGGGTTTCTCCAATCTCTTATCAATCATAAGACAGAACACATGAATGCTTAAAAATCAGTTCAGTGAAGTTTATCATCTCAAATTTATTTACACCTCATCTAGAATAATCACTCAGGAGAGCTGGAAGGAGATCGTTGAGTCCGAAAATCAGAACTGTGAAGGCCCAATTCTCCGCGCCAACAACCGCGGCTTCTTTCTGAGTGCAATGACTAACAATCTTTGCTCGAAATGCTATTGAGATCTCGTGGTGAAGCAACAGCCGTCCGCCGTATCTTCTTCTTCGCTTTCTCCTCCGCCGCTGGAGCCTGTGTCCAAGGATTCCGAGAAGCTTATTGTAGTAATCGCCGAAATTCTGGCGAAAAAACTGGTAGAGGAGACGACACCGGGCAAGCGATCGAGGCAGCCTGGGAGAGCGAACTGAAAAACAGGGTTTCACGTGAGAAGGGGTCGGGGGGAGAGAAACATGACGAAACTGGTCGGGTGTGACTTGTGAGCGTTAATAGAGCATAAATCTGGACCAAAAAAGTAGATATTATTTTACAGTATGGTATGCCCATAATCAAAACGAGCAATGTTATATGCAGTTCGTTTTTGGCTTTATGTAGGCCGCATATATATGCAGGCAAAAAAAAAAGTTCATGCAAGCCAAATTTATTTACAGATCATATTCAAAAATCAAATTAATATTTTCTTAAATAAATCATCGAGCAAAATATAGCATTCATAAAAGTCAAATAAATATAATTTTGCAGTCTATTTGACCCACAATAATAGTCCAACAAAATACATTATAATCATTTTGATTCTATATATATCATAAAAAATATGTTTATGACCACCCCTTTCAAGGCTTCAATCAATTAAAGACATGCAAAATCACAAAAATACCGGGCTTTATTTATGCACAGAACACTATCTTTTAATTAAATTTAGATGCATAGCACGATCTACAATATTTTGGATAAATGGAACATTTTCGAAAATTGAAAAATAAGTTATAGAGGAAGATAGAGAAACTCGCCGGCCGGAGAAGGGAAGGAGGCGGTCGGCCAGAGAGGATCACCGACCGGAGTCGCCAGAGGGAGAGTGGATCAGAGAGGAAACTCGATCTTGTCAGGCAACTGCAGGTTGAAATGGAAAAACGCAGGTTGAAAAAAAATGATAACTTTTTTAAAAAACTGCGGCTGCATATAGCCAAAACCGGCCTAAAGTCTAACACCGCTCTTTTTAAAAACATGTGGTCTGCATATAGTCAAAGCCAACCTGCGCTTAAAAAGAAACTCAGGTGCACAACTCTCACCTAATAATAGGTGGGGGAGAAATACAACCGTATGATCTTAGATCGGACGGTATATAAAATACTGACATTATTGATTATTTATAAATACAGAAGTATTTAGGAAGATATAGAAAAATACAACCGTATGATCTCTGATCAACGGCTTAGATGGGCTCCGTCTCACCTATTATTAGGTGAGAGATACTCACCAAAATTTTTTTACTCTCACCTAATAATAGGTGGGGGAGAAATACAGTCGTATGATCTTAGAAGTTAGATCGGACGGTATATAAAATACTGACATTATTGATTATTTATAAATACAGAAGTATTTAGGAAAATACAGGAAAATACAACCGTATGATCTCTGATCAACGGCTTAGATGGGATCCCGGAAAATTTTTTTGGCGAGTATCTCTCACCTAATAATAGGTGAGAGGGAGCCCATCTAAGCCGTTGATCAGAGATCATACGGTTGTATTTTCCTAAATACTTCTGTATTTATAAATAATCAACAATGTCAGTATTTTATATACCGTCCGATCTAAAATCATACAACTGTATTTCTCCCCCACCTATTATTAGGTGAGAGTTGCGCACCTAAATAATAGGTGAGTATCTCTCACCTAATAATAGGTGAGAGTTGTCAGAAAGAAACTTAGGTGTTCTACTAACAATACCGTATTATTGCAGAAAATATTTATCGGCCGCGACCCTCCCCTCTATTTCCACGCGGCCTTCACAGTTGTCGCGAAAGAGAGAGAAAACATGATCTACGCGAAAGAGAGAAAAAACATGGCGGCAACAAGAGTTTGTATTGGCATCTCCATCATCTGCAATAAGAAGGATCAGTCCCAAATGGTCACATGGTTTAGTTTCCCTCGCATACCAGATGGCGATGCCTTTTCTGTCCGGAAGATTTCAGCTCTCGAGTCTGTCTTCTCCTTCACGCCTTCACACGATTTGTTGTTCTAAAGAAGATCTAAAGGGCAAGCGGGTAGCGGTGAGCCTTCCATCCCACGCCATTTTAGGGTTTGATTACTAGATTTGACTATCTCTCTCCCCGCAGTACTGTTAATGTCTGCCCCCTTCTTCGGGAAACTTGTCCTATTTTGCCGAAGTTGCTCGTGAACGAGTGCATTTATTGTTGCTAGATTTTTCAACTTCGTCTTAACTCTGCTGCTAACAAAGTTCAGCAACAATCATCCGGAGAAGACAACCTAAAGATTGTAAACGCCCACGAGAGTTAGTTTTTTATCACTCGAGCAGCACACTGTAACGACCCAAAGTCGTTAGGAGTTCGCCGGCGGGATCGCCTATGCTATAATTGTAAACTAGATATCATAGATGAAGGCCGGAGACGAGGCGTCCGAAGACGAGCGACGAAACTAGGGGTAAAGACGACGGGAAAGAGGCAAGGGAGAAGACAGCTAAAGAACTACAAACTTTATTAATCTTTTTCATATCCCATTACAACACATTAGGCTATATTTATAGTCTAATAACACAACACGACCAATCATCTATTTACAAGCATGCCATCCACATATGACTCCCTTACACACATTCCACCCGATTTAGGCTTCATTTGGCGCGGCTTATTTGCTCCGGTGAGTTTGGTCAAAAACGCCATTATCATAGAATGTATGTTTGGCATGACAAAGGTTATGACCACTACCAAGAAAATAAATTAGTTTTAAGCATAAAAGGCATGAATTTTTTTAGGTGAGGTCGGGCGTTCACGAACGACGGTTCATGACCACCGCGTTCATGACCACCACCACCACGCCAAACGAAGCCTTAATCATTTGACCCCCAAATCGAATCATGCCTACAATAAATGCCTTTTAGAGAACCAACCAAAAAATCTGTGTTCTTATATGAGAGACTAATAAAATGCGCAGTGGAAAAATATTCTCCCTTCTTGTTTTTTTTCTTCCACAGTTTCCGCAATATTGTTTTCAATTGCATGGGATGTCCATGCCCCTCCACCTTTTTTAACAGCACCCATGCAATCACCATGGTAATGGGGTGGATTAATTTAGTTTTGGCCGAGTCAATCTTGTTATGATTTCACAATTCAAGGCTAACATTTCCCACCCATTGAGTGATGAAATATTTCGATCCGAGCTCCGTTTTCAAATATGCGTCTGGGACCTACCTGATGCTGACACGTGGCGGGAAAAAAAACGCAAGAGACTTAACTACAGACGAAATTACTAATGATCTCTGTGGAGAGCACGCATGATCACGGAGATCACGCGTGTGATCTCCATGGAGGTGATCACGCGCGCGATCTCCACGAAGATCAAGCGTGATCTCCACTGAGATCACGCTTGATCTCTGTGGAGATCATGCATGATCCCGATCACTCTTGATATTCGTGGAGATCACGTGTGATTTCACATGTTGTTAAGCCTTCCGCTTTCTTTCCGCCACGTCTTAGCATCGCGGGGCTCCCAGATGCGGATTTGGAAATGGAGCCCGGTTTGAATATTTTTTCCACGAGGGCAGTCGTGTAATCAACATAAGGGCATGTGCACATAGTCCCTGACACAGCTGCCAAATATTTATATAGGCAGAATAGTCTTGTAACCCTCATTTATTGGATTAAAAGCAATGAGTTTAACCTCTTTTAGATCATCAAATACTTCCGGTTACAAGGTATATATTACAAGGTACACCTATATACCCGAATTCCATTGATTTTACATAAATCTCTGCATTTATAAACTCTAAATCATAAATTCATCAAAAACAAGATTGCTGTACTTTGAAAATCACGATACTTACACTAATGTTGTTTTACATAGACATCTCAATTATTCATCCGTGAATACTAATCCAATGCGTGGGTAAACAAATTTTCCTTTAACTCGCTCCTTTCAATCAGAATTCAGCTGTATTTCCATAAAAGATCCATTAAAATTCATTATAATTATTTAGAGTTGTTAATAATCAATCAAGCTAACCGAAATTTGTTAAAAGTTAAAAGATAAAATGTGATGATACTTACCTCCAAGGTTTCAAACATGTAGAAATCGGTTTTTGTTAGAACCCAATCTTCAACTCAAAACCAATTGATGATTAGCGGAGGAACTTGAGGACTTATAAAGGTAACATAAGGTATTCGAGGTAGGACTAATTTATGCCACACACTTCGGTACAAAAAGAATCAATAGATGCGGGCATTACCAAGTCTTAACCCACACGACACATGGCCATGCCAGAATAATTCCAACACGGCCCTCACATCGATAGTGACATGGACATTAGGGACGCGTGCCTCAACCTTGATCTCATACCATATTAGAGCCCTTGCATCTAACCCAAAACCAATTGGGGTAGGGTGTAGAGACCCAAGTGTTTATAAAACATATAAGGCAATGCGAGATTCCCGATGCGGAACGATTCCTCTCCACATCGACTAGAAATCCAATATGTGCATACCAATGCACGGGATACACAGTTATAGAGGACATATGAGAATCCACGTGGATACAAAATAGTACATGACCATCAGGATAATATTTCAACAATTTCCGCTCTTGTATCACCTTTGCTGGTCGCTTACATAGATATTATGAAACACTTACTACTATGTCTTTTTTAAATGCTTTAAAGACTTGAAAAAAAAAGATTTATCACCATATGTTACCTCGTTTAGTTGTAAGGACCATTTTAATCAACACAATTACATAATAGTTGAGATTGAAAGATATCAAGTACTCTAATATCAAATTACAATTTTCATAGCAATTAGTTGCTTTTATACAAAACAGTCGTTTTTAGATTAAAATAGTTCTCATCACTTTATAAATCCCACCTTATTAAAAACAATTATTAGTCATAATTACATATCATGTACATAATGGATACCAATTTAATCACGTCGAGCATTCATTATATTTATTCACCGAGAATTGTAATTTCAAAACATATGATTAATGGACAAATTCATTATATGTGACTAAGTGCAACCTATGCAAGGATGTAAATTGTGTTTTTGTATGTTTCATAATAATCTAAATCACAATTTATTTTTATCATACAAGTGTTCTAAGAGTCTTTCTAGCTCTCCTTGTGTGCGGCACCATTTTAAACTAAATTTGTCCAAGAAAAAGAGAGCTCCTCGTCAAAGTTTCTAACAACTCATTTTCACGATTAGTTTTTTTGACAGTCCAATTTCAAATTGACCACATTGAGATAAATTATTGTACTTCCCAGTGGATTAATAAATTTCTCATTCAAATCCAGTTTGACTAGCTATCGTGATGCAGGACGAATGTCGGCAGTGTAACCTAAGTAAACACTAGTGGAGTGTGCCCTACAGAAACTCTAACACATGAGTGTTAGTGCAGTGTTGAAGGGATCTAAAATGTTGTAACGATCAAATAATTATCCGGTGAACAATTACAATAAGTGCTTAAATTATTAATAGCGTCCACACACATTCACATTTGATATTAGACATTAAAGAAACAAGCTAGATCAAGTTTAATTAAAGAGAAAGTGCTTCCACTAAATGATAAGCGAACAAGCCTTGCAAGTAGGGCAAAAAGTTGGCAATTTTGTATGAAATAACGTCCACAATCATATGTTTCTTCACCAAATATACAATAGTACGCAATTTGGACTTCATACTAGAACTTACATAAGAACTAGGAGTTCGAAAGGTGACATGTTGATTTCAGGGACTGGACAGCAGGTTCATCCAAATTTTGCACAGATTTCAGGCCTCCCGGTGGAATTCTGCAACAATGGTGAGTCTTAGGTGGAGGGCTAGGTTATTGAGGGGTGGGGGAGAATGATAGACTGTTGGAGTGGAGTTCGAAAGCCAGGGAAGGATTTCTAGGTGCAGGGAATAAAAACTGGACAGCAGGAGTCGTATCCAAGAATGTTGGGAGACGAGTTGGGCTTCTCCTGCCTTACACAGGTGGAAACTGGGTCACAAGAAGAGGTTTCCTGGGACAGGATGGCTAGGTGAGCAACTCCATGAGAATGAATTAACTGAATTACAATTCAGGGAAGGAGGAGAGCTCCAACCGTGAACCTGCAAGGGTGGGTGAAGTAGCTCGTTTGGTCCTGGAGGGAGGTTGAAAGACTTAACTGAAAATTCGGGAAACAGTTGTTCGTAGTTATCATAAATTTTAGTGGATATTTGATAGTTATGGTGAATTGTTGTTGAAGGGGAGAATAGGTGGTGATGGCAATAGTTGGTAGTGGTTCGTGTGGCCGTGGGTAGTTTTGGATGGTTATGAGTGGGGAAAGGCTAGTTTTTGGGTAGTTATATGGAAGAGGGGGTAGCCTTGGCTTCAGCATCAAGGGTCCATGGAATCGGCACCGCGGGAAGACCGTAAGAGCCTAGAAATTCTCTCCATATTCTGCGATCATCTGAAAATCAGCCCATAAACATCTACTTATAGGCAAATATCCCACTATGGATGACTACGATTGTCTGATACAACAATACATAGAATATGTGTACATAGAAATGCAAAAATAAAATAAAAATACGTAAAAATATGTTATCGTTGCTTAGAACGCGACTACCGGTTTGGATCATCCATAAGATAATCTCATCTTTGCCACCTACGTATGTAGACCCGTGCAGACTCCATTAAGTGTCAGCCCTCCCTCGATCCGTGATCCCCATCATATTGTCATTGAGTTATGATAAAATTTTTGTAAAGTATGTTTGGTCAAGTTTTCTGTCAAGGAGTTAAAAATTCTGCCATAATTTTTTTTCTTATACATCTATTGGCAATTTTTGGCCTTTACAAAATGTTGTCTCGGGGGCTCAGATCTACTCACAAGCCTTCATTTTATCAGGTTATAGGTCTAGGCATCTCTGGAAAAGCTGCCACAAGATTGGCCCTTGTTAGGGGCGCTTCTGTTCTTGCCTTTGATAGGGATGAACAATTAATCCCATTAGAAGTAAGCTATATCTGATCTCATGTTGTTTAAATGCGTTTCTTTTTCTGCTTTGCCATCTCTGACATGGGTTACACTGTCATTTCAGCATGAACCGGAATTTGCAGGATATGCTAATTTGCAAACAGTTCTTGGTAATTGTGAGATTGCAAATATGGGAAATGTAGATATGATTGTAGTTTCTCCTGGAGTTTCTCTCGAGGAGTATGCTCTTTCAACTTTGATGAAATCTGTAATCCTCACTAACTTGATTTTAAATTCTACGAACTGTTTTATTTTCTATTTTTATGTCGATTTATGAAATACTCAAATTATGAATATTGACACTTTTTGTTATACTTGTATGAACTTTATAGCTTGTAGATTGTCAAATTCCCTACAACCATCCACTTGCAAAAAAATGCAAACAAGGGCAATTCCTTCTTTTTATGCCCTAGTTTATATCTTATCTCCCTGTCTTTGTATGACAACTTGTGTCTGGTTTAATTTGCATTATAGCATAACTTTTGTAGCCGCTTGTAATTTGTATTCAACCATATTGTATCAGATTATGTATGCTCATCGCCAGTTGTTCCTATATGTTTTTTTGTAAAAGATAAAAATTGTCATTTATATTTTTAGCATATCATATTTTAACAACCGACATTTGTTCCATTCTCTAGATTTTGAGGGAAAAGAACTCCACGTTATGTTTTAGTACCACCTTTCTGCTCGATCACAATCCTATTTTTCTTTTGCATCTATAGTCATATACTGGTTTGATGTATGGTTGGTAATTCAGGGTTTAGGGTCATTTTTGATGAAAATGTTTGTTGATGAGCCAAATGTACTTTTTGTGTACTTTTTTTAATTGGCCTCTGATTTGTTAATAATGTTAATTTTGTGTTACACACACGCGACGACGATGTCATGGAGCCTGTTATTTTGTTTTGGTTATTATGTAATTTTATTTTTTAAGGGGTATTAGGGTAAATTGTAAGTGACTCTTCTTCCCTTCATAAGGAGGGGACTTGAGAGTATTAAGTATCTTTGATCATTTAGAGTTTTGGAATCTCTCATTGGAAGAGGAACTTCTTGGAGGAACCAATCTCCTGAGATTAGGCACGAGTATCCCTCGTGATTGTGTACCAGTTTTCTAGTTCTATTGCAATCAATTTTCTGTGTTAGTAACATTTAGTCCGACCTGCCGGGCCGCCCACTCCCTGCAATCGGTCGCCGGCTAACACTTGCTCCCAGGGCTGTCTCCTTTCTCGGGAACGCTTTTCTCTTGCGCTCTTCCACCGATCGATCGATTGATCAGGTACACTTACGCGGTTCGCTCGCATTCGCTCGCGCTCGCAGGTGCTCCTCCGCATTTTGCCCGCCCGTCGATCCAACTCCAACTCCAACACGACCGCTCCTTCACAACGCGACGTCCTCCCCAACATTCCATGCCCGCTCTCCGCTAGATCCGCGCCCTCTACTGAAGCAAAGCCTCCCTGCTTCTGTCCCGTGCGCTTTCCAATGACTCGGTTTGCATTGAACCATTCGTCGGTCTAACCGTCCATTGCACAAAGGACCTCCCGCTCCTCCACGCTCGATATGCGTCCTCCTGTAGGCAATGGGTGCCCGACTGCCGAGCCCTTCGCCAACACCGATGCAACCCCCCTTCTGGTTGCCCTTCACATCGACCACCAGTCTGTTCGCCTCAATCTACCTAACTCAAGGCGCTGCCCACCTATCCTCCGCAAGCCTTAGTTTTGACCTCTTCCTCCACTGACCGCCGGCCCTCCCATCTCCTGTGTCCGCCATCTTCTTCTTATGTACAAACCCTGACACTCAATGGAGCACCGTGTGGAGGTCTTGAAACATGCCCTCACTATCATCAACACTCGCCTCGAGGCCCAAGCCGAGTAGTTCACGTCGATTATGGCTTTGCTCCGCAACATACAACCCGGCCAGCACTTCGGGCCTCCCGCCGCCTCTACCTGGGGATCCCCCAGCGCAATGTTCCATGACGACCCCGCTTTGGCAGGATTGCATCATTTTCCTTTCTCCCACAACGACATCCACACCTTTAACGGGACCGACCCCCTGGGTTGGATTGCTCGCATCGAGCAATATTTTGACATTCACCAAACTCCTCAAGCGCAAAAGGTCTCCACGACTCTTATCGGCATGGAAGGCCATTGGGTTCGCTGACTTCACTAGTCTTCTCTCGACTTCACCTGGGAAGCCCTCACCGAGGCACTCATTCATCGCTATGATCACCGCTACTCGGACAACGTGATCGAACGCCTTTGCGGAGTCCGTTAGACTGGCTGCATTGACTCGTACGTGGATGAATTTATTGAGTTGGTCACCCATGTCTCGTGTCTTCCACCCGATCACTACATAGGCTATTTCATGCATGACTTACAATCTTATATCTGAGCTCGCCTTCGCACCCTCCATTCGTCTATCGTCAACCAAGTCATGAACCTCTCCCTACTCGTGGAGGCTGAATTCCTTGCGATGTCCAAGGGCCCTCATTCTACATCGCCTCCCTCCAAACCTCCTACCAACCATACTTTACCCCTCTTCCTCAACCTTCAGCGCCACCACCTCCTCTATCTCGCGCACCCATTATGCCTCCACGCAATAACCATTCTATCCCTACTCATCGCTTTTCCAACCAAGAGTATCATGACTTCGGAGAAAGGGCTCGTGCTTCTGTTGCAAGCAACCATACTCTCCTACTCTTGATTGTCTTGCCAAAGAGTTCCGCGCCATCATCGATGATGACTTGGAGGAAATCAATATAGATGACTTTGACGCCCTTACGATCGTTGACTCACCACCAGACCACGCCCGAGCACCTCGGCGGCGGACAACCTGCGGGCGTACCATTACTACATGGCGTCCGGCGCTTCGACCTTGGGGTCAAGGCCGATTTTCTGGCGGGATGCGTTATTACGCACACGCGGCGAAGATGTCATGGAGCTTGTTATTTTTGTTTGGTTATTATGTAATTTTATTTTGTAAGGGGTATTATGGTAAATTGTAGGTGGTTCTTCCTCCCTATATAAGGAGGAGACTTGAGGGCATTAAGTATCTTTGATCATTTAAAGTTTTGGGATCTCTTATTTGGAGAGGGACTTCTAGGAGTAACCAGCCTCCTGAGGTTAGACACGAGTATCCCTCGTGATTGTATCCGGTTTTCTAATTCTATTGCAATCAATTTTCTGTTTTAGTAACATTTTGTATTGTGCAAACATGCAGGGAATGAAAGTGATGTCTGAATTGGATTTTGCAGCAGAGATTTTACCCCAGAATCTCAAGGTTTTGGCTGTTACAGGAACAAATGGAAAGTCGACTGTTACTTCTTTTGCCGGACAGGTATTATCTCTTATCTATCGGTAACATTTTCAGGCAACTAATATTCCTTTTTAACCACCCAGGAAGATGACAAGTTGTTGTTATGTTTCCTACAGTTTAACCTTTCAACTTAAGATTTATGTTATCCAAAAAGACCACAAAGTTTCACATTAAGCGGATGACTAGGATTTTTTTCGGGAGATAGATTAAGCAGTAGAGAAGTACTAGTTAGAGATTTCCTCACTGAGGGATTTATGTTCCTTATGTGAGGCCTATTCATACAAGTGCCTACTATTAGTTTCATCCCAGAATTTTGAAAGTTAACTCTTGGTCAATAGTATCTTGAAGCTGTAAATTTGATTTAGGTGTCAGTGGCTTCCTATATTATGTTGACTTTATGTTCTTACCTTTTTAATTGACTAATTACTGCTTTCATGCTTAGATGAGACTGGATGTAGAGGGATGATGATAAACACTACGGGATGCCAAATTTCAGCATTCATTGTTGACTTTGGGAGCCATACAAGCAACCAAGTGTCACCTCGTTTTAGATGTTTTCATAAAGGAGTGAAAACCTACTTTACGTGTGAAAAACCTATGAACGAGTCTAATTTTGTGGGTAATTTCATCTAGAAGAGGTTTTTGTGCTTTACTGGATGCATCTGTAGGTTTACAGTCTTGAAAAAACCATCATAAAGAATATGGTTTTGCAGTACATGATCGTTTTTAGGGGAAAGTTTTAGGCATGAACACTTATAATATCAGTGTTTCCATGTAATTATTCGAAGGCATGCATGTTGAGAATGATAATTTTGATCACATTGATATGACATTATCTCCTTTATGAGTATCAATCGACTTTAACTTCCACACCCTTGACATATCTTATGCTTACTACATCACCCGCATTGCCAAAAGCTTGGGGGTTTGGAGTCATCTGCCTCCGATGGTGCAGGTGACTGCACCCTCCTCTATCACGCGGGCCACCATGGTGAGTTTCCACTTGTTGCGGGTCGTGGGGAAGAAGAATAGCAAACGTTTTGTGGTTGTGATGCCTGGAGATACGCCTAGGGAGAGGCAGGGTGACGAGGAGCAGGGAGAGCCGGCTGAGCCGCCGAATACTCACAGCAAAAGGACATTAAACTGACAACTAAGAGCATACAGCTATCATTGTATACTATTTATTTGTATTTCAATTTGCTTTTCTTTTTATTAATTTTGGTCTCTTGGATTAAGCCTTCAAAGGGTACCCGTGAAAGTGATTGGTGTCCATTTATCAAAGGTCATATCAAGGGATGTAATGCTATATTATCTTATTTTAAGTAATAAACTTGAGTAAGTATTATTGATGTTGACATGAGTTGATATGGGCGATATTTGGTCTCTGTTATGGAATTTGTAGCATATGGATGATAGCTCATAATGTATGCCCTAATTGACTGCCTATTGTTACTATCGATACGTCGATGTAGATCTTTTCTCAGGACAATGAAGTCTGTATTTGTTATATCACAATTGATTACCTCCCATTTTTGAAAGGTGTTGAATGTGATATCACACTTTGTAAGTACATAGTTTATTGAGTCAGGCACGTGAGGGGTAGCTCAATTGTCAGGAGAGATGCGATAGTCATATCACTTCTCTTATTATTCGATTTCAAAATTGCATGTCTGTTTTTTTGTTTGCTAGGTCAAGAACTCGCCTTTGTTTGGTCTATTCAGTACATACTAGTTATCGGGCCCACACACAGAGTATTCAATGGTGGAACAATGTTAGCGCTTCGACCTGAACAGGAACGTGAGTTCTCTTAAAAAATGTCTTTATAAGAGTATAGTGGTCGATTCCTTGGGAGTTACATTAGGCTCCGTTCGTTTGGAGGGAATTCAGAGGTGCAAATTGAAATTGGCTTAACTAACTCCAATTCTGCAGGAATTGGAACTGAAGTCAATTCCAATTTTGTTGTTCAACTGACAACATGAATTCTGCTACAGAAATTGGAATTAATAATTCTGCCGTTCAGTTGCATGTTAGAATTCAGTGGAGTAATTGAAAATTAATAAATGTTGGGTGATTTTGTGGATTTTGAAAATTAACCCACGGTCTTCTAATGAATTGGGTATTCTACTAATTTGTATTTACTATCATTAAATTATTATTATATTTACAAATTAGCAAAAGTTAAGAAAATTTCACCTGGATGGACAACAACAATTTGTTTAGCAAAAGATGAGGAACAACTAGTAAAGGCTAAACCAAAGTCTGTATCATGTTGTATTTATAAGTGCAGCTTTCAATTTTTTTTAATAAAATTCTACTTCTCATCCCTCCTCTCTCTTCTTCTTCTTCTCGTATTCGCAGATCCTAAAGATTTTCTTCCTTCACACTTACAAACCTAGCACATGCCCGTTTGACAGATGATGTGGGACTAACTCAAAAATTCACATATGAACAAATGGAGCCATGCGTGTTTGAGATCATAGTACTTAAAAGTTCATTCATTACCGACTTGAGAAACACAAGCCTCAGTATGTTCAAAAATCAAATAAAATATATGAAAAGGAAAATTGGACCTGCTGACAAATCCATCCTAAGAAAGAAGCACTAGAGATATCTCTATAGTGGCATTTCTTCTTGGGAATTTGAAAACTTAGATCATGAACAAGCATACTAGTACATGAGCCAGGGAGATGCAGGATTCAATGCTGCTCGATAGAGACGCAGGGATTAGTTACTCACCTACAGTAGAGGGTTGGCGTCACGTTAGGTAGGAGATGTGCAGGGAGAATCCTTTTAAGCCTTGGATACGAGCGCCCAGCTGCCAGCGAACCCCTGCGTGCGTCGGGGCAATGAATTTTAGGATCGCACCTGCAGTGATACCCTGCGGGAGCCGAGAATGAGAGTATCAGGATCATTAGGCGTTGCTGGTTGAGAGGGAGGAGCTATATCGCCGACGAAATGCAGATCGCGACCAGTTCTTTGTTTTTACTCGAGAGAACATGGACAAGAGTGGAAGGGGCGCGGGTAGAATTGCAAAGTTGGACTAATATAGGGTAGGCTACGTGTGCGTGAGTACTAAAATGCAACCTTAACGTGACATGCAGAAGAATAACTAAATTATTTTTAAC
This sequence comes from Dactylorhiza incarnata, assembly GCA_033032865.1. Classification (NCBI taxonomy): domain Eukaryota; kingdom Viridiplantae; phylum Streptophyta; class Magnoliopsida; order Asparagales; family Orchidaceae; genus Dactylorhiza; species Dactylorhiza incarnata. Next base: position 1,568,188 of record JAWHQI010000123.1, on the reverse strand, counting down.
GGCTAAGTGCGACACCATGCAATGACCGACAATGATTTGATGACATAGTAATAAAGGAATAAATCGCACACAAATATTTTAAAGCAAGAAAAATAATTTCTTTTAAGCAAGCAGATTTTAACTTTCCTGCATGTGGAGGGCCAAAGTGAGAGCGCGCGGTGAATGAATCCTGCAAATCACAAAGTATCCCAGAACAAAATCCCGCAATACAATAAATTAGCAAAAGTTCACAATACCATATTTTAATCTTGAAAACAGAACTCCATACAACAATAATACACTCACAGAGTAAAGGGAGATCGCCGTGGGGTGGAGATCCGATGGTTAAAGGTGAGTTGGTGGTTGTACGGAGTGGAGGAAAGGTGAATCAGGGTTAAATTCAAGGGGCTGATGTAGGGGGCTGGGCATGGACTGCTTGGAGGAGGCTTGGGAATGTGAGGAGGGCTGGATCGAGGCTTCCTGGAAAGGAATCAGTGGTTTTGTGGTGGGCTGGGGCGTGGGAGGTAGAGAGAAGGCATATGTTTTTGTTGTAGGGCTGGACGGGTGGTTGCTGGGAGGAAAAGGAGGCGAAAACAAGGGGGTTTTGTGGGCTGGAAGGGCGTCGATGAAGGAGGCGCATGGAGGTCAGTAGCAGCGGTTAGGGACAGTATCGACAACGTGATGTAGGCGTTTATGAAGGGTTTTTTGGGAAGGAGATGGGTTGCGGTTAAGAAAATATACAAAGGGGGGATACAAAGGATTGCCTAGGCGTCAACACTTAGGGCCTCACAGAGTTGTCACAGTGAGAGGATCGTCGGATTCTGGGAAGAACCTTTTCTCCAAAATCTGCAATAGGAACCGACAACTCCCTTTACACGTATTTATAACAAAACTACTTTAGGGCACCACCTCATCAACGATTATGATTGACCGTTGATGTAACGACTCAGATTACATGAAATAATAACCAAACATAACAACATAATATATGAAAACATAGGCAAACGACATTCTGGACGCATTTGTGGATTCAGATCGTCGATCCGGTCAAGTCCTCTCGCGTGAATACACGAACGTGGGTCCCACCTTGTGGCGTGCCACCTCTGGTTGGTCCCCATCATAGACCTCATTAGATCGAAATTGGAGGGAGAAGAATTTAGACTAATACCAATTCTTATGGAATTGAGTCCAATTCCATTTCCTACCAAAATATTTGGTCGCTGAACAACGAAATTGAAATTGGGGTCCAATTCCAATTCCTATCCCCAATTTCACTCAAACGAACGGGGCCTTATTGAGTTTTTGTTGTAGATTGCAGTTTAAAAAACTGCTCTGCCCACTTGATCAATCTAAAAGTGTTTGTTCCATCAATAAAAGATGAGGTGTGCTTGCTATGTCGGTGGGTTCAATGGGTTAAGGCCGATGGAGACTTGTCGGAGAATGTCTGCCAAGGAGTTTTCCATGTTTCCAACTCAAGGGAGAAGGATCTGATTCACCGTTTCAAGCCATAGCTGCAGTCCGTCATGGCATAAGTCAATGACATCAACTGAGTCGATGTGGATGCGAGTTGTCAAGGCATCAATGCGATTTACGGTTGAAGGTGATAAGGAGCGAAGATGAAAACCGATAGATTGCAATGTTCGTTGGGATGTCCGTTTAGAGGTCAGTGTGCTGAATGCCTGGATGGCGATGATAATCTCTTGGGTGCACCTCGAGAAGCTGTTACGTGATTGGTGTCTCGTTGTTGAACAATTATTAGAATCGACGGAGTCACTTCCGATTTGTGTGTAGGAGATGCTGGATGCTTCTAGGGTCTACAATGTTGGAGTCGAGAGGACCAGGGCACATCTAAGGCACCACAGTGGCAACTTCACAGAGCAATAATGACTGACAAATTGGGAGTTTGGACTAAACTCAAGCAATGATGGAGGACTCAACATGACGAAACGACGTTTGCAACTACAATGTTCATCGACGGGTAAAGCGCAACGATCGACGGGTAAAGCGCAACGATCGACGGGTAAAGCGCAACAATCGACGAGGCAGAGCACACACAGAGCTGGTAATCCATGAGGTGTTGGTGCAACCGAGTGATGCTTGTGGAAAAGTTGTTCGATCTTTGTGGTCTTGAGCAAAGGTGTGGAGGGGACGACAAATTGGATCAGATTTTAGGCCAACGAAGCTCTTTGCATTAAATAAACCAAATATAGGACCGAGGGTTGATTTCCTCGCCCAGAGCCTGAACCTTAAACTCTAGATGATACTATAAAGGAAACATGTAGAGTTGTCACGGTAAAAGAAACATGACGGTGATTTCGTGACATATTAATAAAGGAATAAATCACACGCAGATATTTTAAAGTAAGGCAAAATAATTTCTTGTAAGCAAGCACTTTCCTCCATGTGGAGGATCAAAGTGAGAGTGCGCGGCGAATGGTTCCTGCAAATCACAAGATTTCTCAAAATAAAATCCCACAATACAATAGATCCAAATGAGTAAAGTTCACAATACCATATTTTATTCTTAAAAACAAAACTCCATACAACAATAGAGTAAAGGGAGGTTGTCGTGGGGTGGAGATCCGGTGATTCAAGGTGAGTTGGTGGCTGTCTGGAGGGGAGGAAGGGTGAATCAGGGCTGAATTCAAGGGGATGATGTAGGGGGCTGGGCGAGATTGCCCGGAGGAGGTATGGGCACGTGAGGAGGACTGGATCAAGGCTTCCTAGAAGGGGATCAGTGGTTTTGTGGTGGGCTTTGGTGTGAGAGGTAGAGAAGCGGTGAAGGTTTTTGTTGTGAGTCTGGACGGGTGGTTGCTGAGAGGTAAAGGAGGTGGAAACAAGGGGGTTTTGCGGACTGGAAGGGCGCCGATGAAGGAGGCGCATGAGGTCAGTAGCAACGGTTAGGGAGGCTTTCAGCTGCGGACTGTAGGCATTGGTGAAGGGTTTACGGAAGGAGATGAGCTACAATTAAGAAAATGTGCAAAGGGGATACAAAGGATTGTCTAGGGGTCGTCACCGTGAGAGGATCGCCGAATTCCTGGAAGAACCTTTTTTACAAAATCTGCAATTAGGAACCGACAACCCCCTTTTAAACATATTTATAACAAAACTACTCTAGGGCGCCACCTCATCAATGACTATGATTGACCATTGATGTAGTGGCCCGATTACATGAAATAATAACCAAACATAACAACATAATATATGAAAACATAGGTAAACGACATTCCGAACGCATTCGTAAGGTCGGATCGTCGATCCGCTCAAGTCCTTCTATGCGAATACACGAACATGGGTCCCTCATTGTGGCGATCCACCTCCGGTGGGTGATCCCCATCATAGACCTCCTTAGGTCGGAATTGGAGGCAGAAGAATTTAGACTAATATCAATTCTTATGGAATTGAGGCCACTTCCATTTCCTACCAAAATATTTGATCGCTGAACAACGAAATTGGAATTGGGGTCCAATTCCAATTCCTATCTCCAATTCCACTCAATCAAAAAAAAGTTTGCTAGCGTTGCAATCGAATAAGGCAGTATCAATAAAAGATGAGGTATGCTTGCTATGTCGGTGGGTTCAATGGTAGTCAAGGCCGATGGAGACTTGTCGGAGAATGTCTGCCAAGGAGTTTTCCATGTTTCCATGTCTCCATGTCATAGATGCATTCCGTCATGGCATAAGTCAATGACATCAATTGAGTCAAGGTGGATGCGAGTTGTCAAGAGATCAATGTGATTTGCGGTTGAAGGTGATAAGGAGCACAAATGAAAACGATGGATTGCAATGTTTGTTGGGATATCCGTTTAGGGCTCAGTGTGTTGGAATGGCGATGAGAAGCTCTTGGGTGCACCTCAAGAAGCTGCTACATTATTGGTTTCTAGTTGTTGAACAATTGTTGGAATCGACAGAATCATTTCCGATTTATGTGTAGGAATTGTTGGTTTCTTCTAGGGTCCACAGTGTAGGAGTCGAGAGCACCATGGCACGTCTAAGGCACTGCAGTGGCAACTTCGTAGAGCGACAACAACAACTGATAAATTGGGAGTTTGGACTGAACTCAAGCAATGATGGAGGACGCAACATGACGAAATGACGATTGCAATTACAATGTTCATCGACGGGTAAACGTAAACCACAACGATCAATGAGGCAGAACACACAGAGTGCTGGTAATTCATGAGGTGCTGGTGCAACCGAGTGATGTTTGTGGAAGGGTTGTTCGATCTTTGTGGTCTTGAGCAGAGGTATGGAGGGGCGACAAGTTGGATCAAATGTTAGTCCAACAAAGCTCTTTGCATTAAATAAACAAAATATAGGACCGTTGGTTGATTTTTCCGCCCAGAGCCTGAATCTTAAACTTTAGAAGATACGATAAAAGAAACATGTAAAGTTGCCACGGTTCCGGTTCAGTTCTGGTTTCATTACAACCAAGAACCGAACCGTCAAAGTAATGATTTTTCAAATTAGAACCATAACTTCATTTAGTTTGACCTGTTCCGGTTCTAACATATTTTTTTGGAAGCATCTTCTTGCAAAAATGCAAAAATGCAAAAATGCAGGGCAAGGTTCGAGTCCTGAAAGCAGCTTCTTGCAAAAATGCAGGGCAAGGTTTGCCTACATTTCACCCTTGTGGTGGGACCCTTTTCCGGACCCTCGCTGCGCAGGGATGCTTTGTGCACCGACCTGCACTTTTTTTTATCGTGTCTACGGTTTCCGGTTCAACAAGAACCATAATTGAATTATTCACTATTGATTTGTTTCGATTCTATACGATTCCGGTTCAGTTCATATTCCTAATGCATCAACATTATTAGTTGCATGATTAAATCACATAACAACCTGTGTCTTCTACAATATATTAATCATTTTGAACACTGCACAATAATAAATATGATCATTAATGGAAAAGAAAAAAAAACTAATGTTGAACATTGTTCACAAAAAGAGTAATAAAAAATAGAAACCAATTCATGTTCATCGGGTAGATAATCACAACACAATGCATCAAATTGGGTGCTGGGGGGTCATGCTTACACGTCTATCAAGAGTAATTGGAAGGGGAAGTGGGCGTGGAAGATTACCTCATGGTTCCTATGAGAAGCATAACGAAGAGGAACATGATCCTCGTCGTTGAGGAAGATCACTGGAACAATGATGATACGTAGGATGGGAGGAAGACCTGCGACAGTCTGAGATCGGGGTCTTTCAATTGGAGATTGGAAAGCGAAAGAGGCTTGATCTGGAGTTGATACGAGAAGATTGCTGGAACAAGGATGAGACGTTGGCAGGGTGGAGGAAGACGTGTGACAGTCTGAGATTGGGGTCTTTCAACTGGAGACTGGAAAGCGAAAAAGTCTCGATTTGGAGATTATACAAGAAACATGTCGTTTTGTTTTCACTAAATCGAAACTCCTAGCTCCGCTGGGAAATAACCATTAAGGTTAAAAGTGACATTTTTTAATAAACAAAGTTTTGCCTTCATTGTGTTATCAAACACTACAAACTGATTAACTTTATTTTCTTCACATCAGAACAGAGAAGAGCTCCAAACGAGACATAAATTAAAATTGTATCATACAGATGCTAAACTAAATTGTTTTTCTTTTAATTTTGTGTATAAATAGTATAATACATATATTAAATTAAAATGGGTTGTGGTTCGACGGTTATAATTCGGCCCGGTTCGGATCAGGTCTAAAATTTTTGGAACCATTCGAAACTTGTTGGTTGTGGTTCCGGTTCCGGTCCGGGTAATATTATAAAGTAACCGGACCCGAATCATTTTTATTCACAGTTCCAAAATTCATCCGGACCAAAATAATGTAATAGCGGTTCTGTTCAGTTATATGCGTTTCCAGTTCTGTTTATGGTCCCCGATTCTAAGTGACAGCTCTAGAAACATGTACATAGCCCTCCGTTTATAGCGATACAACTCACACCAAACATGTCACCACAATGCCCCTACTAGCCCTTTAGGCTCCAACTATACTAATAGACCCCCTATTGGGGTCATGGTCCCCGATTCTAAGTGACAGCTCTAGAAACATGTACATAGCCCTCCGTTTATAGCGATACAACTCACACCAAACATGTCACCACAATGCCCCTACTAGCCCTTTAGGCTCCAACTATACTAATAGACCCCCTATTGGGGTCATGGGACCCAAAGTCATAGTGATGACAGATCAATGTATAATAGTGATGTAAACAAAAAACTAGGGCTGTAGTTTTGGAAATAAAGTAGTACGACCTTTTAAATAATTATGGCGCGAATGGACTTCGCGGAACAGTTATAACGATCTAGGCGTCGCTCGTGCGCGCAAGGCTACCGTACAAACGTAGTAACGTCATGAATCTCAATTCCACAAGCGCATCAATTATGTAGTGGCACGCACGCGTTTGGAAATAACGACAATTCAGAAGATAATACTAGTAGAGCAAGCTCTTCATAATTAACCATTCATTTAAAGTTCAAGCATAAAATAACTAGTGGTGGAGAACTGGAGGTCAAGAGGTATACCCAGAAACGAGAGGCAGCGGTCGTCGGCACTCCTGGAAGGTGAAGAACAGGGTTGTAGGTGCTCGGGACTTCACTGAACGGTGGGTGTGGACGGATTTGGGCGTCGCAGGAGGCGCAAGGAGGCGGAGATGGATGGCTCTGGAAGTTGCAGGAGGGGCGCCGACGAGATCTAGACGGGTGTCGTGCGACTGTAATGGAGAGGGAGGGCTGTGGAGACGCCGGAGCCGACGGCAGAGGTCGCTGGAGTGATCGCCGGACTCTGGCAGGGACTCCAGGGGCGGTGGCGAGGCTGACGGGAGTGGCGTGCGGCGGTTTCAGGAGCTTCCGTCGAGCAGGGGAGTCGTTGGACTGTGGCGGCTTCAGGGGGCTGCTCGACTGGAGGCGGCGGTGGCTCTGGACGTGCCGGCGAGCGGATTTGGCGCTGAAGGAGGGGCTGGAGCTCGGGGTCGAGGCGGTGCGACTAGAGAGGAAACCGAACCAGAGAAATTTCTCCGTTCAGTTTCTATGTCCAAGCCCGCTGCACAGGAAGGGGGAAGGCATGGTTTTATAAGGGGGGATTAGGTTTTTTTCTTTTAGGATCAATGGCTTTGATGGTGGGCTTTTTCAAGTGGGCTGAAATTTAAGGACATTTAAAATGGGCTTTCAAAAGGGAATATATTTTTCGGAAATTATAAAATTATAGCTAATTATCAAGCTTGCCCTAAACTAATCTATCCCTAATTATCGGACCTATGCATTTAGGGTCTTGTTGTCCGGTCACACCAACGAGCCAAAAGAAACGCGTGAGCAACATGCGCGATACAAAATAACACCTAAGCGCTAATAACATGCGCAATACAACTCTACGCTACAAAATACTTCAAACATTTGCGCGAAAACGTGCACTACAAAAATAAAAATACATGCGATAATAATAATAATTAAAAGGGGCGACGCGGGTTGCATCAATTCTCCCGGAGTTGAAAGAGCTCGACTCCGACGAGACTCGATGTAACCTGCAAGTAGAAAGTCCAAATGTCGATCAGAGAACATGTCGCATGACTGTCCTGTTGATGCTGTCGCTGCGACCCAAAACCTGGAAGTAACCTCTCATCCCCAAAACTCGCAATTCATTAGTCAATATTTCATGCCAAATATTTAAATAAACAGTAATTATTAGAGCTTTCAGATGATGACAGGGGCAGTGTGGGGGGCAAACATAAGGCAGGGGGAAAAGCAGGAAACAAGAGCAAGGTAGAAAGTAAAGCAGGAAGCAAGCGTGATCAACCTATGGAATCAGTAACTCATAACGCGACAGACGCTCGCTCGATAGACACCTACGAACGTCCGCTATACCAGGATCGTCTATCGTCATGATTTCAACCGTCAAGGTCCCACTTGAGTCACACAATTTTAAGAATATCCCAATTTTACCGTGTAAAATTTTCCATAAAAAACCCTTGAAACGGGTGTCCCGATGAGGTGAAAAAAATCTAAGTACCGTCTCGGTTCCCTCAAGACTACTAAACCTAGAAGTGTCAGAACTCCAACGGTAGTGATGTGATGGTCCAACATGCTCTCCTATATCCATAAGAAGGTGATGCGAACAAAGCGCGTGCTCGCCAAAGATAAAGTCAATTAGGGTGGTGACTCGATTGTCACTAACGGGTGGCCACCAAGCACAATGTATGTGGCCTCAACGGTTTGTGGCGACAGTGGGCTAAGAAACTCAGGACATAAAACTAACGAGTCTATGTCACTCATGATGAGGGCCTCATCACTAACCAACTCTTCTGGGAGAAGAGAGAGCGATGATGTGTCATCCGAGGTGAGTGACACATCACTAGTAAGTCCCTCTCCCTGAAGCTGGGTCTCAGGAAACGACTCGACGACTGAAGGGTGTGAGTCAGTGGGGGCAAGTGGAAGCAAAGTGCTCGTGGGAGAAACATCAAACCTAGAAAGATGACTGTGAAGATTCTGAAGCCCGGGTGCCACTAGTTGATATGTAGTTGGGAGATAACTAGGAAGAACATGTCGTTTGCGCATTCTCGTTTCGAGGTGGTGCACATCATCGCACAGACCAATCAGACTCTGCGTGTAATCTGCAGCGACTGTGTCGACCGACTTTGCCAGTTCACGCATTCGAATGGCTAAGTCGCCTAAGGTGGCTCCTATTCGATCTAAACGACTCTTCATATTTTTCTTCTTCTTTTAAACGTAAAATACTAAATAAAATATTTTGGAAACGAACGACGCTCAGCTATCCCACAATAGGAGTGAGATTTCCCAGCAGCCACACCAAACTGATGTAAACAAAAACTAGGGTTGTAGTTTTGGAAATAAAGTAGTACGACCTTTTAAATAATTATGGCGCGAAGGGACTTCGCGGAACAGTTATAAGTAACGATCTAGGCGTCGCTCGTGCGCGCAAGGCTACCGTACAAACGTAGTAACGTCATGAATCTCAATTCCACAAGCGCATCAATTATGTAGTGGCACGCACGTGTTTGGAAATAACGACAATTCAGGAGATAATACTAGTAGGGCAAGCTCTTCATAATTAACCATTCATTTAAAGTTCAAGCATAAAATAACTAGTGGTGGAGAGCTGGAGGTCAAGAGGTATACCCAGAAATGAGAGGCAGCGGCCGTCGGCACTCCTGGAAGGTGAAGAACAGGGTTGTAAGTGCTCGGGACTTCACTGAACGGTGGGTGTGGACGGATTTGGGCGTCGCAGGAGGCGCAAGGAGGCGGAGATGGATGGCTCTGGAAGTTGCAGGAGGGGCGCCAGCGAGATCTGGACGGGTGTCGTGCGACTGTAAAGGAGAGGGAGGGCTGTGGACGACGACAGAGGTCGCTGGAGTGGTCGCCGGACTCTGGCAGGGACTCCAGGCGCGGCGGCGAGGCTGACGGGAGTGGCGTGCGGCGGTTTCAGGAGCTTCCGTCGAGCAGGGGAGTCGCTGGACTGTGGCGGCTTCAGGGGGCTGCTCAACTGGAGGCGGCGGTGGCTCTGGACGTGCCGGCGAGCGGATTTGGCGCTGAAGGAGGGGCTGGAGCTCGGGGTCGAGGCGGTGCGACTGGAGAGGAAACCGAACCAGAGAAATTTCTCCGTTCAGTTTCTATGTCCAAGCCCGCTGCACGGGAAGGGGGAAGGCATGGTTTTATAAGGGGGGATTAGGTTTTTTCTTTTAGGATCAATGGCTTTGATGGTGGGCCTTTTCAAGTGGGCTGAAATTTAAGGACATTTAAAATTGGCTTTCAAAAGGGAATATATTTTTCGGAAATTATAAAATTATAGTTAATTATCAAGCTTGCCCTAAACTAATCTATCCCTAATTATCAGACCTATGCATTTAGGGTCTCGTTGGCCGGTCACACCAACGAGCCAAAAGAAACGCGCGAGCAACATGCACGATACAAAATAACACCTAAGCGCTTATAACATGCGCAATACAACTCTACGCTACAAAATACTTCAAGCATTTGCGCGAAAACGTGCGCTACAAAATAAAAACACATGCGATAATAATAATAATTAAAGGGGCGACGCGGGTTGCATCAAATAGCCTTTTGCATTGTGTTAGATTGCTGTGAAATGCTAGAAATCTTACCAAGCAAATGTTGTATTGTAAATTGCTAGAAGAAATGCCAAACAAAAAGCTTGCAGATTATCCCATGCGTGATGCTTGACATGTATTTTGACTACCTGTAATTTGTAAAAAGTTGCCCAGTGTATCAGCTTTGCTAACTTCATTGACCCATGTGTAAGCAGATACTTGATCATTTAGGCATCAAAGCTTTTGTTGGAGGGAACATTGGGAAACCGCTCTCTGAGGCTGCTATATTACATCTAAAATCATCTTCAGTAGAAGATATATATCAGGTAATTGGTATTATACTTGTCTTTTCTCATTATGAAGACATTTCTAGAACTTGTTCCATTTCCTTGCCTTTCACCTCAAAATTAAAATTAACGTGGCTAAAACAATTCTGAACTTTTAGCGAGAATTTGTTGCAATTTAAAATTCTCTACTCTTTAATGCATCTAATTAAGTTTGTGCATGTCTCATAGATCATAAATTGATATTTGTATTTCCAAAATTGACACAAATACATGCCCTCGGGCTGCCGCACAGGACGAGAGGAGCACCTTAGCTCTATTTTTAGTCGTATTTATTGTATGTTTTTTCCTTCTTAGGGCATTTTGGTAATTTTAGTCTATGAGCGTGGGGGTGCTTCCCTATTAAGGGGGAGTAGGGTGCAGGTGAAGTGGAGCTTGTCAAGTATCTTGAAACTCTCACTTGGTGAGAGATCCTTGGAAGGAACCAGCCCGTAAGTGATTGACGTGAGTACATACTGAGAGGTTGTCTCCGGTTTCAGTTATCATGCAATTCATTATTTTTTTGTTTGCTATCAAAAACCAATTTTGATCTTTTCGCTGCTATCTAGCTTATCAACTACGTGTAGACCAAAATTTCCTAATTCTGTCATTTAGGCAACCTGCTTTGTCACTAAGAACAGTAATAGGTCGTAGAGTGGAGAGAAGATATTGGCATGATAAATGGTTGCAGCATGCTTAGTTTTGAAGGCATTGAACAAGGTGTTATTAAGGCTGCCAATAGCTGCTCATTGAGAAGAAGGTTGATTTACAAAATGCTGGAATGATATCTGTTGATCTTAATGTTGGATTCTATCGCACTTCCCTTTAAATGTAAAAAAACATAATGAATGTTTTACATGCTCTTGAATATTATGAAGATACTTTTCCTCTTGAACTGCAAACCATTAGGTCTGTATAGCAGCATAATGTAATTGAAGTAGTTGTACAACATTAGTAGTTTCCTATGTATTCAAGAAGGCACCAAACTCTTCTTAGTCGGCAGTTTCATAATTTTTCATAAAATTAGGAATGAATGTATCAGAGATAAGACAGGAGTGGCACCAATTACAGAGAAGATGCGAGAAGCTCGACTAAGATGGTTTGGACACGTACAAAGGAGACCGTTAGAGGCACCTGTTAGGCGTTGTGAGAGTTTTAGTCACTAGGTTTGTTAAACGGGGGAGAGGTAGACCAATAAAGACTTGGAATGAAACTATAAGGAAAGACATGATGTACTTAGGCATTACTGAGATTATGACTAAAGATAGGGCACAATGGCGACAAAGGATCCATGTAGCCGGCCCCACTATAGTGGGATGAAGGATTGAGTGTTGTTGTTGTTGTTAAGGTAGATAAATGAGTCTATGAAAGATCTTCGGGGCTTATCAATGCTTTTGTAATCTTCAAGGGTCCCAGAACTCTGGAGGTCCGAGCTTACATTTCTCATCTACAATCCTATTCCACAAAGCGTTTGTAATTTCCAAGTTTTTCAGAATTTTACAGGTTTTAAGCTAACAACCCTCCTTTGCAACCCACCCTCTCACTCTAAATATGTTAAAAATCTGTAATTGGAATGAGAAATAAACAGCCGTACTTCTTTACTTTGGTGACCTAAGTCCTTTCTTGTTTTTACTGTGCTAGTTATTGGTTGCAAGTACAATTGTAATTTTGTCATGTTAGATACAATCTGAATTCTCTAAATTTACCATGTGTTTTTAGTTGTACGTGATTTATAATTGGCTGGATTTTTTCCTCACAGTTATAAATTAACTTCTTTTGCAACGACTTTCTTATTTTCTTATTCTGCATCCGAAACACTTTAATGTGTAAAACTTGAATTGTCTGCTGATTTCTTTTTCATTTACTGATTAAGTTTTGCATTAGAAATCTTAATCACAATACCCTGCATAAAGAACCCTCATCCATAAAATCAAGTGCTTGAGAAGCCCCACAATCTTTTTCTATACAGAAAGGAAAATTTCTAATATTTTTTGTGAAGTGATAACTCGGTGAAAAATAATTACAAAGTAATTAAGTCCCATTGACGTTCTATCTCAAGACACTAGCGTCATCATTTTAACCCTCGGAGAGTCAAAATTGAGTCCTCTACTCTGTAAAAATAGTAATACAATGTAATGAATTCCAGTTTACCGGTTTAATAAATAGGATAAAGTTCATAGTTTCGGTATCACAGCTGTAACTTTTCGTTTACTGATTGTATCATTCAGGATTTCAAAACTGATGATTTGGATATGCCAGGCTAAAACTACATTTCTTGTGGAAAGCCCAAATAAATTGAGGGGTTTTCATCTCTATGTTCCTTATCCTGCAAAATAGACTTGAATCATCACCTCAAATCACCAAGGGTCCGTTCGGGCCGACCAGAATTGGAATTCGGTTTTGGAATTGGGTTAGGCGGAATTCAATTCAGGTGTTCGGCGGCTTGGAATTAGAGCGGATTTGGAATTGGGCCAAAAACACGATATTCATTTAAGGCGTGGGCCAATTCTTGGGGGTAAACCGCGGATTTCTATGGTTTTGACGGAGTGGAACCCTATCCTGCGTCGCTGATTCATCTTCGGCGCCCCTAAGCCGCCGTTCCTCGCTGCTTCATCTTCGTCGCCCCTAAGCCGTTGTTCCTCGCTGCTTCACAAACTGTTGCTGGTAATTTCTCGTACTCATTCGTCTTCGTCGTTGCTCCTCGCTGCTTCGTTCTCATCTTCTTCCTCTCTTTTTTTCCTTCTTCTTCTTGTTATTCCCATGCCTCATTTTCTTCTTAAATCCGCCGCCCCTCTTTTTTTTTTTCTTGTTTCTCCTCTTCTTCTTCGATCCGCCGCCCCTTTTTATTTTTTCTTCTGTTTATCGTCTTCTTCTCACAGTTGCCCCCCCCCCCCCCCCCCCCCCCCCCCCCCCCCCCCCCTCCCTCCCTCTCCTTCTTCCTACTTTTATTCCCAGTTCCTGAGAGCAATTATTTGTGTTTTCTAGGTTAGTGTTTTAATTAATGAAGTGAGTATAAATTATCATGGTGTGGCATTGAAATTATCTGGACTGTTAGCATGGATTGAAATTATTTGTTTTATCTGGACTGTTTTAATTTAAATTAGTATGGACTGTTAGCATGAACATTGCACAACTACTATTAACTGAGATCGATACCTCATAACTGTTAGTTTGAAAGTACTTTTGGTTTTAATTTATATCTGTTAGTATGGACTGTTAGCATGGGTAGTATGGACTGTTAGCATGGATACTAATTCATGAAATGCTTTCCAATGTATGTTCTTGAGATCGATACATCATAACTGGTTTTCTGAAATGTATGTTTTATGATTACTTGCCTTCATAGAAACATCAAGTTAATAAGCTTATTTATTTTGTACTCATTTCAAAAAAAAAATTTAGATGGATGAATCTGATTTTGACTCGGACTTTGAATATGAGTTTGAAGTAATTATTAAAGGTGCTGTCTTGACAACGCTAGCCGCAGCTGCACTACAGACCATTCCAAAGAAACCAGTACACATTGCATCTAATAATGTGTTACGATCTGTTATACTAGCTCGCATTTATAATGGACCTAATATCAATTGTTTCAATTTGCTACGTATCAGTAAATCAACTTTTGGAGAGTTATGCGATATCCTATGTGCAACGAATTTAGTTCACGAAAGTTTATATGTTTCGGTGAAAGAATCAGTTGCATTATTTTTATATGCCTTGACACAACAAAAAATTTCGCGATGTTGGTTTTACCTTTTCAAGGTCCACTGACACTATTATTAGACACTTCGGTATAGTGCTAAGAGCAATTATGCACATAAGAAAAGACTATTGTCTGAGTCTAAACAACAATCAAGTTGGAGGTGGTTTGAGAACTGCGTCGGTGCACTAGATGGAACTCATATTCAAGTTACAGTTTCTACTCTATTAATTTCAAGTCCAGGTTTGAATTCCATTCTGCAGCCGAACAGCGGAATTGTCCAATTTCAATTTCTGATGCTGAATTCTGCACAGCAACCGAACAACAGAATTGGAATTCAGTCAATTCTAATTCCTACTGGTTTTGGAATTGACTGAATTCCAATTCCTCAATTCCAATTCCAGACTGCCGAACGGACCCTAAGGGAATGTCCAGTAAGTAACTTGCCTTTTTCTACCGCCACATCTTAACATCTAATTTAGTATTATCTTCCCAACTCAGATTAAAAAGGAACAAAGTACTTTTTTTTAGTTTTTGTCAAAAGAAAGCATCCTTGGTAAGAATGTTGCCAGTAATCAATTTGACAACTGTCCGTCATGGCGGATTCTTCAAGGGACTATTCTCACGTATTTAAACTGATAATTATACCTACTACACATACCTACCTTTTTGGGTTAATTATTTTGAAGGTATACTTAATATTGCTCTTTCAGAGGTTCTAGCTATATAACCCGTAATTCGTCGAGATCAGAGATGCCTGAGGACAGCACAGAAGACCTCATCTACCTGGGGCGAGTACAGAAGATCTCGCCCACCTGAGGCGAGTACAAGAGACCTCGCCCACCTGAGGCGAGTACAAGAGACCTCGCCCACCTAGGGTGAGTACAAGAGACCTTGCCCACCTGAGGACAACACAGAAGACCTCGCCCACCTTGGACGAGTACAGAAGACTTGCCCACCTGAGGCGAGTACAGGAGACCTCGCCCACCTGGGGCGAGTACATGAGACCTCGCCCACCTGGGGAGAGTACATGAGACCTCGCCCACCTGGGGCGAGTACAGGAAACCCGTCCACCTGGGGCGAGTACAAGAGACCTCGCCCACCTGGGGCGAGTACAGGAGACCTCGCCCACCTGGGGCGAGTACAGGAGACCTCGCCCACCTGGGGCGAGTACAGGAGACCTCGCCCACCTGGGGCGAGTACAGGAGACCTCGCCCACCTGGGGCGAGTACAAATTTTCACCTCGCCCGAGGGAGACTATTTGAAGACCTCCCCGTCAAAAGGCGGGAGCGGCTATCTGCAGTCCATTTCAGAAGGCGGGAGTAGCTATTCGCAGACCATACCCCCTTTTTTAGATTTGCCTATAAATAGGACCTCAAGGCACATGTAAAAGACACATTTCCCCCCTATGGTGGGCGAGTTCAGTGTCCGCCTCGCTTGTGCTAAGCTCATCAATGTCTTTAGGAGGGTGATGTGGAGCAGAGGCGAGGACGAGCATTGAGCCCATTCGGGCCTGATCTGGCAACTTACCATATATGGCGTGCCCGGATCGACGATCCGACTCTGTGGATGTGTCCGGATTCATGTTGCGAGTCAATTTCATATATAACTTTGTACTTTTCAGTTATTATTTCATGTAGTTTTGGCCCCGAAATCAACGACCAATTATATTGATGCGGAGCAGAGGCGAGGACGAGCTTTGGGCCCATTCGGGGCTGATCTGGCGACTTACCATATATAGCGTGCCCGGATCGACGATCTGACTCCGTGGATGCGTCCAGATTCGTGTTGTGAGTCAATTTCATATTTAGCTTTGTACTTTTCGGTTATTATTTCATGTAGTTTTGGCCCCGAAACCAACGACCAATCATAGTCGTTGATTCCGGGCACCCTAATCTTCATTTCTTATATATAGGATATTGAGGGTGTTGTTTTTCAGATTGCTGAATGCGTGGAGAGCTTCTTCCTTCGTTCCGGTGATCCCCTCCGCGATGCCGACTCCGTGGAACCCCTTGGTGACGACTCCTTTGGTAAGTTATCTCTTTTCCTCCTTGTTCTCTTCTCCCTCCACCCATCCACGCCGCCAGCCCCCTGCCCTCTTGTTGCCGCCTCCTTTCTTCCCCCAGTTTTCAGCCAACCACCGCCCTCCCTCCAGCCAGCTGCCGCCCTCCCTGCTGTCCTACAGCCATCCCCACTTTCTCACTGCTGCCCTGCCGCCAGCTCTCCCTCTTCCTGCTGCCCGTCGCCAGCTCTCCCTCTTCCTGCTGCCCGTCGCCAGCTCTCCCCGTCCCTCCTTGCTGTCCAAATCCAGCAGGTTGCCGCCCCTCCTCCCTGCCAACAGCAGGTTGCCGCCCCTCCACGTCCCAGGCAGTCTACCCGCAAGCCCCAACAACCCTCCTTGTCTGTCTACACCTGGAACCAGTCCAGATTTGGGCATTCCAGTCCAGATCTAGACACTTCCCTCCCCGATCCTGCCCTCCTAATCCCCAACCAGCCTTCCCTTACCCGATCCAGTCCACCAACCACCGGAACCCCTCTTGGAGCCCTCCAACGTTTAGATTTTCTTTATTTACAGCAGCCCTGCCCTAATATTCTTGTGGTGTTTTTGGATTGGAATTGGGTTGTACAACATTGTTATCGTTTGGATTATTACATGTTTGTGTGGATGTTCAGTTTATTATGATTATTTGTGCTTAGATTAATCTCTAACTGCAGGAAGGACAGATTCGCCCCGCGCGCTCTTGCTTTGGCCCTCCACGTGGAGGAAAGCCTAAGCCTGTTTTGCTTAATTAAATTATAATGTTTTGCTGTGAACTTATTTTGCGTGGGATGTTTGTATTTATTAACTAATTTGGGATGTAATTCGTCGAGTTTTGCATAGCATGTAGGGTTAGGGCACGGTTTATCTGCCGCCTATAGATTCGTCATGCGTCAATTGGTATCAGAGCTAGGTTACGCGCTCTTTTTATACGCAGTTGTAGTCTCTCGGAACTACGATGATTATTCGCGAACATAATGCACCACTTCCAGAGATCGTGTTGGCCCACCGACACGACCCCACTATGCTAGAGACGATCAATATGATGATTGTCGTCGTTCTTATCCGTACACGCGAGCGGATCGTGTTGATCCTTAGACACGACTCGGTTACCTTAGGGATGATTATTATGAGGATCGTCGTTCCGAGAGAGATCTTGAGAGTTAGTTTCGTACTGCTGCCCCTTTCTTTGACGCCTCATCGAGTCTCGAGTCTTTCAGTTATTGGCTTGTGGATATGGATTATTATCTTGATCATTTTGAGGTATTCAGTGAACGTCACGTTAAGTTTGCGAAACTTAGACTTTTAGATCAGACGAGAGTTTACTGGTCTAGCGTCGAGAGGACCCGCGAGCGAGACCGTCTACATCGCATCACTAGTTGGGTGGACATGAAGCGTATATTGTGTCAGAGGTATCTTCCGTCGTCGTATCAGACTCGCTTGCTCGACCAATTATTTTTCCTTCAGCAAGGATCCATGTCCGTCGCTGAGTACATGGATCGCTTTGACGAGTTAGTTGTGAGGAGCGATATCCGAGAGGACCCAACCATGACCTCTTGCAGATTTCGGTCTGGCCTTCGATCAGACATTCATACTAAGGTGGTTTATCATAGCTCAAAGTCCCTCGGGCAGACGCATCGGCTTGCCCTTCGTTACGAACAGTCTTTGAGATCCGTAAGAGCTAGTCGGTTGGATCCTCACTTTGACCCCTGCAGTACGAGCTCCTCCCACACCGAGGACACCACTCTGCCTACCATTGTTCCGTCCGACATGGCAGAAGTGATACCTGATGCAGATTGCTCTCACCCCAGTGAGGTGCTTAGCTCATTGAGTGACCTATCTCTTGTTTCTGACCCGTCTCTCGTGACCCCGACTGAGAGTGAGCCTGAGCGGCCTCTTGAGCCTATAGTGTCGTGCCCTTCACCCACACCACCACCTCTAGCATGTCATGGGTTAATTAGCACCCCTACCCTGGACTCACGTCTTGACACCTCACCCACAAACCCATTCTTGAGCGTAGATCTATGTCGCTCTCCCATTGTCATTACCCTGAGTCACATCACGACTGAGAGACCAAAGTCTGGTGTTGATCTCGTAGTGGCTATGTCATCCATTCACGTGGACACTATCCCTCACGATGGTACTCATCTGGAGGACCATGACCCTAGTGACGAGTTCTACGACGAGCCCCCAGTTTAGCCTCTGGATGATCCGCCACATCCTGTTGAGCATGGGATTCAGGTGAGCCCCGCTTGTATGAGTATCGATTTATGGAAGCCTCTTCCATTATCGTCCCTGACCCCGCCCCAGAGGATGGATATTGTGAGGAGCATCAATTATTTAGGGCACCACCTGCTGACACATCGCACTCTCGCTGAGTTTTGGGATGCATCACCTGCTGACCCACCAGAAGAGCTCTTTCTTTTCAGGGACACTCACCACACTATAGAGCCACGTCTTCTAGTCGGTGCACACAATTTTCACTTAGGCGGTCGTCGCATTCGCGATGACTTTTCTTACACACCTCCTGGTGAGCCCCTTGATGTGTCACGTTCCCTGAGAGACTTGGATCTTTATGAGCTCGTATTCGAGTATAGATGTCTCACAAGATCATCTGAACACTCGCCGTACACAGGATGAGTTTTTCTACACTCCCCGAGAGAGCCTCCTGATAGGCCACCTCCTTTGGTAGATTTTCAAGTGGTTATTATTCTTTCCCATAGCGAGTATGTTGTGTCCGTCGTGTCTCATTTACATCATTTGCATGAGTCTGTTGAGTTGGTTCGTCATCATTTGCATGAGTCTGTTGTGTTGTCTGTTTCTCGTTTGCATGTATGTCATGAGTCGGTCCGACGAATAATCCATATTGGTAATAAATCTTGTAAATCACATGCGGATGTTCATTGGCAAGTGCAAGTACTTCATGAAGGCGAGCATGTGATGGTGAGAATCTGCTTTGTGAGGCTCCGTGCGAGTCATGCTAAAAGCTTGAGCATTAGGCGAATGAGTCCCTACTCAGTCCTGAGACGCATCGGGACAAATGTTTATGAACTGGTCATCCCTGCGAGCATGGGTACCCATACTGTGTTCAATGTCGAGGACCTGACGCCATACTTTGCACCTCACGAGTATTCAGGCCCACATCTCGGCGGCCCTTTTAAGCCTTTCCCACCGTTTTTACCACCGTTTTTACCACCCACCACTCAGTCTACCGCCAAGCCATTGCCACCACATTCATTGCCCCGTTCTCAGCCCACCTCTGACCCTTACTTCCCTGGGATGTTGTCCCCAACGGCTTCACCATTGGCACCTCAGATTCCACCGGATCCTTCTACTAGAGTGTTGACAGATGAGCTTATCACTGAGATCATTGCGCTTGAGTCCGTCCCCTCTACAGACGGCCTTGGGTGCCGCTACCTGGTTTGCTGGCGCGGGCGACCTTTCACCGACGACACCTGGATGCTGCCAGCAGAGCTTGATCGATTCGCCCCCGGACTTTGACTTCAGTACGTCCGTCTCCACTCATCGGGGATGGAAGCTTTTCAGTCTCGAGGAGTTGATTGACGAGGCCACTTTTCAACGACGACACTTGGACGACCTCTGCCGGGCCTCTTCGAGTTTTACCCAGCATACGGCGAGAGAATTCTGACCCCTATTCATCGGGAGATGAATTCTTTCAAGCTGGGGAGATTGATGCGGAGCAGAGGAGAGGACGAGATTTGGGACCATTCAGGGCTAATCTGGCGACTTACCATATATGGCGTGCCCGGATCGACGATTCGACTCCGTGAATGCGCCCGGATTCGTGTTGCGGGTCAATTTCATATATAGCTTTTTGTACTTTTCGGTTATTATTTCATGTAGTTTTGGCCCCGAAACCAACGACCAATCATAGTCGTTGATTCCGGGTGCCCTATTCATTTCTTATATATAGGATATTGAGGGCTGCTGTTTTTCGGATTGCTGAATGTGTGGAGAGCTTCTTCCTTCATTCCGGTGATCCCCTCCGCGGTGCCGACTCTGTGGAACCCATTGGTGATGACTCCTTGGGTAAGTTATCTATTTTCCTCCTTGTTCTCCTCTCCCTCCACCCATCCACGCCGCCGGCCCCCTGCCCTCTTGTTGCCGCCTCCTTTCCTCCCCCTGTTTTCAGCCAACCACCGCCCTCCCTGCAGCCAGCCACCGCCCTCCCTGCTGTCCTATAGCCAACCCCTCTTTCTCATTGTTGCCCTGCCACCAGCCCTCCCTCTTCCTGCTGCCCGCCGCCAGCCCTCCCTCTTCCTGCTGCCCGCCGCCAGCTCTCCCCGTCCCTCCCTGCTGTCCAAATCCAGCCTACCGCCCCTCCTCCTCCCCGCCAACAGCAGGCCGCCGCCCCTTCTCCACGTCCCAGGCAGCCTACCCGCAAGCCCCAACAACCCTCCTTGGCTGCCTACACCCGGAACCAGTCCAGATCTGGGCATTCCAGCCCAGATCCAGCCACTTCCTTCCCCGATCCAGCCCTCCTAATCCCCAACCAGCCTTCCCTTACCCGATCCGGTCCACCAACCACCGGAACCCCTCTTGGAGCCCTCCAACGTTCAGATTTTCTTTATTTACAACAGCCCTAATATTCTTGTGGTGTTTTTGGATTGGAATTGGGTTGTAAAACATTGTTATCGTTTGGATTATTACATGCTTGTGTGGATGTTCAGTTTATTATGATTATTTGTGCTTAGATTAATCTCTAACTACAGGAAGGACAGATTCGCCGCGCGCGCTCTTACTTTGGCCCTCCACGTGGAGGAAAGCCTAAGCCTGTTTTGCCCTATCTTTAATACGAGGAAATATCTTGATCTCCCAACTTAATTACGAAGTCATCCGTCCTTCTTGCATTGCTAAATTTAAGCTCTAATACTGGGATGAGTCAGTTAAAATTAGGACTAAATATTATACTTAAATTAGGCTTTCTAAGTTGAGATTTATTGATGCTGCCTCTCTTTATGATGTAATAATATTGCAAAAAATTGCTTACAAGCTATATGATTTTGGAGCCTTTTGTGTTAAGTATTCTTTGTGAAATCTGATTCTTGGTATTCACAAGTGTCTGACATGTACTTTTGCTTACAATTATGTCATCAAAAGCTTCGAAATGTGGAGTTGCAGAGATTTTAGGGACCGATTGAACTAAATTTTCAATTACGATTATTAATAGGCTGTTGTGGTGGAGGTTAGCAGCTATCAGATGGAAATTCCAAACAAGCATTTTTCTCCTTCTGTAAGTGATTTAGAAGCTGTTCTACTGTTTAATGCATTTAAACCCTAAATCTTCAAGTTATTATTCACTAATTTTGTTAGGGTGTTTAAAGGCTGCAGTGTTGTTAAACCTAACACCCGATCATCTAGAGAGGCACAAGACTATGCAAAATTATGCTGCTGTGAAATGCAATTTGTTTTCCCATATGAAACATGGCAAGCTTGTGCTTCTCCCTATTGGTAATATCATGCAGATCATCTTAATTGTTTTAGGGCTCTTTTTTGGCTAAATAGATAATTATATTGATATAGGAAAATGTTTTGGTTTCCTTGGTCATTTATTTAGTTATGACTCAATATACCACTTTATTTCACAGCCTGAATTGAGTTGTTTTGCTTGAGAAATTTAGTCTATAAAGTATGGATCATAAACAATTTTACGTCTTTGGCCTGTCTAACTCAATGTAACACTTTATTTAACCAATCACAATTTTGAGGTGCCAAATAATATTCTTTAGAGATTTGGAGTAAGTTCCTATAACCCTATTATATGTAAATCATTTAACTGAATCATACCAAATAATTTGCATACACATGATAATATTTTTCTTAGAGGGAAATTTTGTTCGTGTTAATCATTATAGTTTCCCTTAATTTATTGTAGAGAAAATGAGTACATTGTATTATTTGTACAATCACATACCATATACCACCGACCAAACATGCCATGGTTGAAAATGGAAAATGCTTAGGCGGTGATTAATCATTCACATCCAATATATTTATTAAGATAAAAAGAGTATCTACGGAAGACTACTAAACTACTCATTATGCAAAAATAGTAAACAGTAACACTCTCCCTCAAGTTGATTTTGTAGATTCATTATGCCTAAGTTGAATACAATATTATAGAAATAGTTCTCACCCAAACCATTAGAAATTAGGCCTGCTAACTGATCTTCAATGTCATTCGTTCGATTAAATTGAACATGATTATGCACAATGTTAATTTTTGATTTATTATCATTAGTGTTATAGGACAACTCACAGAAATCATGATGTACTTGGGCATTAGTGAAATTATTACTAAAGATAGGGCACAATGGCGACAAAGGATCCATATAACCGACCCCACTATAGTGGGATAAAGGCTTGAGTGTTGTTGTTGTTGTAGTGTTATAGGACAGCTCGCGGAAATCGGGGTCCTGTGCGAGTCTGGAACCTTTGCGGGAGGCGTGCACGTTGCACGCGGTCGGAAGGCGTCGGACGCGCGCGGGGAAGGATGCGAACGGAGATGGGACGCCGATCCTCGCCATAACACATGCGACTGGAATGAGGGTTTCGAGTGACGGAAATCATGGCGGAAGCGAGGCAGGTCGAACCAAATGTTAGGTGCTAGGGTTGAAGAGGAGGAGAGGGAGGAGTCGAGAAGGAGGAGAAGAAGAGAGATGAATTTCAGCCCATATGACTCTTTTTTATCATACATCCCAGCTAACTCAAATGAGAGATACATATATGCTTATATAGTGCCTCATTCCAAAGTACACAAGGGCAAACGATAAATAACCCACGACCCGAAATACACGTGCGATAATAAAAGATAAGGCTGACGGGTACGCTACACCCGTGTGCTCTGTTAGTGAACGTCCGTCGTCGAGTTGGGATATATGTCCAAGTCGCCTTGGCCCCGACGCCGATTTATGCGTCGTGTCCTCATGTCCTCGTGTCCTCGTCCCTTGCCCTTTTTCGTCTTCGTAACACTAACTCAATTCGTATGTTTAGAGAAATTATGATACAAATTTCAACTCTATTACCTAATTTGATGTCAAATATGTTTGGTAAATATAAAAAATGTCATTGGACACAAGCTATTAATCCGCAATAACTATTAGCTATTTTTATTCAAATCCCCAAAAATGATTGAAATTAGTTAAGACAAGATTTTATGGATTTCTACTAGAGGTTGAATATAAACCCCATGCTTGTATAATGAGAGAAATTCATTAAGTTATGCACATACTGTACAACCCGTATTCGACGAGTACGTTGTGGACCCCGGAGAGTTGACCATTTAGATCCCAAGAATACAGTACGAGGGGCCCACACAACTCGCAGGGAACTCACCCGGAGCTCGCTTGTCCCGCCCCAACAGTTCACTCGTGGTTCCCCTCAACTCGCGACTACTCGCCCGACCTTAATCCGACTCGTCGAGCAACTTGATCAAATCCGCAGGGGGGTTGGGTTACTGACGACTGGATACACCCTTTAGACTCAGCTGCCTATAAATACGGCCCCAGAGTACAGGGAGGAGGAGGCATTCGGGACCACCATGCTTACTCGCTGACGGACTTCGAGCCCGCCAACCTCTTCCACGAACTCATCTCGACATTGGATTCGAAGGGGGGGGGGGGGGGGGGGGGGAGTTTCTGTACATTACTGGGTATGTAGTGGGACCTCCACGTCGCGACTTGTAGACCGTATTCTTCGGCAACATGAGTCCTCGATTGTTCTCTGTCTGTTGTGTGCATGTGCCTACAAAACCGAAGGTCGGTAACCTTCGACCATATTTTCGGTATGAACATAGCTTGTCGAGATCTTGGATCCAGCATCTTGGTGCAATGAGCGTGGACCTTGGTCGAAAGAGGAACACCTTCGGAGAAGGGCCATGATCCACAATGATAGATAGGATACAAGGTCGCCCTGTACAAAGCTACTTCGTCATAGGGAGCGAATTCAAGCATGATGATCTCACATCACCTCGCCTAAGCTTTGAGGGAACTCACAGAGACCGACAATTGTCTCGCAATCAACTCACAACGAAGTCATAGCCAATTCGCGATCAACTCGTAGAGACCTACAATCATTTCGCAGTCAACTCACATAAGATCTCGCCAAGGCCAGGACCGAATGGGTGATACATGCGGACCACCGGAGGACTCTATTTATAGACTCAGTCAGGGGAGAGATGGAGAACAACCTACCAAATCGCACCGATCTCGCAATCAACTCGCATGGGGATTAAGGAGAGATCATGGCGAGCTCATGGTGAGATCATGACGAGCTGGCGAGAACATAGCGAGCTCCATACTCGCAAGATCTTCTCTTTGTCATTATATGTTCCGCGAGTCCATACTCGTGAAGCGTTCTCTTCATTAACATGTATTATGCGAGTGCATATCGCAAGGTGTTCTTTTCATTAACATATATTCCACGAGTTTGTACTCTCGATGTATTCTCTTCATCAATATATATTCGCGAATCTATACTCGTGATGCCTTCTCTTGGTCTGCATATAATCCGTGAGTTCGTACTCGCAGAGTCTTCTCATCATCAACATATATTCCATGTCTTTATTATGCAAATTCTCACTCGTGAGATTCTTATCTAGAAGCTTATGCTATGCAAATACTTACTCATGAATTCTATATTCAAAAGGTTCTAATTCGGAAGTTTCAAAATCTTTATTATTATCCGGACTTCTCATTTTCACCAGTGTTCGTTATTATGCAGTCTTTCGCTCTCGGAGTTTTCTTTGGTAAAATACTCCAATACTTCAAGTACTCATTGTATAGGTATGCAAACACTTGTTATGCAAGTTCAATACTCTTATTCAGCAAGACTATATTGTGTTTGTCAAGAGAGAAAAATTGGTTTTCAATACACTTGTATGACAAGTTCATACTCAATGAATTCTCATTCACAAGTTTCTTGATGCAAGATATCATCACATCTAGTTCTATTTCATGGAATTTGAGATCTTAGCTGCTCTCTATTCTCATCATTCTCGCAGGCACCCATCATTATTTGTTTTATCACTATGAGATTTAGCTTCAAATTCAATAAGTCATCCAACGGGTTCTTATTGGTTGTCTCCGATTATGTAAGTTTCTATCAAAACTCGTGAGAATATGCTTAATATTTACGAAAACTACAAAATATCTAGGTGCTGCTAATGGTAACAATCTCGGGAACACGTGGAGCGGTAGTGATCTGAAGAGGTATTATCCCTGAACCCGTCATGTAAAGTACGTGAAGGTATCCCATATGTATTTTTGGTTTGATTCTTCCTTTCAACCCTAATGAAAGGGTTTGCATGCTTGCCTTTGGCCATGTGTGCTCTCTTGCGAACTCGATTCTTGGTCACACAGGAGATGACGACCTGCCACTGGGTAACATGACTATAATTCCAAGTCTATGCATTGTCGATCGAGATCAAGCACCTTTTACATTGGTTTCCTATCCCCAACTAATACGTCGTTATCTCCCGTACTGGGACGACACGCCTCCAGAGTTTTACCTAGATGGGCACGACCCTCTATCTCCTGAAAAGTGTTAAATGTGCGAACGAACGATGCTCTAGGGTGCATGTCTCTAAATCCAAGTCTCTGCATTGTCGGTCGAGATTAGCTTCCCCCTTGCACGTTGGTTGCCTACCCCACGGGTGCTCGTACCCTCTCGTCGGTTACCCGCTGGCCAAGGGGAGGAAGGACATCCTAGAGAGCTCCGTCGAGGTGAGGCCTGTAGAAACAACTCGTCTATCCACCTCCAGTTGAGTTCGCCCTCTGCGCGAATTGCCTAGGAGTTGTCGATTCTATTCGGTCTGTGATCGTCAATGCGACAAACAACTCACTTATCCACCTCCTTTAGTTGAGATCGCCCTCCGCGTGAATGACCTGAGAGTGTGTCAACCCTATCCGGTCTGGGACTGTCAATGCGACAAACAACTAGTTTATCCACCTCCTCCAGTTGAGCTCGCTCTCCGCGCGATTGACCTAGGACTCTGGGAGCATGTCGATCATATCCGACCTGGGACCGTCGATGCGACAAATAACTCGCCTATCCACCTCCTCCAGTTGAGCTCGCCCTCCACGTGAATGACCTGAGAGCATGTCGACCCTATTCGGGACTATCGATACGTCAAATAACTCGCATATCCACCTCCTCTATTTGAGCTTACCCTCCGCACGAATAACCTAGGAGCGTGTCGACCCTATCTGGGACCATCAATGTGACAAATAACTCTCCTTTCCACCTCCTCCAGTTGAACTCGCCCTCCGCCCGAAAGGCCTGGGAGCATGTTGACCTTATGTCTGGGACCGTCGATGTGAAAAACAAGTCGCATATCCACCTCCTCCAGTTGAGCTCGCCATTTGCGTGAATGGATTGGGAGCGTGTTCACACTATCCAATCTGGGACCGTCGATGCGACAAACAACTTGTATATCCACCTCCTCCAGTTGATTTCGCCCTCCGCTCGAATGGACTAAGAGCATGTCAACCTTATCCGGTCCGGGACTGTCGATGCGACAAACAACTTGCATATCTACCTCCTTCAGTTTAGTTCCCTTTACGCATGAATGACCTGAGAGCGTGTCGATCCTATCCGGTCTGGGATCGTCGATGCGACAAACAACTCGCCTTTCCACCTCCTCTAATTGAGCTCATCTTTCACACGAATGACTCGGGAGTGTGTCGAGCTTATCCGGTTTGGGACCGTCAATGCGACAAACAACTCGCCTATCCACCTCCTCCAGTTAAGCTCTCCCTCAGCGCGAATGGCCTGGGAGCGACCTAACCCTATAAATCTCACCAATTTGGAGCTTGCCGAACCGGGTTGGATGATTTTTTTTGAACCCGTGCCGAGCTCATAAAAAGCGGGGATTGTGTACAACCCGTATTCGGAGAGTATGTTGTTGACCCCAGCGCGTTGACCATTGACCCCAAGAATGCAGTACGAGGGTCCCACACAGCTCGCATGGAACTCGCCCGGAGGTTGCCTCGCCCATCCAACAGCTCGCATGTAGCTCCCCTCAGGTTGACCCGCCAATCCGCGTGCGGGGGAGTGGGGGGGGGGGGGTCCACCCACTGACTGCTGGTTACCCCTCCCCCGTCTCAGCTGCCTGTAAATACGTCCCCAGGGTACAGGGAGGAGGAAGCATCCGAGACCACCAAGCTTAATCTCCGACAGATTTCGAGCCTACCACCCACTTCCCTGAACCCATCTTGGCATTGGGTTCAGAGGGGGAGTTGCCATATACTCCCGGGTATGCGGTGGGACCTCCGCGCCGCAACTCATGGGCCGTATTCGTGGACAACGCGAGTCCTCGATTGTTCCTGTACGTATCGTGTTTGTGCTTTGCCAAATCGAGGGTCAGCAACCGTCGGCCATACTTTTGGTCCGAACATAGCGAATCGAGATCTCGGCTCAACACATACCTTATCTCCTATTTATAACCATGAAAATTTCTAACAAACAACCTCCACTGTCCGGAGAGAAAGCACTGCAGAATTACAGAAGAAATTATGGAAGAATCTCAAAGAAAAAAAACAGTCAGGAGCTCCTAATGAGTTTTTACTGGAATTTCTAAAATGAGAAGAGAAACCCCTTAATAATTTTCTCAGAGAATTCCAAAGGAGATAGGAACACATTTTTTCATGTTCATTTTATGAGCTGATACATCTTGTGTAATCTTGTTGTATGCTAATCTTGATTTTTTTCTTTGTACCAAATCATGGGCAACTTGTTGTATGCTAATCTTGATTTTTTTTCCTTGTACCAAATTCGTTTTTGAATATCTATTTGGATTTATGCAATAACTCTTATTGTATGCTTTATCTTGGCGCAAAAAGCAATTAGTCTCCATGTGTATATATTGGAATACAAAACTAGACTAATTGATTCTGCGCACTTAAATACATTTTCAGGTAATCCATATGTGGATAAGGTTTTTTGCAATCATGCAAATGGGTGCAACGTTGCTCGGATTGGTGATTTCCCTGGTATAAAGGTAGGTTCCTCGTCTTTCCTACCTACCTACCTACTTGTTGTAATGTTTTTTCCCTCATCTTTAATGTTTTTTTCCTACTCGTCTATAATGTTTTTTCCTACTCGCCTATAATGTTTTTTCCTACTTGTTTATAATGTTTTTTCTACTTAGAGTTGATATCAAATACCAACTGTTATTGTAGATGGATATGGATGCAAAGGTTGCTAGCCTTCAAATCCCAACAACAGAGGAAGTTGCACATTTACAACTGGCAGATCTAAGAGCAATCGGCACTCACAACTATTCTAATGTAGCCGTGGCTGCATTTTTAGTTCTTGGATTGGGTCTTGGGCTTGACTATCACTCTATTAATCTTATTGTAAAGAAGTTGGCCCTTCTACCACATAGGATGCAAGTTGGTAAGTTTTGCTTTCTCTTGCTTGCTAATTTGTCACAGACGTGTTCATCGGACACAAATATGACAATAGTGGCCGGGATGAGGGAGCGTAATCTCGCCGGAATTCTATCTTTATTCGCCTTTTTTTCTTCACATTTTTGTTGATTTATTTAATTTGCATTTTTACGGTGTGGGTTGGTCTGGACCGCATGCGTTTGATTTATGTTTGGACTTATTATTTATACCCGGGCTCACATTGAGACCATACACGCTTAATGATATGTTTAGTTTTGGGCATATGAGGTTTGTTAAGGCTCCTTCATTTTCTCCCCTCTTCTCTTATTCGGATGACAACCGTTTGCTAGAGGTTGCGTCTTCTCTCTTCCTCTTATAGATTTACACCTCCACTTGCTACTACCACGTGTGGATGGTCTTCGAGGCGCTTCACCGCCACTATCTGTTTCTCAAGCGTTTCAAGTGTACTTTTGGCGAGGAGCAGGCGGTGGGCCACATCGTTCACAGCCAGGGGGTCTCAGCTGACCCTAGCAAGCTCAAGGCAATGGAGAACTGGCTGCAACCTGATGAGTCCTGATCATATACACATATATGGACTCATCTGGGCCGTTTTTCTAGTCTTTCCACTGCACTTTAGCCTTGTTTTAGCTCATATTTGTCATTCTATGCTAGGTGCACTTCTTGACCTATTTTGGTGTGTTTTGATGTTTATTCTCTTTTGATAGCCTTATCGTATTGTTGAGTGCCACTTTCATTAGCCTGATTAGCATTTTTGTAGGAACAGGAGTCGTGCAGGTGTTCCCGGTACAATTCTGTACAGGAACACTGCGCACGATCACTGGTTCTATTGCGCACGACCACTGGTCGTGCGCCGCTGATCGTGCGCACTTAACCCCCATTTTATGAGTTCTGTCTCGACCAATGCGCACGACCACTTACGATAATGCGCACGACCACTGGTCGTGCGCCACTGGTCGTGCGAACATTATATTTTATAAATTTCTTACATTGCAGGCTCCGCCCAGGCAGGCGCACGATCACAGGATTCTAGTGCGCACGACCACTGGTCGTGCGCCAATGACCGTGCGCGCTGTTTATTCCAGCGCCTATAAATATTCCTGCTCGCGATTTAGGTTGGGGCTCCGCATTTCTTCCGCTTCAGTCCGCCGTTTTCTCGCTCCAGAGCCCCGATTTCGCCCCTCCATCGCTGCCCACCATCTGGAGGTGCTCCGGGCTTGTTCTTCACGCCAATCTTGAGCCGGAGCTTCCTCTCGGCCTCCTCCTTCATCCTAGAGCTTCAAGGAAGGTTTAGCCGCCATCGCCATCAAGCAAGGGGAAGTTTGCAACCTTTACCGGATCGTGAGACGAAGAAGACGGGTTCATTGGAGAGTCGTGACAGCTCTCTCTACCCCGGACGTAGTTGCGGACCGAGCTTGGACGCGGATTGACAACCCGGCGATTCCAACCGTGAATCTCCAACGAGCCTTCGGATTCGGTCGATTTCTTGCATTGTTCTTCTCTTATTGATGTGTTTGTAGCTAGATCTCTCATGTATGGATGATGAACACTATGAATCGTGCTTGTAATCTTAATTTCATGTCTATGTGAAGTTATATTTTGTTCATATGTGTACGAGGTGCGCCACCATCCATCCTCCATCCCGCCGTCACGTTCGTGTGCCGCACTAGCAATTGCTAGTGGTGTGCTTGTCGACGAGGTGCTTGCGACCCTCATCCGTATGCCTACTCTTCCATCCGCCTAGCGAAGCGTGACATAACGGCCCGTGTAATCCATTCCGACTCCGCCGGTGCGAACCATTCCATCCGCTTGCCTACTCTTCCATCCGCCTAGCGAAGCGTGGCATAGCGGCCCGTGTAATCCATTCGCCCAACGAAGCAGTGCGCTCAAGGCCTGCACAGTTCGATTCCGCTTGCCTACTCGTCCATCCGCCCTTGCGACGCAGCGCGCTCAAGGCCTGCCTAGTCTCCATCCCGGCAAGCGAAGCACTGCATAGCGACATTGCATAGGAGTAGTTGTAGTTGTTTTCTTTTATTTTCCAAAAGCCAAATCACCCCGTTTCCGCATTCCATCCGACCCTTAGGACTTCAATCCCAAGTCCTTCCTCGAACGTTAACTCCACCTTACTGTGTTCCTTGAGAGATTCGATACTCGAGGATTACTCCTCGTTTTATATTACTTGAACGATCGGTACACTGCCGTTTCGTGCCGCAGTCTTGCTACCGCCTATAGCGGTGTGCTAAGATTTGCGCCATCAAGTTTTTGGCGCCGTTGCCGGGGAACACAGACGTGTGAGTTTTCTGGAGAGTGAGAGTTGTAAGATAGAAGCCCTTTTCCCTTTGTTTATACCATTTCTTTTGTTTATTTTAGTGTTAAAATTTGATATTTCTATTTCATTTCCTCCTTTATCTAGTTTCGGCTTTTCTATAACAGATGTTCATTTAATTCTGGTTGCGTGTAGTTTTATTTTGCAAGGAATTGTTTTTCTTTATCCACATATTTCTGTGATGTATTCTGAAGCCGAGTGTCGCCTCTATGACACTTTGCGTCGATACATCGACGCCATAGCTGCTTTAAACGATGAGCATTGTATTAGGTGCTTGCTATGTCAAGGTTTAGGTCATATGGTGAAGGATTGCCCTCGTCTGTGCGATCCTTCCCCCTCTGAGGACGTGCACGCAGCATCCCCCCGTTTACGGGAGACTACTGCGGACAGGCCCACCAGAGTGTTGCCTGGCCCCTACACTGACATCGCACATCATGCTCGATCTTTGCCCTTGGAGATTACTGAGGAATCTCTCGCCGCGTACAGCTCTTTCATGGGTCCTTCAATCCCCTTTTATGAGCTTCCCTTGAGTGACGATGTGCACTCATTCGATGGTCAACAGGGACAGGATTGGGAACTCAGGGATGCACCAGTATGGTGTGCAGATTCTGGTTCTTCCTGCGGGGAGGCGTCTGTGGATATTTTCGCGGAGGCGACTGCTCATTTATTTTCTGATCATGAGAGCAGTCCGGTTCCTCTGCATTCCTTGCAAAATTCATCTACTTCTATCTTTAGTGAGTCGGCTGATGATGTCGTGCGGGTGGTTTATTCGGCGCCTGAGGTTGCGCCAAGGTGGGACGAGGATTTCATTCTCTCTGATGGGGAGTGTGATACCTTTGAACACGATGACGCACCGCGGTGGGATGAGGAGGATTCTCTTTCCGAGGAGGAGGTATTTACTTACTTCTTGGATGGGGACATCCAGCTCACCACCGAGGACCCCGAGCTCCTAGGTTCCCCTCGTTACGACTCATATGATACCGACAACGATCTATCCTTGGATCTTGCCGGGAGTGAGACCGGGGTCACTCCCCCGATTGATTTTTATTCATGTTCTTCTTCTTTTTTATCTCTTAATTCCCTTTCTCTATCTAAGCCTGTGCAGGTTGAGTCTTCACAGGTACTTCAGGAGGACTTGGAGCATTCTGCTCAAGTCAATGATGAGTGTATCCTCTCACGTGAGGAGGTTGATCCCTCCTCCGTAGAGGAAGCCCCACTCATTGCCTTCTCCTCCTACTGCCTCCCTGGAGATGATACCTTGCTGGGCAAAGATAGTTTTGGTGAGATGAGTGAGGACCAGGCCTCCTCCTCTTCTTACTTTCTTTTCCCTCTACCTGTGAGGAGCAGGTATTTATATTCGGGTAGAGGCGTGACTGTTCTTTCTCCGTATAGGTACCCGCTACCTACACGCATATTAGAACAGTTACCTGTCCACTTTTCTTTTCATAGGCTTATAAGCTAGAACTGTATAAAATCCGAATAAGTCGTGCTGGGATGACAATAACCCCAGTAGTTATCTTACTTTTATTGCATTTTTATTTTCCTAGTTAGAGTAGTTCGTTAATTTATGTTCAATTTTAACATTTCTGCTTCCTTTTATTTTTGTGGAGCTCACCCCTGCAGGTACTCATTGCAAATTTTGAATGACGGGTTTGCTTCAGATTTTCATGCATCTTCTGGTATGCTCACTTGCTGAGCATTGGGTAACTTCTCCCCCAGTTTTCTATTTTAATTTTCAATGCTCTATCATTATGATGTATTGCGTAGATTAAGTCTGGGGGGAGAGCCACATGTTGTTACCCGCTCACGTGCACCTTTTATTTGCATACTAGAAGCATTAATTGTGTTATGATGTTCATTTGCACCGCACACCACTACACCCACTCGAGCATGCACTTAACTGTTGGCACGTCTTGAGCTGAACTCATTTCTTTTTGTGTGATTTGGAAAATCATTGGGCTTAGGATTGTGAGTAGGAGTAAAATGTTGACTTCGATAGTGCTCCTAGTCGAGTGCTCATGTCTCACATAGAAATTCATGTAGATTCAATTTCTTTTTATGCTTTTAGTTTATATTTTTCTATTAGCGTAAATATTGTTTACTACACTCAAAAATTGGTGAATCCGGTGTGAATCAAACAGTAGCATAGGGATGTGTGTAGACGTTCGTTAGCCTCGTATTGCCCGAGTCGGGAGAAAGGATTATCTTTCTCGGTGGCTAAGAACTTGCCCCAAGCGATTCTTGAAGCATGGGTATACGGTTAGTCAATTGCGTGAATGTGATATAGGCCATCATTTTGGCCCGGTTGAGCCTTTGTGCCATTCCTATCATCATTTCCTCGCTAGCCCAGTTGTGCCTACCCCATTCTTTTGGTTCAGCTCCACTATTGTTCACCAAAGCCTAAACTCCAATCCTAGTCGCACACCCAAAATGCAAGCATTTTGTTTAAATTTTAAATTGGTGGTGTTGATTGTGGAAGTACAATGTGAAAATGTGGATGTGCATCTTTGAAAATTTGCTGAAATTGCTAAAGAAAGAAAAAGAAAAGAAGAAAAAGATTTGAAAAGAAAAAGAAGAATGAAAAGTTTAATTGAAAAAAATCTGTTTGAGATTTATATTTGGGAGTAGGCGGTGCACACACCCATGCGTCTAAGTCTAAGTCTGGGGGTGTGGTGCATCCGCGTGTTTTATGGCTACTTGGATAGTGTTATGCATTTGCTCATTTGGGTTTTTGTGTTCTAAGCCTTCATGTTTATATTTGTTTACCTCACCTAAACCCAAGCCTCATCTAAAACCTTAAGTCCTATTGATTCACGCATTTGAGTCAAACCAGTGCCGTGGAGAGAGTGCGAACGGGCAAGCTTATGTTCACCGACATTGATGGATTTCAATGGAGGTTGTCTCGAGCCCCGATCTTTGGCAATGCTCGCCTCAGCGTTCAGTTTACTTTCTTCCTATGTACGACCTTATGATTCACAGCGATTCACTTTTTGAGTAAATGTAATATATAAATACGCCCCTATAAAAGTATAAACTAATATGTACAATTAGAAATTTTGTCTACTGTATTTCTACGCGCATGAGCATGCGACTTCGCATGATACTCCGCTTTACAATTTCTATGCCAGCTGTGTATTTTTCTCAGCCGCTTGAGGAATTAGTTTGCTCGGGACGCGCAAACAGGTAAGTCTGGGGGTGTGATGAGTCCTGATCATATACACATATATGGACTCATCTGGGCCGTTTTTCTAGTCTTTCCACTGCACTTTAGCCTTGTTTTAGCTCATATTTGTCATTCTATGCTAGGTGCACTTCTTGGCCTATTTTGGTGTGTTTTGATGTTTATTCTCTTTTGATAGCCTTATCGTATTGTTGAGTGCCACTTTCAGTAGCCTGATTAGCATTTCTGTAGGAACAGGAGTCGTGCAGGTGTTCCCGGTACAATTCTGTACAGGAACACTGCGCACGATCACTGGTTCTATTGCGCACGACCACTGGTCGTGCGCCGCTGATCGTGCACACTTAACCCCCATTTTATGAGTTCTGTCTCGACCAATGCGCACGACCACTTACGATAATGCGCACGACCACTGGTCGTGCGCCACTAGTCGTGCGAACATTATATTTTATAAATTTCTTACATTGCAGGCTCCGCCCAGGCAGGCGCACGATCACAGGATTCTAGTGCGCACGACCACTGGTCGTGCGCCAATGACCGTGCACGCTGTTTATTCCAGCGCCTATAAATATTCCTGCTCGCGATTTAGGTTGGGGCTCCGCATTTCTTCCGCTTCAGTCCGCCGTTTTCTCGCTCCAGAGCCCCGATTTCGCCCCTCCATCGCCGCCCACCATCTGGAGGTGCTCCGGGCTTGTTCTTCACGCCAATCTTGAGCCGGAGCTTCCTCTCGGCCTCCTCCTTCATCCTAGAGCTTCAAGGAAGGTTTATCCGCCATCGCCATCAAGCAAGGGGAAGTTTGCAACCTTTACCGGATCGTGAGACGAAGAAGACGGGTTCATTGGAGAGTCGTGACAGCTCTCTCTACCCCGGACGTAGTTGCGGACCGAGCTTGGACGCGGATTGACAACCCGGCGATTCCAACCGTGAATCTCCAACGAGCCTTCGGATTCGGTCGATTTCTTGCATTGTTCTTCTCTTATTGATGTGTTTGTAGCTAGATCTCTCATGTATGGATGATGAACACTATGAATCGTGCTTGTAATTTTAATTTCATGTCCATGTGAAGTTATATTTTGTTATATGTGTACGAGGTGCGCCACCATCCATCCTCCATCCCGCCGTCACGTTCGTGTGCCGCACTAGCAATTGCTAGTGGCGTGCTTGTCGACGAGGTGCTTGCGACCCTCATCCGTATGCCTACTCTTCCATCCGCCTAGCGAAGCGTGGCATAGCGGCCCGTGTAATCCATTCCGACTCCGCCGGTGCGAACCATTCCATCCGCTTGCCTACTCTTCCATCCGCCTAGCGAAGCGTGGCATAGCGGCCCGTGTAATCCATTCGCCCAACGAAGCAGTGCGCTCAAGGCCTGCACAGTTCGACTCCGCTTGCCTCTCGTCCATCCGCCTTTGCGACGCAGCGCGCTCAAGGCCTGCCTAGTCTCCATCCCGCCAAGCGAAGCACTGCATAGCGGCATTGCATAGGAGTAGTTGTAGTTGTTTTCTTTTATTTTTCAAAAGCCAAATCACCCCGTTTCCGCATTCCATCCGACCCTTAGGACTTCAATCTCAAGTCCTTCCTCGAACGTTAACTCCACCTTACTGTGTTCCTTGAGAGATTCGATACTCGGGGATTACTCCTCGTTTTATATTACTTGAACGATCGATACACTGCCGTTTCGTGCCGCAGTCTTGCTACCGCCTATAGCGGTGTGCTAAGATTTGCGCCATCACAACCCCAACCCGCAAAGGATTTCCGGGGCTTCTTGGGTTTGCCAGGCTACTACCCAGATTCACCTTGAGCTACGGTGATTGCCACTGCGCTGACGAGCGTGCTCAAAAAGATTGTCTTCCAATGGACACCCGAGTTGACTCAGGCATTTCTATCCTTGAAGGAGGCACTCCCAGCGACAATGGTCCTACAACTCCTCGACTTCACACAACTTTTTGGTGGGGGTGTGATGCCTCGGGGAGAGGGATTGGTGTTGTCCTACAACTACAGAAGCATCTCATTGCCTTTTTCAGCTGCAATTTGGTGGCTCACTATGAAGCTGCCCGCTTATAAGCGGGACGTGATCAGTTTGGTGAAGACGATACAACATTGGCAGCCCTACTTATGGGGGTGTCACTCCAGCATCATGACTGGCCAATACAACTTGAAATATCTATTGGAGCAGAAGTTGACGATTTCCCCACGACAACACTGGATCAGCAGGCTCCTGGGTTTTGTTTTCACCCTTGAATAACGAGCTGGGAAGCCCAACAGAGCAACTGATGCTCCTTCCCGCCTCGATGAGGAAGAAGGTTTGTTGCTCATCATCTTCGAGCCACACCTGACATTGTTCGAAACCATTCATGAGAGGTGAACTCTTCCCCTTCCAGGGTCAGATACATGAGCGCATTGATACAAGCGGAGCTCCAAGTTAGTAGAGCTATAGAGAGGACTTGATCAGACTCAATGGGAAAGTTCATTGCCTGCTGATTTCGTCGTTGGTTTCACTCATCAGTGCCATCCACAACCTCACTCATAAGGACATGAAGAAGACATTACTACAAATTCGAGCAGATTTCTTTTGGAAGGGTTGAAGGGCATAGTCAATGAGGCAGTGTGCACATGCATCATTTGCTAACAAACAAGAGTCTCTAGACGTATCCGACTAACCTGCTACAACCTCTTCTGGTTCCATCACAGAGCATGGCATAGATTTCCATAAACTTCATAGAGGGAATGACACGTTCACACGACAAGACAATTCTCTTTGTGGTGGTGGATCGACTCTCCAAAGGGGCGCACTTCATATCATTGAACACCCATACATAGCGGTCAGCGTGGCGTATGCCTTCTTTGAGGATGTCTCGTGATTGTATGGGATAACCTAAGACTATCGTCTCTTATTATGCAGTGTTTAGAAGCCGTTTCTAGCACGAGCTGCTTCACCTTTGTAGGACCAAGTTGGCATTCTCGTCCACATAACATCCATAGTCTGATGGTCAAACACATTCTGTAATAAGAAGAAAGTTATGTACTCACGACCAAGGTATGCAGATGTCGAGGACATGCGATTTGGGTTTTTCATGTCGCTTTTTATATATAGGAATATTTTATATATCGAGTTTTAATATTTAATTATATATAATTATATGTAAATATTATCATATTTTAATTTATATATGTTGATATATTAACAATTTATCACTTATTGAACTTTTAAATCTTACAAACTACTATGAAACATTTATGTTACATAAATAAGATCATTATAACGCGATAAGTAAAACACTGAACAAACATACATTGTAAAAAAATAGTTTTTAAGATATTGTTTCTAACTAAATATTATGTTTGCAGTTATAACATCAAAATTTTAAAAATTAAATTTCAAGCATATCTTATTCTTGCTCTGTCTCGTAATCATCAGCGGCCGTGAATGTAGATTGAATACGATCATCATCCGATGAACTTGACTCAA
Organism: Dactylorhiza incarnata; assembly: GCA_033032865.1. Lineage (NCBI taxonomy): Eukaryota > Viridiplantae > Streptophyta > Magnoliopsida > Asparagales > Orchidaceae > Dactylorhiza > Dactylorhiza incarnata. Next base: position 1,530,692 of record JAWHQI010000123.1, on the reverse strand, counting down.
GATCCGCCTCGTTCCTCTCAGACACTTTTCTCTTTCCTTTTTTTTCAACGACGTCAACCCCTCTCCTAGAAAGAATTCATCATCACCATCATCATTATCCTCACCATCAACAACATTCATTGTCCACTCATGTACCTTCCCAGAAACTAAGATATTGGCTGCCAAAGGATCTCGAGATGTGTCGAAATATTTCGACTTCAACAAAGCATTCAACTTTACAAAAATAGATTGTTCTATCTTTTGTTGTTGACTCTATTCCTCTTCTTAGAATGCATCTATAAAATTTAAAATATAAAAAATGCATACAATCATACACTCTAAATAAGATATTTCTACTAGACTAAATTATGCATACCATCCTAAAAGTGCTCCAGTTTTTATCACAACTAGAGGAAGTAGTAGTTAGGCTCAAAATTGTAATTGCAATTGTTTAAGATGAGGAGTACCAACCCCGTTTAGCCTCTACCAATGCACTGGTGAAAAATAAAAAAACGAATTATTTCAGTGATACATCATTTATAATTACTGTGTTAATCAACATAAAATATTAAATTATACTTGAATTTAAGTTAGGGTTTTGTAATTGTCTCTTTGTCATGTCTTTATCAAATAATCTTTGTTGGTATTGGTAAAAATCAAGTTCGACACTAATGTGATCCTAAGTAGAAGGATTTTTCCTAAATATTCTCGAGAGACATTCAACAAAACCACTCATAAATATTCTGTCAACCTCAATCTCCACTTGGTTCGGATAATAAAAAATTGGGTTTAAATAATATCATGCTATGTGTCATGGGTTGCTTGTCTTCCTTTCACATCTGCTATGGATCAACTTTCATATAAGACGATATTTGTTCTTTTGGTAGTCTAGAACAACAACAACGTCATCCCTAGCTTTTTTATGTCCTCGTATAGCCATCCCATGGAAGGTGCATCTTTGTCGGCTCTTCTTAAAATCTTAACCAATTGGGTGAATATATAAACAGACAGATCCATATTGGCCCAAAATCTCGTGCTTAACAATATCAATGCAACCTAACATGTGCAAAGTAAGAGAACTCGGGAGTTTCAAATAAAATATTTAAATTGAAGTTCAAAATAAATCACATTGTGATGTAGGGTAGGCTACTTGGGTGCGCGACTAACATGCAACCCTAGGTGAAATGTCGGGGAAATAACTTGACAACCCTAAACTACTATATGCAAGATGCGAGATCCGACGGCGAATTCAAATTAAGCAATAAATAGTCAAATCACGCGTAGATAATTTTAGCATAAGACAAATAATTTCTTTAGGCAAACAAGCAATGGTTTTCCTCCGTGTGGAGGGCCAAAGCGAGAGCGCGCGGCGAATAAACTCTGCAAATCACAAAATAATCTAAAGCAAACAACTACTATTCCAGAGATCCAAACAAACATGAAATCGTAACACCATATATTAATATTGAGAATTAAAGTTCCATACAATAAATAAATACTCACAAAATATGGGGCTGCCGTAGGAGAGGAGATTCGACAAGGTACGACGATGCGGTGGCGGGATTTGAGGTTACGGGGCTAGATCTGAGTGGAGGTGCCTGTTTTGGAAGGTGAGGAACTGGTTTTAAGTGGATCCAGGTGGAGGGACAGATTTCGGATGGGGGAAGGGGGCTGGATGGAAACAGGTGGCTGTAGGTGGGGTTTCAAGGAAGGGGCGGCAATGGATTTGGGGGCGTTGGGTTGTAGAGGAGAGGGAGAGGAGGCGGCGGTGGCTGTTAGGATTGGGGTGGGGTGGCGTCTGGGCTGCTGGACAGCAGGAAGGCGGAGGCTAGGTGGCTGGGCAGCAGGAAGGCAGCGGCTGGGTGGCTGGACAACAGGAAGGAGCGGCGGCTGGAGGGCAACAGGGGGTGGCAGTCGAAGGATTTGAGGGTCGAGGAAGGTGGCTAAGGGTTAGAGTTACCTTTGGGGAGCGGGAGAGGGCCTAGGAGTCGTCACCTAGGGTTCCACGGAGTCGGCACCATGGAGGGATCGCTGGAATCCGGGATTCACAATCTCCAAATTCTTCCATAGCTATAGCAGCCTCATACACTCTTATTTATAATAAAGAGATATTAGGGCATCCCACCATTGACGACCATGATTGGTCGGAGATGGGGTAGCCCGATTACATCAAAAATAAATAAAAAATAACAATATAATATATGAAATCGTGTCGGAACGACGGGCCGGAGGCATCCGTGGAGTCGGATCATCGATCCGGGTACGCAAAATACGGTAAGTAGACAATCGGCCCCGAACGGGCCCAAAACTCGTCCTCTGCTGCGGGTCCGCATCTCCATTCCACATCACATTGTTAGTGGAAGAGACGATACATTTACCTCCTTTCCTCCAGCACTATTGGCTAACTTCGTTAATTCCCACTTTGCATATGTGAATGACCCCTCATCTGCTTCTTCTCTAAGATGCTTTGCAAAGATAGAAATGTTGTAGCGAATTTATTCACACTTGGTTGAACAAGTTCGTGAGAGTCCAGTTCTTTCGTTGGCTCTCTAAACATGTCGAGAGAGTTGATATGACCATAGATAAAGACGGAGAGTTGGCGGCCAATGGAGATCGCACTCTTTAATCGGTTTCAACATTGATATATCCTCCAACAAAAGATTAAGTGGATATGCTGCACAACTTATCCAAAATACCCTGAGCCTCTTCAAAGTCATAAGCTTCGATGCAACCATATTCTTGGACGCATTGTTCGTCACAATTTGCAATATGTTGTCCTCTCCTTGGCCCTCGGGGCTATCAATTTCCTCATCCAAGAAGTCGAATATGAACTTCCCGTCGTGTATAGAGGAGACATTCTTTGAAAGCCAAAATGCGAACTACATTGCACCATGATGTTCATCACACTTCTTTCCTCCCGATCAGTCTATGCATGAGTCATGATACTGCACCCATTAAATCTGTAAGTCTGGGTGAATGTGCCCAACCTTCATCTGCTCCACCTCCATTTGCAAAAATTTCTCCCTCATCTCATAAGGAGTAAGGACCTTCATCCCAGATCCATGTGGGCCAATAAAATGTGTCATCTGCTAGAAAGAGGGGTTGCATATGACATTGAAAGTTGTTTTATATGCCCAACTGGCAATGTACAATGCTACATCATCTTTAGGTTTCTTTTTGTATTTGCTCTCAATAGTACTCCACTGCGAATTTTTTCCCTTGACTTTGCATCGTGGACAAATTCGTCTATTGTTTCCTTGGATTCCACCCTTGAATGCAAACTCCTATGAGTAGCAGACTTATCTATGTCATCATCTTGTGATCCAACTACCACATCATTAAAGTTGGCTTGCAACTTGGCATTGTTCAATCTCTTGCTCTCCAAATTCAAGTTGAGGGTCAACTCAGCCTTTCCCTTCACTTTCCACGGTAACTTGAAGACATGACTTGACATTATCCTTCCACCCGGCAAGGTGATGTTTGAAATGAGTAATACTTCATTCATCATTTGCTTGCAATAGTTGCATTTGATGCAGTTGGTGTCATTTGCAACCAACTTCTCACCAAATGCCCATAATTGATCTATACACACTTAAGTACCGCAGAAAGTGGCACCTCACTTGATCCAGCAGAAGAAGTCATTCTATGAAATAGTAAATACCATGACAACAATTAACAAACCAACATTATATTAGATTGTTAAAAAAAATAAGGCAACATCAGAAAAAGAACCTCTAAACTTCATTTGATCGTTAGATCTTCAGTCATCATTCATATATAATTTTCAAACAATATTTTATTTATCAAACGATATTCCGCATCATTATTATTATACCAATATACCATTATCAATTAATTAATCATTCAAAGTAAAGAATCTGAAGCTCATATGAAATGGAACAAACATTTTATTAATTCAACCATGTGACCAACATTCGATTTATCAGACCAACATTTTTTTATCAGATCGAAAAATATACGGGGGATCATATGTTGTCGAATGGTACAACTCAATATCATCATTCATCATTCACCTTGACTACACATCATTCATTGCAAAATGAAGTTGGATAACTAGATTACTTGTGAGGTATCTTGAATCATCATATGTTGTCAAATCGAACAATAGAACAATTTATTGATAAAAAAGTAATATCAATTTTCTACGACACTTCAATTTTAATTTTTAAAACAAGAAGTGCATCATATATTGTTGATTAGTAAAATCAGGAACCACAACAGAGAGAAGAGCATTGTAGCCACAATCAGACAGGAACCACAACAACATTGCAATCAACTCAGAAACAATTAACAAATGATAAAAGTACAACATTGCAGCCATAATCAGTCGGGAATCACAACAGAGAGAAGAGAGCATTAGAGTACCACCAAGGCCCAATAATCAAAGAACCCCAAAAAACATTTGTAGTGCAATTACTAAACTTGGAGAACCACCAAGGCCAAAGCATTAGAAAAATGAGAGCTCAAAGTGAAGAGAGCAGAGAGAGAAGAGAGAAATTAGAGCTCAGGGAGGTGTGCGCTCAGAGAGAAGAGAAAATGCAGTCCTACAAAAATTTGACGCAAGAAGGATATTACAAAAGTGTAGGTCGACTTTATGGATGCTTGAATGAATTAGACACGAGCCCGATGACTATGCTTGCAACAATTAAAATTATAAATAGTATGACACAATAATCGTGTTTAAGTAGAGTATCTATTAAGTGAATAAATAAAGTAATACACATGTAAGAGTGCTAGAAGTTAAATTGGACGAACAAACCCGACAACACACAATTCGACCCAAAAGAAATGACAGTCAGTCAATAAACTGACAATGCTTACGAGATAGAAGACTCGGTGAGTGTCCAATGAGATGTCGGTGGCCGGAGAGATAACGGTGGATTGAATCTGGACTTCTGGAGGGTATTTGGAGGGCTGGGACGGACTGTTTGAGGGATGGAATGGGGTTTCAGGGTACTGTGCTAAAATTTCAAGGCCTGGAATTAAATATCTTGGTTGTCCAGAATTTTGATTGAACAGAGAATAAGAACCCAACTAGTCTTGTAATGTTTTGCGGAGTCTCCATCTGACTGAAGAAGTGCCGGAACAGATTCCCAGGGCAGGAGTTGGCTTCAGGTTGTAGTTCAGGGTGGCTTCCAGCTGCTAAGTGAGAAGGGAGCATGGGGTGAAAGAGTTTATGAGTGGGCTGGTTTCAGGGAGGGAGGGATGGCATGGGAGGGGTTGTGTGTGTGCGGCTGTTTGGACCTTGAAATTGAGTTGGAAGGCCCGGATGAAGGAAGAGAGTGGAAGAGAGTAGAGATCGGGCTTCAGGAGAAAATAACTAAAAATCATAGATAGTTGATCAGCACAAAATGGACGGCTCTGATCGTCGTGTAGACCCATGTGTGGTGCTCCCCATAAAATTTGCAGTGTAGTTACTAAAACCGGAGAACCACCAAGGCCCAAGCATCAGGAAAATGAGAGCTCAGAGAGGAGAAAGCAAAGAGAGAGGAACCAGAGCTCAAAGAGATGAGAACTCAGAGAGGAGAGAAGCCCTAAAAATTTTGCAGTGCATGTGTTAAGACCGGAGACTAAGGCCCAAGTGTCAGAGAAACTAGAGCTCAGAGAGAAAGAGAGCAGTGAGAGAGATAGAGAGGAACCAAAGCTCAGAGAGATGAGAGATTAGATAGAAATATAGTGCAACCTTTAAAAAAAATTGCAGCACAGTTGCTAAAATCGGAGAACCACCATGGCCCAAACATCAAAAAAATGAGAGCTCAGAAAGAAGTGAGAAGATAAGATTGAGAGGAACCAGAGCTCAGAGAGATGAGAGAAACCATTCACAGGAACCAAACCACCATATGCAATCAGCGCAGCCCTAAAAAAAATTGCAATGTAATTGCTAAAATCGGACAACCACCAAACATCACAGAGAAGAGAGATAAGAGGAAAAAGAGCTTAGAGAGAAGCATAGGCGGACCCACGTTCAGGCACACTCGAGCACGTGCCCAGTGTGTTTTTGCGAGTCCGCCTGCTATCCCTATCGCCCGCCCCGATTTAATGTCGTGGAATAGATTTTGTGACCTAAACCGGCTCTGGTCTACTTCGACTTCAGCTAGAACGATGATGGGAGAATGCAACAAGAGTGCGACGACTCAGCAATGAGACAGTGTAGGCCTTCAGGGGTTGATCTTTTTTCTCTTTCACATCAGGCGAAGGCGCGGAGCAAAGCCTTGTACCCGTCTTCTGTGAGGTGTGATTGTGTGAATCGGCTCATCGAGGTGTTCCCGGCGGGCGGCGCTGCTTGGGTTGATCTCTCATCTGGTAAAAGCCCTAACATTTTTGTCTCAAACTAAGATATTTGTGATGTGGGGTTTAATGCAATTAGAGCATAAATCATGTGTGAGTATGTTATGAGCCTAGTCGGGGGCGTGTCGGAGGCGACTACGACGACGGCGGAGGAGGATACCGTAGAGCCGGAACTGCGGCTGCCTAAGCGGGGCTTGCTCGTTGGAGGAGAGAGCTACCAATATCTCACAATTTAGAGGAAGGAAAGCATACTTTATTTCTTGCATACTAATACAAGACCCAAGGGGTCCCTTAAATAGGCTTACAATCGACGTCAAAGGAAGAACAATAAAGGAAATAACGACAAAGGAAATAACAACAATGGAAATACAACAAAAATGGGAAAGCGCTATAAAAGCAATATTTATGAGAAACAACCCAAAAGACTTTGATCGGGCCATGAATATTGAATCAAGAAGTTAACAAAATGCTAGGTATGAAATTACCTTTGCGGGATTGGATCAAATCCAACCAAGGTGCTCCAAGAAGAAGATTGCTTTCAGCGGCTATGCGAGTCCTCACGTAGAATAATGTCTACGTCTCTACAGCAGTCCACACGAGCCGGGAGAACACCAAATCACGTCGCACGCAACTCGGAAGGGAGAACAACTGCACCTTGCACTTCCACGAACTGCTAGGTTCGCTCCAGGAAGAACATTCACGACGACGATCGCCGGAGAGGAGGTCGGCGGAGGCGAACTGGGCGGCAGAACGCTTTCCGTTTAGTGTTCGAGCGAGAGCGGAACACTTCCGTCGGCTAAACCTTTTGTATCTCTTTAGAACCCTAAAAGAAGATCTATTTATACCCAAAGCATAAACAGGCTTCTAGAAGAATTGTTATCCGCAGACCACACAGCAGAATTGGGGTTTCTGTTACAATTCGTCGGGATTTCACGAATCAGCATTCGTCGAGTTTACACGGGACAATCCGACGAATTCCGACGAATCCAATCAGACGGCAACATTTGCCGAGTGAAGGGTCTCTGTGACAATTCGTCGGGATTCCACGGAATGATCCGACGAATTCCGACGAATCCAATCAGACAACAACATTTGCCGAGTGAAGGATCTCTGTGACAATTCGTCGATATTCCACGGAATGATCCGACGAATCCGACGAATCCGACAAGTCATATCCGACGAATTCAGACAACAACAATTGCTGGACTTCCTCATTCTTTATGATGATTGGTAACCTTTACCAACACAATCAATCTTCCAACTTCTCCACATGCTCTTATGTGCGACCCTGCAGGCTCATATCGCGTTGGCAGTGACATTACATGTTTGACCACTTCTAGATCACAATGGTAACTCCAACAGTCTCCCACTTGATCTTAAAAGTATCAAACAAAAACTTCACAAACAATGAGCGGCATCTAGCAATGCATCATTGCTCCCCAAGCAATAAGAGTTCATAACTCATAAGCCTTTATGACCAATGTTCCAGCGTTGTCTTTGTCCCTTTGTCCCTTACATCCGGAAAGAACTAGAGGCATGGACCGTGTCACCCTCATAATAGCTCAATCCAAGTTTCTTGATCTAGATCGGACTTCCAGAGAATGGTGAGCTCAATATCACATATTGACTCAACCAAGCATGGCCATGCATTTCTCAGTCCAATTCCATCAAGGGGCCCATGGATGCAACTCCTGTTATATAGGAGGACAAATCCCATATCTGCTCACACCCAAACACCCAAATGATTCGTAACGTACCCAACGACCACCCTTATCATCAACCTTCTTCAAGGAAGACTTTAGATGACATCAAAGCACGCTCTTCCTCACTCGATGAATGTTGTGACTTCAGGTCAAAGGACCACAACACCATTGTCAAATGAGACCTACTTGTGACACTTTTAAGAAACAATCCACAAAGTAGTCTTAGGTTGGGTCTGTCCAGTACAACTTGTTCACTAACAAGTACCCACGTGATGACTTGATATCACAATATCATGACCTGTGAGAACCGGTCATCAGTCAACACACATGCTAGTCTTAACGTATCATCATCACCCTTAGCTTCTACGATGATACCTCGACCAGGGACCTTTTAAGAATGAAGCTTCGAAATCATAGGCTCTCACATTCAAGTCACATACTTGATGTCCTATGGAAGCGAACATTCTAAGGGTATTTATCACGAATTTTATTCTATCATATAGAAACAGTATATCGTAATAAAAGAACGTGCCATTAATTGTAAAAGGAAATAATTGGTACACAATTCATCATATGAATAAATATTAAACAGCCAACAAAATATATATTTTACATGCAACCCACAAGACTCCCACTAGAGTTGATCACTCAGGTATCGTATACCCATTGATCTAGTATGACCATCATGCTTTCTCTGCGCGAGAGGCTTTGTCAGTGGATCTGCAATATTCTCCTCAGTCGGCACTCTGCAAATGTTCACATCTCCTCGTTCGACAATCTCACGAATAAGATGGAACCGCCGAAGTATGTGCTTGGAGCGCTGATGGGATCTAGGTTCCTTAGATTGTGCAATTGCACCATTGTTATCACAGTAGAGAACTACGGGACCAACAATGCTAGGAACTACATCTAGCTCGCCGATGAATTTCCTAATCCATACAGCCTCCTTCGCTGCATTTGCCGCAGCGATATACTCGGCCTCAGTTGTAGAATCAGCAACTGTCTCTTGCTTGGAACTCTTCCAGCTCACAGCTCCTCCATTCAGGCAAAACACAAACCCTGACTGAGACTTCGAATCATCCCTATCAGTTTGGAAGCTGGCATCCGTGTAACCACTTACAACGAGCTCTTCCTCTCCACCATATACCAAGAATACATCCTTAGTCCTTCTCAAGTACTTCAGGATATTCTTTACGGCTATCCAGTGACATTCACCAGGATCAGACTGATACCTGCTAGTCATGCTCAAAGCAAAAGAGACATCGGGTCGAGTACATAACATTGCATACATGATTGACCCAATTGCCGAAGCATATGGAATCAACTTCATGCGGTCCTTATCTTCACAAGATTTTGGACACTGGTCCTTAGAGAGATTTACACCATGAGACATGGGCAAAAATCCTTTCTTGGACTCAAGCATGTTGAACCGCTTCAACACCTTCTCAATGTACGTACTCTGGGTCAAACCCAGCAACTTTTTCGATCTATCTCTATAGATCTTAATACCGAGTATGTAAGTCGCTTCACCCAAGTCATTAATAGAAAAGCAGTTCCCTAGGTTGTTCTTAACAACTTTTAGGGTAGGTATGTCATTCCCGATCAACAGTATGTCATCTACATACAATATCAGGAAGACAACAATGCTCCCACTGATTCGCTTGTAAACACACGGTTCATCTGATTTGGGTTCCAGCTTGTCAGGCATTTGACGTCGTACGTATGCCTCACAGCCCCAAATTTTAATAAATGACATACTAGGACGCTTCCCAGTCCATATCTCATATGGTGTCTTTAGAACCGTTTTCGTTGGAGCGCGATTCAGTGTTATTGCAGCAGTCTCTAAAGCAAAACCCCAAAAGGAAACAGGCAAGTCTGCATGACTCATCATCGACCGTACCATGTCTAACAGAATACGATTTCTCCTCTCAGACACACCATTATGCTGCGGTGTCCTAGGTGGAGTGAGCTGTGATACAATACCACACTCTTTCAGATGATCACGGAACTCATGACTCAGGTATTCGCCACCTCGATCAGATCGGAGTGCTTTAACCTTTTTACCCATTTGGTTCTCCACTTCATTCTTAAACTCTTTGAACTTTTCAAAAGTTTCGGATTTGCACTTCATAAGATACACGTATCCGTATCTACTGAAATCATCAGTAAATGTAACGAAGTAGAAATACCCACCTCTAGCCATAGAACTCATGGGTCCGCATACATCACTATGTACTATACCCAAAAGATCCTCAGCCCTCTCAGTATAACCAGTGAAAGGGGCTTTAGTCATTTTGCCTAATAAACAAGACTCGCATCGCTCAAATGATTCATAATCAAATGAGTCCAATAGTCCATCTTTATGGAGCTTGGATATGCGCTTCTCGTTTATATGGCCCAAACGACAATGCCAGAGATATGTAGGATTTGAGTCATTTGTTCTTAGTCTTTTATTATTATCTACATTATAGATCGGATGGTCTAGGTTCAAAACATAAAGACCATTAAACAATTGAGCTACAGCATAACAAACATCATTCTTAAATATAGAACAACAATTGTTCTTAATTATAAAAGAAAATCCAATCATGTCTAAGCATGAAATGGATATAATGTTTCTAGTTATAGCCGGAACATAATAACAATTATTAAGTTCTATTACAAGCCCGCTGGGCAAAGAAAGACGGTAAACCCCTACGGCTACAGCAACAACTCTTGCTCCATTGCCGACGCGCAGGTCCACCTCTCCTTTACTCAGCAATCTCCTCCTTCCTAGTTCCTGCACATTTGTACAAATGTGAGAACCACATCCGGTATCCAATACCCAAGATGAAGGAGCAGAAAGGTTTATCTCTATAACGTAAATATTCGAAGCGGAAGTCATACCTCCCTTCATTTTCCGCAGACCGTCAATGTACGAAGGACAATTCCTCCTCCAATGACCAGCCTTGCCACAGTGGTGGCATTTCCCTTCCTTCACGGTGCTCTTCCTTTTCAGCGCAGAAGATTTGGGCTCAAGATGTGACTTAGGTCCCACCTTCGTCTTCTTGAAGCCCTTGGCCTTACTCTTGCCTTTATGTACCATCAATATGGGACTAGCAGGCTTGGCCTTCTTCATGTTTATTTCGGCAGTTCGCAACATGCCTAGGAGCTCGAGCAGTGTCTTGTCTATTTCATTCATGTTGTAGTTCAAGACAAACTGCTCATAACTATCCGGCAACGATTGCAGGATAAGATCTGTGGCCAACTCTTGACCCAAAGGAAAACCCAGTCTCTCCAGGTTCTCTATATACCCAATCATCTTGAGTACGTGAGTACCAACCGAGTCTCGAGCTCCCATTTTGCACTGAAATAATGCCTTCGTGACATCGAACCTCTCTTGACGAGCTTGCCCTTGAAACATTTTCTTTAGGTGCTCGTCAATCTCCTTGCATCCCATGTTCTCGTGTTGCTTCTGAAGCTCAGAGTTCATGGTGGCAAGCATAAGGCACTCGACGTCTAAGGCGTCATCGGTATACTTCTTATAAGCATCCTTATCAACACGGGACGAGTTCCCGGTCGGCACCTCGGGGGCTTCTTCTTCCAAGACGTAGAGCTTTCGCTCTTGCCTGAGAACAATTCTCAGGTTCCTATACCAATCCATATAGTTCGTCCCACTAAGCTTGTCCTTCTCAAGGATAACTCTCAGGGACAAGGTGGAGTGTGAACCACTTGCCATGGAATTCTACAAGAATTCATGCAGAATTTAATCAGTACCTTAATTTCAAAATACAATTTATTTTAATTTGGACTTCAATTAAATACTCTCACTATTTTATTCAAATTGATAGCCCTCACTATCAATTCGGAGAGTCCATGCGAGCTACTCTCTTAGTGGACAAGATACGTATTTCACCAACACCACGAGTCCGCTTTGGCGTTCCTCTCATAATGCGGTTATTTAGGTAGGCAACGCTTGCCAATTGCATCCTCATGCAACTCTTGTATGGCTGGTGAATAACTCCTTATTCGCATCCATCATATGGTGCATGCCAACCCTATGCCTCTAGGCACTCAACCTTTGAGGTCACCTAGTTAAGTTAGACCCGATGTCGACAGTGGGATATCACAATTATCCGCTCGCACCCTTACCAAGATAGATTAATGCACCTTGCTTTGGCAAACCCACACTTTATCGATCGAGGCAGGAAGAGTGTCATCCATCGGAAGGCATCCGAACACTTAATATTTGATGAAGGGATTTTAATTTTAAATAATAGGTTAACACTTAGCCATGATCAACATTTGATCAAGTGCACATCAACAGAAAAACAAGCTTTCTAAAATCCACATGCATCCCTTATGTGCACAACATAAGACTATCAACCTTTGATAGACTAAAGGGCTAAATCTGGACATTTAGAACTCTTCCAAATCTTCAGATTTACATGCATTGGACAAAGGCAAAGACAACTCGACTTAAAGCAGTAGACAAGCTCGTCTCTCATTGTTGGATTCAAAATCCAAAAACAATACAAGGGTTCATTAACCACTTGAGGGACGGTTACCGCTAAGGAGACAACAATTTCTAACAATTAGAAATAACCACGAAATCCCAGACGTTCCTGGCGGGGTTCCAAGGGGCCGCGCCCCTGGCGGGGTCTTAGGGGCAGAGCCCCTAACGGGGTCCAAGGGGCCCCGACCAAATTTTTTGAAATCCCACCACCAGAAACCGCACAAAATCACATCAAATGTGATATTCCAAGAAGAGATCTTGACATTTAGAACGCTTCCAAAAACCTAGATTTGCACGTCCTGGAATAACCAAACTTCTGAAACAACATTCATGACCGGAACCTAGCTCTGATACCACTGTTGGGTTTTTCATCAACCATACATCACATGTAGGTGCAGCGGAAATAAAGAGAAACAACCCAAAAGACTTTGATCGGGCCATGAATATTGAATCAAGAAGTTAACAAAATGCTAGGTATGAAATTACCTTTGCGGGATTGGATCAAATCCAACCAAGGTGCTCCAAGAAGAAGATTGCTTTCAGCGGCTATGCGAGTCCTCACGTAGAATAATGTCTACGTCTCTACAGCAGTTCACACGAGCCGGGAGAACACCAAATCACGTCCCACGCAACTCGGAAGGGAGAACAACTGCACCTTGCACTTCCACGAACTGCTAGGTTCGCTCCAGGAAGAACAATCACGACGACGATTGCCGGAGGGAGGTCGGCGGAGGCGAACTGGGCGGCGGAACGCTTTCCGTCTAGGGTTCGAGCGAGAGCGGAACACTTCCGTCGGCTAAACCTTTTGTATCTCTTTAGAACCCTAAAAGAAGATCTATTTATACCCAAAGCATAAACAGGCTTCTAGAAGAATTGCTATCCGCAGACCACACAGCAGAATTGGGGTTTCTGTTACAATTCGTCGGGATTTCACGAATCAGCATTCGTCGAGTTTACATGGGACAATCCGACGAATTCCGACGAATCCAATCAGACGGCAACATTTGCCGAGTGAAGGGTCTCTGTGACAATTCGTCGGGATTCCACGGAATGATCCGACGAATTCCGACGAATCCAATCAGACAGCAACATTTGCCGAGTGAAGGATCTCTGTGACAATTCGTCGATATTCCACGGAATGATCCGACGAATCCGACAAGTCATATCCGACGAATTCAGACAACAACAATTGCTGGACTTCCCCATTCTTTATGATGATTGGTAACCTTTACCAACACAGTCAATCTTCCAACTTCTCCACATGCTCTTATGTGCGACTCTGCAGGCTCATATCGCGTTGGCAGTGACATTACATGTTTGACCACTTCTAGATCACAATGGTAACTCCAACAAGAGCTACCAATATCTCACAATTTAGAGGAAGGAAAGCATACTTTATTTCTTGCATACTAATACAAGACCCAAGGGGTCCCTTAAATAGGCTTACAATCGACGTCAAAGGAAGAACAATAAAGGAAATAACGACAAAGGAAATAACAACAATGGAAATACAACAAAAATGGGAAAGCGCTATAAAAGCAATATTTATGAAATAAATAATTTAATAGATCCCATAACATAGTACTGCATTTCAGAGTACATTTTTCTATTATTTAGGCTTATACTGAACTTTTAAGGGTAACTATAACCTTGAACTTTAACTTTATTAGATAAATAGGGACAGGTAAATATTCAAGTTTAATACCACTGGATTCACAAGAATTAAAGAAATTCATGTCTGAGTTTGTTAAAAATCAAGATGTCAGCATCATTGTCGTCATCATCGCAAATTTGAGGGTTAAGACTAGCTTTCTGAAACTTCTAGCAATTAAAAGAGATGAAAGAAATGGTGGATAACTCCTAATTGATGCTCCAGATTTTGTAGCTATCCAATAAGTCCCAATAAATCTTGTACTTGTCATGTTGCGAGATCAAATGACCAATCATACTCTTTAAATGGATAATGAATTAAACATGCAATTTTTTTTAAACCATGGCATTATTTTAGGAAATATTATGTTGTATTAAAGATGTATTAAAATGAATTTGTTCATTTTTTTCAACCATAGCTTCAAGACCCTTGAAATGCATGTGTTGAAGTAGATTAGTCTGAAATGTTTTGATAGCTAGAAAATTTCATATGCAAGGTTGGGGCTTTGATTGCTTTGACTAATCTATATCCTAAACTTTAAATTGTTAATTGAAATAAACTTTATACAAATAATTTAAACGTTTCTCGGTAATGTGAAATGCATTTGTTCAATATATTCATGTTCAAAATGGCATTCGGTGATGTTCACATATTGTTAAACCTTCCTTGGCAATGTTCTAGAGATGGAGGTATGTTTGATTTCCAGTCTCCTTTATGACCTTCATTATTCTAGGCTCTTAGAGTAGAGTATTTCATAGCCCCTAGTTCATGGAATTTGTGATTTAAAGCTCATGTCTAACATAATATTATTTATATTTAAATTGGTACCCGAGTTTGGCAAAAATCCTAGTTCTGCCACTGGAGAGAAGAATTATGTGGGTGTTTGTTACCGACTTGCAACCGGAGGAGCCGCCGTGGCAAGTCTCTCGAGGAGGGCGCGCGCGCACGTGGCGGGAAGCGAACCAGAGGCGCAAACCGAACGGCCCGAGTCCGGTCCGGCTATGGCAGAGGCCGGACGGTTCTTTATATTGTATTTCTTATGTGTTTGGTCTATTTGCAGCTTGGGTTTATTTTGTTATTATGGTGGGGCCTTCCTTCTATATAAGGGGGTCATTATGTTGTAAGAACCATCTTTGATCAAGTATTTTTATTGTGGGGGCTGATCCCTCTTCCTTCTCTCCCAAACCCTAGCCTCTTCTCTCAAACTCCTCATCTCCCTTCCTCTCTTGCTACCGTCCGGTCTCCTTCGAGACCAGAAGTGTGCTTCGAAATCCCTAGTGGTATCATTTGGTCCGACCTGTCGCTCCGCCCGCCCCCTTGGCCGCCGGAGATCATCTCGATGGCTCGCGGATCTACCTCCCGCCCCGCCGACTCTGGATCTGCCCCCGACGACTTCGCAGAGCGCATTACGGCGCAGGAAGCGCATCTTTCCGCTCTGCAAGCGTGCTCACTTCCGGCCAAGCTTCTTTCGCGGCCGGCCAGGCTTCCCTGGAAGCCGGCCAGGCGGAAGTCCTAGCCCGGATTGCCGCCTAGGCGCCGGAACGGGCTAGCCAGGCGCACGAAAGTCCCGTTCCGCCCGTTCGCCTGGAGCCCGTTCGGCCGGATTCCCTCAGTCGGCCGCCTGCCGCTGCCGACATTACCTTCGGTCGTGTTCCCCCGCCCCCAATTCCAGCCCCGACCCCGGCGTATTCCACGGAGGCCGTTTCCGTCCTCGGCATGCCCCCTCGCCCGGCTTCACCGCCGACCGCTCCGCCTTCGCCCGGCTTCACCGCCGACCGCTCCGCCCTCGCCCTCGACATTCCTTCCTTCTCCGGCACGGACCCCCTCGGATGGATTGCTCGTGCCGAGCAATTTTTCGATCTCAACGGGACGTCGCGAACGGACAAAGTTAGCACGGCCGTGGTCGTCCTCGAAGGCTCGGCCCTCCATTGGGCCCGTTGGCTTCGACAAATCCAACCCGCCATTTCGTGGACGGAGTTCAAACACGAAATGGTGAGCCGCTACGACACTCGTTACGCCGGCTCCGCCATCGAGCGGCTTTGCACGACCCGTCAATCCACCACGGTGGACGCCTACATCGACGAGTTCGTCGCGCTGGTCACTCAAGTGTCGGGCCTCCCTCCCGACCATTACCTCGGATTCTTCCTCCAAGGCCTCCGTCCCAACATCCGCTCCCGTCTTCGCACGCATCACCCGCGCACGGTGTCCAAGGCCCTCGACCTTGCTCGGGCCGTCGATGCGGACCTCGGCCCTCGGCCGGCCGCCCCTTCCATTTTTCGGCCGCTTCCGCCGTCGGCCCCCGCTCAGCGCTTTCCGCCTCCGGGTGCCGGTCGGCCTCCCCGACCAGAGGGCCCGCAACGCGTCGACTACCACGACCTCCGCCGACGCGGGCTCTGCTTCCGTTGCCGCCAGCCCTACTCCCCGCAACACGTTTGTCCCGTTAAGGAGTTTCATGCCCTTTTCGTGGACGGCGACAGCCCCGACGGATTCGAGGATTCTTCGGTTGAGGAGGCGCCACCGGATCCTTTTGCCGGAGAGCCGGAGACTGCGCCGCTCAACGTCCTGGAGCTTCCCTTTTACTCAGTGGGCGGCCTTACGGGGCCACGGACGATGAAGCTGTCCGGGGTGCTCCACGACCGGACCATCATTGTGATGATTGACAGTGGGGCGAGCCACAATTTCATGTCGGCTCACCTCGCACGCGACCCGGGCTTACCGGCCGATCCTTCCCCCGACTTCTCTGTCTGTCTGGGAGACGGCCGCCGCCGCCCCACCTTAGGCCAGTGCACGGGGGTCACCCTGTCCCTGGGCCCGTGCACGGTCACCGCGGACTTCTACCTCTTCGAGCTGGGGGGCCTTGACGCCATCTTGGGGGTCGCGTGGTTGCAGACTCTGGGCGACGTCCGCGTCAACTGGGCGTCCATGACCATGTCCTTTCTCTACCAGGGCCATCCCTGCCGCTTGGTGGGCGATTCGACGCTCCTCCGCTCGCCCATTTCTTTCCGCGCCATGACCCGCGTCACCGACATCGATTTCTCGGCGTGGTTGTGGACGGTGCAACCCACACCTCCGTCGTAGGCCGACGGACTCCCGGCCGACATGACGGCGCTCCTTGATGATTTTCCGGCGCTCTTTACGCCGCTACCCGGCCTTCCCCCCGCGCGACCGACCGACCACGCCATCGTCCTCCAGCCCGGTGCCGCAGCGGTTTCTGTCCGTCCTTACCGCTACGGGCACACGCAGAAGGATGAGATCGAGCGGTTGGTTCATGAGATGTTGTTGGGAGGCCTGATTCGGCCCAGTGCGAGCCCCTTCTCCAGCCCGGTGCTTCTTGTTCGCAAGAAGGACGGAAGCTGGCGCTTCTGCGTGGATTACAGAGAGCTGAACAAGGCGACGGTACCGGACAAGTACCCGATCCCGGTCATTCAGGAGCTGATGAACGAGTTACACGGCGTCGTTTTCTTCATCAAACTCGACCTCCGCGCCGGCTATCACCAGATCCGGGTCCGATCGGAAGATGTCCCGAAGACGGCTTTTCGCCCACGACGGCCACTTCGAGTTTTTGGTGATGTCGTTCGGGCTCACCAACGCTCCCGCTACATTCCAGGCTTCCATGAATGACATCTTCCGCCCGGTCCTGCGTAAGCACGCTCTGGTTTTCTTTGATGACATTCTTGTTTTCAGTACTTCTTGGCAGGACCACCTCCACCATGTTCGGGAGACCTTTACTACTCTGCGCCGTCATCACTTTACCCTCAACCGGAAGAAGTGTACCTTTGGGGCCACGACGGTGAGCTATCTGGGCCACACGATCTCCGCCCAGGGCGTCGCCATGGATGCGGACAAGATTGAGGCGGTGACCCGGTGGCCGACTCCCACTTCTGTCCGCGATGTGCGGGCCTTCCTCGGCCTGACCGGCTACTACCGGCGTTTTATCCAGGATTACGAGGGGGGGGGGACCGCCCTCTCACTCAGCTGCTGAAGGCCCCTGCCGATGGTCCCTTCTCGTGGCCGCCGGCCGCCATGGCCGCTTTCGTCGCCTTGCAGTCAGCCTTGATCCGTGGACCAGTTTTGGCCATGCCGGATTTCCGGCAACCGTTCATCGTGGAATGCGACACATCCGGCTCCGGCGTCGGCGTCGTCCTGATGCAGGCCGGCCGCCCGGTAGCTTATTTTAGCCGCGCCTTCTCGTCGGTCGTACACAGCCGGTCGGCGTACGAGAACGAGCTGATGGCCTTGGTGTTGGCCGTGCAGCATTGGCGACCGTACCTGTTGGGCCGGCCCTTCATCGTCCGCACTGATCATCACAGCCTCTGGTATCTGTTGCAGCAGAAGATCGCTACGCCGACACAGCAACTGTGGGTAGCCAAGCTCCTGGGATATGATTTTACGATCGAGTTCCGGTCTGGCAAGACCAACCGCGCGGCGGATGCGCTGTCACGTCACCCTCAGGCTTTGGAGTTAGCCGCCATTTCACGTCCGGTTTGGGAGGACGCCACCATCTTGCAGCAGGAGGCGGAGGCCGACCCACACCTGCTTGCGATCCGCACGGCCTTGCTCGCCGACCCCGCGGCCCGGCCACCTTACTCCTTGATCGGGGGACGGTTATTTCATCGGGGCCGCATTGTTCTCTCAGCTTCTTCGACCCGCATTCCGCTCCTTCTCGCAGAGTTTCATTCGACACCCTTGGGCGGTCACGCCGGCACGTTCCGGACCTACCGGCGGTTAGCCGCCTCCTTATACTGGCCCCACATGCTGCGCCAGGTAAAGGCCTACGTGGCGGTCTGTCTACCTTGCCAGAAGGCTAAGTACGAGACATTGTTCCCGAGCGGCCTGCTGCAGCCTCTGCCGATTCCCGAGCGTGTCTGGGAGGACATAGCTATGGATTTTATCACACGGCTACCGCGGTTGAACGGGTTTGACTGCATTCTCGTGGTCGTTGACCGGTTTATGAAGTATGGCCATTTCATCCCGCTGCGCCACCCCTATACGGCAGCGACAGTGGCAGATAGTTTCATCTCCGAGATCGTCCGCCTTCACGGTTTTCCTCGCTCCATTGTGAGTGACCGGGACCCGCTCTTCCTCAGCAGTTTCTGGACGTCTCTTTTCCGACTTCAGGGCACCCGGCTCCGGATGAGCACCGCATACCACCCACAGTCGGACGGTCAGTCCGAAGTGCTCAACCGTTGCCTGGAAACTTACCTCCGATGCTTCATTGGTGAGAGGCCCGGCTCATGGGCGAAGTGGCTCTGTTGGGCGGAGTATTCTTACAACACCTCGTACCATCATTCGGCCAACACCTCGCCGTTCGAAACAGTTTATGGCCGCCCCCTCCCTCGATACTATGACATCTTCCGGGCGAATGCCCCGTGGCCAGGTTGGCCGACCAGCTTCATGATCGAGATATCATTTTGGATAGCCTGAAGCACCACCTTCGACGGGCGTAGGCAAAGATAATCTCATTTGCCAACCGGAAGCGCCGGGACCTTTCCTTCCAGGTGGGCGAGCGAGTTTTCATCAAGCTTCACCCCTACCGCCAGCTGACCGTTGCCCGCCGCACCTGCCCCAAGCTGGCCCCACGTTTTTATGGGCCCTTTGAGATTCTCAGCCGCATCGGCGCCGTGGCCTATCGCTTGCGCCTACCCGACCAGAGCCGGATCCATCCTGTTTTCCACGTTTCTCAGCTCCGTTGAGTCATTGGCGACCACCCCGTTACCGATCACATCCCCACAGACATCGAGCACTCCGACTCCCCACCGATGTACCCGGCCTCGATCGTGGATCGGCGCCATCATACTCCAGGGGATCCTATTCCAGACGAGATTCGCGTCGCATGGCGCGACCGACCCCTCAGCTCCGCGACCTGGCTTCTGCGGGACGACTTCAGGCGCCAGTTTCCGGATTATTGCCTTGAGGACAAGGCAAATTTTCCAAACGGGGGTATTGTTACCGACTTGCAACCGGAGGAGCCGCCGTGGCAAGTCTACTCGAGGAGGGCGCGCGCGCACGTGGCGGGAAGTGAACCGGAGGCGCAAACCGAACGGCCCGAGTCCGGTCTGGCTATGGCATAGGCCGGACGGTTCTTTATATTGTATTTCTTATGTGTTTGGTCTATTTGCAGTTTGGGTTTATTTTGTTATTATGGTGGGGCCTTCCTTCTATATAAGGGGGTCATTATGTTGTAAGAACCATCTTTGATCAAGTATTTTTATTGTGGGGGCTGATCCCTCTTCCTTCTCTCCCAAACCCTAGCCTCTTCTCTCAAACTCCTCATCCCCTTTCCTCTCTTGCTACCGGCCGGCCTCCTTCGAGACCGGAAGTGTGCTTCGAAATCCCTAGTGGTATCAGTGTTGCCGCAGAAACCAGATCCAGAAGAAGTTGTAGAAACCAGGGAGAAGAACTAGACTTACAGTGCAAGTGCTGAAACAAGAGAGGCAGGCAGAAGAAACATAAGAAGCCATAGGAACCAAGGAAAAATTGAAGCCACAAAATCTAGTCACAACCATAGAATCGAAGCTAGAGAGAAATAACCATAGCTCAAACTCATTGGAGTGAAGAACGAAGATCGTGAGGAACCAAAGCTCACGTTCACCAGAGAGAGGAATAACCAGAGAGCTCCAGAGAGTTGTGCTGGAGAGGGAAATGCTAGGGCACAAAAGGAATGCAGAATGGGCTCAGAGAGTTAAGTATGGGAGAGAAATCGAGAAGACCGCGACTTCAAAAATAAAACGGGCTATATAACACCATTTTCACGCCAGATATATCAGAAATCAGCCGACATATCAGACGTTTTAATCAAAACGTTATGGACAAAATATAAACCGGGAATTTGTCGTTTGGCTACAATGCCTTTACGTCGCCCGACATGTCGGCCATGTCAGGAGATATCTACAGCAGTGCTCACGACGCTTGGTGGGGGAAACCCCCAAATCATGGGTGGAGCGCTTGGCCTGGGCCGATATTTTCTACAACACGTCATATCACTCATCGCTACGAACTACGCTATTCTGGATGGTTTATGACCGCAACCCATCAACTATCATCCTCGTTATGCACTGACGGAGGCCAAAGTAGAGAGAGTGGATTAGCTACTTTAGAGGAGAGACCATATCTTAACTCCAACTCGACAACACCTCTTACAGGCTCAGGAGAGGGCTAAGAGGTACTATGATGATAAACACGCCCTTGGAGTTCGAACTGCATGATTGGGTGTGGCAGTAACTTCAGCGCCATCGCCAGCAGACGATCGCCCGACAACTGAGCAATAAGCTCTCTCCTACTACTATGGTCCTTTGCAGTTGCTAGAGAGGGCCGAGACGATGGTTTACTGCATGGCATTGCCAGCTGGGTCGAGGATAGACAATGTCTTCCACGTCTCACAACTGAAGACATTTCGAGGAACAATCCCGACGACTAGTCCTGAGCTACCACCAGAGTTCTTGGGGTGATTGGGGCCACAAACACTGGGGGCCATTCGATCCCGCCTCAATAGAGGGACTTGCGTGGTTCTTATCCACTGGGATGGACTGCTACAGGAGGAGACTTGGGAGACCCTAGAAAACTTCTGGAAAGCATACCCCGGCCTTGAGCCTGAGGACAAGTTCGATTTGAAGAAGGGAAGTGATGTCACAGACGAATTCATCTGATACAAATATGGCAAGAGCGCGACGACAAAGCGTGACCGCGCCAAGATTCTATAGCATTTATTTTTATTTGTCGCATTTTTGTTAATTTATTTAATTCACATCTATTTATGGCACGGGTTGGTCTGAATCACATGTGATTGGTTTATGTTTGTACTCTGTATTTATACTCAGTCTCACGTTGGGGCCAAACATACTTAATGAGATATTCAATCTTTGGTATTTGAGGTTTATGGCTCCCTTGTTTTCTCTCTTCCCTCATCCAGACGACAGTTGCCTGCTAGATGTTGTGCGCCCTCTCCTCCTCTTGTCCATGCGTTGGTCGAGCAACCTGGGCTGCAACATCACACCAGCCAGCAATGCCCAACTGCTATTGACCAATCGCGACCAACCACGACATAGTGAGCGGCTGATTGAACCCCCAGGGTCCTTCCATTAACCGTTGTCTCCTTCTGGCTGCAGATTCCTTAACCCGCGTACATGTGTCCGCCCCACCTCTTGACGCCCCCACTCGGCCTCCGCTCTCGACGCCCCCGCTCCGCCTCGACCTTCGACGCCACGCTCCGCCTCAACCCTCGACGCCACGCTCCGGACGCCGCGGAAAGTCTCCAACTTCTGCTCCCACCATAGGTTGCCATTGAGGACCTCGGGGAAAACACCACAAGCCAACTTTCTCATCCCCTTCCTCCGTCGCATCCCGTTTAGTGACCCGATTCTACGCTCAGACTTGTGACATTTTACCTATTTCTTATACATTCTCAATCCATGATAGAATGAATTGCACGTGAATACTTTTCTTAGTGTAAAACTGTTATAGAATCTGCTTTCTGCAATTTAATCTCCTTCTAGCTTGTATCAAGTTATTTTTATTATTGGGCATTATGCTTTTGGAACCGCCTATTCAGAACAACCACTTGAGCTGTGTGAGATTTTACTTAGAATCATGATATTGTTCCTCATATACCTTATATAAATTTATTGCTTGTTTCAACCAAAAAAACCCATAAATAACTTGCGGTAGCTTGCTGACTTTCCATACATATTTCATTTTTTTCCTCTGAAGGATCATTTCCTTTCGCGTCTTGCTTAGCTGGCTGAATTTTGAAGAAAAAAATTCCTTCTACTTTGAATGTTTGGGATTTTATTAATTGTAGATTCTTTCGTTCTCCTGTTATTGATATTTCCATCCTTGGATTACTTCTTTAAAGATTATTTGTAATAGTATGAAATTGTGCAAAATAATAATAATAGTTTTATTATTATTTTACTATAATAATACCCAATATCT
Organism: Dactylorhiza incarnata; assembly: GCA_033032865.1. Taxonomy (NCBI): domain Eukaryota; kingdom Viridiplantae; phylum Streptophyta; class Magnoliopsida; order Asparagales; family Orchidaceae; genus Dactylorhiza; species Dactylorhiza incarnata. Next base: position 1,507,624 of record JAWHQI010000123.1, on the reverse strand, counting down.
TGATGCGCAAAGTTTTAGATGATGTGGTGGCCCGCAGGTTCTTATCCGCTGGGATGGTCTTATGCTCTCAATCGCGTTAGTCGCCTCTGCTCACACAACGATCTCCTCGCTAGAGCTTCATACATCCTCTTTGACTTCAATTCCCGACCGTTGAGCTCTCTTCTTCTCTGGATAGGCGTCGTATCCTGACGCGCGACGTTCACCCTACTTGCGTTCAACTCCTCCCTCCCTGCCGCTCCATCGCGCCCTTCGCCTCCCTACCCTACCTCTCCCCGCAGCCTACTACCGACAACATGCTCCCACCGTCACCGGTCTTTGGCCCAGCACAATTTTTTCCCTCTCCGCTCTATGATTCTCCACAAAGCGAATGAACAGACTCACGCCCTTCCTGCAGCCTTTCCCCATTGAGCTCCACGCTATTGCGCCATCTGCTGGGTTGATTCCTTTCTTTTTCTATACTACCACGGTCTGCCACCCCTTACAATGCAATATTATCCACTCATTCCGATGCAAACTTTTCCCAACGCGTCTTCTCTCAACCACCATCTGCCTCTTTTTAAATTTTCAATCTTGCTGGCTCCGCATACCCTTGTTCATCATATTAATGCATGCATCACCCTCTACTGTCAGGCTTATTCTACCCCCTTATGACCCCTTTTGCCCCCCTATTGTTTTAAATTCCCCATTCAGTCTACCACTCACAAATTCGCACCATAAATGGAAAGTGTTCAATTGGAATATGAAAACGTGAATGAATTGGTCTGAGTTACTCTTCGGGACGGAGTGAAAGAAGGGAGGAGATTCTCGAACGAAGAAAAGGATCTGATTACTTCGAAAGAAATGAACGAGGAGCCGTATGAGGTGAAAATCTCATGTATTGTTCTGTAGAGTGACAGTAAGGGTGACTTATCTGTCAACTTATCCATTATCACAATATCACCCCCAAAAAACCAAACTTTGACTTACGTAAAGCTGCCAGAGTGCGATTAACCTCTGAATTTGAAATCACTGTTTATATACCTGTTTTTGGCCATAACTCACAAGAACATTCTGTGGTATTAGTAAGAGGAGGAAGGGTTAAGGATTTATCCAATGTGAGATATCATATTGTTCGAGGAACCCTAGATAATGTCGGAGTAAATGATTACCAAACAGGGCGTTCTAGTGCGTTGTAGATTCTTATCCAAAACTTGTATCATTTGATGATGTCGTGTGAATCATTACAAACATGTGAAGTGTATTCCACTTTGTTTGTGGCATGGATGCTCACTCCAAAATTGCAAATGACCCCAACATCATAAGCGCCATTACAATTATTAAAGCTCTCGATAAATGTAATATATCATCATCAATGCTGCTCAGGTTCGACAACTTCCTGTCCATTGAACTGAGGTATGAAGTGACACGGTTTCTTTCTGACGCTTGACCTTGGGGACAAGGTCAATTTTCAAGGGTGGTATGTTGTTACTGATATATCCGAGCGAAAAGAAGATCGCGGGGCGTTGGACCTACACTAGACGACACTCTTAAAGAGCCGCAACAGAGAGCTACAAGAGGGAATTTGGGAACCACCATAAATGAAGCTTGGGCCCGGGTAAGGCCCAGGCCGGGCCTAGGAGTCCTACTTTTTTTATTGATGTCTGGCGTTGGCCTAGGTACCATCCTTTACCCGATGTCTGCCAAGCCCACTACAAAGCTTTGCAGCTGGGCCCCCTGCCCAGCTGTTAAAGCTAGGCAGTCGCCCAACTTTAAATGATGGGCCTGACCGCCCAATTTAGTGATGGACTGGCTTGACCAAGAAGGCTATCCAGGTACCCCCTTTCAAAGGGGCGCGGCCCGTCTTTAAGAAAGCCCGGGCTCGGGCCTGCCAGATCTTTTCTGCACCATTACTTAATGTTAATTAATTATATTATTTTGTCCTATAGTCATTTATCTCGTAGTGGGCCTTCATCCTCCCTATATAAGGAGGCCTTAGGAGTAGGGGCATTCTTGGATCCCTCGTCCTTTTGCTCTCATTTGGAGAGAGTTCTTCGGAGGACCCAGCTACCGAGAGCTTGGCTTCCGATTGTATATTGTCATTTTTATCTTTAATGCAATGTCATACTTAAGCAATGTCACGCCGCTTCTCTCTGAAACCCTAGCAAATTCACCGACGGTAATATTAGCCATATGCCTTTGTTATGCATAACGAAATTAATTTAAACAAAAATGTACAATTTCTTCATGCTCAACACAAAATGCGATTAAACTATCAGATGCATGTATGGGGAATGCAGTAACTATATGGTGTATGAGGATAACGTATGAAAAAGAGGAGTCGGTAAATTTTTGCTTAATGTTCAGAATCACTTGCAGCTTTAGCAGATCTTGATTCAAATTCATATTGTATCTCAGATTTTGTCTTAGATTCAAATTCAAACTAAAAACAAAACACAAAACACAAAATAGTTACTTTCATGTAGACATTTGTACTCTTCACCAATCTTCATCCATCCACCATCACCTTTAGTCAACTTTACATAATTTTGCAGTTTGTATTGATGCTGATGGCATAAAGTGGGTGGATGATAGCAAGGCCACCAATATTGAATCAACATACACAGGATTAATAGGTCTCAAAGACCAAAAGTCAATTGTCCTTCTTGGAGGCATTGCAAAGGTTATTTTCTTTTTACCTGTTTTTGCAAGATGATTCTTTTTAATAACTTCCCTCGCATTTGATTGACTTTAGGATAAAAGATTAAGGGCTCATTTAGCCCCGCGGATTTCCCATGGCGCAGATCCAGCGGAACTCCGCCGTGCCCGCGCCATGATCGTACGTTTTAATGACCGTGCGCACAGGAAATTCACGGATTTTCAGCGGATCTGGGGTGGTGGGTCCTGCCACCCCAAACGATCCCTAAGTGGGACCTCATCTATACTATATCCTAAATATACCTCTAAAACATGAGAACCTCGGGGAAATATGTGCCCGCGCCATGATCGGAAGGGTTGCTGAATGTTGATTTTATGATTCGAGCTCATGATCCATGGAATACAGTCGAGGCAATTGATCTCGCGACCTCATTCAAGACTAAAGAATCAATTTCTTAAGCATAAACAATTACACAACTTCGTCACTGATTTTTGATTATTTTGTGACATGCAAGACGACATTTTTCTCTCGATTTATTGTCTAGATTTCGAATGGCGAAGACTCATATGGGTTTGAACGACTGATCGAGCTTCTCGAACATCACAGAGCGGTCATAACTGTAAGCCGTTATTCTTCCTTCTCAATCCTGAGAATTTGCTCTTTATCTTTGAAAATTGAAAGAAAAATATTTATATCTATTTTCTAACTAGGAGATATTTCCAGTTTGGATTATCAGGGGAGATGATCAATAGGAGCTTATGTGATGGTGGCCTCAGCATCCCTTGCATCAATGCTAAAGATCTGGAAGATGCTGTTAAGCATGCAAAGACAATAGCATTGAAAGGTATGTCATTCTAAATCTTCAATTCATACTGCTCATGAAATTTTTTATTAATCGATCATTATCTTCATATATTTTAACGAATAATTACCAAAAACCTCCCCTGGAAGATAACATAATTACAGATTGCACCCCTCTTATTATTGAAATTACAAAAACCTCCCCTCAATGCTACAAAACATAACATTTACCTCCCCTGAAGTTCACATTTCAAAATGTATTCCGAGGGGGCTATTTTTGTGCATGAATGTTATGAAATGTGAACCTCTCAGGGGAGGTAAATGTTATGTTTTGTAGCATTGAGGGGAGGTTTTTGTAATTTCAATAATAAGAGGGGTGCAATCTGTAATTTTCGAAACTTAGAGGGGAGGTCCTGGTAAATGGCCCTATATTTTAATGATAATACCTCATTTTTCATTGTGTAGTTCACATTTCCTCTTCCGCCGCCACCCTCCCCGCCAAAAAAACTTGTTCTTGTTGGTTTTTGGTTCGGTTCAGGCAAACCGTCCACCTTAATTTTAGGTTTTGGTTTAAACATATAGCCTAATAATATATATAGGATATTATTAGGTTAGAATGATAACCGTGGATAGCTGGCAGGTTTGACAAAATCACATGGAGGAGAAAATTATGCCAACCACCTGTTTGCATTTATGGCAAAGCCTGTAGGTTGAAAAACTCACCCTTGGAGAAGGAAATAAATAGCCAGCTACATGTGTATTTGGAGGAGAATATAGCCATTCATCTCTCTCTCTTCATCTTCTCTCTTGAATTCGGTGAAGTTTTTCACCGAGAGCTCTTGAGAGAAATTAGTGGCCGGTCTTGGAGGACATAACCGCCGGCGTTAGAGAGAGTGGTGTCGCCGATCTTCGAGGTGAGCCGTCGGTGCTGGAGAGAGAGAGAGAGTTGGTGACGGGCTTGGTAGAGATCGCCGTAGACGACGAAGGCTTGCGTGCGTGCAGTTGGCCTTGACGACGTTTGTCTCCGGTGGTGGCGTTGGTCTCCGGTGGTGGTGCGGTTGGACGTCGGATTTGACGTCGAAGGTTTCAACGAACCTTGTGCACCCGCTGTGCTAGCGGATTGCAGTCAAGATTGTCCTCTCTCCCGCAGATCGAGCGAGTCCGGCTTCTCCGTGGCGTTTTCTGTAATGGGCGTTGATTGTTATATTGATATTTTTGTTATAAAATATTGACGCTATTTTTCTGCAATTTTGACTGTCCTGAGGAAATATCGAGCTCATTTCCTAACAGTTATTTGATAACTACATATGATCATAATGATACCTATGATCAAAAATAATTTTTGATGCAGTGGGATTAAAAATTAAAATAGCCGGCTCAAAATCAGCTCGAGCTCGAATGGGATTGAGCCGATTTTGAGCCAGCTTGAAACCGTTGACTCAAAATTAATGTGCTGTAGAAGAAATTTTGTATTTGAGAAAATTAAAATAGCCACTAGTTAGAGACAAAGTAGAGTATGATCGAACCTCGATCATCGATTGGCAATATCGAACATCGATTCATTCCAGCTCGAATAAAAAGTTGATCTGAATCTAAGCAATCGATTCGTTTGGTTTCTGTCTGAGCCATGGTGACGGCACTGAACAGGACTAATATAGAAAGTTCCTTCCGCCACCGGCCGGACGCTGGATTGCTTTCTTACCCAAGAAGTGGTCATCTCGCCTGAGCCCGCGCCGAACCAATAACAGTGGCGGTTGGAGGGCATCCCCCGTGCTGAGAAATTTGAACTTAAATAACAGGATGATCATTTTTCCTTAAATAAAATGGCAAAACCATATACCTAATTGGTGGATATGGATTCTTGAGAATGATTACCATGATGATTTGCTAATACATTTTTCTTCTTCTTCTCTCCATTGCAGGAGATACAATTCTTCTAAGTCCAGGTTGTGCTAGTTTTGATGAGTTCAGAAACTTCGAGCACCGGGGACAAGCGTTTCGAGAGTTGGCACTTTCTCCTTAGGCTTTCTTTTAACCCCAACCTGCAAATTTCGCGCTCTTGAGAAAAAATATGTTGCTTATTTTCGCTGATATTAGTCCTATACTCCGGATTATGAATTTATGTAGCATCATGATTTTTATTTACTCTTTACTTATATATATATAATGCAGGGAAATTGTCTGCTCATAGTTAATTTATAACCTTATTTCTCTTTCTACCATATATTCATCAATATTGTTGAATTTATTTCCTATCTTCCCTCCCAATATTTTCTCGGCTAGGGGCAAGTGTTCTAATTTACGATGACAATAGTACCTGTTTATTGCCAAATCCTTCTATAAGCCTATATATATATAGGAATAATTACCAAAACATCCCTTGGAAACATAATTACAGATGCACCCCTCTTATTTTTAAAATTATAAAAACCTCTTTTGTAAGCTTACATTTCATTGCACAAAAATACCCCCCCCCCCACCCCCCCCCCCCCCCCCCCCTTGTAAGCTTACATTTTAGGCATAATACCTATTCTAATTTTTTCCAAAGGCATTTTAGGCATAATACCCTCAAATTATTTTTAATCTTGTAATGATTGCGGAGCATTTTTAATGCATTTTGATAGATAATTCGATGGGCGCGGTGGCGGCGGTCGTGAATGCCGTGGTAATGAAACGTCGTTCGTGAACGCCCAACCTCACCTAAAAAAAACTCATGCATTTTATGCTCAAAACTAGTTCATTTTCTTTACAGCGGTCGTAACCTTTGTTTGTGATAATGGCAAAAATGTCATGCCAAGCGGACCCTAGCATTCAAGAGGTTTGTAGCTGAGAGGAACCCGGACAAACAACTCTGCTCAATAGTGCTGCCAAGATACCTTATTGAGCATTTGGTAGTAAAAACATGGGAATTGTTATTCGCAAACCGCGTTTGTCTATTCATAGATTTTGTATATCCGCAAATTAGTAAAGGAAAAAAAACTTTGATCGCGCTCTTCGCCTTTCTTACCACGGAGAGAGAGTAACCCTAGCTATCTAAATCTTCCTAAACAAACCAAAATCGCATGAGCGAAGAAAACATCTTTCTTCCTCAACTCGGTCTCTATCCGCGCATTTATTTTACGAATCACGATCCGGGCGCACATTGAAGTGCTCAAAAGGTCGTTAGAGATGTTCCTTCGTTGTCGGGCCCTCAACCGCTCAAATTTAAAATTGATTTGAGGATAACAATTTGTAAACGCAAATAAAATGAGGAAAAAAGGTCTGCGGATAGACATTTATGGTCTGCGAATAACGATTCCCTAAAACATTCATTTTACTAAATTAATTAAGGATCTACTAGGGCACACTTTTTGTCTCAGAGCAGATTAGCCCTACAGTCCACTCCCACACCACTCGATTAAAATAAAAAACACGTGCTTGAAATCTAAGACCCTACGACATGCTGAAAATCGAGAAACACATACAGCTCATGAATCAGGAAAGTCCGGCTTTCATAAAACTCATGAATCAGGAAAATATTTTCAAACTAATAATGAATAAATAACAATGAACAGATGAGAACGGAGAGGAACATGTTACATTCAGCCTGCATCTTCCGGCCATGGGATTAAATGATAATAATAATAATAATAATAATAGGAGAAAATAAATTAAATCACAAGAAATTATTATAATTAATAACCGTCATTCCTTCGAGGGTAATCTGTCGAGAGCATCGACGATGGCTCTGCGGAACGAGTCGGAATGGATGATGAAAGACGAGACATGGCCGCCGGTCACCCACCTCACTTCCGAGCCCGGCCATGCTTTCTGTAGCTCCAGCGCAGAATCCTTGGGAATATAGCCATCATTCTGAAGTTTAAGAAGATAAAAGGTTTTAAATGGTAATAAATGAAAATAACTTTAAAATTCATAGGCCTGACTGATATGTCTCTCAGCATTAACAAATTTGATAGAGATAAAGAATATATTTATCAGGCCATACATACATTGTAAAAGAGAAAACTTTAGACTGCATAATGATGTAATGTGAGTCATTCAAGTGGAGGATAAAAACCTAGCAAAGCAGCCCGTCGAGCCCTACATCCACGCCAAGGTGCGTCCTCGTTGAACCCCCAGTCCTTCCCATAAGAAAACAAGTTTAAATATTACAAAATCATTCTCAAGAGGATTTAAAATATTAAAAACGGTAAAACGGAGATAGTTCTTAGAGCGGGCGGTCTAGGAAATGAAGCCATTGGCGTCCCAATCCACCACCATAGGTAAAGCTTCGGCGCTCTGTCTTCCTTCATTCCAGGCTTTGAGAGTGCTCCTCTCTCCTTGCTCTACTCTTTTAGGGCTTCTTTAATCTTCTTCCTCGCCTCCATGTCGAACTAATGCGTTCAAATATGCATCAAACCCCCCTTTTTGAGAAGGATTTGTCCTCAAATCTGTAGCACCTTCACACAACCACTCTGCAACGACCTTAGATCCCATGTTTGAATCGTTGATCCTTCTAAGAATCTCTAAACTACCATCGACAACACAAATGAATCTTGCAATCTATAAACAAAGCTCCTCGTAAGCATTTTATAAATTCCATGAATTTGATGTGCAAGAAGCGGAGCTAGAGTAATCAACGACACATCCTTGGGAAAAAAATTGGTGTTTAGGAACCCATCATGGATAGCCTTCCAATCAAATTGCCATGGACGTCCAAGAAGATCGTGGCTCTCATAGGAACTACACAACATGATACCCATGGGCGAATCCAGAGGGGGGCAAAAGGACACTGACACCCTCATTTTTTTTGCGATTTGTTATAAGCACATCACATTTTGGCTATTCACAAACCAAATTCGGCTATTCCCAAACCAAATTCCACTAACTGCACACCCAAATTATTTGTTCGTGACCCGTCTTCATCACTTTACGGAAATAGCCTTACGATATCTTGTCAAATTATCCTTACCATTCACTCTAATAAACATCAGATCGACTCTCTGAATAAACAACTCCTTTTTCGGCTTTCCGCGCCTACCCCCACGACACATCCATTCTAGGGCAGAGTTGCACCCTCGACGGTTCTCCGAGTATCGACCTCAAATTAAGGCTCTCTCTAGTCACCAGGTATGTCCTCTACCGTAGTCTACCCCTCTCTTTCCATTCATTTCTGGTCTTCTTCCTCCATTCTGGGCCATCATCATACTCCATTCAATCGCTGAATCGCATTGTTGCAGGTTTTGCCTCCTCTCAAGCAGTGCACACGACGCTGCGGCACACCTACAGACCTCCCCCACCTCATCTCCAAACAACTCTAAGGTGAACTCTTGACTATGCTTCTTCATTTTGAACGATCTCAAAGCATGAATGATGAATCTATCACCAAAAAAAGCCGACTAACAGTTTTGGCATGTTTATGAGTTGAATACATTTAATCTCTCCATTGTTCGCAATTGCAAGATTGTTAAATGTGGTTGGAGTTTCCTATAAGTGAAATGAAGTGCTTAGACAATTGTAAATTTTTTCGTATATTTTATATTTTCTAATTTAGACAATTGGATGAAATTTTGAACGACTTTGTAGTGTCATCAATGTAATATTTTATGCAATATTATATTTAGAAAAAAATTGTGCACCCTCATTTATAATTTTCTGGATCCGCCATTGACGACACCTCATCCTGATAACACTTCCCAATAGGTAGGGTGGGAAAACCAAGCTTCTTTGAACAATAAAAGAAGCGATGTTGTGCAATTGCCACGGTCAATGATCATCTCACAAACCTTACTCAAAATTCAGGTGTTTAGACTTGTATGTCACTACCATGCATGCCTTCCTATCCAGAAGAGCCAACAACCCCTCCCAGGACGGTCGCGGCCCACCGAACCCATCTCATCAAAGGACTCATCACCTGCGTACTCACCTGAACTGTCATGATCAGTTATTGAGCCTATTCTCCTAAGCTTAATCAGAGTAAGAGTTGCGCCATTTGTTCGTGTAAATCCTCAAATACGATGCGAAGTCTGGAGTTAAGCCCGCTCCAAAATTATTTGGCAGAACTTCCATTGATTGCGTAAGAGTACAACCAGACACTAAAAACTTCTAAATTTTTTCCCCAAGCCTCTTTTAACCTCAACCTAGCTCTGATATCAAATGATGGATCATTGGGTCGGCTGAGAGGAGAACAACACCACAAAACAATACACCAAAATCTAAAATCTGTACAGCGAACTTTTTCCACAAAACTATGGAAAATCAACTTGAAAAACGTCCATACTTCAAAGATTCATCCTAAAAATGCTCAATACTATCACAATAACATACTTCCATTGCCTTAGAGTGCTCGTCTCCTTGATCTCCTCTTTTGGGACTTCTTAGATCCTCCTCACCTCCAAATGAAACTGATGCATCGGGATATGCATCAAAAAAGAATATTTTGCATCTCCCTTGTGTAGAAAACAGTAGTTCTTCTCATTCCTAACAAGAGAAATTTAGTCGAGCACACTCCAGTGTGCTCCGTATAAAACCCAGTCGGTTTTTGCAAGTCTACCCTTGAAATAAAAGGAGAGATTTTTTATATCAAGCTCCTCATTATTTTGTTAAAATAGCATAAGGCTCCGATTCTTCGACTAGCATCCTAACCGTCATCCTCAACTTTGTTATCCTCGGTTGATGTTGCCATCGTCGATTTTGTCTCCCTTGTTGAGTCGTTGACGACATCTTCTTCCTCCCCCCTCAACATCATCCATCATCATACTTCCCATCAGTCAATGAGATCTCGCATGCCACCTCTGCCCGGACAACATCACCTCCAATCGCTACTACCCCTCCAGGGCAATAATTTATTGTGTTCTCCAACTAAAGAGTCTACAACAGGCTCGGACGTGCAACAACCTTGCATGCAACCTCCCTCATCATTATAGTGCAGCAACCTTGCCCGTGTAGCCTTGCTTGCTTCCAACCACAGAAGCAATCACTCCACTTCGTTCAACCTGCATCGGCCTTCAACTGCACACGTCGGCATCTTGGCAACCTCTTCGCGCTCCAACAATGTCAATCTCCTCGAAAACACCCTATGTGCGTTACCCAGATGACTGCTAATCTCTCCCCTTATGCGCATAACCAAATTCTTTGTGAGATAAAATTGGTTAGAATGACAAGCCTTGACAACCAAAATAGCCTCACTTCATCCATAATAATAAACATTATGATTGTTCCCTTAAACACATGACGTTTTTATAAGATCCACTAAGTAGTGGTAATTTTTTTCATTCTTCAGTGATCAACTTAATGGGAACGACCATTACCTATTTCCTCAATTTAAACCACTACTGTAGTTGCCACAACCCATTATTTCTGTAGAAACTTGTATGTATTTCTTATGTTCTAAAATACAAGGAGGGAATACATATTTATAGGAGAGAAGAGAGGAGAGAAAATCCTATACACAATGTGGGACTAAAGGAGAGAGAGAAATAAATGCACTCATAAATACAATAATAGGCCTATCTATGGGCCTTTGATATGGGCTTTTCTAACACTCCCCCGCAAGCTGGAGCGTACAAATCGTAGGCGCCAAGCTTGGATAAGCACTGATGATAGAGAGTACTGGACAATGCCTTTGTGAGGACATCCGCAACCTGTTCAGTACCCGGAACATGCTTCAATTCAATCTTCTTCATCTGGACTTTCTCTCGAATGAAGTGGCAGTCTATCTCAATATGTTTTGTTCTCTCGTGAAAGACAGGATTCTTGGCTATGTGTATTGCAGCCTGGCTGTCACAGAGAAGGAGAGCAGGTGCGGGAAGCTTCATACCAAGATCCGTGAGAAGGCTTTCAAGCCACGTTAGTTCTGATACTACTGATGTCATTGCCCGATATTCTGCTTCAGCTGAAGATCGTGCAACTACTGCTTGTTTCTTGCTCCGCCAGGTGATCAAGTGTCCTCCAAAGTAAGTGCAAAAACCACTTGTTGATCGCCGATCATCTATGGACCCAGCATAGTCAGCATCTGAGTATGCGACTAGATTTGGAGTTGAAGATGAAGTTTTGTACACAAGGCCTTGACCAGGAGCTGTCTTAAGATATCGGAGGATTCGTTCAACGGCCTGCAAGTGAGAATTCCGAGGGGCATGCATGTATCGGCTGACAATACCTACAGCAAATGATATATCTGGTCTTGTCACTGTGAGGTAGATCAATTTTCCGACCAGACGGCGATAATACTCCGGATTTTGTAGCAAAAGATCAATGTCAGATGCCTGAGCAGAAATCTTGTGATTTACATCCATTGGAGTGTTGATTGGCTTGCATCCAGAGTAACCTGCATCGTGGAGAAGGTCGAGGCAGTATTTTCGCTGAGAGAGGACGAGACCATCAGATCGTCTGGCGACTTCTAAAGCCAGGAAGTAGTTGAGATTTCCTAGATCTTTTGTCTGAAAGGGAGTGCTGAGATGTTGTTTGACCTTCTGTATCCCTTTGACGTCATCTCCAGAAATGACGATGTCATCCACATAAACTAGCAGAATGACTGTTCCAGTTGGCTGATGGCGAATGAACAGAGAGGAATCTGCCGAGCTCGGTTTGAAACCAAGTACCCGAAGTTCCTTACTGAACTTGTTGAACCAGTTCCGCGGGGATTGTTTGAGACCATACAGAGATTGCAACAATAGGCAGACCAGTGACTCCCCCGTGGTCTCAAACCCGGGAGGTTGTTTCATGTACACCGTCTCCTGTAGATCGCCATTGAGGAACGCGTTTTTTATGTCCAATTGATAGAGGGGCCACCGTCGATGTACGGACACAGAGATGAGCACACGAACGGTATTCAGTTTCGCCACTGGAGAAAAGGTTTCCTCATAGTCAATGCCATGTTGTTGAGTATATCCACGAGCGAGTTTGTCCGTAGATGGTCCCATGGAGTGGACGTAACACGTACAACCGAAGATTCGAGGTGTGAGAGGGAAGGCCGGAGTAGAGGGAAAGAGTAGACTGAATGGACTGGCATTGTTGAGTACGGAGGAGGGAAGTCGGTTTATAATGAAGCATGCGGTAGATATCGCAAAGTTCCAATAGACCTTAGGAACGTTCATGTGAATCATGATCGAGCGGGCCATATTAAGGAGATGTCGATTCTTCCGTTCGGCCACACCGTTTTGTTGAGGGGTGTAAGCACATGAGGTTTGATGAATAATCCCGAATTCAGAGCATAAGTTGGAAAACTCATTGCCAGTGTATTCGCGAGCATTATCGGTGCGCAGCGTTTTGACGGTGGTGGAGAAGTGAGTGCGGGTTTCAAGGATAAACGCCTTAAACACACGAGGTAGCTCAGAGCGTTCGCGAAGTAAGTATAGCCATGTTGTGCGGGAGTAATCATCAATAAACGTAATAAAGTAACGAAATCCAGAGATACTACAAATTTTATAGGGACCCCAGATATCGGAATGAATAAGATCAAAAGGAGCGGAGCTCCGAGTACAAGTTGCAGGAAAGGATGAACGCGGCTGTTTGCCGAAAATACATGATTCACATTGAAATGTAGAAAAAGATACATCGGGGAGTGCCTTCTTGAGGATAGGGAAGGGAGCATGGCCAAGACGTTGATGTCAGTCAGTAGAAGAGGTAGAGGCGAGGATGGTGGGAGAGTCGTCGAGAAGGTAGAGCCCGTTGCGCAGCTGCCCTTTACCAATGGTAGTCCCCGTCCGTCGATCCTGTATCAGAAAAGAAGAACGTGAAAAAGTGACAGAGCAATCCAAATCAGTAGTTAGACGGCTAACAGAGAGTAAGTTAAACGAGGAGCCCGGAACATGGAATGTCGAGCGGAGAGAAATGGAGGGGCTGAGAGATAGGTCAGCTGAGCCGGACACAGAGACAGTCGCTCCATTGGCCACAGTGATATACTTCGGATGAGGAGCACCCGAATACGTTAGCGGCTGAAGAGAGGTGATATGATGAGTGGCACCCGAATCCACTATCCAGCGAGGACTAGTGGAGAGACAAACGATACCTGGGCTGGAGACGGAGGCGACCGAGGCAGGTGGAGTCATCATCCCTTGGAATTGCTGGAACTGTAGGCGGAGAGCCTCAAGATCGGCACGAGAGGCCGAGGAGCTATCATCAACGACTGCAACAGTCGGTCGTGGAGAAGGAGGAGGGTTGCCAGTCTTCCGAAAGCAGGTGGACTCATAATGGCCATCACGACCACAGAACGAGCACTTCGGCCGTCCTCGTCCACCACGGCCGTCCTCGTCCACCACGACCCCTTCCACGGTAGGCCGACCGACCTCCTCGGTTAGAAGGAGGAGGAAATGAAGGAGTAGGGACATTTTGGAGAAGAGCCGGTGAGGGAGGAGCAAGAGCCTCCGGAGGTTGTGATACTTTGAGTAGCATGGAGCAGACTGCCGATAAGGAGGGAGTTGGAGTCGAGGCCAAGACTTGTGCCCGAATACTCAGAAGATGTGGAGGAACACGGGCCATTAGCATAGCAATACAGACGGCCTCCCTTTGCGCGCGCTGAGTGGCATGATCAGAGGTGGGCGGCTGATGTTGAAGCCATGCTTCGGAGAGTGACTTGACCCGAGCGACAACAGAGGTAATGTTTGGTTCACTGGTGTCCAGAGCCTGAAGGTCAGAGATAATGTCGAAGAGACTGTGAAGGCTATCCTTGCCGGAGTATAAGGAGTGTAGCTCGTCCCACATCCCTTTGGCCGTGGGCAGATACATGACCATTTCATATGGTTCGCCCTCCAAAGAGTTAAGAATCCAGGTCTGGACCCGACCGTCATTCTTGAGCCACTCAGGCGGAGTAGGAGTCGGGGGATCATTGGTAAGATGAGCAAGAAGACCCTTGGCCTGGAGGACCCGGCGGATTGAGTGACCCCAAGGAATGAAGTTTTTCTTCCCGGAGAGGGAGAGAGTAGTAATTCGCAGCTCATCACGGAGCTCACTAGGAGGGTGCTGTTGGACGGGCTCAGCGGGCAAAGGCGAGGAGTGTTGTTGGGCGGTCTCAGTGGGCAAAGACGAGGAGTTCGCAGACGAGCCCATTATACCAGAGAAAGCGGCGGACTGCAAGGACGAGATCAAGACGGCAGGAAGGATAGCAAGACCGCACGGTCACGGCGAGCACACTAGGTAGATGAATGTGATCGCTGCTAGGAGCTCGGAAAAGGGAGCTCGCAGAGGGAGCGTGCTGGAGGTCGCTGGAGGTCGCGCTGCTAGCAGAGGAGACCGCTTGAGAGTTTGTTGCGAGCAGACCGTGCGAGAATGCCAGGAGATCGCTACCAGGTCAGCGCTGGAGATCGCTACCAGGAGGGCGCTGGAGATCGCTACGAGCAGAGCTGGAGATCGCTGCGCTGGAGACCGCTACCAGGAGGGCGCTGGAGATCGCTTACCAGGTCGGCGGAGGAGATCGCTGCGGCTGGAAACTGCGGCTGGAGATCGCAAGAAGAGTACGCGGCTGGAGATCGCTGCGGGCAGGAGAGGAGATCGCCTGAGCTGCTGCGGGCAGAGCAGAGAAGCGGAAGAGGCGATGGGTCCCACGCGCCAAAGGCTATAAAAGCCAAGAATAGAGGGAAGCGTGGGAGGCTGGGAGCAAGCGGGAGGCAGCGGCAGGAGGGGCGGTCTCAGAAAAAAGAGATCGCCAGAGGTCGACGGGGAGGGTGGGCGGTCAGAAAAATGGGAGACCGGAAATTTTGGACCGATGCTCTGATACCATGTAGAAACTTGTATGTATTTCTTATGTTCTAAAATACAAGGAGGGAATACATATTTATAGGAGAGAAGAGAGGAGAGAAAATCCTATACACAATGTGGGACTAAAGGAGAGAGAAATAAATGCACTCATAAATACAATAATAGGCCTATCTATGGGCCTTTGATATGGGCTTTTCTAACAATTTCTAATGAGTTTGTTCCTAAATTTTGATGAACTTGCAAGTGAAGCTCTTGAGGAAATTATATCACAAATGAGTATGCTCTTAGAGGTGTTCCCAAGACTGACCAACTACCTTCATAAGAGGATATCAATTGTCGCATGTTCTTGACCAGGTTGAGTTCGTGATGCTAGGTATCCTCCACATTGTACTCAAATCTCGATTCAGATCCATGTGCAATAACCTACTTCACCTATATAGAAGTCTCCTCTTCTGCAACCACTGTTTATATTCATTCTCATTGAAAACATCTTTAAAGTCAACCTTAAAGATGTAAATGAGTTTTTTCCACCACCACCATCGCCTTGGCCCATCCTTCCAACCCTTTAGAAGAAGCATTCTTTTGCGGACAGGAGAACTGATGTGGTAAATCAGGAAAAATTGACCCCAATATATAATGATTTAGTGTGGTTATTTCAGTTATTTTGTATAAATAACTATGCAGATTATGTATAATTATTACTTACATTATCTTTTAATTTTATGAATACTAATTTTTAAATTTAAATATGAATTTAATTGTTTATCATGTCCAAATGTTATCTACTATTTGATTTATACTTAAATTGTAAAATGAAGTTAATTTCAAATAATTATAGTATTAATTTATTATTTGAAAGTTTTGATTTAATAGTTGAAAATATTTTAATAACTATCTATTTGCATGTGGATGAATACACACATTTATATTATTAGTTTTATTAGGTCTCTCATATTTCAATATCAAAACCCATGGTTTGTAAATAAATCAGACATGAATAAAAAATTCATATTCCTTTCATCTCCTTTGTGTGAAAAGCCTTTGCGTTCCCCTCCCGGTGTGAGAAATCTTTGCGTTCCCCTCCTGGTGTGAGAAACATCTAGTGGAGACCCAACAAAAATGTGCTCCGTAGAAATCCCAGTTGAATTTCGCAATAATAGAATTGATTTCCTAATAATTTAAATATCACTCAATTCTCAAATAAAATTAAAAACAAGGCATCCAATTATATCAACTCTTTCATCATAAGATTCATAACACATGAAACATGAAGATGAGATGGGTTTAATTTCCTTTGACATGCCTCTTATGGTCCAACTGCTGTTTTGAGATTCATATAAATTTTCCAAATCAGAATGAAGAAAAATAAACAGACAATTATAACTATGTTAAGCACTTACTGTTGCTGCAACAAGTATGACAGCCTCGGGAATCTTAGGAATCGGGAAGCGTGTAACATCCGTCAATGAAAGTACTGTTCGGAGCCGTTCTTGAACTTCCTCGAGGGTCGTTCCAACCTTCTCCGCATCTTTTCTCAATGCATCCCAGGCAGTGGCGTGCTTCAGAACTCCTTCGCAGAAAGCCACCACAGCAGAGTGTGGCGCAAGAAATGGCAATGTGGCTATTGGAGTTGGATGGAGAGATCCGACCATAGCAGCATGTACACCGCCTAGAATTTCGTAGATATATATAAGAAAAAAACTCTGGAGATTATGCAGCATACCTTAAACTTGGGAGTGAATATGTTTTCAGTAACAAAAAATGTAGAAAAAGAAGAAACTTAAACCAGAGAGAATTTAGCCAGTAAAAGAAGCATCCTCGGATCACGCTCATTTGATTGCTTGTAGATAGAAAAGATGGTATAGTAAAAGATGACTGTTTTCATTCATTTCATGCGGGTAATTAAAATCATCCCAGTTGAAGAGGTTTTGAGAGAATTCTGTGAATGATAAACTCCATGATAATTTCTAACTATGCCCAATAAAATAAATAATGCAGTAATTTTTACTATTTAAAAAAATGCTTGCATTCACAAATAATCAAATATGGCCTATGAATCCTTCAAAAGCAAAAGAAAAGAAACATTGGTCCAAGTAGCTTCTCTCGTACCCATACTAAGTCCACATATTCCCATTTTGCCAAAACCACCCTCAACATCTAACCAGTGCAATATACTCCTAGCTTCCTCAATTGTGGCTCTTCCTAGCAATAACAAGTCACTGACGCAGAGAAGTTTTGCTCCCCGCTGCAATTTAGGCCGCCGATTTCCATAAAATGGGCTGCAGCATATTTTCTTGAGATTAGATACAAATGTTTACAGCGAGTTTTAATTTTAAGGGTTACAAAATCATGTTAATGCTGTAAAATAATTATTTTGTCAGAGAAATGATATAACCTCTCAAGCACCAGTGTTGCTATATTTTCCTTCAGTAACGGAGCTCCAAGACGCAATCTCCGCTCGTAAGTATGGTCCCCGGTGCCTATTCAAAACACGAGTTGGCGAAGAATAGTTATCAAATAAGCAATTGAAGAAGCACAACAGAAAGTCATCAATGATCAGACATTCTTGTTTCTTTACTGCCAGGGATTCCTAGCCCTCTAAGACTATGGGAAATTCTAATCAAGTGATGCGCGCACGGCCACGACCAACATTGCGAGTCTACTCACTCCGCGAGAAGTGGGCGGACCCCGGGCTGGATTCAAAGCTAGGCACATGCAGCGCCTAGGTCCAGTTGGCGCGCCTATTTATGTTAATTTTGTATTTCCTATTTCATGTTATTTCATATTTGTTTTATTTCCTATTTCATGTGATTATGTTATTGACGTATTTCCTATTTGAATAATTCCTAATAAAGGCTTTGTAAAATCCATACATAAGTTAGATGAAGGGGGCTAGGGCATCGAGAGAGAGCTCGATCTTGGAGCCTGGAGGAGATAGTCGGCCCAGCGGCATCTTCAACAGTCTTACAACTCTTATTACATCTCATTATGTATTTTATTAATATAAATCATGTTTTTATCTTCCAACAACCAGCATACCCTAGCCTCCATCATTGAGCCTACGGAAACAAGGAAAAAAGGTAATGCATATCTTATACTGACAATTTTATGACCCCTTCACTTATAGGAAAGGAATAAAAGTAATCCAGTCACAAACAAATTCGAGTCCCTCGCCAACTAATTCTTAGTGGATGGATTAAGCATTTAAATCTTAATTAGATGCCACTGCAAACAATAAGATATGGTAATCATACAATTATCTTCATCATCATTGTCTTAACTATCTGTTGTTTGCTATATAAGCCCTTATTCAGCATCTCTCCAATTTGGACTACTTTGTTATTACTAGATATGTCTAGAAGTGACTGGGTCTCAAATTATGGGCATTGTGAGAACTAGTCCTTTCGATGAAAAAAAAAACATATGGTTTATGGTTATGATTTTGTAAATTGGCAAATCGTTTTCCCCGGCACAAAGTGATTATTTGCTTAGCCAACAATTAATTTATGGAGGGCATTATCAAGCATGACAAAATAGATGGAGATGTTATTAGTAATTCAATGTAGTTAATGAAGAATTTAGGCAATTAAGGATATTCACCCAAGTTTTATTTAAAACATCAAAAACCTATTTTAAAATTATTCTATTAATTCTAATATATCCTAAATATAGTATATAACTTGCTTAAAGGGTAATAAAAATGATATACTAGCTAAATCAGAAGTCACACCGGCCTCAAACTAAGACCTGACTTACAAAATCCATGTCGACAGATGGATTACGTCTGATATGAATCCTGCACTTGGACAATAGCAACTAGCTTTGAGATATGACCACACGTTAGTTCTTTTTTAACCCGAGAAAACAACGAACACCAGATTCCCGCCTTACTTAGGGTTCTATTCTTGCTTATATATACCCTCCTATCCAACAAAAAAGACTTAATGAAAGTGAGCTAATACTATAAATCTCTTAGGGTCCGTTCGGTTGGGCGGAATTGGGACTTCGAAATTGCAGTTGGAGAGCCAATTCCAATAAAAAATGGACTTCTAATTCTAATTTCAGCGCCCTAATTCTGTCCAAACGAACGAACCCTTAAGATTTTCCAAGGTTTCTTTCCCCAAAGATTGAGCAAAGAGGTCCTAGAGTTTCTAAGTCAATCTAATCGCTTCATTCATCTATTTATTCACTGCAAGGAGTTGATTTGTTTTTATAATCTAATGAATCTTCTTTTTTGGTAGCAAAGTACGGATTTTGGTACTTGGAGATGTGACACCGCCAGGAAACAAGAAAATTGAAGAGTTATCTTTCCCCGGAAGAGGATTGCTTTTGACATGTGTTTGAGAAGGAGAATCTTTTTCTGAAATGCTAAGTGAAAGTGTTTAAGCATGTATGCAGATGGCCCAAACCATGCAAAAAGTTTGCTTTGCACTTTATGATCTAGTGCATACTCACTCTCTCACACTTGTCAGTTGGTTTTGTTTGAAAATCTAGAAGTTCCAAACAGCTCAATTCACCCATTCTTGGGTTGTGACATTCATCAAAGGCAAAATAGAAATCATAAGAGAATATAAAGTTACCTGCCAAGTGAACAACACATGCCATCTTGTGTGACGGTACAAACTTTGGTGTAAGGAGTGCAATTCGTGTTGTATGGCTCTCTGGAGGCAATGCATTTATCAGTTGTTCGTCACATGGAGTCCTAAAAACTCCCTCTTTAAGACAGGCATTCTTTGAATCCCACAATTGTTTCCAAATTGGTTGAACAATGTTCGGCGGCCAATTTTGGCTAACAGCCCCAGGAAACAGTTGCTTCAACATGCTCTCAAACAGATCAAGTTTGGTTCCTCCCCATCCCCTTGAGAAAAATGGAGTGCTCAGTTTGGTTCGATGCATGCATGCCCCATAAATATGATCCAACACATAATGAAGAATCCCAAGATTTACAGAAACCATTTGTTTAAATTACAATTGTTAACTTGTTATCTAGAAGCCACCTGGGTTCAATGTAAATAAAATTGAAGTTTTATGTAAGTCCAATAAAGCTTAAAGATTTAAAATCTTGAGACAGTGAAAACATTAACATAAGTGCTATAGCTTAACTACTGATATACAAGATCACCAGTTAAAATGCTTTCAACAAAGATAATATTTCAAGCACAAAACACTTTCACTAGAAAAATAATCAAGAAAAAAGTTCAAGAACATGTTTACCTTTAATAATAATATTGTATTCATTATGTGTTCTTTTGTCCTTTAGTGTCTTGTAGCGGGTTCTCGACCTATATAAGGAGTCTTTATTGTGAGAAATCTTCCATCTTTGGATTCTGGGCTCTCTTTGGAGAGAGGAGCATTTTGGAGGACTCATCCTCCGAGTGCTAAGCGGGAGCCTGTCTCCCGAGTTTGTTTTCGTTATTTTCATGCATGTGATCCTTGATACGACGCATCTGGTTCGTATCAACTAGTTCAATCTGCCGCTCTCTGCCTGTCATGTTTTCGATCGACAGACTCTAGCCGTTTTCTCTTTCCCTTGCCATGGCCCCTATTGCGGATTCGTGTTTGCGAAAGAATCAAAGCTGCCATGGACGACCTCCTCGCCCGACGAACCAATTACGACGCCAACTCCTTCTGCTTCTTCCGACATTAGCTCTCCCTTCTTTCCCCGCTTCTCGCACCACCTTTGTGCCTACCGCAGCACCCACGGGCCCTTTGGCGACAGCCATATCGATGGTCAAGTCTGCATGGCGCACACCTGTCGTTGCTTCCACAGTGACGACCTCTTCCATCCTGTCCTCCCAACGTCGATCTGACGCACCCCGATCACCACCACAATGACCACGCGCGCCAACGATGATCACCTTCTCCTTAGCGCGCGACCATAGACGAACTCCTCTCTCCCAACTACAACTATCTTCCTTGCAACCCTCTATCTCCACTGGCTCTCTCACCCTCTGATTCTCCCTCTTCCGTTGACTCTGTTAACATCTGATTCTCCATCCTCCCACTCCTCTCTGCCGTTCGCCATCAGTACTTCCACGCATATCGGCCTTTCACACGACTAGCCAGCACACCTCACTGCGGCCCACGCCGTTCGCATCACGCCCGTTCCTCGCACCCTCGCCCATCACGCTCTTATCTTCGCTTGCTCGTCTGCTCCAGTACCTTGAGCCCCCGTCTTTCCTGGCTATTTCCCTCGCCTAGTCCACTCCTCTGTCGTTGTGTTCGGCCTTTTCCCACCACGTGCGCCTATGACTTCTTTTTCCTCCCTATCTTACTCCCTTCTCTCGCTCTGCTCCTGCCTAGGGCCCACCTCTTAATTAAAGTAAGTTTTCCAACCTCACTTCAAGTGCCCTCATTTCACAGGTATTATCGAACTATCCACCTAATGCGGCTGCCAAGGATAATGTTTTATGCGGACACCGTCTCATCGTCGTGTTTCTCGGCCCTGCAACGATCATTATTGTCCCCGTCCAGTTACTTCGGACTTCCTTTCGCTTATCTAGACTCTGACCGAGGCCCTGACCCAACTGGCGTGCAACCACCGCTACAGAACCTTCTAATCCGGTCCACCTCGCTCGACCTTAAGGACAAGGTTAATTTTCAAGCCGCGGGTGTTGATACGTATACGTCTAGTGAACGTGTCACATCATGTGCTTAGACGATCGGCCTAACCTTGCAAGAACCTCTCAAGGACATGTTTATCTTTATAATAATATTGTCTTAATTATGTGTTCTTTTGTCCTTTAGTGTTTGTCTTGTAGACGAGTCTTCACCTATATAAGGAGCCCGTAGTGTGAGAAATCTTTCATCTTTGGATCATAGTCTTTTGGGCTCTCTTTGGAGAGAGGAGCGCTTTGGAGGACCCATCCTCTGAGCGCTAGGCGGGAGCCTGCCCTCCAAGTTTGTTTCAGTTATTTTCATGCAATGCAATTTCTTCGTTCGTGTTCATGATTCTTGGTATGTCGCAGCTGGTTCGTATCATCCCAAAAAATTTATGTTGTCTTAATGAGACATCATATTCTTTCCATTCTTGTTAAGTACGCATAAGTCGTCAATTCTATCATGTGTGCTTTTTATTTTAAAAAACAAACCAAGTTATCATATGTCTACCATTTTCTCCTCATTCGTCAAGATTTAGTTTTGTAAGCCCCTATTATAGGTGCTTCTACTCTACATGTAACATGGTGCATGCATACAACTTAAGCTTATTTTTCAAAAACCTATCTACAATAGAGCTATTGTGTAATTTCTCTTAAAGAATCATTTCTTATCATTTTTCTTATTATATTTTTCTTACCAAGTTATCATATGGCTTAAATATCTTGTTTTTCTCTCTCTAGCTCGAGCAATTTTATATATATCATGTTTTCCATCTTTGGTATCTAGCTGCTTGTAAAAAAAATTATAAGCTTGATTTCTTGTTTTACTGTCACGACCAGTCTAATAACAATTATCAGAGTGCGCTACGGGCGGGTCGTGATGTCGCAGACATGGGCAAAGAGAAACCATGTCTGCCAGGCGGGAGCTGTAATACCAAGATATCTGTAGAAAATAACTAGATTTTGAAAAAAACAATACCAGATTGATTTACTATGCGGAAGCTCGAATTTTAAAAGTGATGCTCATGCATTTTGATCAGTTCTCATGCTACAATTATGATGTAAAAGTAGATACTAGTAAACCGCAGAAACAAAATGAACATTTATAAAATGTTGTAATACATCCATATCATCCTAAGAGTTGTCCACGATACAAGGAAAATGACTGACAATAACTAGTACAGGAAAAACAAATCCAAAAGTAAAAGAAATAAGATACAAAGGACCTGATGCAGCAACTACAAAAAAGTAAACCTCCAACAGACGGGAGCAGGGCGAGGAACAGCTCAGGAAGTAGACGGCGCAGTCACGAACCCTAAGGCAAATCCAACCAGAAGGAAAAGCCTCAGAACAAGATAAATAGTAGAGATTTAAGTTAATGAAATAAATAAGTAAACTGGGAAACGAGCATAGCAGTAAAGTGTGTCAGAGACTAACTGAGATTCTCTAGTAAATTTTTAGCCTACTCCGGAGTTTAGCCTAGACACAAACGCATAAGCAGAAATCAATGAAAGGCGTGTGTGTCGTCATTTGATGTACAAGATTCTAGCATGGGAGTAGATGCAAGGCTTACGCTACCGTGCTTGCAAGATTCCCTTAATGGTTTCTGTTACCATTCAAGTGTAAACTCATTTTTCCGGTGTCACATCAAACGACACATTCCCTTTCATAGTTTGCCTATGGCGTCTAATGAGCTTACTTATCTGCAAGTAATAAAGTCAAGTGGGGCTAGTACGGAACAAGTGTGACTTAAATAAAAACTTGTTTGCAAGCGAGAGAGTTTTCTCTACTTGCCTTAAGGAGGAGCCGGGCTTGAAGGCGGCAGCTAAGAGGCAAGGTCAACACTCTAACGGAACCTGTTCAAGAAGCATTCTCATGAAATATTTATTTCAATGCTTATTCCTATGCGCACACATGCGACTCTGTTGCGTAAATAATTCAAGGGGGCAAGTTAAGAAATATACCTCCCTCGGCAAAGAGGGGAGAAGCGGTTACCACAAGAGATCCGAGGGTTCTGGCGGCGGTTGGATCCGGGAACCCTAATTCGGAGAGGGCCCTGAGCGATTTCACCGCTACATTCGTTGAACGACACCGAAAACCGAATAAAACTTAGGATTAGTCGAGTATACGACACACCCACGCGGATCCGACGTGATTACGTCGTCCGGAGGCGAAAATTTAGCACATAGTAATTGGGTTAAAAAATCCGAAATGCGGGCATCCTTACCGAAGGAGACCAGATCTGGGCTGAAGAGTCCACGAGGAGGGGTTTCGAGCGAAACCCAAGGAGTCCCCTTGAAATCCGCCGGCCGAAATGGAGAGGAAGAGGGGCTGTCGACCTCTGTGGAGGAAGAGGAACCATTGTCGGCCCTAGAGAGACGGAGGAGGAAGCTAGTCGCCCGGAGGAAGCGAGGGGGGAGGGCTGCTGCCCTTTGCTGTTGGCGTCGGCGTGGAGAAGGGAGATGGAGGCGCAGGTGGCGGCGGCGGCAGGGGGAAGAGCAGGCGGCGGCGGCGGGAGGAAGAGCAGGCGGCGTCGGCGGCGTCGCCGAGTCGTGCGGGAGATGGAAACAGGAGCGGCAGCGATGCTGTGCGCAGGAGACGAGAGCGGGATCGGGAAAAAGAAACCCTAGCGTGCAGTTTTGCGTGAGTCTGGACCGAGAATTTATCGAGGGAGGGCGGCTCGGGTTTTAACAGCGGAGGGGAGCTGGGTTCGGATAGAATAAAACTAATATAAATTATATTAGGGTTGTTACATTCTCCCCTATTTAAAAAGTTTCGTCCTGAAACTTCTTAGGATTTCCTAGCTAGAGCTAATATGACGAAGGTTCAGATGTCATTTATACCGACAAGGTTTGCAAATCAACGCATGGAAAGTAACTATGCAATTAGCAAAAAGAGAAGAGAACAAGAGCAGAGGTATACCAGGATCAGGAGAAAAGGTGCGGATACTTGCTACGCATGTCAGCTTCGAGCTCACAAGTGAACTCCTCAGATTTGCCATGCATCCAAAGTACCTTCACCATAGGAATGGTCCTTTTTCGAAGTTTGCGTTCTTGATACTCCACGATCTTAGTAGGTTCGACTGGATAGGACAGATTAGCTTCAGGAATCACTGGAACTTCCTCGATGACGCGGGTAGGATCATGAATGTACTTCCGAAGCTGGCTGACGTGAAAGACATTATGAACACTGGCCAAGGAATCAGGTAGCTCCAGGCGGTAAGCAGATCCTCCAACACGCTCTGAAATAACATACGGTCCCACGAATCTCGGGCTGAGCTTATGGTGGCGACCGAAACGCTTCACCCCGGGAGTAGGAGAAACCTTCAAGAAAACACGATCACCCACCGCAAACTCCAACGGACGGCGACGCTGATTAGCATACTTCCTCTGCCTCTCGACGGCACGGCTAAGCTGAAGACGAGTCTTCTTGGTGGCCTCTTCCATTTCCTGAAGTAGCTCAGGACCCAACACAACCTTTTCACCAACTTCTGACCAGTAGAGAGGGGTCCTACAACGACGCCCATACAACGCCTCGAAGGGGGCCATCTTGAGGCTCTCCTGATAGCTGTTGTTGTAGGCAAATTCAACCAATGGCAAGTGCTCATCCCAAGCTCCCTTATAGTCCAGAATATAACACTGAAGCATGTCTTCAAGAATCTGATTCACCCTTTCGGTCTGGCCATCAGTAGTCGGATGGTAAGCGGTGCTCAGGTTGAGCTCAGTGCCCAGAGCTTGCTGGAATCCCTTCCAGAAGTGTGATACAAATCTCGAGTCACGATCAGAAACAATCCGCAGAGGGATCCCATGAAGTCTAACTATCTCTGAAACATAGATCCGAGCCATCTTCTCGGTGGGATGACCTTCCATGTACGGGATGAAGTGAGCTACTTTAGTCAAGCGGTCCACAATAACCCAAATCGCATCATGACCTCTCGAAGTACGAGGCAGTCCAGTAATGAAATCCATAGAGATGTCTTCCCATTTCCACTCTGGGATAGGCAGAGGCTGCAAAAGACCACCCGGACGCTGACGCTGGGCTTTCACCTTCAGGCATGTCAGGCATCGGGAGATGAAACGAGCAATATAATTTTTCATACCAGGCCACCACACGATCTGCTTCAAATCATGGTACATCTTATTATTGTCGGGGTGACCCGAGGTGCGGGACTCATGAGCTTCTCGGCAAATGCTATCCAGTAACTCAGGAACATTAGGGATGCAAAGGCGACCTCGGAATCGCAGGATATCATCAGTGATGGAGAAATTTGGGAGGGTACCAAGTTCAACCTGTCAACGGATACGCTGGAGTTCTGGATCAGATGGCTGCAAATCCTTCACCTGCTCTACCCATAACGGAACGAAAATTCCCCCGTGACCCTCAGGTGCGATGGATATGTCCATCCGGTCGAGGTCATCTATCAAGGCTGCAAGGGATGCTGCCATAGGGGTGCAGGCGGCAGCCGTAGCATGTCGGCTCAGCGCATCAGCCACTGAATTGGCTTTACCGGGCACATAAGTGATCTGCAAGTCATAATCAGCTACAAACTCAAGCCATCGTCTCTGCCGAAGATTGAGGTCCTTCTGAACGAAAATACACTTTAAGCTCTGGTGATCGGTGTAAAAGTGGCACTTCACACCATAGAGATAATGACGCCAAAGCTTCAAGGCAAAACCCACCGCGGCAAACTCCAAATCGTGAGTAGGGTAATTGCGCTCATGGATCTTCAACTGCCTCGACCCGTAGGCAATAACACGGTCCTCCTGCATCAGAACACCACCCAGACCCACTCCGGAAGCGTCGGTGTACACAGAAAAATCCAAACCCTCAGAAGGTAGAGCTAACACTGGCGCTGAACACAACCAGTGCTTCAATTCAGAGAAGGATTGCTCACACTGATCTGACCACTCGAACCTGGCATGTTTCTGAGTCAGCTGTGTCAGAGGAGCAGCAAGAGAAGAGAAAACTTTTACGAAGCGTCGGTAGTAACCAGCCAAACCCAGGAAACTGCGGATCTCAGTAGGGGTAGAAGGCCGCTTCCAGTCCACTACTACAGAGATTTTGGCGGGGTCAACAGATAGCCCATCCCCAGAAATAACATGCCCCAGAAAAGCAACACGATCCAGCCAGAATTCACACTTTGACAATTTGGTGTAGAGCTGGTGCTGGCGAAGAGTTGAGAGGACGAGTCTGAGATGGTCTGCATGCTCTTCTCGGGTCTTGGAGTAGACCAAAATGTCGTCTATGAAAATGATGACGAACAAATCCAGGAACTCGCGAAACACCTGGTTCATCAAATCCATGAACCAAGATGGGGCATTAGTCAGACCCATGGACATCACCAACGATTCAAAGAGTCCATACCGAGTCCTGAAAGCGGTCTTGGGAATGTCGGACTCCTTGGTCTTCAACTGGTAGTAGCCCGTCCTGAGATCTATCTTGGAGAATACCCTACTGCCCTTAAGCTGGTCAAAAAGATCATCCACGCGAGGGATAGGGTACTTATTCTTCACTGTAACTTTGTTCAACTCTCGGTAGTCGATACAAAGCCTCAAGGAACCATCTTTCTTCTTCACGAAGAGGACGGGGGCTCCCCAAGGAGAAGTGCTGGGACGAATGTAACCAAGTTCATTCATTTCGTCCAGCTGCAACCGAAGTTCTTCCAACTCGCGCGGGGCCATTCGGTAAGGAGCCTTAGAGATGGGGCGCGTCCCAGGTTCCACGTCAATAGAGAACTCTATCTCTCGATCTGGAGGCATCCCAGGCAATTTGGCGGGGAACACGTCAGGAAATTCAGAAACCACCGAAATAGACTCGAGTGGAGGAGCAGCAACATCCGAATGAGAAGCGTAGATAAATCCAGCAGTGCATCCTTGATTGAGAAACCGAGTGGCGCGTACAGCAGAAATTACCTTCAGATGGTCGCGGGTCTGTACGTGAACACTGTAATCCTTGCCACCGATGCTGAGATTGATCCTCTTTGTCGCGCAATCCAGCTTCACTCGATATGCAACCAGCCAATCCATTCCCAAAATCACGTCGAACTCAGACATCTCCAGAATTATGAGATCCGCAACGACTTGCAATTCTTCGAGCAAGATTGGGCAATTGGGGATACCCCTAGTTGATAGGTGCTGATGACCCGGCACAGAAATCTCAAAAGAGACCTCCGGAGGTAAAGTGGGCCAACCATGCAGGTCCACGATATGGCGAGCGATAAACAAGTGAGATGCGCCAGAATCAAAGAGAATCTGCAACCACTTGTTTCTGACTCTAAATCTCCCTAAAACGAATAGCAGTTATAACCGCCAATTCAGGTTGTATCTGATATAAAAGCATACATAAATGCTTGCATGAAAAAAAATAAAACAACACATACGTACCAGAGATGACGTCCGTGGAAGCGAGCGCCTCGCCTTGAGTAAGGACATTCAGCACAGCCTTGCCCATACTCTGGGCTCCGGGGTTAGCTTGCAGTGGCTGAGCAGTGACCGGGCCTTCCTTCATAGGGCAGTCTAACTTGAGATGACCCACTTGCCCACACTTGAAACAGGCCTTCTGCCTACGGCGGCAGTCCCTCTGTTGATGGCCCGGCAACTTGCAGTAGGCACAAACGGTGGAGGCGGAGGCAAGTGTCATCG
Source organism: Dactylorhiza incarnata (assembly GCA_033032865.1). Lineage (NCBI taxonomy): Eukaryota > Viridiplantae > Streptophyta > Magnoliopsida > Asparagales > Orchidaceae > Dactylorhiza > Dactylorhiza incarnata. The sequence continues at coordinate 1,479,275 of JAWHQI010000123.1, read as the reverse complement.
GAGGCTGTGTAGGAGCGGCTGTCTTCTGCTTCTTCAGGAGAGACCGGCAGACTTGGGCGATATGGCCCACCTTGTGGCAGTAAGCGCACACCTCCATGGACATGGAACCTTGCTCCTGAGGTGGAGCACTCCTGCGCTTGAGGTCAGATGCAGCGGCATTGCTCGTCCCGTGCTAGGCTTTCTTTCCAGTACGATCCAGCTCAATAGCTTCCGCCCGCATGGCGGCTCCCACGGTCTCTGCATAGGTACTGGCATCGTGTGCTACCACATGCTGGCGAATGTCATGGCGAAGTCCCTTCACGAAACGACTGATCTTCTTGGCTTCATCCGGCACGAACTCCGCAGCAAGGAGGGGTAGGCGGGAGAACTCCTGCGCATACTCTGTCACGGTCCTGCCAGGCTGCTGAAGGGGCAAGAATCTCTCCGCTAACTTGTCCCGCTCCACAGAAGAGAGGAAGTTCCCCATCAGAGCGTCCTTGAACTGCCCCCAAGTTAGGGTGGTAGATTCGGGGAGGCTGCGGTGCTGGAGCCACTAAGTATAGGCGTCCTCGGTCAGCTGATAGGCCGCAAGAAGGACCTTCTGGGCTTCAGGAACTATGGCATACTCGAAGTGCTTCTCCATCTGGGAGATCCATTCAGTGATCACGAAGTAGTCGCGGTCACCATTGTAGGCAGGCGGATTTAGCCTCTTGAAAGCCAGAGTGTCAGCCATCGTCAAAGGAAGAGCAGCCGGAGTGGTCACGGTCGGGGTCACTACGACATCAAATGCATGAGGGGTGATGGTGACAGCTACTCCAGACGTCCCTGCGTTGCCAGAACCAGAACCTGGATCAGGAGCTTGGCGATCCCCTTCCAGACGGGTGGCACGCTCCACAAGCTGCTTCAAAAGTTGGACCATTTCACCGAAAGGGGCTTCCCCCGCAGAAGGAGTAGCATTCTTGCGCTGCGGTCGCTTAGAAGCCATCTAGAAAGAAACATAGAAGAACCGAGTGAGACAACGGCTAAGTTAAGCTTGAGGGTTGAGATTACAGGTCATAGCATTCTAATACTGTTGGATAAGCAATTCAAGTAGTAGTTACAGCATTTTCATTGGACAACTTTAAGTGACGACCATGCAGATGCAAGTGCGGCGATATGATCGCATGCAGTGAGACGATGATTGAAAAATCCATGTGTGTACATTCGTTGTCTGTTGCTCTTAGACTAGATACTTGTGCAATGAGTTATGTTATGCATGCAACATGATTATGCCTACAATGCATTCCTAAGAATGTTTATGAATGGATACGCATGTCATGTTAAGCGCCCATATCACTTAACATGTCATGCGCATTATGATTCTAATGTCATCGCACTTGAAAATATTATATCGCCCATACAATTTAATATTCGCAAGCGGTGTATATCCTAGTGGAAATTCATATGCATATAAATGTTAAGTTTGTTCATACTCCCTTAACATTTGTACGCATACTACTCATGCTTATGAGTGAGTGTGTGCGTGTTTCAGCCTCGAACAACAGACAACGACAAAGTGAGTGAGGAAATGATGCATGCACGTATATTTACATAATAGATTTTAAAATATATGAAAATTTTAAAATACTTTATCTTTAGATGCTAAACCTCCTTCTGATACCAACTGTCACGACCCGTCTAATAACAATTATCAGAGTGCGCTACGGGCGGGTTGTGATGCCGCAGACATGGGCAAAGAGAAACCATGTCTGGCAGGCGGGAGCTGTAATACCAAGATATCTGTAGAAAATAACTAGATTTTGAAAAAAACAATACCAGTTTGATTTACTATGCGGAAGCTCGAATTTTAAAAGTGATGCTCATGCACTTTGATCAGTTCTCATGCTACAATTATGATGTAAAAGTAGATGCTAGTAAACCGCAGAAACAAAATGACCATTTATAAAATGCTGTAATACATCTATACAATCCTAAGAGTTGTCCACGATACAAGGAAAATGACTGACAATAACTAGTACAGGAAAAACAAATCCAAAAGTAAAAGAAATAAGATACAAAGGACCTGATGCAGCAACTACAAAAAAGTAAACCTCCAACAGACGGGAGCGGGGCGAGGAACAACTCAGGAAGTAGACGGTGCAGTCACGAACCCTAAGGCAAATCCAACCAGAAGGAAAAGCCTCAGAACAAGATAAATAGTAGAGATTCAAGTTAATGAAATAAATAAGTAAACTGGGAAACAAGCATAGCAGTAAAGTGTGTCAGAGACTAACTGAGATTCTCTAGTAAATTTTTAGCCTACTCCGGAGTTTAGCCTAGACACAAACGCATAAGCAGAAATCAATGAAAGGCGTGTGTGTCGTCATTTGATATACAAGATTCTAGCATGGGAGTAGATGCAAGGCTTACGCTACCGTGCTTACAAGATTCCCTTAATGGTTTCTGTTACCATTCAAGTGTAAACTCATTTTTCCGGTGTCACATCAAACGACACATTCCCTTTCATTGTTTGCCTATGGCGTCTAATGAGCTTACTTATCTGCAAGTAATAAAGTCAAGTGGGGCTAGTACGGAACAAGTGTGACTTAAATAAAAACTTGTTTGCAAGCGAGAGAGTTTTCTCTACTTGCCTTAAGGAGGAGCCGGGCTTGAAGGCGGCGGCTAAGAGGCAAGGTCAACACTCTAACGGAACCTGTTCAAGAAGCGTTCTCATGAAATATTTATTTCAATGTTTATTCCTATGCGCACACGTGCGACTATGTTGCGTAAATAATTCAAGGGGGCAAGTTAAGAAATATACCTCCCTCGGCAAAGAGGGGAGAAGCGGTTACCACAAGAGATCTGAGGGTTCTGGCGGCGGTTGGATCTGGGAACACTAATTCGGAGAGGGTCATGAGCGATTTCACCGCTACATTCGTTGAACGACACCGAAAACCGAATAAAACTTAGGATTAGTCGAGTATACGACACACCCACGCGGATCCGACGTGATTACGTCGTCCGGAGGCGAAATTTTAGCACATAATAATTAGGTTAAAAAATCCGAAATACGGGCATCCTTACCGAAGGAGACCAGATCTGGGCTCAAGAGTCCACGAGGAGGGGTTTCGAGCGAAACCCTAGGAGTCCCCTTGAAATCCGCCGGCCGAAACGGAGAGGAAGAGGGGTTGTCGACCTCTGTGGAGGAAGAGGAACCACTGCCGGACCTAGAGAGACGGAGGAGGAAGCTAGTCGCCCGTAGGAAGCGAGGGGGAGGGTTGCTGCCCTTTGCTGTTGGCGTCGGCGTGGAGAAGGGAGATGGAGGCGCAGGTGGCGGCGGCGGCAGGGGGAAGAGCAAGCGGCGTCGGCGGGAGGAAGAGCAGGCGGCGGCGGCGGCGGCGGCGCCGAGTCGTGCGGGAGATGGAAATAGGAGCGGCAGCGATGCTGTGCGCAGGAGACGAGAGCGGGATCGGGAAAAAGAAACCCTAGCGTGCGGTTTTGCGTGAGTCTGGACCGAGAATTTATCGAGGGAGGGCGGCTCGGGTTTTAACAGCGGAGGGGAGCTGGGTGCGGATAGAATAAAACTAATATAAATTATATTAGGGTTGTTACATTTACTTACTGTCTTATTAACTTCTTTCTTGACGACATTATACCGTGTCAAGTTTTCATCATTCATACAAGCGTTAAGTGCTTCATAGCTAGCCCTCTTTGCCCTCACTTCATTTTGCACTTCCTCTTTCCACCGCCAAGATTCTTTATGTGGAGGCGCACGACCTTTTGACTCTCCGAATACGTTCTTTTCGTTTATCCTTAAATGTGAAGACATAACATTCCATGTGACACTAGGATCAACATAATGATCATCAACTAGTTGTTCCATAACAATTGTCATTAAAGCAACCCATTTTCCATCTTCAAGTTATTATGTTCACTAAAACCAGAATAAAATTCGTATTTGTAGGAAAAATTTTAGCTCTAAATGGCCCAAATTTTAGTTCAGGATTTAAGACATCTTCTTGAACACTAACAGAATACCCGATTTAATGGAAACGGCACAGCAATGATATGCAGAAAAATGCTCAATCGATTCTAATAGGATCTGTGTTTTCCTCCAACAAGAAGCACATCGGCATCTATTAAGTACTGAGTCAAAGTACTAAAAAATCGTATATCAAAGGCATATAAACTAATCTCGTCTCAAAACATGGCATCCACACGAAATTAACCCTATTCATCATACAATTCAAAAAATATATTAAATGGCGGAATCTACAATTGATTGCTTACCCAGATTCACACTAGGATATCTCAGATCTCATCCCTTCGAGAAAGAAGCTGGCCAATATCAGACTCAGATCCCCGATTTGATACAGAACTCAACAGGAAACCAAATTAGTAAGATCATATCCCGGAGAGAAGAAAATAGAAATAGAATCGATGCATCTGGCGAGACATTGTAGAAGTGATTCCTGACCTAGAGAAGAAGATCTCACCATCCAGACCAATAAGCACCGTATGAGATTAGAACCTTGCCGATTCAAAATGTGGGATAAAACCGTGGGTGAGAGCGGCAAGAAGCGAGAGAGAGGAGAAGGTGAGGAACCATAGTTAGAAGAAATTCGTTGACGTTTCCTAGATATATGCTTTACTTTCTGTGGACTCCAGGCAACACTGCTGTTGTAAATTTTTAAAGATCTAGCGAATCTGAAGCGTTGGATTTAAAAATCAACTCTTAAGATTGGGATTTTAAGAGGATCGAAGAGCATGAAACAACGTCATAAATGTAGAGCAAAAATTATCCTTGTGAGCATAGCTCAGCAAGACAATATTTTTACACAAAATGAGAATTACAGAGTAAATCAGTCACAATATTGCAATTTTCAACGCGGGCATGGACACAGTACTGAAGGCTGAAACCTGTTGAAGGAGGAAACCGAGCATCTTGTCCGACAAGGCCTCCTCGGAAGGTTTTTACTAAATCAAGTCTCAAACCAGCACGAACCTAAGGCTGACAATCCAGTAGAGGGCAACGCCGTACCCAGATGCGAATGAGCAAGAGGTACCAGGCACGAGAACTTTCCCCCTAGTAGAGGGCGTACATCCCGTGTTTCATCTATCATCAATTTCCATTTTTTGCTTCTTCCAGTTCCTTGTTTTTAAACAGTAAGTCGCAAGATTGTACTTGTGCACATGTATCTATGACATATTTAAAATTACTGTAGCTACTTTCTGACTCTATTAGCAATACAGATCTCCTGAAGTGAGGCTACAAAAGTTAAGTCCACGACCTTCGGTACAAACATCAAGCAACAAACTCGTCAACGCAGTGATGTGAAAAGACCTCCTACGAGTAGAGGATATGTGTCGAGGACGACAATCTTAACTAAGTTCACCCAAAAGACAAACTCGCAACCACGCTGTTTGGGCACCGCGCCGCGCGCTGCTTGGGCACCCCGCCGCCGCGCTGCTTGGGCACCCCGCCGTCACGCTGCTTGGGCACCCCGCCGCCGCGCTGCTTGGGCACCCCGCCGTCACGCTGCTTGGGCACCCCGCCGCCGCGCTGCTTGAGCACCCCGCCGCCGCGCTGCTTGGGAATCTCGCCACTGAATCGCTTGAGAATCCCGTCATCACGCTGTCCGAACATCCCATTACAACGCCACTTCTACCAAAAAAAATCTCTGAGAGAACAAACTCAGCAACCCCCGATGAGGGAGGCCGAACCCTGCACGCCAAGCGGTAGGCTCGTCACGGCCTCCAACGCTAACCCCAACTGACAACTTCGGTACATGCACTAAGCAACGAGTTTCCACCAACCTCTAACACTGACGCAAAGCGCCAACCTCCGACATGGTACGACGCGTCGCACGAAGATGACGATGATCGAAATTGCCGCGAAAAAATCAAAACCTTCGAACTCCTCAGCGCAGTAATCCGGACTCCGAAGGTTTGTGGGGCTTATGATGTGCACCCGTAGATTTATAGGCAATCTCAGGGTGCGTTTAGTGGAGACTCCACTAAGGAGAAGTGGAGTTAGTGGTGTGAAAGTCCAACCAATGATCATGGGAGTAGAGGAATCTGCCAGCGCGCGATTCACGCTTTGTCAGCACCAGGCACGGTCAAGGTCGCACCCCAATACCTGGGTGCGGTTTGGCCGCACCCCACTACTGGGGCGCGGTTTCCCCGCACCCCACTACCAGGGTGCGGGTAGCCTACACCCCCCGTGGTGGGGTGCGGCCAAGTCACGCCCCACCTTGGTGGGGTGCGACCAACCCGCACCCACCATAGTGGGGGGTGCGGCCAAACCGCACCCCCATGGTAGGGTGCGGGCCGCACCCCCCTCATGGGGGTGCGACCAAACCGCACCCCATGGTGGGGTGCGACCAAACCGCACCCCATGGTGGGGTGCGGACAAACTGCACCCCCATGGTGGGGTGCGGCCAAACTGCACCCCCGATGGTGGGTTGCCGCCGAACCGCTCTCCCCCATGGTGGGATGCGGCCGAAACTGCACCCTCCCCCCTCGGCGGGTGCGATCGGAGCCCACTTTCCCTGTGGGGCCACGGTTTCCTATTTCCAGAGTGACGCGACTTTCAGAGGACACCTCCTCACTTTCAAAGCAACTGCTTTCCAATAGCGCTCGTCCGTTCTCCATTCACTCAGAACACTCTCGTGTTCGTTGCATGCTCAGAATGCTCTTGTGTTTGTTGCGCGCTTAGAACACTTCCGCGCACGCTCACAACGCATCCAAGTTCCCGACGCGTGCGACAGTTAACCTTTTCTAATTTATCAGATTGCAGGTCTCGTTCGTCTCCTTCATCGCCATCAACGAAGCTGCTCGACCTGCCCGACTTGGCCGACCTGCCCGAACTGCCTGAAGGGCGAGACGGTCATTTACAAAAAATGGCAATCCGTGTGCTCCGAATCGGCAAACGTGATTCACCCGTCAGGTGGTTACGGTGGTTACAACGGCGAAATTACCAGACTACCCCTGCCCGAGGCTATAAACGGAGCTCAGGGCCATCATTTTAAAACATCTTCCCTTCTGCACCCGAGAGAGCTCCGTTGAAGATTTCCTCTGAGTCCTCCTTCGGCGCTCGAAGATCTCCTTCGGCCTTCGAAGATCTCCTTCGTGGGCTTGAAGTTTTCCTTCGCTCCGGAAGACCATCCTCCTAATTGATTCAGGAATCCTTCGGGTCCCGAAAGGCGACTCAGCGATCTCACTTTCATTCTCAGAAGAAGTACATAACATTTCGAGAGGTCGCCTGTCACCCTCGGAATTCTCTCTCTCTCTCCCCTCCCATATTGTAACGAGCAACGGCGTGTCACGCTTGAGTTCTTAGTTTCCAAATTGCAACGTGCCAGCAGATAGTGGAATTTGGCCAGCACAACTCCGGGCGCGTGGTTTTTCACTCTTTTCGGGTTTTCCATATTAAAAGTTCTCATGTCAGTTACTAATTCATTCATTGACTGTTTGCGCGCCCGGTTCTTTTCCGAGCTAAGGTGTTTCAATTCGACTGGTCTACCAAAGCACCCGAGCGACCCGCAACAAATACAATAATTTTCAAATATAAAAACTATATATTATTTTGAGAATATATTATAAATATTTCAACCATTCATTTGTCAACTGAGACTAGACTGGAATCTTTGCAATGAAGAGATTTTAACAACTGTTTTCGTCGAACACTACATCAATTTTTTTATGATTTTCAAGTTTAGAGTAAAGTCATTCTGTATTTGTACTCAAATCATAACATTTATCCAATGCTTGGCGAATTACTCGAAACTCAGAGTGTCCATCGTCAAGTATATCTAGAATCTCCATAATATGTTCGGACAAATAACTTTGGTAATTGCTTTTGTACATCATCACATAATCGTGTTTTCTTTGATGGAGTTGAGGGAAACAGGAAATTAGGAGCATACCTTTTGAGGAGCGAGATCTGGGCATAGACCATCGGTGAGTTCAGGGAATAGAGATGGATGCTCAAAAATGGAGATGGGAAGCTCATGAGGTTTGTCGTTGGTGCTTACAGTCATTGTCGGTGGGATCCGATGGCTTGAGGTGGATCCAACGTCGTATAGGGCGACACGATCGGGCAGCTGGGGTTCCGATTAGAGATGTGGTTCTGGCGACGTCTAAGCAGACGAGATTCAGTAGTACAAGGTTAGTCGGGCAGTTGGGGTCCAGTGATTGGGGTGTCTGAGGCTCGGGAGATTCAGAGTTGAGGAGGGAGGCAATTGACGTTCAATGGGCGAAGAATCGCAAGAGAAGAGGTGAATGGGGAGGCAGGGGGATGTGTGTGAATAAATGCGCAGTTCGCATGAATTAAAGAATTGTTTGGAAATAAATTTAAGGTGATTTCAGTGTGCGGATAGCCAATCTGGATGTGTGGTTAACAATCCTCATGCATTATCTTAAAGTGAGTATTGCTTCATCAATCGTGTGCGATATATAAAGGGCAATGTTATAAGCAGTCCTATAACGGCTAAATGCAGTATCCAATGAATATAAGTACTCTTAGGACTGCGAATAGCTGTTTTAGATATTTTTAGGACTGCTAATAGTCGTTGTAGGACTACTAATAACATCGCCCTATATAAATATCATACAAGCAGCTCTCTCGTAGAACAAATGACAGAAATTTTTATTATATTTTTAATACGAGCAGCTGAACGTCCGTATATATACTCATTGGGTATACAGAGGAGAACTACTTCCTTGCTTATCATCCCCGCAAAATATTTTATTTTGTTGAATTCGAAGTAGAGGATGTTGAACGGAGAGTCGAAGTGATAAGAAAAATTTGTGTTCTACAATCTATACTCAATTAAGGCAAGTGTACCTATTGAAATATAGCATAGGATATAAAGAATATCAAGGTCGTATTAAAACTCGGGTCTGTCGAGTACCTCTACTTCGAGAAAACAACTATTATTTTATCGAAAGGAAATTTAAGAGAAATTATAAGAGGAACGAAAATCCGAAATAAAAAAGAACTAACATGATCGGAACAGCCCTTGTAATGAAATAAAACATAATAATTTATAATCGTCTAATCCATTCTTTGACCGTGGAGATTCCCTGATTTATGAATGCATCTCTCTCGAGGAATACGCCCACCTGAGATTAGGTTGATCGACCGAACTCTCGTTCTACAATCGAAACCCCTAAAACTCGCTTTAACGAGATGAATCCCGCTATAGGATTTGACTCCTATCCAGAAGATTTTCGTCATCCTCTCTCGAGGGTTGCGATCAACTCTTTTTATTCGTGAGCGATCAATTCGTACGCATGAGCCTCTCGGCTAACTAGAATACGGAATCAGATACGAAAGTTAACACATCGACATATGAACCCGATATAAATCACGAATAAATCGAAGGTAGAAAAGAACGATCATAAAGAAAAATATTGATTTTATTCCAAAGCTTGCAACGAACAAGATCTAAAAAATTAACTACTAAATAAAAATACATAAAAGAAAATGGCATGAAATGAAAAAGAGGCATTGCTGGAAAATAAACTAAATTATCATTTCATAATTAGAAAGAAATACATGAAATAAAATTACATTGCATAAAGAAGAGAACTTAAGAAATAAAAAACTACATAAAAACAAGATAGAACTGCCCAAACGGGCAGGGGAAGAGAGCATGAGAGAGCCAATATGAAGAGCTTAGGCCTCTATTTATAGAGAAATGAGAGAATGAATGAAGGAGAATGTGAATGGTTGGCATGAATTAGCATTCAAGAGGGGAGATGAAGGGTGACAGCAATTGTATGAGGATAGGTGCGGCCATAGCAATATGAAGAATAGGAAACGGCTGCCACATGGGGGAAGGAATGAGAGCCATAATGAGATTAACTCATGCATGTATTTAATGAAGAGTTTCAAGTGCATGCATGGCGTGAGGCGGCGTGAAGTACAAATGGCGGTTACATGGATAGTGAAATGAAGAGGAGAGGATTCACTTGCCATGAATGTGGGCAGCCATATTAAATGGAGATAGCTGAGAGAGATGTGGAATTATAAATGGAGGAATGAATGGATGGCTGCTGCAAATAAATAAAAGGGAATTATGAATCGACACTTGACAATATTAGTGGAGGTGGGCAATGACAACAGCTGAGATGGAGAAATATTTTATAGGTATATTATTTGGGGATTACGTGGATGACATGCGTGAGTTGAAGGCATGAAGTGGCAGGATTTCATGAAATCATGGGGATAATTTGCATGGTTCGGCCATTTTGGAGGCAGCAACATGAAGAGTTTCATGTGCATGGCGTTATTTTGCATGGATTTAAATGGGAGTGAGGTGGCTGGTTGCATGGGTAAATGATGACGATGGCAGGCAGCATCAAAGATGGTGCGGCGACGATGGTGGGCATCAACTTGGACGGGCACACGACAACAACTTGCGGAGTTGGCGAAGATGGCGTCGCGACGAGTGAAGCTTTGACTAGGTGCGCGATGAAGCGGACGTTGCAGCGACATGAAATTATTTGGAGTTGGCGAAGATGGCGGGCGGCATCAAATATGGCGCGGCGGGCTGCACATGCACGGACGCGTCTCGAGTGATGTGACGACTCTAGCAAAAATCTCCATCAAACATGCGCGCAACATCAATGCAATTCAGCAGCGGGCTTTCACTTCGAGACGTACAAAAACTTACCCCCAGGCCTGCAGAATAACGAAACATTAGTGAAAATTATATAAAACTAATTTATAAGCAATATTAAATATTATTTAGAGAAAATATATATAATTTATATCAAAATTTAATATTTTTGCTTAAGTAATTTAAGTCAAATTACGCATTATCACGAAGACAGGGTAATCTTGTTGCCACACATTGTGCATTGTCGTTGTCACACATCGACTCAGTTGCGATGTTGGGAATTCGGATGATTTCCACAGACACAAATAAATACATTGTAATAAAAAAACATAAGCTCTGTAGTAAAAAAACACGAAAGAAATCAAACACATCCAATCAGTGGGAGGATGAAGACCTAGTAGATTACAATCCACAAAGTCGAAGCACGCGATGTAACATCCTAATTTTCTAACTCGGTCACATGAGTCACTATGTACATTACGGATCCGGATCCCCTGGAGTTCTTAGGGGAACTCCAGGGGGTGGAGTTCGTGATTCGAGCCCGATTCATGTTGAATCGTAAAAAATGGTTAACACGAAAGTTGTAGATCTTTCCGAGACGAATAACTTTCATGTTGAACATTTTTTGATATGAAGTCGTTTAGGCCCCCGATTTGGACCCCGAAAAATATTAATTTAATATTTTTCGGGGTCAGTTTTTTCGGGGTCCAAATCGGGGGCCTAAACGACTTCATATCAAAAAATGTTCAACATGAAAGTTATTCGTCTCGGGAAGATCTACAACTTTCGTGTTAACCACTTTTTACGATTCAACACGAATCGGGCTCGAATCGCGAACTCCACCCCCTGGAATTCCCCTAAGAACTCCAGGGGATCCGGATCCGTACATTACGGGGCATCTAAATCTACGTTGACCTATAGTTGGCCCGATTGGGAAACCAGGGTGGAGTGAACCCGGTGAACTAAAGTTGGTGTCTCTATGCCTATTGGTAGATCACTTTGACTCGTGAGCTATCCCACTCGATTTAGATTAAACCCAATACCCGACCACGAGGTTTTTAATACCATGACCGCGTTCATGACCTATTGAATTCATTGGCACTATTTATTGAGAATCAAACGGACTTTGATGCCCGAGATGCCCGAGTTACCGAATATGTCACACTTGACCTATTAAAATTTTAATTTCTTAAAAGCCCAAATCAACTACAAAAAAATATGAAAATTGAAGATTAGACTAATTATAATATTTAGGACACTTTAGGGCCTTTAGATTTATGTTGACCATTGGTTGACCTTGGGCAATGTCAAAATAATGATATCGGCGGTTGATTAGTTTTAGGTCAAATCACTTCGTAATTTTGGGACAGTGCTGTGAAACGCACTACTGTGCGAGGCAAATTATGCACGATCTTCACGACCGAATAACATGAAAATCCAAAGTTCTGAACTTGTCTGTGCATTTTGGTCACGCACGACCGTGCGTGTTCAGAGCACACGATTGGCCTGCATTTAAGGGTTTTGCACGATCGTGCGCATTTCTTCGCTCACGATCGTGAGTGTACATTTGTTGTGATTCCTCAAAAATCCAATCTTTGTGGGCGCTCGTGGGCCTTTGTGCTCGCACAACCGTGCATGACTTATGACACACGACCATATTGCGGCTGCTAGGGCGACTCGCTTTCACGCCAATTCTTCATTTCTCCATTTCTTCGTGCACGACTGTGCACGATCAGTTTTACTGACGACCTATAAATAGTCTTGATGGGATTCCCTTAAAATCCAAGAAAGTCGAACCGGAGTTCATAACTAGCGACCCCGACTTGCCTTTTATTATTATTATTATTAGTAATAGTTGAATGGTCATAATGATCCAACCCCTCGTTATGAACTAGTAAATTCATTTTGCTCCGTTTGGCAGGGTGGCATCGGTCATGAACGCGACGGTTATGAACCGTCATTTGTGAATGCCTGACATCATCCGTTGGAACCGAGAACTCGATTCACGGAGTTCAGACCCCAAAAAGGGTGCTGCTCTCCCTTACTTCTAACGAGCGAGAACTAACGACCGGGCACTCGGAACCAAGGACACTCGCAAGGCAACCTTATCCCGAAAACAAACCCCTGAGCAACGTCGAGGAAGTCCCGCCAAAAACACGAAAGATCTAAGGATTTTCCCCCCTCAAACCAAGACTGAGCTCGACATCTTAGAAAACCAGAGAGCAGGAAAGAAGAAGATCTCTCTAGAAACAAGAATTTTTTGATCATTTTCTAAGGTGCATATGGGGTCTATTTATAGGATTCTGAAAATGGTCGGCGGATAACGACCTCCGCCTTTCAGTTTCTCCTATCCGCAACCCAAAGTGGTCTGCGGATAGCAAAAACCCACAGCTTGAAATTACTAGAGGCATACCACAAAAAATACTAGGCGAGTGCCTTATGAGTCACGAGACTCGCCCCTCAGTCCAAGCACCCGAGCGAGTGTTGTGCTTGCTCCAACTCAGGTGCACTCGTCGACACCCGTAGGTCGACTCGCCAAATACGGAGTTGTACATCAACTAATGAACTTCCTTCACTTTTATGTTTTTATTTTCTTGGTGACGGCCATAACCGTTGTCATGCCAAACATACATTCTATGACAGTGACGTTTTTGTCCAAACTCACCGGAGCAAAAATGTCGTTCCAAACCGAGCCTTTGTTTTCAATATAATAAATTCATTGTTTGACATATTATTTTGTGGATTTATTATGTTCAAGGGCCCCGGGGTTAGTGATCAATCACCAGAAGTCCAAGATTGTTTTTGGGCCCTCCACACCGGATTTGGTCGCGGCTGAGTTTTCTGCTATTCTGGGGTGGCCCGTTGTCCCCAACATGATCTATACTTGGGGGTGCCCACTTCGGTCGTCCGGTCGCGCCGATTGTGCTTCAAACATCAAGGATAGGATTTGGAAGCGGATCCAGGGATGGAAGGTCGAGATCTTGTCGCATGATGGACATGAGATTTTAATTAAGGCAGTCTTGACGACGATCCCCACTTTTGTTATGAGATGCTTCCGTCTACCACAAAATCTGGTTGCGGAGGTGGACTCCTTGCTTGCGTCGTTTTGGTGGGATGGTGGTGGCCATCGTGGCCCCTGTTGGAAGTTATGACGCTCTTTATGTGAGGTGAAGTCCGTTGGGCGATGAGTTTTTGTTTTCTTGAGGCCTTCAATTCTGCCCTCTTGGCTAAGCAGGTTTGACGTTTGTTGACGCGACCAGATACCTTGATGGCAAGGATTTTTCGTGCACGCTATTATCCGGAGGGGAATATGTTCTCGGTCTCTTTGGGTACTCGGCCCTCTTATTGCTGGAGGGGCTTCTTTCATGCTCGGGCCCTGATCAAGGAAGGTTCTCGTGTATCTGTTGGATCGGGGACCAATATTGATATTTGGAATGACTGGTGGGTGCCCCGACCGATCTCTTTCCGGATTCAGTCCCGGCGGCCTCCCGGCTTTGAGCAACGGTTGGTTTGTGATCTGTTTAAGCATGACAGACGTGAGTAGGATCTTGATGTGCTCCGGGCCCTCTTTGGTGCGGATGATGTGGCGATCATTTTGTCTATTCCTCTTGGACAGTTCCCTCTGACGGATGATTGGGTTTGACACTATTCTCAGAATAGTCTCTTTTCTGTTAGGAGTGCTCACCATTTGGCCCTTCACTCTCTCGTTGTTGGTGGGGCTTCAGCCTCCACTCTTCCCTCTTCTTGAAACTTTATTTGGGGCGCCCGTGTTCAACCAAGGGTTCGCGGTTTTCTTTGGCGTCTGACCCATGATATTCTGTCGACGGCTTCTACCCTTCGCCAACGACATAATGCTTATATCGGAATCCTTGGAGTTGGCGCGGGGATCCCCAGGATCAATTTCATCTTCTCTGGACGACTGTCCAACCGGGTTGCCCATGAGCTTGCTTCGCTTTCTTTTTCTATGTCTACGTCTTTAACGTCTATTGTACTGAAATTAATCCGCTATGAGATTATTGATGAATGAAATTACTCTCTTACCTTCAAAAAAATCCATATTGGTAAGAAATAGTGTTCACACGTGGAAGCATTTGGGATGATTTAGTGCAAAATTTGTTTTGTTTTATGCTTGGAAATAACATTTTATGCTAATGATTTTGTACATAAATTTAATTTAAAGACTTATATTTTCATGCTACTCTTTTAAATATTTAGATGCATCGTTTATTAATTTATATGATAGATATGATATTGCACTGTCAGTATTTTTAAAATTAATTTACAAAATAATACCTTATACACTACAATGCATGCCCATGATTAAGCTTATATCAAATTAAATGATATATGTTATAAATAATTTTTTTCTTAATTTATTGTAACCAAATAATTTAACAAATGTCTTGAAGATGGATTTAGAGATTGGTGGAAGATGGTCAGATAAAGAGAAAATAAGCTATAAATAGAAAGAAAAATGTTAACTAGAGTTTACACATATAAGAGATCATGGTTATAGATAATTGTACTCTAAATTAGCTTGCACGGCATATGTTGGGTTGTTCGCAAACTAAATAATTCGTGAATAATTCAAAAATAGAATTCAAATCCGAATTAGAGTTGTATTCAAATCCAAATTCGGATAATATTATCTCTGTTCTCAAGATTCGTGAATAATGACAATGTATATTTAAATAAACTTTATACAATTAAATCGAACTTTATATAATCAAATTCGAATTCAAATCCAAACCGGAATAAAAATTCGAATCAAGGATTTTGGGAAGAAGTGTCGAAGTCGAATTTGAATTCAAATATTCGCATGAATCAAAATTTGAATCTCTGCATTCTATGACAAATTTGAATTCGATTGGGTTCAGTTTGTGAATACCCTTAATCATACGTACTTCATTTACTTCATAGTCAAATCATTTAAGATGCATGTTTCTCTAGTTGCATCATGATAGATCAAGGATGATGCAATTTGATATTTTAATGTGTAAAGCATTGCATATTTAATATTTTCATATATGCAAAAAAATTGTACCCCCATTGAATAATTAAGAATTAATTTTGATCATGAAATATATAATATACATTTGTTCCAAATGGAGAGTGTTGAAGCGTGGAAAATCCCGGCTCCAAAATTTTGATCAATGCAGTCGGAGGCTACTTGCCCAGCGGTTCAACTAGAAGGTTTGGTTAGCCACGACGAGCGAAACGGAGAGATAAAGGACACGACCCCAGGTGTTGCGCCAGGGAGGTCCCACCACGTACCCAGAAGCTCAAAAGAGTCTTCTCCTCCAAAACCACGAATGACCGAGCTTGGTACTAGGAAGGCACTTGTTAGGGAAGATTCTTGTCTGTAGGGGGGGTGCAGCTTTGATTTTTTGACAAGTGCTATTCCTGGTACCCCTGTGGGTCTATTTATAGACAAATCCTAGGGGGGGGGAGCAGACGACTAACCCTGACCCCCTAGAGTTGATTTTTTAGACAAGGCAATAGGTTGGCGAATAGGTAAGGACCTCGGCCTAAACTGGCGAGTTGGTTGGCTAAGTCGCCTATAGGCGAGTATGTCCAAACTCACGACCTTCTCGTCTGGTCGGGTAGCGAACGCCGGGTAGGTCTTTCCTCCTCGTCATGGGGCGAGCAAGTACCTGCTTGCACAACCAAGTCTCTTGATCTCTCTTCGTTCGACGAACTCCGAAAGCATGCGTTCGAGGAACTCTGAAGAACTGCGTTCGACGAAATCTGTAGGACTTCTGTGTTGACCTTGACTTCTGTCTACGTGGCCTTAAGATGGGCCCACCCTCGGAGAATAAGGGTTGTACATAATCTCCGCTCTTTGCGAGCAACGTAGTTGATTGGAAAGAATCATCAAACCCTTATTCGACGAGTTGTTTCGGGCGGGAAACTTACCTGCTCGGCAGGCCTGGGATCCCCAGAAGTCTATAAATAGAGGGGGTGGCCCTTCCTTGACACGCCACTTTTTTAGAATCGACGAGATGTTGTCTACCGAGGAGGTAATCGCAAAGGCCGAGCTGTTGATGAAACTGATGAAGAAGACAAAAAGCTCCGATACTCGTAAGAGAAAAGGGGGGGGGGTCCTTCGATCGTCGCCTTAGCCCTTTGGGCGAGGAGGTGCCTCGGGCTAATCCGGCGACCTCTGCACCCGAGCCCTCCCTCGCGCCGCCAAACGATGAGAGATTGGGGGACGAAGTTCCTCGGTCTACTGCAGAGAAGGAACCACTGAACGTTCACCTGGACCCTCTCTGAGAAGGTAATCGTCTTCTCGAGATACCACGATTCTTGTGCGAACTTTTTGTTAATGCCGACGTTCTTTTGTAGATGGGCCCCCCGCGGAGGTGAATACGCAGACGTCCCCGCTGGAAGGGCGAGTAGGTACCGAGCACCTACCGCCTCCACCGGTCCTTCCCGCAGGGATTCTCCCCGAGCGGGAACCTCTTCGCCCGCCATCCCCCATTCCTGAGCGCGTGCTGAGGAACCGGATACTGCTGAGGAACTCCCAGGTTACCCTTTCTGGAGGAAGGGGAGAGGGAGGGTCTTCTTCGGTGGTGCCCACGACTCAGCTTCCTCGGCGCCCTGACGCCGTGCCGTCGTCCCGTAATGGACGGGGTGGGCGCTCAGGGGGCCGACATACTCCTCGGCGCTCACCTTCCCCTCGCAGATCTCCTTGGCGGAGGCTCAGTCCTCGGCGGACTCCGTCTCCTCGTCGGGTTGTCTCTCCTCCTCGCCGGGACGTTCCTCGGCGGTCACCTTCTCCTCCTCGCAATCAACCGAGGGCGGCACCTGTGCGGGCAAGTATAATCATCGTAAAGTACTATCTTTATGTGGTTCTTTTTCTAACTCGCCGCCTTCCAGCCCGTGCCATGTATCCGGGGTCTGCTTTCATTGAGGCGCTCGGGCTTCCTACTCGTGAATATAGGACGAAGATGGCTTCCGCCTATCTCGACCTGGAGATAAAGGTAGAGAGGTTGTTGGCCTACGAGGTTCATCGGCGAATAACTTCACTTGAAGGGCGCATCTCGAATATTGAAGGATTCGAACATCGGCTAGAGGTGGCAGAAGGAAAGCACTATCTCGTCACCGAGTTGGACAGTCGGATGGCTGGCATAGAACAACACTACGAGGCGCTGAGGACGGATGTGCGTGGCCTTCAGGCGAGTATTGGGTCCCTCGGGACGTTGAATCGCATGGAGGAGCATATTCGGCTCGGCGAGAGCGAATGAGCAGATGGCCTTTGCGCGTCAGCTGGGATTCAACGGGCGGCTTGGGGCTACCTTGGACAGGCGCGGCGATCCTCCTGTCAATTAGCATCGCTTGCTAATTTGTATTTTTAAGAACATTATTCGGCGAGTATTTGTAATAATCTCGAATTGCCTGTGAGCTGTAATGTCGAACTGTATTGCTTGATAGCATTTGTGTTGACTTTGTCTTCTACAGAGTTTCTCGTGTTTTTGTAGATCGTCGCTTAGACGCGAGGAGGGTGGTTAACATCTCGCGTATGCGGTAGTATGCGCGACTTCGGTATAAGCGAGTAGGTAGGTACCTCGCACGCACTTACGTCGCGACCCCCCCCCCCCCCTCCCCCCTTTTGCCCGATTTCTATAAATAGGGGGGGTAGGGGTCCAAAATCGGCGCACTTTCTCGAAATTCTTCAATTGATTTACTATCTCGCTTCCTTCTTCCTGCTCGCAACGATGACGCCTTCGCTAGATGCTGAAGCTCGCCGCTTGCTTATGCTGAAAATTTCTTTGCGCATAAGTTCAAGAAACCGGTTACCCGCGCGGACGATCTGGAGAGATTCGTCCATCAACACCTCGCGCCAGGCTTCCGTGTTGGCCTTCCCGCCCCCGACGAGCGGATCAACACCTTCTCGGAGGGGAAGCTCGCCTTCTCCCTCTCGCACTTCAAGGTCGGCCTACGTCTTCCTCTCTGGCCCGAGTTCTGCCAGATCCTCATGTACTACGGCTGGGTCCCCGCCCAGATCAATACGAATGGGGTAGCGATCATAGTCGGCTACCTCTGCTTCCTTCGCAGCGAGAAGATCGCTTTCGACCTAGCGTCTTCCGAAAGATCTTCTACATGGGAGCGACCAAGGACGGGGTGATTTTCTTCGACAGCCATCACTGCAAGGTGGCGGGGACGTCAAACAAAGTCCACCGGTGGAGCGAGAAGTTTATTTTCATCGCCGGTGACTTCTCGCACATACCAAATCGCCCTCAGCAAAGACCTCTCGGGGCGCTCGCCACTCCATCGCTCAGGGGTCGGCGCGAGGAACTCTTTCTCGCCTTGAAGAACAAAAAACTCGATATCGAGTTCTGGCGCAGGAACGTGGACCATCTCGCCTTCGTGCAGCCTGGCGAGGGTAACATTCCTTAGTCGCCGCTAAAAGTGATTTTACCTTTGCTTCTTTGTCTAACGTCTGTCTTCAGGTTGTCGGCATCTTCCATCCACGGCTCTTCCTGTGGGGGGTCAGACCCCACCTCCTCTATCTCCCGTGGTCGATCTGGCGTCAATGCAACACGGCGAGGAGGAGGAAAGCGAGCAGGGATCCCCTTTCTCGGGAATTCCTCCTGGGGTCGGCGACACGACCGAGATTCTTCGCGCGACGGGATGGCCGGCCGAAGGCGAACCACTGGCGATCAAGAAAAGGAAGAGGAAGGAATTCGCCCGGCGCGTGGCGGAGGAGCGGGCACGCGAGGAGGAAGACAGCGTCCCTGAGAACCATCCCAACTTCGGGCAGGGTTCGTTGAATAGGGGCTTGGATGGCGAGCCGCTGATCACCTGGAGCAGGGAGCGCAGCGAGGTGTCCCTGAGCACTCGCCTGCCTTCGTGGAGCGAGGATGATGTCCCGAACGACGATGCTTTCAGCATCTTGGTCGGACTTTATGGTCGCGATGATGCGAAGGTTTGGCAGGAGGCTTCTCCTTGCTTTCTTGCCGACCAGGGATCGCGGGCAATGTTGCGCGCCTCGGAGCTGTTCCATCAGACCGCGCGGAACCTTCTCGGCTCCGAAGTGGAGCTCGCACTTCATCAGAAGCTTACGATGGAGGCCGAGAAGCGTGAGGACGAGGCCTTGAAGCACGCCAAGGCGGCCGAAAGCTGAATCCAGCCGAGGCTTCGAGGTGGTCTTGGTACTTCACGCGAGCTAGGCATAAAACCCACTCTCTTTTCTCCACATCTTCTAACCTGTCTTTCTCGCATCTGCAGGAAGAGCAGTTGGTGGCGGCGGAGACGGTCTCCAAGCTCGAGTGCGAACTGCGGGCGAGCCAGGTCTTGCTGGAGGCGACGCAGGTTCGTAACGCCGAGTTGGAATCGAGGATGGCCGCCCTTGCTTTCTCGAAAGCCGGACCTTCCCGCCGACCTGCAAGATCATTTATGACTTCGCAGGAGCTTTCATCTCTTCGGCGGGAGATTGCCCTAGCCGTCGGGGACTTGGTCTTTGCGAAGCTTTCGGTGGTCGGCTTGCTGGTTCCTGGGGCGGAGAGCTTGACGACGGAGGGGCTTCTGTCAAATATCCTGAATGCCAGCGAGGAGGAGGACGATGAGGACGAGAATGAGTCGGATTCAGCCGACTATGCTCCACTGTCTAAGTGAAATTTTGTATTTAACAATTTTTGATACTTCTCGCGGCTCTGCGAGCATATTTTTTGGTAGATAACATTCCTTTTGATAGTGATATTTTCTTCCTTTGTGGATCTTTCTTGTACTATTGTGATGTCGCTAGGCTCATAGGCTCGCTCGTGCATGTTTACTTGTCTTTCTCGTCAGGGCGACTTAGGATGAGATCGGGTCTGCCGACTATCTACCTTGCTCGCTTCTTCGACCTACTTGTCCATATCTTGGATCCTCGCTCATAGGGCTACTCGCACTCAACCTTGCAAGTTGGTTTCCTACTCGCACCTTCTAGTGGGATGCTGGTGCTATTGAAGATAACGACTCAGTAGGGAATGACTGTCGGGGAGGTTCCAAGGGAATGCCTTCCAAGGGAACACAACATCCCAAGGTCTCCATCCTGCTGTTGAAAGGGTTGACGTAGTAGGGAATGACTGTCGGGGAGGTTCCAGAGGAGCACCTTCCAAGGGAACACAACATCCCAAGGTCTCCATCCTGCTATTGTAGGGGTCGAGACAGTAGGGAATTACTGTCGGGGAGGTTCCAGAGGAGCACCTTCCAAGGGAACACATCATCACAAGGTCTCCATCCTGCTGTTGAAGGGGTTGACGCGGTAGGGAATGACTGTCGGGGAGGTTCCAGAGGAGCACCTTCCAAGGGAACACAACATCCCAAGGTCTCCATCCTGCTGTTGTAGGGGTCGAGACAGTAGGGAATGACTGTCGGGGAGGTTCCAGAGGAGCACCTTCTAAGGGAACACATCATCCCAAAGTCTCCATCCTGCTGTTGTAGGGGTCGAGACAGTAGGGAATGACTGTCGGGGAGGTTCCAGAGGAGCACCTTCCATGGGAACACATCATCCCAAAGTCTCCATCCTGCTGTTGTAGGGGTCGAGACAGTAGGGAATGACTATCGGGGAGGTTCTAGAGGAGCATATTCCAAGGGAACACATCATCCCAGTCTCCATCCCACTTGGATGCCGAATGCCGACCCAACCTGTTTCCTGCTGCTCAATAATTTCAACGGGGAGTTAAGCACACTTGAGCACATTAACTTACACGATCGGGGGAAATAATCAGAAATGAATCGCTTTGTTACGGGCTTTTAGCCCTCGAGGGTACACAACACCTTTATTCAAGGGTCCCCTGATTCGCTTAGGTCGATCATCTCTTCGTGGGATTGGGAGGTCGGCGTCCAGACTTTTTCCTGATAATCCCTCCAGTCGGATGAGAAATGCAGTCAGTGGGAACCGCGACCAACGTGCAAGGGGGGAGCTGATCTCGGCCGACATTGCAGAGGCTTGGACTTAAGGGAACGCACAACCGAGGCACTGTCCCATCATCTGCTCTGGGTCTTATGAGAATCAAGTCGGAGGCTAGTTTCCCAACCTGACTAGGAGATCGACTTCACCTGCTTTCTTCTTTAAAGACTTGCTATCATGAGAAATTCCTCACGTCCCATGTTTCAGGGGGCTTTATTTATAAGCAATCAATTTACAGGAGAGAAGAGTATACGTCCCTGCTTAGGGATAAAACCTTTTTAGGTCATCGCCGCTCCATGTATTTCCCAATAGCTCCCATTCCTGATTCTGTAAGCGATACCCTCCTGTTGCAAGTGCTTCGTGGATGATGAAAGGTCCCTCCCAATTAGGGTTGAGCTTTCCAACGGCTGCCGATCTCCCAACTGCGTCCACTTTCTTCAGGACTAGGTCACCTGCTTGGAAGTGTTTGAGACGAACGTGCTTGTCGAAGTGTCTCGCCATGCGACGCTTGATCTTCTCTTACCTAGCCGAGGCTAGATCTCGGAGCTCTTTGATGTAGTCGAGAGACAGCTTCTGGGCTTCCTCATTCTCTAGTCGCCATTCTTCATCTCCGTCTTATGCTGCAATCACCCTAGGACTTCTGACCTCGAACTCTACTGGAATGAGAGCTTCGGACCCGTGAGAGAGTTTGAACGGGGTTTCCCCTGTGGCTGAGCTAGGAGTGGTTCTCAAAGCCCACAACACCGAGGGGAGCTGCTCCGCCCAATTACCTCTTAGGTTCTCGACTTTCTACTTTAGTAGGTTGATGATTAACTTGTTGGCGGCCTCCACCTGCCCATTTCTCCTGGGATGATGTATTGACGCGACCCGGAGATCAGTTCTGAGCTGTCTGCAAAAATCCTCCAGCTCCAAACTGGCGAACTGAGGACCGTTGTCGGTGACGATGGCGAGGGGAATCCCGAATCTGCAGACGATTTCCCCCCAGATTAAGTTCTTCACGACTTGAGAGGTGGTCTTGGACAGAGCCTTGGCCTCGATCCACTTGGAGAAATAGTCGATCATGACGAACAAACTTCCTCTGGCCGCTGGCTGAAGGAAAGGGGCCTATCAAATCCATTCCCCAGATAGTGAACGGCCACGGGGCGGTGATCGAACGAAGATGCTGGGCCGGCTGCAAATGAAGGGGGGGGGGGGGGCGAACAACTGACACTTCTAGTACTTTTTTGAGAAAGCCTCCGCATCCTGGCGGATAGTGGGCCAGAAGTAGCCATGTCTCAGGATCCTTTGCTCCAAAGTGCGAGTCCCAGAATGGCTTCCGCACTCTCCCGAGTGGATTTCCTCCAACACTCAAGGTACTTCATCTTCAGAGACACATCTAGCCAGAGGGCCTGAGATGGTCTTGCGATACAACTTTCCATCTTGCAATAAGTAGTACGCCGCCTTGTACCGGAACTTCCTTTGATCCCCTTCCTCCGCAGGAAGCTGCCCGGTACTCAGGAAGAAAATGAACGGATCCATCCACGAAGGACGACGATCGATCTCCATCATCTCTCCTTCCTCAATGGATGGTCGAAATAACTCTGTGATGGTCCCTCCTGCTCTTGGCCCGTATTTGGCCAGACGATCCGCTGTCGAGTTCTCCTCTCTCTGTACGTGCTTGGCGAAGAAGGATTGGAAGCTCCCAATCAATCCTTTCATCTTTACGAGGTACTTTTGCAGAATGGTGTCGCGTACTTCGAACTCTCCCCGAATCTGAGACGCGACCACCATCGAATCAGTGAAAGCCAAGACGTCTTGGATGCCCAGCTCCTTTGCGAGGCGTAAGCATGCTATGATGGCTTCGTACTCGGCTTGATTGTTCGTGACAGGGAAGAGGATATCGACTGCTTTCTCGATCCTAGTTCCCTGTGGGCTGACAAGAACGATGCCCACCCCCACAGAGCTCTTGCCTGAGGCTCCGTCCACGAACATCTTCCAAGGGATGGGAGTAGAAGCCTCCTCTCCCGGCTCCGCCTCTACCGAGAAGTCGGCTAAGAAATCTATTACCGCCTGTGCTTTGATCGTCACCCGGGGCGAGAAGGAAATGTCGAACTCACTGAGTTCTACCGACCATTTCGCCAGCCTCCCTGAATGCTCCACCCCTTCCAAGATATCTCGGAGAGGATGGTCAGTCACGACCCGGATGGAGTGAGCTTGGAAATAAGGCCGGAGATTTCACGCCGACACCACCAAGGCGAAGGCGAGCTTCTCCAAGATTGGATACTTCAACTCCGCCTTCATGAGCACCTGGCTTACATAATAAATGGGGAGCTGCTTCTTTCCTTCTTCTCGGACCAGCACGGAACTTACTGCTTCTACCCCTACTCCCAAGTAGATGAGTAGGTCTTCGCCCTCTTTCGGGCTCTGAAGGAGAGGTGTCTGAGTTAACTGCTCCTTCAGCCAACCGATTGCATTTTCGCACTCGTCGGACCATGCGAATTTCTCGCTCTTGCGGAGCGTCTTGAAAAAGGGAGAGCACTTCTCTCCTGCCTTCGACAGAAAGCAGCTGAGACCCGCCAACCTTCCTGTTAGCCTTTGGACTTCCTTCATGGTCTTCAGCGAGGCCATTTCCAGGATTGCCTTAACCTTGTCAGGGTTCGGCTCTACTCCTCCCGGGGTGATGAGGTGCCCTAGAAACTTTCCCCTTCCAGCTCCGAACACGCATTTCACCGGATTGAGCCTCATCTTGAAATTTCTTAGCGTTGTAAAGTTCTCCACCAGATCCGCTATATGCTCCCGGACGCTCTTGCTCTTGATCAAGAGGTCGTCCACATACACCTCCAGGTTCCTCCCCTTCTGCTCTTTGAAGACAAGGTCCATCATCCGCTGGTAGGTTTCTCCTGCATTTTTTAGCCCAAAGGGCATCAGTTTATAGCTATAACATCCATCCCCAGTGATGAAGGAAACATCGCGGCAATCAGGGGGATACATCCGGATCTGGTGGTATCCTGAAAACGCATCAAGAAAACTCATCACAGGGAAACCGACGGCTGAATCAACCAGCGCGTTGATTCTAGGCAAGGGATAACAATCCTTGGGGCAGCTTCTATTTAATAATGAGAAGTCCACACACATCCTCCAGCTACCTACAGCCTTCTTCACCATTACAACATTGGAGACCCAGTCTGGGTACTAGATCTCTGACATAAAACCCGCGTCCAACAACTTCTTCACCTCCTCACGGATAGGTCCGGCCAACACGGTGGCATTGGACCTCTTCTTCTGGCGGACGGGCTTCACCGCGGGGTCGAGATTGAGGTGATGGCAGGCAACCTCTGGGTCGATCCCGGGCATCTCAGCAGCACTCCAGGCGAAGATGTCGACGTTATCCTGTAGGCATGTCGCCATCTCCACCTTCTCGGTGACCTTCAACGATCCACCGATCTTCAGCAACCCAGATACTCTCGTTGCGGAGAGTACCTCGATTTCTTCCACCTCCTCGGACGCCTCTAGCCGGGCCGTGCCTCCAGTTACCCTCTCGAACTCCTCCGCATCAGCCATCCAACTGATGGTGCTAACCGAGCTGAGGTAGCACTCATCGGCGGCTCTTAGATCGCTCCTGATCCTCACCTGGACGTCCCCTTGGCAATACTTGAGGCACTGATGGTAGGAGGATGGGACGGCCTTGAAGGTGTTGAGAAGTGGCCTCCCAAAGATGGCCTTGTAGTAGCTCGGGGCGTCAACGATGACGAAACAGCACTGGAGAGGGGTGCCACCGAGTGTTACAAGGAGATCTACTCCTCCCTCCTCCTCCTGCTTCTCTCTGGAGAAGCCAAAGAGGGGACCACCCGGCGCCCGGACTCTTCCTGCGTCGACGCCCAGCCCGTCAAACGTCTCCTTGAAGATGATGTTTACGGAACTACCGTTGTCGATCAGAATTCGATCAACGGAAAAGTCTTCCACGATGGCTTGGATCACGAGGGCGTCATGAAAGGGGTTCTCATTCCCCAGCATGTCTTCTTCGGAGAAGGTGATCTCCTCCAACGGGGGTGGTGCCTGCGAGGTCGAAGCGACGCTCTTTCGATAGATCTGATGGAGACTTCCCTTGCGGGAAGCTCCTATCCCCGCACCCCCGTGGATCACCCCCACTCCTCTGCCTCTTTGGGCAACCTCCCCTCGACCTCCGTGGTCGACGTGATCCTCGTTCCTCCTTCGGCCGACATCCTAAACTGCTGGCGGCTCGACCGGGGCTTCTATCCTCCGCTGCTCCCCTTCCACCTCTCTTGCTGCCAGCCTTCTCCTGGCTTCCCAAAAGTCCGGGCAGGCCATCGTGCCATGCCCTTCCACCTGGTGGAGGTCACAGTAGAGGGGAACCTCCTCTACCTGCGGACTCCTCTGCTTCCGGTTCTTCCGGCCTTGCCGATTGTCGCGCCTGGCAACCGCCATTGCTTCCTCCCTTCTTCTCTCCCGACGCCCCTCTGGCCTGTCGAAACGCCTTCTCTCCGGGGATCTCCTTCCCCGTTCCTGGCGCTGAGGTCCCCTGGCCGGCTTCCACGGTGGCCGATTAGCGGGGACTTGGTAGCTTCTCTCTTCCTCCCGACGCTCTGGAGCCACGATGAGCCTCCTCTCATCGTTCTTTCTTGGCTCCTCCCTCCTGGGTTCTCTTTCTCTTCTCTCTTCCCTACCTCTTCCCTCCGGCTTCCGCTTTTCTGCCCTCCTGGGCTCTTCCTTCTTCCTCTTCTCGGGGGTACTTTCCTCTTCCTCCTCCTCATCTTCCTTGGTCACTCGGGTGAGCCTGGCTAGGAAGCCGCTGTTGGAAGCCTCACCCTGGACGAACTGGTTGGCCCTTTCAATGAGATTGACGTAGGAGTAGGGAGGGTTCCTACCGATCTCCAACTTAAAGAGACCTTCGCGAAGGCCGAAGGTTAGGGCCAGCCGCAGGGTGCGACCATCCACCTCCTGGATGAGTAGCACCTCCTCCTGGAAGCGGTTGATGTAGTTCCCCAACGTTTCTTTTGCTCCCTGGGTCAGATGGAAAAGGGTCGTAGCCTCCTTCTTCAACTTCTTTGTCGTGGCGAACCGCATGTTCAGCCCCCGACACAAGTCCTCGAAGCAGTAGATGGAGCCTTCTGATAACTGGTGGAACCAGTCCCTTGCCTTCCCTCGGAGGGAAATCGCGAACAGCCTACATTTGAAGACGTCCGACATGGTCCGGAGGGAGGCGACATCCTCAAACCACTAGATGTGACGGATAGGGTCCTCCCTCCCCGAGTAGTAATTCATTGGGGGATCCCTGAACCCCTCTGGCACTGGCGCGACGATGATCTCCTCGCAGAATGGGCTCCTCTCACCAATCTGGCGACGACCTTCATCTTGCCGAGTATCTCCCCCATACTCGCTAGCCTGGCGAGTATTGTAGTATCTCGCCTACTCTTCCTCCTCGCGGAACTGAGTTCCGCCAGCTCCTTGCGATGCCTGCAGACCAAACTGCGACCTCCTCGGTCGCTCAAACTCCTCGACATGCTCCTTCCCTACTCGCTTAGGGTGAGCATCTTCCTCGGACGGACCCGGGAGATGAGGCGAGGTCGTCGTTCCTTCCATACGAGGTAGAAGAGCTGCTCGCATGGAGCCTTCTATCCTCCGCGCGAATTCTTCGAAAATAGCCAAGGATACGAACTCGCCACCTCGGGCAGGGTTTCCTACCACATCCTCGCGGTCGCTAACTGTAACCATCTCACTTTTTCAACCAGACTTTCTTCCTCTGGCCACGATCCACGCTCACCGCACCAAAGTGTTGAAGCCTGGAAAATCCCGGCTCCAAAATTCGGATCAATGCAGTCGGAGGCTACTTGCCCAGCGGTTCAACGAGAAGGTTTGGTTAGCCACGACGAGCGAAACAGAGAGATAAAGGACACAACCCCAGGTGCTGCGGCAGGGAGGTCCCACAACGTACCCAGAAGCTCAAAAGAGTCTTCTCCTCCAAAACCACGAATGACCGAGCTTGGTACTAGGAAGGCACTTGTTAGGGAAGATTCTTGTCTGTAAGGGGGGTGCAGCTCTGATTTTTTGACAAGTGCTATTCCTGGTACCCCTGGGGGTCTATTTATAGACAAATCCTAGGGGGGAGGGGGAGCAGACGACTATCCCTGGCCCCCTAGAGTTGATTTTTTAGACAAGGCAATAGGTTGATGAATAGGTAAGGACCTCGGCCTAAACTGGCGAGTTTGTTGGCTAAGTCGCCTATAGGCGAGTATGTCCGAACTCACGACCTTCTCGTCTGTCCGGGTAGCGAATGCCGGGTAGGTCTTTCCTCCTCGTCATGGGGCGAGCAAGTACCTGCTCGCACAACCAAGTCTCTTGATTTCTCTTCGTTCGACGAACTCCGAAAGCATGCGTTTGAGGAACTCTGAAGAACTGCGTTCGACGAACTCCGAGAGCCTGCGTTCGACGAAATCTGTAGGACTTCTATGTTGACCTTGACTTCTGCCTACGTGGCCTTTAGACGGGCCCACCCTCGGAGAATGAGGGTTGTACAGAGAGAACCTCATCTCTATGGGTGAAGTCATCATGCTCTCAGTTCATTGTAGTTTGATGCCATAGTACCCAAAAAATAAAATAAAATAATTTTTTTTACATCAAAACATAACATTCTATTCATTCAAGTAAATTAAAAGCCAAGAATTCAAAAAACATCATGTGGCAGACAAGACGGCTCAAAAAAAGAGCTATCTGCAAGAGAATGAGCCACCCGATTCACATCCCGACGCACAAAGGAGAGAGCACGATGTGAGGGCCCGAATAGAGCCCAAGATATCCCTAACAAGTAACAATATGTCAATCCATCAAAGCAGACACCACACCCTCCATAAGAGTACTAATAAGGGAAGTACGTTTGCCCTAAAAAATAACCGATCACCAACCCCAGGATAGAGCAAGATCAACAACAAGACGAACCGCAAAGCCTTCGCCACATTCGGGCTACCCACATGCGCCAACCAATCCACCCGCCAATCAAGTATATAACCCATAGAATCACGTGCAACAACCGCCATCCCCACCCGGTTAGGATCCCGACGAACCGCACCATCAAAATTAATTTTGGCACAACCACACAGAGAGGGAACTCAATGGAAAACCCCATTCAGCCCCGGATCCACCCCACCCGCAAAAAATTCCGAAAAAGCCGTAGAAGAAGATCGAGCAAATATCACTGTCACGATCGCAGGCTGCGAAACCCCGTCCCAAACCATCTTGTTCCTCCTCCACCACATTGCCCAACATAGATTAGCAAACAGAGCAAAAACATCCCGCGAGAGATCCCGATACGCATCCCGGATCCAGAGCTCCGATGATCCAGAGTTCCACCAAGGCAATAGTCCCGGAATAACAATAGTGCACCAAACAGACTCCACACTCAGGCAGCAGAATAGCGCGTGATGCACATCCTCATCAGGGTGGCCGCAGAAAGGGCGAGCCATCAAAGACATTGAGTGTCGGCACCGAAGTTTGACCACAACGGGAGGTATATCACAAGCAAGTCACCAAAGAATCATCCTGCCCCGAGGGGGAACCGCCGCCTTCCAAATAAACTTCCATTCTGGCGGAGAGTGGAGGAGGATGCCCCTACCTCATGATGGATCAAGTGGTACACATCCCGAACTAAGAATAATCCATTGCTAGAATAATGCCAGATCCATCGGTTAAACGAAGGTCCCCACCCCACTTATAATGAGAGTGATGAGATTCCCCAAAATCGTTCGATCGAACTAAAGATTTTTTGTCGCAACCTCGATTGGCTCGCCGATACAATTTCAACGGACCCATTCTCGCGCAATTCCGAGTTCGTTTGGTACCCCAAACAAACGAAAGAACAACTTCCACACGGGAGCGGCCCCGCCGCCGCGCTCGCCACTGCCGCCACGCTCCTCACTAACCGTCGTCGTCTCCCGACCATGGGGTGCTGTTGGGAATTGTATTCACAATTACCTTGATTTGTGAGAAGTCGCCCTTGAACTAAGATTGAATTGCATTTGTATTTGATATGCTTTTCCAGTATTGTCTTACAGATTATCATTGCTAAGTGTAAATCAATGTCAGGTCACAATGGGTCTGCAAACACAGTTTCATACAATGTAATTCCTCATTATATGAAACATGGTGATGACTCATGTGTGATCTCTCTATTGGGGTACACTTTCTTTTCAAGACTATTGAAGACTTTGGAGTGCGGTTGCAGCAAGTGTTCAAGACAAGAAAAGAAAATTTTTGAAAACAATTTCTCTAAGGATATGTCTCGAGAGATCAGACTTGTCTCGAGAGTTCTGGCATGTCTCGAGAAGCAAATTCTTTTGATCTCGGTATTTCTGTTCTTGATGACTCGAGAGATCAAGCTTGTCTCGAGAGTCCTTAAGACCGAAATCTTTGTAATGTCTCGAGAAATCTTCGAGTTCTCGAGACATCCCTTTCTTGCTCTCTTTGTTTCATATCTCGAGCGATCCGTTAGTTCTCGAGAGATCCCTTATGTCTCGAGAATTCTGTCCGTTATTTTCTAATTTGTTTCCTCTGTTCTTGACGGTTCGTAAACGCTCCTTCCCGATCCTAACGGCTATATTGAGTGCGTTTAAGGTCGATTTAACCCTTAATCATTGCCCTCTATATATAGGATCGCTCTTGGGTTATTTCCAACAAGTTTTTCGAATCGTTCTCAAACCCTAATTTTCTTTCCTGGTCTAAAAGAACGAGAAAAGCGCCGCCTCACTGTCACCTACGATTGAAGATCGATCTACTCATTTGAGTTGCTGATTTCTATCAAAGAATGATTCGATCGATCCGTGTTCTGATTCTACAACCTCTATTGGATCGTTTCGGATTGCTAAAGACAGATTTGAAGGATCGTTGTTCTTCCTCATCGTTCTCAAAAGCCATTCAAGAAGAAGGAAGAAAACGCATCTGTTATTCAGATCTGGTATCTTATTGTTCAAAACCTTTTATCATCTATTGTAGGAGTTGTTATCTCCGAGCTGTAGGAGAGGTTGTTCTCCGAGTTGTAGGAGAAGTTTTTCTCCGAGTTGTAAGAGAGGTTCTCTCTGAGATTGTAGGAGTTTGACTCCGAGTTTGTAGGATCATTCTGATCCGAGATTTAGTGAGTAGTCAAGTCTAGCTGTGGTGCTAGATTGGCGAGGCCGGCAGTGGAGTACCCAAGTACGGGGAACCACTATAAATTCCTGGTGTTATCTGTGGCTGTGATTTATTTTGTGTGCTGTGCTTTACGTTTAATTCTTAATTCCGCAAAAGACGTAGAGATCACCTATTCACCCCCCTCTAGGTGATTTAGGTAAGCAACTAGATACTTCAATTGGTATCAGAGGGTCGCTGTTCGTTGCTAGGTTAACACCTTGAACAGGGTCCATCCTTCTAGTTGCTAGCAAGCCATGGATAGAGTCAAGGAATCCTCTCTGAAACTGCCCATCTGCACTAAGGCCAACTTTCCTATGTGGAAGGAAAGAGTCCGTTTTTATATGGAAGCTGCCGATCCCAGAATCTTCCAAGTCGTGGAAGAAGGTCCCCATGTGCCCATGACCGTTTCGTCAACAAATCCTACTATTCAGATACCTAAGAAAATGATGGATTTGAATAAGGATGAGATAGCTCTTGTTGCTCTTGACAAGAAGGCTAAGAACATAATTGCTAGTGCAGTGGACGATTTCATGTTGCAAAACTTAATCCACTGCAAATCAGCCAAAGAGATGTGGACATCCTTAATTGTTCTAATGGAAGGTACTGACGAGGTAAGAGAAGATAGAAGGTCTCTACTTAATCAAGAGTACGAGGCGTTTAAGCAGAATAAGAAGGAGTGCATTGCTGATGCGTACGAAAGATTCTTCAAGATAGTCAATGGTCTGAGGAACTACGACAGGGAGTTCACAAACGGTGAACTAAATGACAAATTCTTGCGTTCCCTAACGAAAGACTGGGATAACAAGATTGCTGCTATTAGAGAGTTTGGAAAATTGCCCAGTCTAGAACCTCAGAATCTGTTCGGAAAGCTGTTGTCTCATGAACTGCAAATGAACATCCGAAAGTCTGAAGAGGATGTAAATCGAGCTTCAAGCAAAGAAAGAACCTTAGCCTTGAAGGCAGAGAGTTCAAAGAAGAGCAAAGCCATGATACCGATCAGAGAAAAGGAATCTGATAATGAAGAAGAATCGGAAGCCAGCTCCTCCTGTTCTGAACTGTCTGATGGGGAGTTCTCTTTGATTTCCCGTCAGTTTAAGAAACTGCTGAACAAACGAAGGCACATGAACAACAAGCCGTCTTCCTCGGATCATAAACATTCTCGTCGTGATGGCGACTATCACAGGAAGGGCTCAAGCAATAATGACAGGTATAAATCCAAACAGAACAAACATTCTTCTTCTGACATTATTTGCTACTGTTGTAATAAGCCAGGGCACATAATTGCTGAGTGTCCCTACAAAAAGAAAGAAGGTGGAAGAAAAGAAGACAAGAAATCCATCCACGGAAAGAAGAAATCAGATAGAAGTTTCGTCGCTAAGAAAGCCAAAACTCTGAGCGATAGTGACTCCGATGAGTCGAGTGATGAAGAAGAAGCTTACTTCGGCCTGATGGCCATGTTTGATGATGAAGAAGCACCCCCGTACACCGGAAAGGTAAATGATCACACTATCCTATCTGATTCTGATTATGCTTCGGCTGAACAAAAAGGATAACCCCTCAGACGATGAATCTGAGCTTATGTCTCAATATACCAAAATGCTCAAAGGCTTTGACAAGTGCCGAAAGGTCGTCAAAACTCAAGGTAAGGAGATCATGGCTCTCAAGGAGGTGGAATCTAACTTGAGAAAAGAAGTTGAAGATCTTTCTTCTCTCAAAGAGGAAGTCCAAGCCTTGAAAGACAAGATCAAAAGCTCGGAAGAGACTCTTGCCCTGAGAGATCATTCGATAAAAGTTTTGGAGGAACAACTTGCGGCTGAGAAGAAGTTGGTTGAAGCTTTCTCTCAACCTAAAACTGTTCTGCCAATTATTGGTACTTTTACCACTAAGGCAAAAGGAAGCGGTATAGGGCATGAAGCTAGTACTAGCGATTCTTCTAAAAACACAATTGCTAAGAAGAATGGTTTGGTTGCTAAGAAAGCTACCACCAAAGAAAAAGGGAAAGCTCATCAAGAGCCTGTAGCATTCAAGAGAGTTATATTCCCTATGAATGCTTATGATATGGAGAGTTCCTATGGTCATTTCACACGACCAATTCCTTTTGCGCCTGTGAATGATCATAAGGAATGGGCTCCTCCCCGAAACTTTGGTGATAGTGCTTTTCAAGCACCCTATCAAGAGATTAATCGGAAAGGGTACGGTCCATTTGTTCATGGTCCGAGTGCTAAGAAAGCACCAAAAGTGAAGGCTGTTGCACCAAAGCCGAAGAAGACAGTACCACCTTGTGTGTGCTGCCCCCATGAGGCATCCTCATCTAGAAGGACTGCTCCTGCAAGAGCTAACGTTCAAAAAGTTAAGCAGGAGAGTGTAAAAAGAAGGTACAACAGATTCGACTGTTGGTGCTGCGGCAAAATTGGTCACTTTGCCGTTGATTGTTGGTTCAACACAACGTATACTAGGAGACCACAAGTGAACGTTGCAAGGCAGACCACTCGCAATGTTAACATTCATCGTGGTGCTCAACTGACAAGGGACCAAGGACCCAAATCTGTTTGGGCTCCTAAGGCAAAATAATCTGTTTTTGCAGATATGTCCAAAGGCCAATAAAAATCTTATCTGGTACTTGGACAGTGGATGCTCTCGGCATATGACCGGGACAAGAAGCCTTTTGCTAAACTACATTCCAGTTGCGAACGGTCCAAAAGTTATTTTTGGCGGTTCAGACAGAGGAATAACTAAATGCTATGATATGATTTCTAATGGTAATGTATCGTTTTCCGATGTAGCTTATGTGGAAGGATTACAACATAATCTGATAAGCATAAGTCAACTTTGTGATAAAGGATACATTGTTGATTTTCATAAAGATAAGTGTTTGATAAAGTCGGCTGAAAATCATGAAACGATTTTATCAGGCATTCGCTGTAGAAACATATTTTGTTTAAATTTTCTTTGTATATCATCTTCTACACCTGTGTGTCTTTTAGCTAAAGATAGTGCATCTCTTGTTGACCAATGGCATAAGAGATTAGCACATATAAATCTCAAAACTATTAATAAATTGTTTTCTCAAAACTTAGTGCGCGATGCACCAGATGTTAAGTGCGTTAAAGATAGACCTTGTCATGCATGTGTAAAAGGCAAGCAAACTAGAGCTACCTTTAAGAGCATTATTGGCAAAGATTCAACCAGGTGTTTATACCTGCTCCATATGGATTTGTTTGGTCCTTTGCAAATTAGGAGTTTAGGAGGAAAGTCTTACACATTGGTTATTGTAGATGATTACTCTCGTTTTGCCTGGGTATTCTTTCTGAAACACAAGTCAGATACCTTTGACACTTTTACTAGCTTTGTCAGGCAAGTCCAGAATGAATTTAACTGTTTGGTGGTCAAAATCAGAAGTGACCATGGTACAGAATTTGAATCTGGAGCCATGACAGAATTCTGTGAAAGCCTTGGTATCTTTCATGAGTTTTCCTCTCCTTGAACTCCACAACAAAATGGAGTAGCTGAGAGAAAGAATAGAACACTTATTGAGGCTTGCAGAACCATGTTGAGTGACTCTTCACTACCTGAATATTTCTGGGCTGAAGCTGTCAATACTGCATGCCATGTGCAAAACAGAGCACTCATAAACAAAAACCATGAAAAGACTCCTTATGAACTTTTAAAGGGCAAGAAACTGACCATTTCTTATTTTCGAATCTTTGGTAGTAAATGCTTTGTGCTAAACAATGGAAAGCATTACAAAACTAAGTTTAGTGAAAAGAGCTTTGAAGGTACTTTTGTAGGTTATAGTAGCCATAGTAGGGCATATAGAGTTTTTAATAAGAAAACCCTAGTGGTAGAAGAATCTATTAATGTTGTATTTGATGAGACGAGCATGCTACAAGGCAGCTCCTCTAGCATTTCTTCTGTAGACACAGGTTCAAAGCTGCAGGACTTAAGCTTGGATCAGCCAGTTGAAGAAAATTCTCAACACTTTATCAAGATTCCCCCAATAACTACCTATGAAGAAAATCATCCGGATGAAGAGCCAATCCAAGTGGAGGAAGATACTCCAACAGTAGAAGAAAGTCCTATCGGTCCAAATCATGCAAGGAACCTCGGGCTACGACACATGATGGATCATCCAGTTGATCAGATCATAGGAGATCCTCATGAAGGAATAAGAACAAGACGAGGTACCTTTAATGAGAATATGCATTTGAGTTTTCTTTCGCAGGTCGAACCAAAGAAATTCCAAGAGGCAAATGAAGATCCATCTTGGATAATTGCTATGGAAGAAGAATTAAATCAATTCAAACGCTGTAAGGTATGGACACTTGTTCCAAAACCCAAAGACAAAAATATCATTGGAACAAAGTGGGTGTATAAAAACAAGCTGGATGAAGAAGGAACAATCATAAAGAACAAAGCCAAACTTGTAGCTAAAGGATACAGACAAGAGGAAGGTATCGACTTCGATTAGACGTACGCTCCAGTAGCAAGGCTCGAAGCGATCAGACTCTTCCTTGCTTATGCTGCTTTCAAGGGTTTCATCGTATCACAAATGGATGTCAAATCCGCTTTCCTAAACGAAGACATTAAAGAGGAAGTATACGTTGAACAACCCCCAGGTTTTGTTAATCCTGATCATCCCAATCATGTTTATTTATTACAAAAAGCTTTATATGGTTTGAAACAAGCTCCTCGAGCTTGGTATGAGACGCTATCTAACTTTCTTCTTGAGAACAAGTTCACAAGAGGAAAGATAGATAAAACATTATTTCTTAGGGAAGTAAAAGGCAAGATTTTGCTAGTGCAAATCTATGTCGATGGCATCATATTTGGCTCTACGGACAATAACCTCTGCAAAAAGTTTTCTAAACTTATGCAAGGGAAATTTGAAATGAGCAGTATGGGTGAGCTGAAATATTTCTTAGGACTTCAGGTGAAACAGTCTGAAGATGGAATCTTCATTTCTCAGACAAAGTTCACTAAGGAGTTGATTAAGAAATTTGGAATGAAGAGTGCAACCTCTATGAGGACTCCAATGAGCTCAGCTACGTCTCTGGACAAGGATGAAAAAGGGAAACCTTTTGATGAAACCAAGTACAGAAGCATAATTGGCTCTTTGCTCTACCTTACTGCCAGTAGACCTGATATAATGTTCTCTACATGTGTATGTGCTAGATATCAGGTGAACTCTAAGGAATCTCACTATACTGCCGCAAAGCGGATTTTGAGATACCTTAAAGGCACACCAAATCTTGGCTTATGGTACCCAAGAAGTAATGATAGCGAACTAATTGGTTTTTCAGATGCAGACTTTGCAGGTAGCAAAGACGACAGAAAAAGCACTTCCGGGACGTGCCAATTCCTCGGAAGGAGACTTATTTCCTGGAGTAGCAAGAAGCAGAATTGTGTTGCAATATCAACCGCCGAGTCGGAATACGTTTCTGCTGGCAGTTGTTGCGCACAACTTCTATGGATAAAGAATCAACTTCAATACTACAACATGAAGATCAAAGACATTCCTATGTTTTGCGACTCTTCCAGTGCAATTGCTATCGCAAATAATCCAGTCTCTCACAGTCGGACAAAGCACATCGAGCTACGATATCACTTTATCCGGGAGCATGTGGAGATGGGTGACATAAATCTGAGTTATGTTCCCACGGATAAGCAAGTTGCAGACATTTTCACGAAGCCACTGGATGAGACTAAGTTCTCTTTCTTCAAGACGGAACTTGGAATGCTCAACATGGAGTAATGATCAAGTCAACAAAAACCATGACGAACAGGAAGTTTTTGACAAGTCATGTCTCGGGACCTGACTGGATTTCTCGAGACAAGCTGAAGATTTCGAGATAGGCAGATGTCTCGAGACACGGGTTATCACTCGAGACATCAGGGAAGGAAATGCCGCGCTGAATTTCCTGAGTTCTCGAGACATAATCGATGTCTCGAGACATAAGTACTTTAAAGAACTCCAAACGTCAGGTACGCGCTGCTCTTTCTCTTATTTTTTTCTTCAAAATGTCACTTAAACGTCAAATCAAGATAGTATATATATATATTAGAACTCGAAAACTTGATGTTCACGCAAATCATTTCCGAGACTTCCAAGACCTTTCGACTTCTTCTCGAGCGGCGACAGGTCGGTGCTTCCGTGGTTCTCGGTGCTTCATCATTCTCGTTCGACAATTCTCTCTCTCTCTCGCATTAATGGCTCCTACTCCTCATCCAAAGATTGGCGTCGGGAATGAGGTCGTTCGCTCAGGTATCGCCAGTTTATCCGATGACTTCAAGAACCTATTTTGTTTGCTTGATGCCGCCGGTCTTACTTTCGTTCTTGAGCATCCTTGTCGGGTGCTGTTTGATGAGGTTGAAGAGTTCTTTATAAATGTGAAGCCTATTAAGGAAGGAAGAATGTTGATTTCATTTGTTAAGGGTATCAAAATCAAAGTCTCTCCAAAGACTCTTACTAAGTATTTGCAGCTGTCTGAAATAGAAGCTGAAGCAGAGCTGAATGAAATTGACTGGTTGAGAACAGCAAAGTACTGTGGTCTTGATTCAGATTTTGCTGCAGTGAAGAGGAACAAGATGAACGATGCTGGCAAGCTTTTAGTGGACATTGTTTCCAAGGTTCTTTTCTGCAGGACAGGCACACGAGGACATGTGTCTGAAGAAATATTTCAGTTGGTGATTGGAATTGTGTCAGGAAAACAGAGAGATTGGGCCTCAATCTTATTCTCAAATATCAAGGCTTGCATTAATTCTTCAAACTTTGCCCGGATCATCTCATTATTCCTGAATCAGTTTAATCCTGCTATATTTGACATGTCCAAAGGTGCAGTTATCCATCACCTTAAGAAGATCGATGTCATCTCCATGCAGAGATGGGACATTCGAATCAAGAAGCCGGGAGTGGCTAGTGCTACTTCTGAGGGGGAGACTCATAAATCTGCAGTTGCAAGTGAAGCAGAAATTCCAGTTCCATCTTCTGAAGGTCAGGTACCTAAAGTAACATCATTTCCACTTCCTTCACGGATTCGTTCTAAAGCTTCAGGTCGAGCCAAGCTGCCAATCCGTTCTAAAGCCAAAGGTCAGCCCTCATCAGCTCCAACAGAATTCATTCCATCAGTGACTCAGTCAGATCCATCAGATACTATCCCATCACCTGCTCATATTCACATTCCAGCTCCATCTTCACCTCTACCAGATTCAGTTCCATCACCTCCTCCTTCTCCATCAGTACAAGCAGATGTCATAGTGTCAGATTTTCCAGCTAAGGAGAACATACCTTCTTCTGACAAGGATGTGTTCATCCCCTCTTCTCCCTCAGTTCTTGAAGCAGACACTTCTTTGGCAGATGACAGAGTTTCAGATGTTCAGAAGGATTTGCAACAAGAAGTATCTGAAGTGCACAGTCCCAGTGGCCAACAGGCAGGGTCTGGTGCAGATTTTGTTTTTGAAGACGATGGTGATGATTCCGTTCATGAATCATCCCCTCCCCTAGTACATGTTGAGGGGGAGTCAGAGTTTGACACAACCAGGAATGCTCCAGATGAGCTAGGTTGTGAAGAGGACAATGTGGTTCACTCTCTTGAGATTGAAGAGCTCCCTGATGATGTTCCTGATGCCGCACCTGCTGTTACTCTTCCTTCCTCTCATCCTTCCCCTCCAATCCTTGATGCAGATTCTCTTCTGGGAAAGATTGAAGCTATGCTCAAGAAGCAGAGTGAACAGTTTGAGAACTCTTTGACAACTGTTCACAGGAAGATTGCCTCAGTTGAAAGTGAACTTGGTAGGGAGTTAGCTAAAATCAAATCAAATTATGAAAATCTCTCTGAATTGATGTGCCTACGGAGCAAAGCAATTGAACATGCAACTGAAGGTGTAGGCACAGTGTTGGCTCAGACTATTACAATGACAAAGCTTCAAGACTCATTGTCTGACAAGGCTGAAGCAAATACATTCCAGATTGTTGATGAAGTCGGAAATTTCAAAGATGATACTCTCCAAACCCTATCTGTAGAAGTCAGAAAGGGGGAGGACATTATAATGGAAAGAATGACAGATTTAGTGGAAAGCTCTGTGTCAGCTATTCAAAGCTCATGGAAATCACAGTTTGATCAGTTCTCTTCCAGGGTGCAGAAGCAAATTGCTGATGTTAATGCTTATTCCTTCAAAACAGCAACGTGGCTTCATAATCAGATTTTTCCTGAGTTAGAAATTGATCCAGATGTTCCTGTTCCTCAGTTTTCTCCAAGGCCAGAAGAACTACTTGGGAAGGCTCCTATAGTTGAAGATCAATCAGATAGGGTTGGGACCAAAAGAAAAAGAAAACATGGTGAAGGTCCCTCTGCGAGTAGATCTGTTCCGAGTTCTAGCTCTGCAGGTCTTAGCAAAGCTCAGGTTGAGAAGGTTCTACCAGAAATCTGGAGCCCAGTCTCAAAAGACATAATTCTTGAATCCTATAAGTTAGTCCATGAAGGCAAAATGAAAAGATCTGAATGCTACAGCTCACTTGAATGGGAAAAACATGAGACAGCTCAAAGGAAGAGAAGAATCCATTTCAGGGCATTTGGTTATAATAATTCTGATGCTCCGGCTCCACCTCCGTTTTACCATCCCAAGCCTTATGCTTATTTCTCCAGACAAGAAGAAAAGAGGAAAAGGAGATCTTGAAGGATAATGCTGATGCTGACAAGACATATTTTGCTTTGGTTCTGATTTTGTGAACATCAAGTCTTCTTAACAATTCAATTTAGACATATATATATATATATAATTGTTGATTTGATGTTCTCTACTTGTTCATTTCTATATCTTTGTGTAGTGTAACATATTTATTCTATATTGCTGTAATTCAACTTAGTGTATAGGGTTCTGACTTCTACAAATAGGGGGAGATTGTTAGGAATTGTATTCACAATTACCTTGATTTGTGAGAAGTCGCCCTTGAACTAAGATTGAATTGCATTTGTATTTGATATGTTTTTCCAGTATTGTCTTGCAGATTATCATTGCTAAGTGTAAATCAATGTCAGGTCACAATGGGTCTGCAAACACAGTTTCATACAATGTAATTCCTCATTATATGAAACATGGTGATGACTCATGTGTGATCTCTCTATTGGGGTACACTTCATTTTCAAGACTATTGAAGACTTTGGAGTGCGGTTGCAGCAAGTGTTCAAGAGAAGAAAAGAAAATTTTTGAAAACAATTTCTCTAAGGATATGTCTCAAGAGATCAGACTTGTCTCGAGAGTTCTGGCATGTCTCGAGAAGCAAATTCTTTTGATCTCGGTATTTCTGTTCTTGATGACTCGAGAGATCAAGCTTGTCTCGAGAGTCCTTAAGACCGAAATCTTTGTAATGTCTCGAGAGATCTTCGAGTTCTCGAGACATCCCTTTCTTGCTCTCTTTGTTTCATATCTCGAGCGATCCGTTAGTTCTCGAGAGATCCCTTATGTCTCGAGAATTCTGTCCGTTATTTTCTAATTTGTTTCCTCTGTTCTTGACGGTTCGTAAACGCTCCTTCCCGATCCTAACGGCTATATT
Source organism: Dactylorhiza incarnata (assembly GCA_033032865.1). Taxonomy (NCBI): domain Eukaryota; kingdom Viridiplantae; phylum Streptophyta; class Magnoliopsida; order Asparagales; family Orchidaceae; genus Dactylorhiza; species Dactylorhiza incarnata. Next base: position 1,439,086 of record JAWHQI010000123.1, on the reverse strand, counting down.
GAGTGCGTTTAAGGTCGATTTAACCCTTAATCATTGCCCTCTATATATAGGATCGCTCTTGGGTTATTTCCAACAAGTTTTTCGAATCGTTCTCAAACCCTAATTTTCTTTCCTGATCTAAAAGAACGAGAAAAGCGCCGCCTCGCTGTCGCCTACGATTGAAGATCGATCTACTCATTTGAGTTGTTGATTTCTATCAAAGAAGGATTCGATCGATCCGTGTTCTGATTCTACAACCTCTATTGGATCGTTTCGGATTGCTAAAGACAGATTTGAAGGATCGTTGTTCTTCCTCATCGTTCTCAAAAGCCATTCAAGAAGAAGGAAGAAAACGCCTCTGTTATTCAGATCTGGTATCTTATTGTTCAAAACCTTTTATCATCTATTGTAGGAGTTGTTATCTCCGAGCTGTAGGAGAGGTTGTTCTCCGAGTTGTAGGAGAAGTTTTTCTCCGAGTTGTAAGAGAGGTTCTCTCTGAGATTGTAGGAGTTTGACTCCGAGTTTGTAGGATCATTCTGATCCGAGATTTAGTGAGTAGTCAAGTCTAGCTGTGGTGCTAGATTGGCGAGGCCGGCAGTGGAGTACCCAAGTACGGGGAACCACTATAAATTCCTGGTGTTATGTGTGGCTGTGATTTATTTTGTGTGCTGTGCTTTACGTTTAATTCTTAATTCCGCAAAAGACGTAGAGATCACCTATTCACCCCCCTCTAGGTGATTTAGGTAAGCAACTAGATACTTCAGGTGCAAATAGTGAAATCCCACATTATTGGGTGCAAATAGTAAAATCCTCAATCATGGGAGTGCACGTAGTAAAATTCCTCATCATTGGACGCAAATAGTAAAATCTCTCATTATTGAGTGCGGATCATAAAATCCTCCATCATTGGGTCCACATAGTAAAATTCTCTATCATTGGGGTGCACACAGTAAAATCCCCCATCATTGGGTGCAGATAATAAAATTCTCCATAATGGGGGTGCACATAGTAAAATCCCCATTATTGGGTGTGGATAGTAAAATCCCTATCATTGGGTGCGGATAGTAAAATCCTCCATCATGATGGTGCACATAGTTAAATCCCTCATCATTGAGTGCAAATAGTAAAATCCCTCATCATCAAGTGCAGTGTACAACCCTCATTCTTCGAGGGTGGACCCCCCCCCCCCCCCCCCAAGGCCACGTAGACAGAAGTCAAGGTCAAAGGGTCAACACAGAGACCAGCAGTCCAAGATAGAAGCAAAAGAGACCCTGGCGAGTATGCAGGCAATACTCGCCAGGTAGGCGAGTATCAACCAGAAGAGCTCGCCGCGCACAGAAGACAGCAGAAGCCCTGGGCGAGTATTGGCCCGGCGTGTGCGAGCAGCACCCAATACTCGCCAGATGGGCGACTATGGCATGGTACTCGCCGAGTAACCCATAGTCGCCGGGTTGGGGGTTGGGCTATAAAAAGCCCCCCCTACCTTTTGGTTTTCCTATAAATAGGACCCCAGGGGTACTTGGATTGGCACCTGGACTTGAGCTTTTGGACCCCGATTCCCAAACTCTCGAGCCCGTCACCCTTGCTTTCAGCCAAGCCGGTGCCTTCCTTGTACCAAGCTCGGCCATTTTGGTTTCGGAGGGGAAGACTCTCTTGAGCTTCTAGGTACGTGGTGGGACCTCCCTGCCGCAGCATCTGGGGTCCGGTTCGTTGCTCTTCTAGCTTCGTCGTAGTCGTCAGCCAAGTCATCTCGTTGGCCTGCTGGGTGAGTAGCCTCCGGCTGCATCGGTCCGAATCTTGAGGTCAGGATTTTCCTGGCGTCAACACTTTGGTGCGGTGAGCGTGGACCGTAGTCGTTGGAAGAAAGTTCAGTAAGAAGGCGAGATGGTCGCAGTTGGCGACCATGAGGAGGTAGTCGGCAACCCGTCCGCAAGTGGCGAGTTCGTGACGCTAGCAGTTATTGAAGCCTTCGCGCAGCGTATGGAGGGGACCATGCGAGCAGTGCTTCAGCCGCGCGCCGAGGTCACGGCGACCTCGCCGCATCGCCCAGTTCTGTCCGAGGGAGGGAGTCCACCTCGACGAGCAGGAAAGGAGCACGTGGAGGATGAAACCGAGCGACCAAGGAGGTCGCAGTTCTACCAGCCAACCTCACAAGGGATTCGCTTCCGCGAGCCGGGCGAGCAGGCGAGGTACCAGGATACTCGCCCATATGGCGAGTATGGAGGTGATACTCGCCAGGTGGAGGATCGTCGCCGGGCAGGAGGGAGGAGCCCCTTCTGCGAGGAGATCCTTGCCGCGCCAGTGCCAGAAGGGTTCAGGGACCCCGCCTTGAATTATTATTCGGGGAAGGAGGACCCCGTCCGGCACATCCAATGGTTCGAGGATATAGTCTCTATCTGAACCATGTCGGACGCCTTCAAGTGCAGGTTGTTTGCCATCACCTTTCGTGCAAAGGCCTGGGACTGGTTCCACCAGTTGCCCGCCGGCTCGATCTACTGCTTTGAAGACCTGTGTCGTGGGCTGACGACCCGGTTCGACACGGCCCGGAAGCTGAAGAAGGAGGCAACGGCCCTGTTCTATCTGGTGCAAAGGCCAGACGAGGCATTGGGACCCTATATCGAGCGCTTTCAAGAGGAGGTTCTGCAGATCCAGGAGGTGGATAACAAAATCGTGTTGCTGGCCTTGACGTTCGGTATAAGTCAAGGTCTTTTCAAGTTGGAGCTCAGCGAGAATCCTCCCTACTCCTACGACAACCTCATTCAGAGGGCCAACAAGTTTGTCCGAGGAGAGGCTTCCAACCCTGACTTCTTGGCGAGGCTGGCGCAGGTGACCAGAGGCGAGGAAGGAGAGAGGGATGGGATCCCTGAGAAAAGGAAGAGAGGAGAGCCCCGGAGGGAGGAAAAGAAGAGGCCGGAGCGGCGAGAAGAAAGGAGGAGAGAAGAGAAGAAGAGGGATGAGCCCAGGAGGAAGGAAGCCAGGAGGAGCATCGAGAGGAGGCCCGTCGAGTCCCCGGAGCGTCAGGAGGAGGAAAGGCGCTATCAGGTCCCCGTCAACCGGCCACCATGGAGGCCGGCTGGACAGCACCAGCGTCGGGATCAAAGGGGGAGATCCCCAGAGAGAAGGCCTTTTCGCCAGCCGGAGAGGCGTCAGGATAGGAGGAGAGACGAAGCGATGGCGGTAGCCGGGCGTGGCCGCCGTCAAGGAAGGAAGAAGCAGAAGCAGAGGAGGCGTCAAGCAGAAGAGGTTCCCCTCTACTGTGACTTCCACCAGGCGGAGGGACATGCCATGGCTGCCTGCCCAGACTTTTGGGAAGCCCGGAGGAGGCTAGTAGCAGGGGAAGGTGGAGGGGAACAGCGGAGGATAGAGGCCCCCGCCGAGCCGCAGGCAGGGCAGGCTGCCGTCGTTCGAAGGAGGAACGAAGACCGGGTCGACCAGGGAGGTCGGGGAGACCTGGTTCAGGGAGGCAGAGTCGGAGTAATCCATGGGGGAGCGGGGCTGGAAGCTTCCCGCAAGGGGAGCCTCCATCAGATCTACCGCAGGAGTGTCGCCTCGACCTCGCAAGCACCACCCCCGATGGAGGAGATCACCTTTTCAGAGGAGGACATGCTAGGGAATGAGAATCCCTTCCATGATGCCCTCATGATTCAAGCCGCAGTGGAGGACTTCACCGTTGATCGTATCCTGATCGATAACGGTAGCTCCGTAAATGTTATCTTCAAGGGGACGTTTAGCGGACTGGGAGTCGGAGCAGCAAGGGTTCGAGCAGCTGATGGTCCCCTCTTCGGCTTCTCCGGAGAGAAAAGGAAGTGGAAGGAGGAGCAGACCTCCTTGTAACGCTCGGTGGCACCTCCATCAACTGTCGATTTGTTATCGTCGACGCCCCGAGCTGTTACAGGGCTATCTTTGGGAGGCCGCTTCTCAACGCCTTCAAGGCCGTCCCATCTTCCTACCATCAGTGCTTGAAGTACTGCAAGGGAGACGTCCAGGTGAGGATCAGGAGCGATCCAAGAGCCGCGCGGGAGTGCTATCTCAGCGCCGTCAGCACCATCAGCTGGATGGCTGACGCATAAGAGTTCGGAAGGGTGCTAGAGAGCCCGGCCAGGCTGGAGGTGGCCGAAGAAGTTAAAGAAATCGAGGTACTCTCCGCAGAGGGAGTACCTGGGTTGCTGAAGATCGGCGGATCGCTAAAGACGGAGGAGAAGATCGAGATGGCGGCGTGTCTGCAAAAGAACGTCGACATCTTCGCTTGGAGTGCCGCCGAGATGCCAGGAGTCGACCCGGAGGTTGCATGTCATCACCTCAACCTGGATCCCGCGGTCCAGCCCGTCCGCCAGAAGAAGAGGAGGACCGCCACCATCCTTGCCAAGCCAATCCAGGAGGAGGTGAAAAAACTGCTCGATGCAGGCTTTGTATCGGAGATCCAGTACCCAGGCTGGGTCTCCAATGTTGTAATGGTGAAGAAAACGGGGGGTAGCTGGAGAATGTGTGTTGACTTTTCCTTGATGAATAAAAGCTGCCCGAAGGATTGTTATCCCCTGTCTCGAATCGACGTGTTGGTTGATTCAGCCGTCGTTTTTCTGTGATGAGTTTTCTTGATGCGTTTTCAGGATATCACCAGATCCGGATGCATCCCCCCCGATTGCCGCAATGTCTCCTTCATCATCGATGATGGCTGCTACAGCTACAAGATGATGCCCTTAGGTTTGAAGAATGCGGGAGCCACCTACCAGCGGATGATGGACCACATCTTCAAGGGACAAAAGGGGAGGAACCTGGAAGTGTACGTGGACGACCTCTTAATCAAAAGCAAGAGCGTCCAGGAACATGTGACCGATCTGGTGGAAACCTTCGCGACGCTTAGGAAATTCAAGATGAGACTCAATCCAGCAAAGTGCGTCTTCAGAGCAGGAAGAGGAAAGTTTCCGGGGCATCTCCTTACCCCGGAGGGAGTAGAGCCTAACCCCGACAAGGTTAAGGCGATCCTGGAGATGCAGTCCCCAAAAACGATTAAGGAAGTCCAATGGTTGACAGGAAGGTTGGCGGGTCTTAGCCGCTTCCTCTCAAAGGCCGGTGAGAAATGCTCTCCATTCTTCAAAACACTCCGCAAAACTGAAAGTTTCCAGTGGTCCGAAGGATGTGAGACGGCGTTCGAAAGATTTAAAGAGCAGTTGACTCAGACACCTCTCCTTCAGAGCCCAAAGGAAGGGGAAGACCTGCTCATCTACCTGGGAGTAGGAGCAGAAGCAGTGAGTTCCGTATTGGTCCGAGAGGAAGGAAGGAAGCAGCTACCCATCTACTATGTCAGTCGGGTGTTGAAGAAGGCGGAGTTGAAATACCCGATCCTGGAGAAGCTCGCTTTCGCCCTGGTGGTGTCGGCGCGGAAGTTCCGGCCTTACTTTCAAGCTCACTCCATTCGGGTTGTGACTGATCATCCTCTCTGAAATGTCCTAGAGGGAGTGGAACATTCTGGGAGGTTAGCGAAATGGTCGGTAGAACTCAGCGAGTTCGACATTTCCTTCTCACCCCGGGTAGCGATCAAGGCCCAGGCGGTAGCAGACTTCCTGGCTGACTTCTCGGTGGAAACGGAGCCAGGAGAAGAAGCTCTCTATCCGATCCCATGGAAGATGTTTGTGGACGGAGCTTCGGGCAAAAGTTCTGTGGGGGTGGGCATCGTGCTCGTCAGCCCACAGGGAACAAGGATCGAGCAAGCCATCGAGATCCTCTTCCCCGTCACAAACAACCAAGCAGAGTACGAGGCCATAGTGGCAGGCTTGCGTCTTGCCAAGGAGTTAGGGATCCGTGACATCCGGGCTTTCACGGATTCGATGGTGGTCGCGTCGCAGATTCGAGGCGAGTTCGAGGTGCGCGACACCATCCTGCAGAAGTACTTGGTAAAGGTGAAAGGGCTGATTGGGGGCTTTCAGTCCTTCTTCGTCGAGCATGTGCCGAGAGAGGAGAACTCGGCAGCAGATCGCTTAGCCAAGTATGGGCCGAGAGCTGGAGGAACTATTATCGAACTCTTCCATCCATCCATTGAAGAAGGGGAGATGATGGAGATCGAGCAACGCCCTTCATGGATGGATCCCTTCGTGGCCTTCCTAGTCAGCGGTCAGCTCCCAACAGGCGAAGGTGATCAAAGAAGATTCCGGTACAAGGCGGCGTACTATTTACTGCAAAACGGAGAGCTGTACCGCAAAACCATCTCCGGCCCCCTGGCTAGATGTGTCTCTGAAGACGAAGTACCTCGAGTGTTAGAGGAGATTCACCCGGGAGAGTGCGGAAGCCATTCTGGGACTCGCACTTTAGAGCAAAGGATCCTAAGGCAAGGTTACTTCTGGCCTACTATCCGAAAGGATGCCGAGACCTTCTCAAAGAAGTGTCAGAAGTGCCAACTCTTCGCCCCTCTTCAGTTACAGCCGGCCCAGCAGCTCTGATCAATCACCGCCCCATGGCCGTTTGCCATCTGGGGGATGGATTTGATCGGCCCTTTCCCACAAGAAAGTGGCCAGAGGAAGTTCGTTCTCGTCATGATCGACTACTTCTCTAAGTGGATTGAGGCCAAAGCTTTGGCCAAGACCACCTCTCAAGTCGTGAAGAACTTCATTTGGGGAGAGATCGTCTGCCGATTTGGAATCCCTCTCGCCATCGTCACCGACAACGGTCCCCAGTTTGCCAGCCTGGAATTGGAAGATTTCTGCAGGCAGCTGGGAACCGATCTTCGATTCGCCTCCGTACACCATCCCAGGAGCAACGGTCAGGTGGAGGCCGCCAACAAGCTGATCATTAATCTGTTGAAGAAGAAAGTCGAGAACCTGAGAGGTAATTGGGCAGACCAGCTCCCCTCGGTCCTTTGGGCTTTGAGGACCACTCCTAGCTCAGCCACCGGGGAGACACCGTTCAAGCTCTCTCACGGGTCGGAAGCTCTCATTCCAGTAGAGTTCGAAGTCAGAAGCCCAAGGGTGGTAGCCGCGGAAGACGGAAACGAAGAATGACGATTGGAAAATGAGGAAGCCCAGAAGCTGTCCCTCGATTACATCGAAGAGCTCCGAGACCTGGCCTCAGCTAGGCAAGAAGAGATCAAGCGCCGAATGGCTAGACATTTTGACAAAAATGTCCGCCTCAAACACTTCCAAGCAGGTGACTTGGTCCTAAAGAAAGTGGACGCGGCAGGCAGGTCAGCAGCCGTCGGGAAGCTCAACCCGAACTGGGAAGGACCCTTCATCATCCAAGAAGCTCTCCTGACCGGAGGATACCGCTTGCAGAACCAGGAAGACGAGCTGCTAGGGAACACCTGGAGCGGCGATGACCTGAAAAGATTTTATCCCTATGGGGAATGTACATGCCCCCTCCTTTTGTAAATTTATTTATAAATAAAAATTTACGTCTCCCTGAAATATGGGATGAGGCAGTCCTTCCTATCTCAGAAAAGTCTTTTAAAAAAGAAGGCCAGTGAAGTCGATCTCCACGCTAGGTTGGGAAATGAGCCTCCGACTTAACCCTCGTAAAAACTCAGAATGGATGATGGGACAGTGCCTCGGGTGTGCGTTCCTTTAAGTCCAAGCCTCTGCAATGACGGCCGAGATCAGCTCCCCCCTTGCACGTTGGCCGCGGTTCCCACCGACCGCATTTCTCGTCCGACTGAAGAGATTACCAGGAGAAAAGTCTGGACGCCGACCTCCCGATTCCGCGAAGAGATGATCGATTTAACTAGCTCAGGGGACCCTTGAATAAAGGTGTCGTGTACCCTCAAGAGCTGAAAACTCGCAGCGAAGCAAGCTGTTTTTTCTAAAATATTATGTCCGATCATGTGAGTTGGTGTGCTTAAGTGTGCTTGACTCCCTACTACTTTGTTGAGCAAGAGGAAGCAGGTTTGATCCACATCCAGCATCCAAGTATGGTGGAGGCCTCGGGATGGTATGTTCCCTTGGACCTCCCCGACTACCATTCCCTGCTTGACGTCATCCTGCATCAACATTCGACACCGCAAGTTGGAACACGAGCCTCCGACTACACCCTCGTAAAAACTCAGAACGGATGATGGGATGGTGCCTCGGGTGTGCGTTCCCTTAAGTCCAAACCTCTGCGATGACGGTCGAGATCAGCTCCCCCCTTGCACGTTGGCCGCGGTTCCCACCGACCGCACTTCTCATCCGACTGAAGAGATTACCAGGGAAAAGCCGGGAAACCGACATTACAACTTTGGGAAAGGGCAAGACCGATTCGACCGACCGAAGAATGGAGACATTCCGGCATCCAAGTAGGATGGAGACCTCGGGATGGTGCGTTCCTTTGGAACCTCCCCGACCGTCATTCCCTACTTGACGTCATCCTTCGTCAACATCCGGCATCCAAGTAGGATGGAGGCCTCGGGATGGTGTGTCCCTCCCGACCTCCCCGACTGCCATTCCCTATCTCTTTCCCTTAAAAAAGTCCATTTTTATTAAAATAATTCTAATGAACTCTTCACCAGGTGCAAGGCAAGGCCTTGAGAGCATGTCCCTCGAGACCCTCCAAGTGCCCCTCGCGACTAGACTCAAGCAGAAGGAACCATTGAAAAGGCGAGTATGAAGGTAATACTCGCCGGATGGGCGAGTATATACCTGCGAGTATACACATGCGAGCATACAGGTGCGAGTATGCAGGTGCGAGCGCTCAAACTCGCCTCGAACCTAAGAGCCTAGCGAACACTCAATCTCGCCCCGATCCTAAGAGCCTAGCGAGCACTCAATCTCGCCTCGAGCCTAAGAGCCTAAGCGACATTCAAGACAGGAAGCAAGGCAGAAGCAACAGGCGAGCAAAATCTTATCTCCTTTTTCATTTATATATTTCGTATAAATTACAGACGAATCTTCACGGGGTTTACAAAAGGTCGTCGGGCGAGCAAAAAAGGGTGCCCGGGCGACTAGGCGTCATCCTCGTCATCAATGTCAACATCTGGTTCATCGCCGCCATCGTCATCATCCTCGTCCTCAGAGTCATCATCCTCGGAGTCACCAGACAGCTGGGAAGATGCTCGCAAGGGAGAGGTGGACTCCTCGGCGAGCAGCGCTGGGATGAGGTCCACCACTGTCAGCTCCATCGCCGCCGGTTTCAGAAGGTCGTCCGCCTTCAGTTAGCTCAGGATGACAGTCCCCATTGCTCGCGCGATCTCCCGACGAATGCGAGGCATATCGTCGCCAAGAATCCTGATCTGCTTGCCGACCCTGGAGGGGCCCGCCGACGAAGGCTGTTGCTCGGCAGGCCGAGTTTCCAGCTCGGCGATACGAACTTGGGCGGCCTCCAAGGCCAGCCGGGTGTCGTCCAGCTCCTTCTCCAGCTGGGAGGTCTTCTTCGCCATCTCCACTTCGGCGGCCTGCAAAAAGAGAAGACGCGGAAGGTAAGCAAACTATTTGGCAAAGTGGCGAGTATCCCACAAGCGAGTATAGAAGCGAGGCGAGTACCTCATGTTCCTTCTCTTTGAGCCCCATGGAGATCATCTTCTTACTTTGGATCTTGATCACCCCTTCATACTCGAGCAATCGCCTTGCCGTCGAATGGGCCAGCTCGGCAGATCGCAGCAGAGATCGCGAGGTTTGGTGAGCGAGATACTCGGAGGTCTCTTCCTGCAGTCTCTCGGCATCCTCGCGACCATAGACGGCGTGGAGCACGTCGAAGCCCTCGCCCTTGTCCTCCCAGTCCTCCGACCATGGCGGGAGGTTGGAGCTTAGAGACACCACGTGGGCGCTCTCCGTCCAGGTCACCAAGGGGCGACCATAGAGATCCTCGCCACGTCCACCCAGGTTGAAGTTCGGATGGGTGAAAGGCTCGCCAGCCTCAGAAGGGTCCGCCTTCTTGCCAAGGTCCCTATGAGCGACCTCCTTCTTCTTCCTCAAGGGCTCGGAGGGCTCGCCCCTCTCCTTTCGCTTCTTCGAAGGCCCAGATCCTTCGCCGACGATCAAAGGCTCATCGCCTCCTGGCGACAAGTCGATGGGCGAGTAGACCCCATCCCCGCGAGCAGAGTTCCCCACACCTCCCTGTGTGGAAGCCGTCGCCTTCACCACCACGGGAAGAAGCTCGCGTGGCAGAGCATGGACTGCTGCAACAAGAAGAGAGGTAATTCCAGTTAGTCGCCAGAACGAAGACGAAGAGCGAGTAGTGCGAATACTCGCGCGATAGATTACCTTCGCCTGGGAAAACCTAAGCGAGTTCATCTACTCGCCTCCTCCAGAACACCACATCAAGGCGGCGATTCCTGAAGGACTCTAGCAGCTTCTCGCCACCCTCGCTTAGGAGAGAAGCCCCAAAGACGCTCTCCGGCGGCTGGAAGGACCTGTCAGGAATGGCTTGAAAGTCGCCAGCAATGACGACTAGTCGCTCCCCCCAGCGATGATTCTTATTTCCTGTGCCGACCAGCGTGCAGACGTGGCTGCACAGGAAGACGACGCCCTCGCCTGTCGCCATAAAGTGGAATATCCGCCTGAAGACGGAGAGGTCGAAGGCGATCCCCTGGTCGCGCAGATAGCAGAGGAACCCCACAATCATCGCCACCCCATTGGGGTTGATCTGGGCGGGGACTATCCCAAAGTAACGGAGTATCTGGGAGAACTCCGTCCACAGTGGTAGTCGCAAGCCCACCTCGAAGTGGCGAGTAGGGAACACCCGCTCGGTGGTCAAGACGGTGTTTAGTCGCTCGCCCTGGCGAGGAAGCCTAGCGACAAACCCTGGCGGGATGTACTTCGCCTTGAAGACCTCCAAATCCTTCTCAGTCGTGATGGACTTCTTGAAGGTGGTCGCCGCAAAGTTCTTGGCGTGATTGGCACGCCGGATGGTCGCCTCGTCAGACATCTTGGAGCAGAGAAAGGAAGAGAGGCGAGTATTAAAGAAGACAAGAAGAGGGGAGGAAGACGGAAGATACTCGCGTATGAGTTGGAAGGTCGCCGAAAGCGTAATAAATTCTCACCCACCCCCCTATTTATAGTAGTCGGGTAGCTTGGCTTATCAAGCACGGCGACGCGATCAGGAATAAGGGGGTAGCGAGTATTAAGTTAAGGTCGCCAACTCAACAGCACGCGTCGGCAAGGAGTCGACCTCCAAGGCGAGAAGACCTACAAGAAAAAACATGAAAGAAGCTCGTCATGCATAGGCGACACGCAGACAATACTCGCCAAAATGAAAGAAGATAGAAAAAATCAAGACAAAAAGTTCATCACAGAAAAAGAAAGCAGAGCAAGTAATGGAGGTCGAGTTTCCAATACTCGCCTAAATAATATGACATCAAATCATAAATGTTTCAGAGTTACAAGGGTACTCGCCAAGGGCGACATAACATGGAAAGAAGAAAATAAAGAAGGACAACATCTAAGGAGGCGCCTGAATATTCGCCTGAGGATCCGGAGGCTGAGGATGTCGCCCGACCCAGCCCAAGCTGCGAGCTCGCTTGAAGTGCTCGAAGGCTACGAACATCGCGTCCTCGCCCTGCCGCAGCTGATCTTCAATCCTCGCCAGCCGACCGACCGAGCCCATGCTCGCACGCATCCCCACCATCTCGTCATGATGCAGCTGCTGGCGATGCTCGAGTCTCGCAACTCGGCGCTCTAGGTCGCTAACGGTGTGCTGGCGAGATTCTGCACCAGCCAGGCGAGTATCAAACTCTTCCAGCCGAGATACTCGCACCTCCAGCTCGGTCAAGCGACGATGAGCGTCAGTGCTCGCCAGGCGCTCAACCCGCGACTCCATGTCAGTCAGGCGGCGATGGGGCTCGCTGACCGCCAAGCGCTCTAGCTTCGTCTCCAGATCCAAGATCGCGCGAGTGACCTTCTCTTGATACTCGCGAGAAGGAAGCCCGACGGCGTCAATCAAGGCTCCTATGGGAGTGCGAGCGCGAGCTGCAAAAAAGGGTAAAAATATCAGGGCTTTGACGACTAAAGGAACCAAGTGAAGATAATGGCGACTATCACAAATGACGACCAAGTACCTGGCCGAGGACTGCGAGAATGACGGCGAGGAGAGCCCCTGCCTCGCTGAGGAGACGTGTTGTGATGATGATCGCCTCGCCGAGTAGGACGGGACCCAGCGGTCTGATCCCAGCTAGGAGGCACGTTCCCATGACCGCGACTATCGGATGGTCGCCCTCCCCCCCTCGGAGGAAAGAAGCCCGAAGGGCCCTCAGTCCCACCACGGCACGAGGATTCGCCTTGGTGAGTAGAAGGAGTGGTCGAAATCGAAGGGCGCTGCTCGCCCTGAGTCGTGACGGGAGGAGGAAAAGGAGGAGGTGGCGGAAGCCCACCCACGGGCAGCTGCGAGCTGCTCGCCAACCCCGAAGAATCAAGAGGCGGTGGTGGTGGAAGCACGTTGCTCGCCAGAGGAGCCCGTTGCTCGCTCATTGGTCTCCTCTCCAGCAAAGAGCTGTGGAGAACTCGCGCCGAACGCCCACCACCCCTAGGCGAGATCATTGACGACGATCTCAGAGGAGGCACGACTAGAGGCTCCTCCTGAGCACCGATGGTAGACGAATCTGCGAGCATAGCAGAAATATTTAGCGACTACGGACCAAGTCAAGACTAATCGAGAAGGTGACGAGTAAGAAGCTCTCTACCTCGCGCAGGAGCGAGATTCTCCGATTGATTCTGGGCCGAGGTCCCAGGCATGCTCGCCTCCTCGGCGACATTTGGAGCAGGAGGATCGGCGGTCGGCGAGTCGCCCTCGTTAGAAAGCCCCAAGTCGTCCAGCAGCTGCTGATGTTGGTCGCCCAAAGGGGCGGCGACATCATCTTCAACGACCTTCTTTTTCCCTTTCTTCTTCTTCTTCGCGAACCTCTTCCTCTTCTTAGAAGCGAGGAAATCCTCAGCCTCGTGACCTGGGCGCAGAGGGAGCGAAGAACCATCGAACAGGCCAACAAGACCAGCCATGGCCGCCTTAGCCTCTGCAGCATAGTCGCGCGTCATCTTGAGCGAGTTCAGAAAAGACGTGCCATCAGAGACCCCTGCCCCTCTATTTATAGAGCTCGAGCGTCGGCCAGCGAGATGTCGAGTATAGACCAAATACTCGCTAGAAAGACACCTCGTCGAATAAGGGTTGGATGATTCTTTCCGAGCAACTACGTTACTCTTAAAGAGCGGGGATTGTGTACAACCCTCATTCTCCGAGGGTGGACCCCCCCCCCCCCCCCCCCAAGGCCACGTAGACAGAAGTCAAGGTCAAAGGGTCAACACAGAGACCAGCAGTCCAAGATAGAAGCAGAAGAGACCCTGGCGAGTATGCAGGCAATACTCGCCAGGTAGGCGAGTATGAACCAGAAGAGCTCGCCGCGCACAGAAGACAGCAGAAGCCCTGGGCGAGTATTGGCCCGGCGTGTGCGAGCAGCACCCAATACTCGTCAGATGGGCGACTATGGCATGGTACTCGCCGAGTAACCCATAGTCGCCGGGTTGGGGGCTGGGCTATAAAAAGCCCCCCTACCTTTTGGTTTTCCTATAAATAGGACCCTAGGGGTACTTGGATTGGCACCTGGACTTGAGCTTTTGGACCCCGATTCCCGAACTCTCGAGCCCGTCACCCTTGCTTTCAGCCAAGCCGGCGCCTTCCTTGTACCAAGCTCGGCCATTTTGGTTTCGGAGGGGAAGACTCTCTTGAGCTTCTGGGTACGTGGTGGGACCTCCCTGCCGCAGCATCTGGGGTCCGGTTTGTTGCTCTTCTAGCTTCGTCGTAGTCGCCAGCCAAGTCATCTCGTTGGCCTGCTGGGCGAGTAGCCTCCGGCTGCATCGGTCCGAATCTTGAGGTCAGGATTTTTCTGGCGTCAACATGCAGGTTGTAAAATCCTCCATCACGAGGGTGCACATAGTAAAATCCCATATTATTGGGTGTGAATAGTAAAATCCTTCGTCATGGAATGCAGGTAGTAAAATCATCTATTATTGGGGTGCACATAGTAAAATTCCCATCATTGGGTGCGGATAGTAAAATCCTCCATCATTAGGTGTGGATAGTAAACTCCTCCATCATGGACACATAGTAAAATCCCTCATCAGTGAGTGCATATAGTAAAATCCTCTGTCATGGGTGTGCGCATAGCGAAATCTCCCATCAATGGGGGTGTGCATAGCGAAATCCCCCACCATGGGGCGTGCACATAACCTAATTTATAATCATAGGTGTGCGGATAGCAAGACTCATAGCAGAATAATACCAAAATGCCCCTCTTTGAATCTATAAACGGGACCCAGAGTACACCTTTGAAAGGACTCTGTCTTCGATGTCTGAGAGAGCTCCAGAGTCTTCCTTCAAAGATCTCCTTAAGTTCTCCTTCAACACTTGAAGATCTCTTCAAAAATCTTCTTCGATGCTCGAAGATCTCTTTCGGGTTCGAAAATTCCTTGAGGACAGTTTGAAGATCTCTTTCGGCTTTTGAAGACGGCTCGAAGATCTCCTTCGGCGTTTGAAAATTCCTTCGGAGTTTCGACGATCTCCTTCACTCCTCGAAGGTCCCCTCGAAGACAGCTCAAAGTACTCATCCAGCCCCATCTTTCGAGCAAGCCAAAGCTCATGTCGCATCCGAGCATGCCAAAGCTCCCGTCGCCTCCAAGGACGCCAAAGCTCAGGTCGCATCTGAGCACGCCAAAGCTCCCGTTGCCTCCGAGGATGCCAAAACTCCCTTCGCCTCCGAGCACGCCAAATCTCCCCGCGCCTTCGAGCACCCAATGCTCCCTCCGCCTCCGAGCACCGCAAACCTTTCGTCGCTTTTGAACGCGCCAAAGCTCCAGGGGGTAGAACTGTCATATCTGCAAAAGTGGCGATCAATGTGCTCCAGATCAAAGAACATGATTCTCCCGTCCGGTAGTTATGGTGGTTGCAACAACGCAATTACCAAGCCGCTCATGTCAAAAACTATAAAAGGAGCTCAGAGACCTCATTCAATGAACAACTGACCTCAACATCAGAGAGAGCTTCTTCGAAGAATCATTCAGAGTTCTCCTTCAGCGCTCGATGACTCCCTCAAATATTTTTTTCGGGACTCGAAGATCTCCTTCCCCTTCGAAGATCTCCTTCAAAGGCAACTCAGAGATGTCTCTCTTCTCGCAAGGAGATTCAAGGATTCTGCTTCCTCTACCATCAAATACTTAGTGCGCCGAATGATGATCTGTCACCCTCGTGCATTCTTCTACCTAAGTCAAAAAAATCAGACGTCGGGAAATAGCGGGCACGAACTATTGAGCTAACCAATGAAATAAAAAACCCTAATCACACTTTAAGGACCGTGGGCATCTGTTCTGAACATCGAAGTAGTCGAACCGGAACAACCCAAAATGCGCGAATTTTGTCACACTTTTTCAATTATTATAAAAATAAAATTGGAAATTGGAATCATTAAAAAAGGGCCATCTTCTTAATCTCCCGCAAGCCAACAGGGCCTCAATCTTCTCTCCAGCCGCCGCCATCTTCGCCTCGCTGCTCTTCCCACTGCTCCGGCTCCCCATTTCCCCTTCACTCCTCTTCCGCGCCGCCGAGGTTGTGCTGTTTCTCATTCTCCGTCTTCCCGCTTGCTTGAGGTTTTATTTGATTTTTTGTTCGTGTGCTAGATTTATCAAAACTTTGCTTTCTCTGAAATCACTGGTTGCTGAAACTAGCTTCCCGTCGGATTTACGTAATTTCATCTTTTCGGTTGGTGGCGTGGATGTTGGTCTTCCTTGTATCAATGATTGTTTTTCCCTCTGAATACAAAGAATTTGGCCGTTAGGTTCCCGCTGTCGATTTATTTTGTTGTTGTTTCGGATGCTTTTTAATGTTCAATGCGGTGTCTCACTGAGTGGACGAACCTTGATCTTAACATAGCTATCTCTCAATGCCTTAACTGTACTTGTTAATTTAGTATATTGCCATTTATGACAAGACTTTAGTGCGCAAAGACGCTTTTGATTATTTGCGATTAATGTTTTGATTGTTCTTCGATGGCAGGAAATGGCCGGGAAAGCTAACAAGGCAAGGAACAGGGGAAAACTCATTCATCGGAGTGCTAGTGAATCTGCAGACCCGCTGCCCGCAAAAGAAGTTTCTGCCTCGCTAGATTCTACTAATGGCGATGGAACTGAAGTCAATGGTACTGATGATAGTAAAGTGGAGAGTGTCGAGGTGCCTGCAAATACTACAGAAGTAACTTCAACCAAAACTGAAGGTTGGATTTCCTGTTTTCATAATTTCTGGGAGTTTCTTTGTTAGTTTTTGAAGCTAAGGAAAAGTAACCGTGTGGTGTGGTTAAAGTAGCTTGGAATGTGATTTGTTTTATTGATAACGCTGTGAACTGTATGCTATATATCTCAGTTTGCTATATAATCAATTAATTATCTCTATGAAGAGTCAAATGCATAAGTATGAATTTGCTGATAAGATTTAGGAAGTAATAGTCTTAGGCTCCGTTTGACGTGGCGGTGGTGGCCGTGAATGCGGTGGTTATGAACCATTGTTCGTGAACTCCGGACCTCACTTAAGGAACTTCATCCACTTTTATGTTCAAAACTAGTAATATTTTCTTGGTGGTGGTCATAACCGTTGTCATGCCAAACACATTCTATAACGGTGGAGTTTTTCTCCAAAATAACCGTAACAAAAACGCCGTGCCAAATGGAGCCTTGTGCTCATACAAAATTTAAAAAAAAGGCAAGTATGTCGTTGTGAGCACGCACTTCTTGGTATGAATTGCTTATGGGAAGTATGAAAGGCTCAAAGAAGTGAAAGTAATTTGAAAGGGTTATTGGTTTCTTTGTCAGATGAATCTCCTTAGGAAGTTGAACTGATTTAGTTTATTGGCCCTTTTTATTTTATTTTTCTTTATGTAGAGTGTATTTCTTTCCCTTGATTAAAATAATTGCTTCTCTCAGAACTTTTGTTCACACCAAATAAATTTATATTTCGTCAAACCTAAAGAATGAAGACGTGCAATTGCTAGTTGATCTTTGACTCAAATATCCTACAATTGCGGTCTATCAATAAGGTCTTACTTTGTTTTTTCTAAACTTAATAAGACGGAGTTTTTTATGTTGAACAGGAGAATCTCGCCTGTACCCTGTATCTGTCAAGACACCAGCCGGAGAAAAACTAGAATTGCAGGTGTGTTTCATTATGTTTACTTGTGTTTTGTGAATCCTATGTTAAGCTCACATGCGCAATATCCTGAATTATGTTATAAACATCACTTAAGAGCATAGTGCCAACAATTTAATTCAATTGCAAAGTCAATTAAGTTTTTTGTGTTAAATAGGATATTCAAATTTTCTAACAATTATATTTATAGTGGTTAGATTTCTCAGTTATAGGCTTATATCAAGGGTCAGCTTTAAGCCTTTACCACTTTACCCTTGCCTTAAATGAGCTCACCGGACATATCCAACAAGTAATACCTTGGTGTTTTTTGTTTGCAGATGATATTGTTTTGGTCGATGAGATGCGCGGGGGTGTAAATGCGAAACTTAAATCTTGGCGAAACACTTTAAAAAGAGGTTTTAAGTTGAGCAGGACAAAGACGGATTATATGAAGCTTAAATTTAGTAGTGCAAGAAGGACGAATGACTCCGTCATTAAGTTGGGTGACTAAGATGTTTCTTGCAGTGAGTGCTTTAAATATCTGTGATTGATAGTTCAAAAAGCTGGAGGTGTAGATACATATAATCCAAGCAGGTTGGTTGAAGTGGAGATGCGCGTCTTAGATCTTATGTGATCGTAAAGTACCCTTAAAACTTAAAGACAAGTTTTACCGTATTGCAATTAGACCAGCGATGCTCTACGGTTTTGAGTGTTGGGCAGTGAATTGTGTACATGTGCAAAAATGGGAGTTGCGGAGATGAGAATGCTTAGGTGGATGTGTGGACACACGAGATCAGATAAAATTAGGAATGAATGTATCAGGGATAAGACGGAAGTGACACCAATTGTAGAGAAGATGCGAGAAGCTCAATTAAGATGGTTCAAACTCGTACAAAGGAGACCATTAGAGGCACCTGGTAGGCGTTGTGAGAGTTTAGGCACTAGGCATGTTAAACGGGGGAGGGGTAGACCCAAAAATACTTGGAATGAAACTATAAGTAAAGATATGATGTACTTAGGAATTAGTGAGATTATGACTAAAGATAGGCGCAATGGAGACAAATGATCCATATAGCAGACCCCACTATGATGGGATAAAAGTGTTGTTGTAGATCCCTCAGAGTCTCAGTTATATGGTAGTAAGTCAAATATTGTTACTTAAAATTAAGGGTTATGTTGGTATAATATTACTTGGTTCTCACATTTGTTTAATTTGATATTTTTTAGTGCTAGTATTCTATAGGTGTGCATTTTAACTACAAGGAGCTTATATACTCCTATTTGTATCTTAGTACTATCCCCTTATATGAGTCTCCTGCACATTAAATGAATCTCTATTTTATCTTCAACTAGAAGCTTTTTGCACCATCAATGTTCTCTATTACCCAAAGGATCCAACTATGAATCCTTGATGGTCGTTCCATTGATAGTTTTCCTCGAACGACAAACACTTACAATTAGAACGAAATTTCCTCTAATACATCTCTCTTTCTTTTTCAATGGATTTCTCATATTTGAGAAAGAAAGTGAGAGTGTCCAGGCTAACAACTTAGAGGGAGCGAGGGTGGGGGTTGGGGGGGGGGGGGGGGTAAGGTAGGGCACCGAATAACCTTAAGAATGGATATACTATCCATTTGGCTCAAATACCTATTTCTGATTTTATTAATACACATATGCATACCACACAAATATAATGCATATTTGCATATACTCATACATGCATGAAAATACATTTGATAGGATATTGAGCAAATTTCTGGCTTGTTAGTTGTCGTACTTTTAGATTCAAGCTCCGTTCGAGTCAAAATTAAAGTTGATTTTTCAGTGGCCTTTGATTTTTGTGTGAATATTTTAGACCTAACTATCATGTTTCCAATGTAAACCGAATTACCGATTTTAATAGTAAAGCTATATTTAAGAAATTAAATTATGGAGTGCATATTTTGGCTAGGTAAATGAATATTAACCTAGGGTTCTTCCATGATGCACACACGACTAACATTCGATCACATTCCTCATAATAACAAGATTCATCCACAAAGGAGACAAGTAACTCATCAAATTGTTGATAATAAAAAAAAAAAACAAGTGTAGAACAACATGAGCTAGCTCTAAAATTAAAATAATTAAGTGAATTATTATGCATAAACTTAAACTAGCAAAAGGGTGAGCAAGAGATTTGAAGAAGAGAAATACCACTGCGTCTCTACTGCCATGTTGGGGCCGTAAGCAAGATCGGATTTCGTAGATGAATTGAAGTTGAAATAACTTCGTGAAAAGGTGGCATGTCTGGGTGGAGGGATGCTCAAGAGATGGAATAACATTGGTTCGATAATGGAGGAGAGGTCTATCAACCTCTGCCGGAGAAACATGAGGAGAAGGTACTAATAGGGATGGCGGCAGGGGTGGATTTTAAGGAGGTGGCTGTCCATAGCAAGGGTGACACTGAAACAGTCGACAACAGATGGAGGTAGTCCGACAATTCAATCCCGACAGAGAAGGCGTCATACTGGAAATTGACCTACAAAGGCGAAGTTGCCAGAATCCAATGAGGTGTCTGGCGGCGGTGGTGAGACATCGGAAAGTAACGTCGAGCGGCTAGAGCAGATCGGTGCCAAGAGTGACAACTAGGATATCCAAATACATAGATTAGTTTCTCCGTATTTGATTTTTCCCCAAGCTAACTGTAAAGGAGGTCGGGTCCGGATTTATAGAAGAAATATGAGTTTATCAAATATTTGATTTCTTATGGAATGAAGCCTTTATTTGAGGTGTCTGTATATTCACTTCATTACTAATTTCTCTTAATTACTAATTTCTAAAATTAAAGAGACGGTACTTTGTTTTTATTTCTTTCTTTAATTTTAATTTTTATAAAATACTTGATTTATTTCTTTAATTTTACTTGGTTTTATTGGTTGGTCACGCCAATAAGCCATAACATTGAGCGCAAAGACATGCGCGATACATCTACAAATAAAGATAAATTAAACAACGCAATGATGTAAGACAAGTTGCATCAGTTTCCGTGGGAGCGAAGAGATGAAAACAATTGTGAAAATTATAAGGAGTTCACCACCAAGATGACAGTGGAAGCAATCACATTCCACATTAAGGATAGCATATCCACAAATGTACCGCCAGTTGAGAAAATGATAAAAGAATATTAATATAGCTTAACTTTTTATTTTAATAATTCTTCCCATACAAGGTCGCTTACCTTCATGAAGGTTAGACATTACAATCACAATTCTTCATTGGTGCATTAACCTTCCCTTTTTGGAAGGGATTTCCTCCAACATGTAGTAACTTTTCATCCTACAAAGAAGATGACAAATCACGAAAAACGGAAGCGACATATGCATTATAATCTCCAAGAAGATTGAACTTATAGACATTCTTTTCAATCCTATTGATGCAGAACAAGACCATATGATTCCACATAGATCTCATTTAAATATGAAACGCCGTTGGACACGCAACATATGCAAATGAGATAACAACTACCATAGCACTAATGTGATGAAATTAGTGAATCAACAGACAAGTATCTGTAGCACAATTAAATGTCAGAAAATTAAAATTGCTCAAACAATCAAAATTGAACAAAATAGTTCTAATCAAGCAAACAAATGACTATTACACACAAATAGAAGTGCTGGAAATTAAAGTGTAGAGCAAATAAAATTGCTTGTTTACTGAGAGAATGATGCAAATGTCCAAAGCTGAACATCATAAATAAATAGATATATCGGTACAATGGGATGGCAATGAAAAGTAGGTAGCAGAGCTCACTAGGGCGTTGGATCAGATGCAAGGAGGGCATGGGGATGTATTTGTGTGTTATTGCACGTAGGTTCAAATGTGCGGTTTTGTGGGAGCGTCAATGAGATTTCCAGGGTTTGGAGAGTTGAGAAATTCGATGACTTAAGTAGAGGTTTTTTTAAAGATAAGATGAGGGGCTCAGAAAGAAATTTCAGATGCATGCATGAGTCACCCAAGCAACTTCAAACGAAGCTAATTCAATTATTTTAAGCTCAACACAATCCAAAGATGAGAAACTGACAATAATAAACAATCACTAATAGTAATAACTTATATGTACAAAAAAGTAAACTTCATTAAATAAATTATACAACCAACGAAAATTTCTATTAATAATAACTAATAGTAAACTCCTAGAGTATGAATAATCCCCTAGATTACATCTTAGGGAAATACATTCTACTTCTCCGCCATTAAAATAACCAAATATGAAGGAAAATATATGAAATGTCCAGAATTAAATATAATAAATAAATGCATTATAAAAATAAGTGCAATCTTTTGTCTACATCAATAATACACCCATGTGAAACACTCTTCTTTCTTTTTCCCTTCTCATCTTAAACTTCCAATTTATAAAACCTTTAACTTCTTCTAAATTCCTACTCCTCGTCAGCTTATTAGGTGGTTTGTTCATACCCATTGTATGGTAGAACATCAGTGAGGTGTGAATTTAGATTTATTGTGCGAGGTTTCTAAAGGATGATGAGTAGACCAAACATAATATGATAATCTTTGACAAACCTTAAATTAGATTTTATATTTCATTTAGCACTCTAATGAAATGATAGGGATTGACATTGGACCTTGGGCCACCACGACTTGACGGAACCTGCTTTTGTGTACTCGCGTAGGAGGCGTTGATTGGATCGACGATCCGAGACCAAGAGCGCGTTTGGAGCGCCGTATTAGTATTGTATGTATTTTTTTTCTTTTTCTTTTGGACTTATATTTAGTGTTTTAAGACACCAGACGTAACGACAAATCATAGTCGTTCACGCCCGATGTCCAACCGCTCTCTTCACTATAAATTGGGGCAGATGCTTTCATTTGAAATTATTGTTTGTTTTATGAGGATTCCAGAACCGACAATCTAATCATGGTGTGACGTCGCGAAACCCTGGGGTGCGTCGCCTTTGTTAAATTCAGTGTTTTCCTTATTCTCCCATTTCCAGCCCCCTCTAACCTCTCCCACACGATTACCCTTTCGATATCGCCCCCCTGTTCGATTCTGTCGTGGAACCACTGCTAACCGCTCGACAACTCCCTGTTCATCTCCTGCATCGCCGGAAACCGCACGAATCAATCCCCCACCTGCAGAAATCCGCAAGCCGTGCATCTCTGTTTCTGGTACTCCACCCGACCTAAGCCTTCTCCCTCCCGCAAGATTCTCCCCTTGCTGCAAGCCGCTGAATCCAGGTGAATCTCTTCCCAATCCATGCACTACTCTACCCTGTAAGCCTGTCTCCACCGTTTTCTCTCTCCACAGTAAACCACAAATCATTCTCCCGCACGCCTACATCAACCCGACGACATCATTCCACATCAGCCCACCATTCCTTGCCCTTGCCCTTGCCCCTGCTCGTTCTTTCCCCTGCACAACAAGCCCTTGCCGCACTCCTTTCACCTACCAGTCGAAAACGCACACAACACCCTTGCCGCAAAGTCCCTCCTTCCCTTCCAGTCGAAGCTCCACAACTCTACCTATTCCAGTTTTCCCCCTCCCACCAGTCCACCAACAACCCTCTCCCGCATCTGTGACATCAACTACTGCCGCTCCTTCTGCCGGGATCTACACCAACTGCCACTATCGGATTCCTCGTGCTTGTGAGTATTTTGTATCGTGTTTCTTCTTCTTTATTGAATATTGGAGGATTTCCACATAGTTGTTTGGAGATTATTGACTTGTTTGTGCGATTGTTTTAATTTCCTGTAAAATCTATTTGTGCAAGTTTAGCTTTTAGTCCTTCGTGCGAAGGAGAATGCGAATTTTCTTGTGCACTTGAAAATTGGGTAAACGTTGTGTTGAATCTGGGCTAAATAATTTTATTGCTAAAATTTTAATTCTGGATTAATTTGAAACATACACGCATCATATAGTTCAAATTGTCTGTGTCCACCCGCATTACTCACAAAGGCTTACATTAACATCAACACAACCACATCCCACAACCTACCTTGCGTCATGAAATGAATGAAGTATGATTCAAATTTCGAATTCTATTACTTGTGATTAGTGACATTAGTAATTTTCCTTTCATTTACTACTGTTTCTTTTATTGCTAATTAATGTGGGTTCTATTTGTTCCTCCGTTTTTTTTAATATATAATATCCTTTTTTTAGTTAAGTGTTGCTAATTTTATAAACTACATCATCTGGGTTTGGATGTATAGCTTAGCCCTGGAGATTCTGTAATGGACATCAGACAATTTCTACTTGATGCTCCAGAAACTTGCTTCTATACCTGCTATGACTTGGTTCTTCATGCTAGAGATGGTTCAGCTCACCAGCTAGGGGATTATAGTGAAATCTCTGAAGTTGCAGACATTTCTTCTGGTGGATGCTCCTTAGAGATGCTTGGAGGTGTGCTTCATCATTTACGGCATGAATGTTTTTCTGATTAGCCAATAATCTTTGATTGTAATGGTTGCAGCTCAATATGATGATAGATCTATAAGATCACATGTTCGTCGTGCTAGAGATCTGATTTCTATTTCCAATCTTCATACATCCTTGTCAACTTCACTAGCCTTGCAGCATGAACCTACCCATCAAAAGTCTCCAGGTTTATACTTACTTTCATAAAAATGTGTCCTTGATACCACATTTTAGCACTTTCAACTGTTGTTCATGAGTAAATAAGTACATTTACTTAGCTACCAGCTTATGCTTTGTTATTAGTCTTATAAGATCCATTTTGTACGTGCTGAACTGAAGTTAAATTCATCTGCAGATGCTGTCAAATTGGATGCTATTGAGTTAGATGGTTTAGGTTTCATGGAAGATGTTACTTGTTCTGTCTGTTATTTGTCGGTGTCATCACATAAAGATATTAAATGTGCAGAGAGCATTACTTTTTCTTCTTTCAATCCTCCTCCGAGCTATAGGCGGTAAGGACCTTTTAAATTCGCTTCAATGGGCGAACTATTCGCTTTAGACTATGTTCTTTCTTGCTTGAAGGGATTCTAACTTTAATTTCATTGTGAATTTACCTACTTTTATTATGCTTTTTCATTAGTCAAGACATTCCATGCTGATCATTATGTAGAAGTAATGATTTTATGATTCTCATCACTATTTTTCTTATCATCCAACTAACATTTTTCCATCATCATGCTAGTTTTCTTTAGTGCGCTTCTTAGTACTGGCACGCATAAGAGAAGCTTGTGGAAGCTTCTTTTATTGTTTTAATTTGTTAACATGAAACAGTTCCTTATTAAACAACCCTCATTGGAATATTTCAGTCAGTCTCCTACCCCTTGATCTATAGGCAGTAATATAATTGACTCCTAGTTTACTGTCTTCCTTTTTCATGTTTAATTTGCTCCTTTTTGCTTTGATTCAAAAGTATCCCTTTTTAACAAGCTTTACTAAATTTTCAGTCTAGTCGGAGATTTGATTTATATAGACGTAAAAATTCTGGAAGGAACTGAGTTCTGCATCAGTGGAACAACTAAAGGTTTTTATGTGAACTCAAGCTCAGGAAACTTATTAGATCCAAAAATAGCTAAGTCAGCATATGAGGCCAGCACACTTGTTGGTTTACTGCAAAAGATAAGCTCCAAGTTCAAAAAAGGTATTTTCTTTGCATGAGATTTTATTTGCTTCGGTGTTAGTATATCTTTGTCATTAGGTCAGTATACTAACAAGTTTGTGAACTATGTTGAAGGATTTCGTGAAGTTTTGGAGCGAAAAGCTTCAGGACATCCTTTTGAAAATGTACAATCTTTGCTTCCACCAAACACATGGCTGGGCGTCCATCCAATTGCAGGTAAGGAGACATTGATTGTGCATGTTATGCATATGTATTTTTTTCGTAACATATATTGATGTTAGCATCAATTGTACATCATATCCATGATATTTCTCGGCATTCCTCCTTTGTTTTGTAATTTTGATGTCCATTGAGACGTTAAATTTTTAGCTCTTAAGTGAACCATCACGAACATCTCTTTTTTCCCTTGTGTTTGTACATGGTATCAGAGCCCGAGCCCTAAGCGCCGTTCTCACTCGCCGCTCGATTCCCGTCGCTCGCTCCTCACCACTTGCTCTCCTCCAGCGTCGGTCCCCGACAGCTCTCTCCCCTCCAGCGCCGGCCTACCCCCTCCCTCGCTTGCTTCCGCCCCAACGTGCGTCGGCTGATCGGCGTTGGGTTGTCTAGATGGTTCCTCCGGTGACCCTCCGGTGGTCCGATTGACTCCAAACTTTGAAGAAAGTTTCGCTTTGGCTCTCTTATCCTCCTCCTGAAGTTTTTACTTGATTCCAACAGTTGGATGTTTCGTAATCTCAGATCTCGTGTTTTCATGTTCAAGAAGAGGATGCATCCTAACTCTCCAATGATCCTCCTTCTCCCTTCGGTTCTTTGAACGGGTGTTATTCTCTACTCGTCACAATTCTCTCGACGGAGTTTGTTTGAACTTTTCTATTATGTCGGACGTCGTTGATACTGGTAGCTCTGTGACCCCCGTTGGATCTACCCGGGTTGGTCAAGATCACAACTACTCTCAGATTACATCAATCCGACTTGATGACACCAATTATTTGTCTTGGTCCCGCTCCGTTACTCTAGCCTTAAAGAGTTGGCGTCTCTTTGGCTATGTTAGTGGCACCATTGCCGCTCCTGCCACGACCTCTCCTACTTGGCTCACTAATTCCATGTAGGAATCTATTGCTCGAAATTATCTTTTCCTCGACACAGCTGCCGAGATTTGGAAGCGTGTTGAGTCCACCTATTCCCGCAAAGGCAATGCGGCCCAGATTTACCAACTTCGCCGCAAGATTTTTCTTCTTCGACAGAGCGATCATCCTTACCTTGAGTTTACCCAACTATATCAGGAGTACGACCACTTTAACTCCTTCGTTATGGTTTGCAACTAGGATGCACTCTTGCTGAGGGGCCACGAGGATCGTAATCGGGTATTTGAGTTCCTGCATGGGTTGCACAGAGACTTTGATCAGATTACCGTCCAGATATTGGGACGTGTTCCTATTCCCTCACTTCCTGAAGTTTATAACATTGTCCAACAGGAGTTTGACCGGCGACAATCCTGACACACCATTGCCCTTCCAGAAGGATCCGCTTTAGTGGCTCATCAACCCAATTTTGGGGGTGGGGTTCCCTGTGATTTCAAGCGTAAACCTACAGATAAGGATCACCTTACTTGTGATTATTGTGGTAAGCATCACCATACACGGGATACATGCTTCAGTCTCCATGGATTTCCTCCCAGGGGCGGTTCGACTTCACGTGGTGGTCGCAGACGTGGTAGAACTCCTGTGTGACCTTATCACTCTGCTTATCTCACTGCCAGAGAGCTGCCCCCTCAGCCGTCCTACTTCTCCGCTGAAGAGATGCATGCTCTTCGTCGCTTGATGCACGATCTTACTACTGAGCCTACTCCTGCCCCTACGTCCTCCTCTGCCCTTGCCCACACAGGTACTCCGAGTGTCCACTCTGCTACTACTACTTATAGACATTGGATTATCGATTCCGGAGCCACTGATCACATGACCGGTTCAGCTTCAGGTTTTGTTTCCTATTCTCCTCTTTCAGGCAAAGATAAAGTGATCATTGCTGATGACTCCTTGTCCATTGTTGGGAAGGGCTCCATCCCTTGTTCCTCTCTCACTTTACCCTCTGTGCTTCATGTTCCGAATTTTACCCGCAATCTTCTTTCAGTTAGTCATTTGACTAATTCTCTTCAATGCTCAGTTACCTTCTTTCCTTCCCATTGTGTTTTCAGGATCTGAATACGGGGAAGGTGATTGGCTCTGGTAGCATGCAAAATGGCATGTACGCGTTTGACTATTCTTGTGGGACTACCTCTACGCACGTTCTTCACTCTTCGCAGACCTCCACCTTGCTTACCTGGCCCCGTCGGCTTGGCTATCCCTCTATTGTGACCATGCAATATTTATTTCCTGTTTTTTCTTCTACATGTTTTAAAAACTTTATTGTGATGTATGTGTTATTGCGAAACATCATCGTCTTCCTATTAATCATTTCTTTACCTAGTACAACTCCTTTTCACATTGTACATATTGATGTTTGGGGCCATGCCTTGTTGCTTCTATTTCTGGATATTACTGGTTTATTACCTTTATTGACTGTTTTCACGAACCACCTGGGTTTATTTGATAAAAAGTAAAAATGAAGTGTTTTCTATTTTTCATCAATTTCATAAAATGGTTTTGACTCAATTTTCTGCTACTATCAAAATCCTTCGGAGTGATAATGGTTGAGAGTATTTCAATGCTCCCTTTGCTCACTACCTTGCTGATCATGTCATCCTTCAACATCATGTGTTCACTCCCCGTCTCAGAATGAGGTTGCTGAACGAAAAAACCTCCACCTCTTGGGGGTTGCTCGCTGCCTACTCTTCACTATACGCCTCCCTAAATTCTATTGGGGTGATGCGGTTCTGACAGCTGCCTACCTCATCAACCGTCTGCCATCTCCAGTCTTGGGTCATCGGACCCCTCTAACTACCTTAGGGGTTCCACCGACCTCTATCTTGTGTTTGCTTGTCTCATATACATGCTCCGGGCCGGTCTAAACTTGACCCTCGTGCTCTTAAGTGTGTATTCATTGGCTATTCTCCCACTCAGAAGGGGTATAAATGTTATCATCCCCCGACTAGGCGGATTTTTGTTACGATGGATATCACGCTTTGTGAATCCGACCCTTATTATGTGACCTCACTTCAGGGGGAGTCCGCACAAATGGAAGAAGTGAGCTCCCCTAGTTTATCTTTACCGATTCCTCCACTATACTCCATTCCTCTTCGTACTCCGCCTCATGATCCTCCTAATACTCCGCCTCATGATGAGACTCCCACTCATGGATAGCTTCCTCGTAAAGCACTGGATTTACAGGTGTATATGTTAGGGCACAACTACTAGAGAGATTGAGAGAGGGGAGATCTAGAGAAAGAGAGGAGAAATTAGGTCTAAAAGGGGGAAAGAAGACTAACCTTGATAACTCTTGCATAACCCCAAAAGGGGGGCTGCCCGGGTATATAAATACCCGGGCAAGGAGGGGGCCGGCCGGCCCCTCCAAGGAGGGCTGAACCCGTCCGGTTCAGCCCTCGGCCGGCCGGTTTACTGCATGGGGGCTGAACCGGATGGTTCAGCCCCGTTGTTTAACGCGCCGTTGCTCCTCCTCACGTAATGACGACCCGCAAAGCGTAGCGGGGGCGTAACATTCCCCTCCCCATCAAGAACCAACTTGTCCCCAAGGTGGTAGTCGGGGTAGAGCTCCTTGAAGTCGAAGAAGTCCACCCAGGAATTATGTGCCGGCGACAGGTTCTTCCATTTGACCAACAGCTCGGGCCGGTATTCCGCGCCCCGATTCTTCCACTTGAGCATCAAAACATCTTCAGGAAGCGGCCGCAGTTCACCAGCCGAAGTGACTTCCGGTAATAAGGTGCTTGGTTGCACATGCGGCCCGACCTTCCGCTTGAGCAAAGAGACATGGAACGTAGGATGGATGCGTGAACCCTCCGGTAAAGCCAATGTATAAGCCACCGGTCCCACCCTGTTGACAATCTGAAAGGGACCGTAGTAGCGTGGGGACAGCTTCTGATTGCCCCGACGAGCAACAGACAACTGTCGGTACGGCTGGAGTTTGAGAAACACCTCATCACCCACGGCGAACACCCGCTCACTGCGGTGCTTGTCCGCCTGGGTCTTCATGCGATCCTGGGCTAGACGGAGATTCTCCCGAAGTGTGACCAACATGCGATCCCGGTCTAGCAGAGCGCGATCCACCGCGGGAAGAGCGGTGCTCCCGGCCTCATAGCTGCCCAGAGTAGGTGGAGGTCGGCCGTAAACCACCTCAAAAGGAGTCATCTTGCTGGCGGAGTGGTAGGCAGTGTTATAACAGTATTCGGCCCAATGCAACCAGTCCGGCCAGCTGCGCGGCTCATCCATCACAAAGCAACGCAGATAAGTCTCGACCCCACGATTAAGCACCTCCGTCTGACCATCCGACTGCGGGTGGTTGGCCGTGCTGAAATGTAAACGAGTTCCCTGCAGCCGGAACAGCTCCTTCCAGAACCCACTGACGAAGGTAGGGTCCCGATCAGAAATAATGGCGCGGGGGAGGCCATGCAGGCGGACAATCTCCCGAGCAAAGAGGGCGGCCACGGACTCCCCGGTGTACGGATGACTGAGCGCTAGAAAATGACCATACTTAGACAGCTTGTCCACCACCACAAGAATGACAGACTTCCCTTTAGACTTCGGCAGTCCATCAATGAAGTCCATGGACACCGTGTCCCAAATCTGCTGCGGAATCTCCAACGGCACAAGCAGCCCTGCTGGAGAAGAGGTTTCATATTTCTGCCGCTGGCAGATCTCGCAGTGCCGAACGAACTGCTGAATGTCCCGTCGCATGCCCGACCAAAAAACGTTTGCCCTTGCCCGCTGAAGGGTTCGGAGCACCCCCGCATGCCCTCCTGTGGGCGACGAGTGGAACTCATGCATCAACACAGTCTTCCAAGCTGAATCGGCGGGCACGACCACCCGGCCCCGATAGTAAAGCCGGCCATTACACAAGTGATAACTAGCTGTGACAGTCTCTCCCCGCTGTAAAGCTTCCACCAACGGACGCAGCGCATCTGATCGCCGGACCTCTTCCTGAATATCCTCCACGGAGTCAACCAACGGCCCTGAAATATGCGCGAGAGTAGCCTCTGGCAGGCGAGAGAGAGCATCGGTGACCACATTCTCTTTGCCCCGGCGATACACAATCTCGTAGTCATAACCGAGTAGCTTAGTCACCCATTTTTGTTGTAGCGGCGAGGAGACCCGTTGGTCCAGGAAATGCTTCAAGCTCTGGTGATCTGTCCGGATCTTAAAGTGTCGGCCCAGCAGATATGGACGCCAAACAGCCACTGCATGAATAATCGCCAACATCTCCTTCTCGTAAGCCGAGAGGCCCAGCGTACGAGGAGCCAAGGCCTTGCTGTAAAAGGCTATCGGCCGCCCCGCCTGCATCAACACCGCCCCAATGCCGACACCCGAGGCATCCGTCTCCAGAACGAACTCCTGTGTGAAGTCCGGTAAGGCCAAAACTGGCGTGGTGGTCATGGCCCTTTTGAGGGCCTGGAATGCCTCCTCCGCCTCCTCACTCCAGGAAAAGGAGTCCTTCTGCAGCAGCTGAGTCAGGGGCCGGGCTATCTTGCCATAGTCCTGGACAAACCGCCGGTAATATCCTGTGAGCCCTAAAAAACCCCGCAAGGCGCGGACTGTAACCGGCCGTGGCCAAGACTGCATGCTCTGAATCTTTCGTGGGTCGGCCCGGACGCCTTGACCGGAGACCAAATGGCCCAAGTACTCCACCTCTTCCTGACCAAAGGAGCACTTAGAACGGTTGGCATAGAGATGGTGCTGTCGTAGTCTGGCAAGGACCCGTTCCACGTGGTCGACGTGGTCCTCCCAGTTCGCGCTGTAGATGAGTATATCATCAAAGAATATCAGAACAAACGCCCGCAGAAGATCTCGGAACATCTCGTTCATATTGGCCTGGAATGTCGCGGGCCCGCCAGTCAGCCCATTGGCCATAACCAAGAACTCATAATGGCCGTCATGTGTACGGAAGGCCGTCTTATGGACGTCCTCCTGAGCCATCAAAATCTGATAATATCCCGAACGAAGATCCAGCTTGGTGAACCGCTG
Organism: Dactylorhiza incarnata; assembly: GCA_033032865.1. Classification (NCBI taxonomy): domain Eukaryota; kingdom Viridiplantae; phylum Streptophyta; class Magnoliopsida; order Asparagales; family Orchidaceae; genus Dactylorhiza; species Dactylorhiza incarnata. The sequence goes on along the minus strand of JAWHQI010000123.1, from coordinate 1,408,329 downwards.
CGCGCCATGCAGCTCATCCAGTAACTCTTCGATGTGAGGAATCGGAAAGTTATCTTTGACCGTAGCGCTATTCAAAGCACGGTAGTCCACACAAAATCTCCAGGAGCCGTCTTTTTTTTTTGACCAAAATAATGGGGGCCGAGAAGGAACTCGTACTCAGCCGAATGATGCCGGCCTCCAGCATTTCGCGAACACTGCGCTCGATCTCCGCCTTCTGGACGTGTGGGTAGCGGTACGGACGAACATTCGTAGGCTCAGCGCCCGCCTTGAGCGGAATACGGTGATCCCGGAACCTTGCTGGAGGTAAAGTGCGCGGCTCCTGAAAAACATCAGCATAAGCGGTCAGAAGTAACTGTAACTGAACCGGTACCTCAGAAGGCGTGGAGTCGCCGGTCTGGACCTCCCGAAGGACAGCCATCATCTGTCCATCCCCGCTCAACCTCTGCATGCTGCGCAGAGACACCTCCTTAATAGGAGAGGACATGAGACCCTGCAAACAGAACTGCTTGTCCCCGTGCACAAACTCCATAGTCATGTGGTCCCAGTCGAAAGTAACCCGCTGTAACTGGCGCAACCACTGAACTCCCAGCACCATGTCGGAGCCCCGAATAGGGAGCAGGTAGACGTCAGTCCGCCCCACATAGTCGTGCAGCCGCAGCTCCACTCCCTTCAGCACCCCTTCGCATCGCAGCTTGCTCCCATCCGCCACCATAACATGAAAGGCAGCCCCTTTGTCAACCACATGCCCAACTCGTCGTGCCACGTCGGGGTGTATGAAGTTGTGGGTACTCCCACTGTCCACCAGTATAGTAACCCTCTCTTGGGCGATCCGGCCCGCCAGCCGCATAGTGAGCGGGGGAGCGCAACCCTCAAGAGCATGAAGAAAGACCCCGAACTCCCCCTCGTCCAAGTCCACTTCCAACTCCGCATCTGGAGCCGGCTCATCGTCCCCATCCTGCTGTAACATGAAGACCTGTAGTTTCTGGCACTTATGACCGGGCACAAACTTCTCATCGCAATTAAAGCATAGCCCTTTCTCCTTTCGAGCCGCCAACTCGCCCCACGATAACCGAGTCACGGTCGGTTTGTTGCCAGTGGCTTGCTCCCGTCGTGCTGGTGTGGCGGTAGCCGTAGCCGGCCTACTCGTGGCGCGGGCTCGCTGTCTGTTGAACCGCTCCTCCTGAATGCGAGCCAAGGTAATGACGTGGTTCAACGAACGAGGCATGAGAGCCTGCACCTCGTCACGAATGTGCTCCTTGAGCCCCGATATGAAACAGCTGTAGAGAGTCCTTTCCGACCACTGGACTCGGTTTGCCAACTTCTCGAACTCGGTGCGGTATTCCGTCATTGACCCCTTCTGACGGAGTTTCTGAAGAAGGGCCTCGAAGTTCTCGTACTCCAGTGGCCCAAATCTCGCCGCAAAACCATCCACAAACTCGCCTCATGGCACGTAATCCCGTCCCCTCAGGACCCCCTGCGACCACTGGTAAGCGTCGTCCTTCAAGTGGAAGGCCGCCAACTGCACCCACTGCCCTTCCGGCACCTCATGATACTGGAAGAAGAGTTCTGCCTTCTGGATCCATTCCAAGGCGTCGCCACCCTCGAACTCCGGAAAGTACATGCGAGTTAATCCGGGGGTCAAGCGTTGTGCCCCATGACCTCCTTCCCGTCTTGCAGGCTCACCTTGCTCAAATCCGTAGCCTTGATGTTGACCGTTTCCCCAAAGAGGGGGTTGTTGTTGTCCGCCCCATGCTTGGCCAAATCCACCCATACCCGGCGGCCCCAACCCACGGGGAGGAGGGAGAAGCCCTCCCCCTTGATATCCCGCAGGATCTGGAGGTCGCCTGAGCCCAACCGGCTCCTCCCAGCCTCGACGAACCCCAGCCGGGTCCTCCCAGCCCCGACGAGCCCCTCCCGGTTCCTGCCAGCCCTGCCGGCGCACCCCCTGGCCCGCACCGTAGTCGGGGAAGGCTCCTGCTGCAAGCCCTGGCCCAGTCGGCCCTGCCGAAGCCCCGTATGCGGCCCCCGACGCGGCTGCTGCTCCGTAAGCGGCCGCCGATCCTCCTGCTGGCCCGTGCGCGCCACCGCTGGGTCCTCCCGTGCCCTGCCAGCCGCCGCTGGGCGCTCCCGTGCCCTGCCAGCCCCCTCCAGGCGGGATCCATCCCGTGCCCGGCGGAAGAAGGCTCGCCCGTGCGCGATCGTCGTCCGACAGACGCGTGTTGCCGACGCCCCCTTGCGCGCCGTTTGCCGCCAAATCTGCCCCCGATCCGGTCGAATCCTCACCGGTTGTGGCTTTCCCTTTCAGCAAAGCCTTAATCTCCTCCATACGAGCGTCGATTCGTCCTTCCATGGCCGCCATAGAGTCGGTGAGGCCAACCATGTTCTCCTCTAGGGTTTCAATCCGTGAGGATTCTTCTTGAGTGCGAGTGGTCACCATGTCCGAGAGAAGGAAGAGCTTTGATACCAAATGTTAGGGCACAACTACTAGAGAGATTGAGAGAGGGGAGATCTAGAGAAAGAGAGGAGAAATTAGGTCTAAAAGGGGGAAAGAAGACTAACCTTGATAACTCTTGCATAACCCCAAAAGGGGGGCTGCCCGGGTATATAAATACCCGGGCAAGGAGGGGGCCGGCCGGCCCCTCCAAGGAGGGCTGAACCCGTCCGGTTCAGCCCTCGGCCGGCCGGTTTACTGCATGGGGGCTGAACCGGATGGTTCAGCCCCGTTGTTTAACGCGCCGTTGCTCCTCCTCACGTAATGACGACCCGCAAAGCGTAGCGGGGGCGTAACAGTATACCAGACAGAGTAAAGCTCCTAACACACAGGCTCATCCAACGCTACCAACGCTAGTGCCAACCCCATCAACAGATTCCTCAGAAGCTCCCATTGCCCTTCAAAAATGTATCAGATCTTGCACCCAACATCCTCTGTCTCATTATGTTTCCTATGACGCTACTTCACATAGAGCCTTTGTCTCCTCTCTCGCATCTGTCTCCATTCCATCCACATGGCATGAGGCTCTTAGGCATCAAAAGTGGAAAGAGGCAATGATTGAGGAAATGACTGTCTTGGAAAAAAATTATACATGAGATGTAACACACCTTTCACACAAAAAGAAGACCGTTGACTGTAAGTGTGTGTTTACTGTGAAGCAGAATTCTGAAGGCTTGGTTGAACGGTTTAAAGCAAGGTTGGTGGCGATGGGGTATACTCAAATCCTTTGGATTGATTATCAAGACACTTTTGCCCCTGTTGTAAAAAATGAACTGTATATGAGTTTTGTTATTATGTGCTGCGTGCAAGGGTTGAGGTCTTACCCAATTGGACGTGAATAATGCATTCCTTCATGAGATTTTAGAAGAGAAAGTATATATGTCTCTTCGCCCAGGTTTTTCTCCTTTCAACTCTGAGGGAAAAGTGTGCAGGTTAAAGAAGGCTCTCTACGACCTGAAGCAATCTTCGAGGGCCTGGTTTGGTCGGTTTCACAATGCCATGATCTCTCTTGGATACAGACAAAGTCATGCTGACCATACTCTATTTATAAAACAGAGGGACAATATGCTAACGACTCTCATTGTCTATGTTGATGACATTGTAATAACATGAGATGATGTCGAAGAAGTGAAAGCGTTGAAGGTGAATTTGGCAAGACAGGTTGAAGTAAAGGATCTAGGGGAACTTAAGTATTTTTTGGGCATTGGGGTAGCTAGATCTAAACGGGGTATTTTCATCTCCTAGAGAAAATACATCCCCGATTTGCTGGAACAATCTGGTATGAGTGGGTGTAGACCTGCTGATACCCCTATGGAGGTCAACCACAACCTTGGAAGAAATGATGGTGATCCTATTGAAGATGTTATTGGTTACCAATGTCTTGTCGGGCAGTTAATCTATCTGTCTCATACTCTCCCCGACATAAACTATGCTGTGGGGGTTGTTAGCCATTATATGCACTCCCCGAAGACGAGACATCTGGATGCAACTCATAAAATCTTGAGGTACTTGAAGACTTCACCGGGAAGAAGGATCCTTTTCACTCCCAATACATATTTGAAGATTGAAGTTTATACTTACGCAGATTGGGCAGACTCCATTGAAGATAGACGTTCTACATCTAGGTACTGCTCATTTGTTGGGGGAACTTTGTTACCTGGAGAAGTAAAAAGCAATCTGTCGTCTCAAGGTCTTGTGCAGAAGCTGAATTTGGAGCTATGACACATGACATATGTGAGGGGTTGTGGATACGCTCCATTATGTGTGATTTGAGTTTAAGTGAGCCTAACTCCACCCGTTTGTACTGTGACAACAAAGCTGCAATCAATATTGCCAACAACCCCGTTCAGCACGATCGCACCAAACATATTGAAGTGGACAGACACTTCATCAAGGAGAATATCGAAAAGAAGATTATGTGTATTCCTTTTGTTCCTTCAGAGGTACAATTAGCTAATATTTTTACTAAAAGTCTCGGGGGGAATGCTATCTGTGTTTGTATTGACAAGTTGGGTATGAGAAATATAACATGCCCAACTTGAGGGAGAGTGTCAAAATGAAATTTTATATGTTGTATTTTCTCCCCTTATATATAAGGCGGGGCTCCTCTATTGAAATGAATCAATTATTATTTTCCTACTTTGACAAAATGCTATGTATCTTAAGTATGAGCATGCTTGCTATTATTATGATGCATATTTAGGTGCCTTTTATTGGAGTCTTTATGTAATTTTAATTAGTCCAAATGTAGTTTGTAAGTTATTTAAAGACCCATTGGGTTATATAATAGGAATCAAGCAAGAAAGTTATTTTTCTTTTTTTCCTCTTTAGTTGTCCTCCAAATAGCTAGGGTTAGGGCTTGGTGCTCCCCCTCAAGCCCCACCTCCGGTAGCCGCGACCGCGAATCTCAAGCCCCACCTCTGGTAGTCGCTTCAGTTATCCTCATCTTTACCTTTGGCCACCTTTGGATTGCTCCTCTCTAGGGTTGAGATCCAAAAATTCCTCCATTTACATTTCCACGACCGCGAATCTCATTGAGGTTTGCAGCAATCTTATCTCATATTCCTGCACAAAAAGACATGCCTCCTACATGAATGTATTTTCTTATGTGGTATATATGCACTTATTTGTGTTCTGATGCTTATGGACTAGTTTCACGGGAAGTCATTTGATGTAACCAAGGTTGTAAATATTAGATGTCAACGACGTGTCTGATAATGTTTTTAAATGTCAGATATTGGAAGTCGGAGACATGTTAGAGATATTTTAAAATATCAGATTTTCATATTTCCTAAATAAAAAAATATTCTTATGTATACTAAGTATACTTATATGTTCTAAAATAAAAAATTAGAATAATAAATTTATGAACACTGAGTCATCTATAAAAAAAGGGGTGACCCGATGCACAAAGCATCCCCGCGCAGCGATGGTCCGAGGAACGATCCCACCACAAGGGTGAAATGTAGGCAAACCTTACCCTGCATTTTTGCAAGTCTGCTTCCAGGACTCGAACCCGTGAACTCAAGGTCACACGACAACACCTCAACCAGTGCGCCAAATCTCCCCATCCACTGAGTCATGTATGTCTTCAAAAAAATATATTGAGTATTCAAAATATAATATTAGTACTATACTGCGACTACTATTAACAAATACAAATAGATATATTGTAAAATATATATAATATTATACAGATTTTATTTAGATTATTAGATAACACTAAGTTTTATAGCATTTTTTTTAAATGCTGAATATTTTTCATTCGTTATAAGTGTTTTCATGCTTAACAAATTTATGTTAAAAATATAAAAGTAATTATAAATGCAATATTTTTTGTAATACAAAATAAGAAAGATATAGTGAGCAATAATAAAAAAATTGATTATAAGAATAACACATTAAGAAGAACGAAACAATAAACCCTATTGATTTATGCATATATAATATAATACATATAGGTGAAACATCTTCTGCTAACATAATAAAAAAAATCGGTCGTTATGTTCGAATGTCGACCAATATATCGGATAATACCGGATATGTCGGCCTATTTTTTACAAAAGGTCAATCTATTTTTTTAGAGAAATGTCGTTTTACTCTCAAAAACGACATGTCGGCAGACATGTCGGCAGACATGTCGGAGGACATTTAAAACAGTGGATGTAGCACATTACTACTTATTCCTATATTTATTTAAGATTTTGGATATATTTTATTTTAAATAATAATTATCATTTGAAATACTATTATCATTTTGATTAATTATTATTATTTTAGATAATTATTAGGTTCAATTGAATTGGCAATTATCCTTTCAGATAATTATTAGTTTGACTTTAATATTCTTAATATGATTAGATTTAAATTTGATAGGATTAATTTTTCATTGGATTTGATTAGATTTAAGATAATCTTATATCCTTTTTCTATGTATATGAATTTCTAGCTTGTAATTGAAATATGCTATCGTATATGTATGCAATTTTAATGAGCGTGATATTGAATCAATATTGTTAGAAAAATAAGCGATGCCAAGTGTGAGAGATTTGTGTATTTTGGATTTATGATATGAAAAAATATGGATAAATAAGACATAATTCTAAGTAGTGGGTGATGAAAATGAAGAAATGTTTGAGAAGTATACCCCGTCCAGGTTGCCATCTAAACAAAGTTAAATTTATTAAATTGCAATTTGTCTGATGATATTGTATATTTGTAAGTATTAAAAAGTTGGGCATGTTGGACACTAAAAAGTTCTTAACATATAATTTGATCTTGTCAAAAAGGAGGGTGTTAAGATTGATGTGTGGTAGAGTTTGCCTGGATTAATTAAAGAATTATTATATTAAAAGCATGATTGAGATGGTTTGGACATGACCTATGAACCACAAGTACTAACACTGGCCTTAGGTATTGTATCCAAAATTGTTTGGAGTTGGGAAACTCTAGGAAACTCATCCTGAACTCTTAGAAACTTTTCTTTTAATTTTAGATTAAAAAATCCAGATACAGATACCTTCAGATATTACTGCATAGGTCTAAGTATACTCGAAAATTCTAAAAAATTATGTATTTTGCAATGAAGACATGGAGAAAGATATGCGAAAGAGGATGTTATCCCTTAGGGTTTCGTGGAGAGAAAAGCGGAAATTTCTTGATAAATTCCAAGAGGAAACCTCTTGTCAGCCCTAGGCTCCAAAACACAGGTCCAACATCAAAAGTGACCACAAAGAAACAAGAGGAAGGTATAAATACCCCTCATACAATGGCAAAACAGTAAATAAAGCTTATTAGATAAACGAGGTGTCGTGCCCTTAATTTGGCATGTCCTGCGGCTTTGGTCTCCGAGAATAAACCCGCCAAGTAGCGGTGACACCTTCACTCGTGGGGTCTCCCTCCTCCGCCGTAACAGAGGAAGTGTAGAATGATAAGTATTGTGATTCAATTGATTATATACTTTTATTCATGACTCTTATTTAAGATGGTACGTTTTTATGACATAAACCTTATTTTCATTTAATATATGATAAATGAGATATACTGATGAAAAAAATGAAGAAGACGTGAATGTCACATATTCTTCATATTAATTTGTATTTATATTAAAATAATTAAAAATTTCAAAAATGTATCATGTATCCTAGGTTTTTTGAAAATCACGTTTCTGTATCCGCATCGTATTGTATTTCATCCCTGTACCCTTGCAACATAGGACATGACAATGAAGAATATAAAATACATTCATTAAATGAGTAGAAAATTAATTTTGAAGTATTAGGAATGAGATGTGATAGCCTAAGGTAACATGTATAAAACTTGTTCGAATAATTTATGTAGTATAACTTTTAGCACCACAATCAATATCCTTAAGGAAAGATAGACAATGAGGATTCATAAAGCCAATCCCAAGTAGTTTGTAAATGAGATAAAGCTGTGGATGACAACAATGATTGCGATGAATTTTATTTGCTTATTATAAAACTCGTGTGACCGGTTAAGGTGTCGCCGTGTGACCTTGAGTTCACGGGTTTGAGTCCTGGAAGCAGCCTCTTGCAAAAATGCAAGGTAAGGTTTGCCTACATTTCACCCTTGTGGTGCGACCCTTCCCCGGACCCTCGCTGCGCGGGGATGCTTTGTGTACCGGGCTGCCCCCTATTATAAAACTCGTCCTCGTAATAGGGTTTCGGGTTTAGGGAGTTCTTCATGGAATACTAATACTGGCAAGAGGCAAGTTGCATTAATCGAAGAAGAAACACGGATACAATCCGGATCGAAATCCGACCAAGATCAAGGAGGCTGGGTCCTCCAATGATCCTTCTCTCAAATGAGTGCCAAAATCCCTAATGATCCAAAGATGCCCTAACTCCCCCAAACCACCTCCTTATATAGGGAGGGGGGGGGGGGCTCACATCAAACTAAAACATTTAAAGAAGAGCAATAATAAAATAGGAGGCGCGTGCTCGTAACAATACATCCCGTCAGAAAAGCGACCTTGACCCCAAGGTCAGAGCGCCGCCCGTCGGTCAGTAGTGGGATGCCGTCTAGGTGCCCGGGGCATCGTCCGATAGTCCGTCCGAGAGCAGCATGACGTCAAAGTCAGCGGCGGAGAGCGCGACCACGTCGTCGCCGATGAGGACTCGACACTCCTTCACCGGGCACTCATGACCAGGAGAGTAGGGGTGCTTGCAGCGGAAGCACAGGCGTTTGCTTCGTAAGTCGTTGTACTCCTGGTTGGACAGGCGGTGGGTAGGGACATGCCGGTTGTTGCGAGGACCCATCATTGGTGGCCGGGGTAGGGGAGGTGGCAGAGGTGGAGGTTTGGGATGGGTCGAGAAGAAGAGGGATGCCTGGAGGAAGGTGATGGGTACGGAATGTCGCCGGACGTTGCGAGGAATTCCGCCTCCACAAGGGGGGAGAGGTTGATGGCTTGGTGGACCATTAATGGTTTGAGGGTGCGGAGACCAGAGCGGAAGTGGGGTTGCAAACCGTTAATGAAGAACCCCAAATAATGGTCTGGGGGGAGTCCGGGAACATGAGTGACCAATTCCACGAATGCATCAATGTACGAGTCAATGGAGCCGGTGTGACGGACCCCGCAAAGTCGCTCGATCATGGGGCCGGAGTAGCCGTCGTCATACCGCTGAATCAGGGCCTTGGTGAGATCTGTCCAGGTGAGGGCGGGAGAGGTCTGGCGGAGCCAACATACCCAATGGAGGGCCGACCCTTCCATGCCGATAAGTGCGGTGGAGACCCGTTGCGCCGGAGGGGTTTGGTGGATGTCGGCCGACATGTCCTGTTTGAACCAAAAACGACTTGCATAATGAAAATTTAAAGGTTATGACGTTTTTCATTATGTCGGCCGACATAACCGATTAAATCCGATATATCGGCCGCCGCCGACATTTCTAAATGTCCCACGATCAGAGATTTCTCTCCGCTTATTCTCCGTCCTCGCCGTTGGAAGGGTTTTTTGCTAAGTTTTTCCCATTTTATTGATTGCACATTTCCGAGTACATGGATTATACTTGATTTTCACTTGTCTCCTTCCAATGCTTTCTTCTTGCATGCTTTATGTATGGAGTATCAGTTGCGTATTTGATTGCTGCAATTTATTCCATCAAGTTTTGTCATTGTCACTAAGCCTGCCACATTTATTCTTAGTATTGTACAGTTAATTTGCATGTTTATATGGAAGTAAAAAAGCTATTATTTAATGCAGGTTGATATCTAAATAGTGTTTGTCATTTCCGTTTCTAACAATGAGGAATAATGATAAAATAATTTTCAACATTTAAGTGTTTAAAAATGAAAATAATAAATGGAGATATACATACAAAGAAAATAAATACATGGTTAGAAGATAATGGCGATTGAAGATAGATTTGAGTATTTTGAAAATAATACAACAAAGTAGAAAATGTGTTCATTGAGTAAAACAAATTAATGTAGTTTATAGAACTAAGATAATATGATATAACTTATAATATAAATATTTTTTAGGAATCCGACATATTAAAATATCCCCGACATGTCTCCGACATCCGACATCTAAAAACCCAATCCGACATGTCTCCGACATCCGACATTTAAAATCTTGGACTTCGGCGTGGGCAATCCACCCAAGGGGGTCAGTTTCGTTGAACGTAGGGATGTCAGGTCCACAGTGCGGTGGAGTAGGCAGTTCCACCACTGCGGGTGTATCAAGGAGCGTAGTGCTGGGGGATCCCACAACAGAGGCGGCAGGAGGCCCGGAGAGCTGGCTGGGCTGTAAGTTCTGGAGCATGGTCAGAATCGAGGAGAACTGCTCGGTCTGTGCCTTGAGACGCGCGTTGATGGTGGCGAGGGAATGTTCGAGGGCTTCGACGCGGGATTCCATCCGGCCCTTTGGCATATGAGGACGACTGCGCCGAGCTGGAGGTTGGCAGGAGAGTGCCGGAGCTTGGCAGGGGCTCTGGCAGCGGACGAGCGCTGCGGAAGAGGAGGCGGCGACGAGGAACTTGAATCAACAAGGGGCGCTGCGGATCGAGCGGTGCGGAAGAGCAGGCAGTGGATCGAGCGGTGCGGAAGAGCAGCGACGCGGAAGAGCAGGCAGCGGATCGGCGGTGCGGAGGAGCAGGCAGCGGATCGGCGGTGCGGAGGAGCAGGCAGCGGATCGGCGGTGCGGAGGAGCAGGCAGCGGATCGGCGGTGCGGAGGAGCAGGCAGCGGATCGGCGGTGCGGAATAGCAGGTGATACGAGCGGTGCGGAAGAGCAGGCAACGGATCGATTGGGTGCGGCGAGCGAGCGATGCGTGATACGAGCGGTGTGGAAGAGCAGGCAGCGGATCGATTGCGTGGGGCGAGCGAGCGATGCGCCGAAGAGAGGTGATCGCGCGGTGCGGACGCCGGCGGATCCGGACGCTGGCGACTCGGCGAGCGATCGAGCGAGGTGATTCGCCGTCGAGCGGTGGCGCTGGATGCGGGCTATGTGGGTTCACGCGAGCCGGGACGACGGGGGACGAAGCACCGACGACAAGTGCAGTGGGCGGTGAGGCAGTTCAGACCAATTAATACTGGCAAGAGGCAAGTTGCATTAATCGAAGAAGAAACACGGATACAATCCGGATCGAAATCCGGCCAAGATCAAGGAGGCTGGGTCCTCCAATGATCCCTCTCTCAAATGAGAGCCCAAATCTCTAATGATCCAAAGATGCCCTAACTCCCCAAAACCACCTTCTTATATAGGGACGGGGGGGGGGCTCACATCAAACTAAAACATTTAAAGAAGAGCAATAATAACATAGGAGGCGCGTGCTCGTAACAAATACTTTTCTAACTAATCATCTAGCAAATTCTTTGTGGTAGACCTGTCATTGAGTTTCATACTTTTTTGCAGATCATTTCAGAGATCCAGCTAGAGCAGAGGATGCTTTGGCTCTTTCTTTTGGCAGTGAGCTAATTGGAATGCAGAGGGATTGGAATGAAGAATTACAGTCTTGTCGGGAGTTTCCTCATAAGAATCTCCAGGAAAGGTGCAAAGTTGTGCTCATATTAGACTCTACCCCCATAAAATCTAGCCATTTTTCTATTTTTTTTCAAGCGGACAATAATTAGGGTAAGGGGTGTCATCTGTGAAACTTCTCTTTGCAGGATCCTGCGGGACAGGGCACTTTATAAGGTGACTTGTGATTTTGTAGATGCAGCAACTAATGGTGCAATTGGAGTCATAAATAAATGCATTCCTCCCATTAATCCAACCGACCCTGAATGCTTCCACATGTGAGTAAATTTATGGAATATTTTATCACCAGTTAGATCTTTGCGCTTCAAGCCTTCAATGATGATACAGTAATTGGTTAACCTATTATTTGTTCTAGCTGCAGTTAACTTTCTACTCACTGGTCTACTTGCACTACAAAATGAGATTTGAAAAATGTGATCTATTCTATCTTGCTAGCCAATTTCTCCATAATCTACCGGTTGTAATGTTTATAATATGTAGTTTGAATCAAAATTTATCTGCATTTTGTTAGCTTGAAACTTTTTTATGCTCACACACACACACACACACGCTCATCCATCACTGTATAGATACCTACTCATCTTCTGTTACTAATAGAAATAGCCAAAGCTTGTTTTATGTAGTGAGTACCATTCCATTCATACCGAATCACTGATATACATTAGGATCCTCGTATTATTTCATCTGTTTTGAAAAGAGTAAGACATGTTTTTGTGGAGAAATCTCTTGTGTTTTTTAGTGTAATTTATTGTTTCTCCTTTAATGGGCTATGAAGCATGCTGACGCTTACCTACTCACCTCCAGTGCTGTTGGATTAGCACTTTATCCTGAGTTACAATAAGACATGAATGACGTTTTCTATGCAGAAACTATCCAGTTTTCTCCTTAAAATTTTAGCCTTATGTAATTTTAGTTGCAAATCTCAGTGCTTTTCTAAACAATTAGTCCTGTAATTCTGCAATTTCAGGTATGTACACAACAATATATTCTTTAGCTTCGCTGTCGATGCTGATCTTGGACTTGCATTCAAGGATCAGATGCAAAGTATTGACTCCAATTCCATCGAAGATCATGAAGATACAAAGTCTTCAAGTAACATAATCACCGAAAATTGCAGTGAATTCTTTCATGAAAAGTGTGAAGACTCAAGATCCATAGCTGGTAGCACAAATGCAGGAGTACAAACTGTTTTAGCTGGTAACTCTGGAACTACAGCTGAGGCGCAGATTGCTGAAGGTGAACAAGCAACTTATGCTTCTGCCAATAATGATTTGAAAGGAACCAAGGCATACCAAGAAGCTGATGTTCCAGGACTCTTTAACCTTGCCATGACCATAATTGATTATCGTGGCCATAGAGTAGTTGGTCAGGTTTGTGGAAATGATGTTTCTTTAGCTCTTTTATATTTATCAATCTTCTGAGTTTAAGCTGCTTTTATTTGCATCTCAATTTGTTGGTTAAGTTGCTTTTTTTTTCGTAAGCTTGTCTTATAATTTCTAGAGAAATGTCCATGAAATAGATTGTGCATGAATTGTTGTAATGATCCTACTGTAGGCATATGATATGTATATGCTCCTTGTAGATTATTGATCTCGGCTAGTGAAGATCTAAACCCAACCAATTGAGAGCATCAATTAGTAGGATATGAAGCATTAGTGACATTTTTGTAATTAAGAGTAGTCCCCCCTTCTATATAGGGGGTGTGGAGTTTTAATCTTTTATCTTGGAAGTCTAGTCTAGAATCTCTCTTGGAGAAGAGGGAACCAACCGTCAAGAGCTTGGCACGAGCATACCTCGCGATTGTATCCCACTTATTTTCTCTTGCAATCTATTTTGGTGCCTACTAACTTGGTCCGGTTGTTCCTTCCCGTGATAGAATGATTAAAGACCTCCAATAACCAAATTTTCTATACCTTCATGACGTAAGTACTCGATACTTATAACAAACTGAGATTAGGTTAAATATTACCCAAGGCCTAGATCGCTCGATTGTGACATTATCGTAACTCTCAAAATACATATAAAAAAATCACAAAAATAGTTCTGAACGCGACGACGAGATCCAATCATCCTGATGACGATCTTGTTATTGATAACGATGAGACTAGACCCTGATTGGACTATGATGTGCATGCTCTGCTAGATGTGGCTTCTAAGCATTCATCTCCGATGTATGGAGATTGTCATACTCTTGACACAAGCCATGTGCTAGTCGATCTAGCTCCTCGAATGCTACCAAGGTGTCATCTATGAATCGACTGCATCTCAGGTGTATAAAGTATTTAACTTAACTCCGCCTGGTGTTTCTTTGGTTTTGTTATCTCATCTCTATGATGCCCTTTGGATGTCTACATGTTGATGGTTGTGTTAGGTAGACGACCAACGTAAAATTTAGTCACCCTTATTAATATGGATCATTTGAGAAATTGTGCAAAAGCTAGGTTGTTCCCCTTAAGGAATGCGTCGTATGGTCCGAATGCGGCGTCTTGGCAAGGACCGCTACATCTCCAGGACTTGGGTGTAGTGTTAAATATACAAGAGTCCTCGTCGTATGGTCCGAATGCGACGTCTTGGCAAAGACCGCTGCATCTCTAAGAGGACTTATGTGTAATGTTAAATAAGCAAGATCCTTCACTTATTAGACGTCCTAGGAAAGTAGATCGTATGCTTTGTGACCGACTTAGGTTTGGAAGTTTGAATATTGATATGCTAATGAGAAAATTGATGGAAGTATTGGATACGATGATTAGGATGATAAATATCTTATGCTTGCAAGAGACTAGATGCGTGAATGAGAAAGCTAAATTTTTAGACAATTCAAGTTTTAAATTATGGTACACAGGAAAAAATAAAACAAGCAATGAAGTAGGTATTATTGTGGATACTACTTGTATTGATGAAGTTGTTGGGGTAAGTAGAAAAGGTGATAGAATCTTAGCCCTTGAATTGGTCATAGGAAAAGAAACGATTAATGTGATCAGTGCTTATGCGCCAAAAATAGGATTAAGTGAAGTTATTAAAGTGCAATTTGGGGAAGACTTAGATGATTTGGTATGGAAAATCCCACAAAGAAAGAAGATTTTCATAGGAGGAGACTTAAATGTACATATAGGGAAGGAAAATACAGATTACACAGCTGTTCATGGAAGATTTGGGTATGGAGAAAGAAATAAAGAAGGAAGAAATTTTTTAGACTTTGCCATAACACATGAGCTAATTGTGACAAATACGCTTTTCATGAAGAGGGGAGAACATTTAATTACGTTTAAAAGCGGACCAAATAAGTCAAAAATTGATTATTTTATAACTCGCAAAATAGATAAAATGATTTGTGAGGATTGCAAAGTCATACCAGGAGAGTTTGACAACACAACATAGGTTAGTGGTGTTGGACGTGCAAATTAAATATAATAAATTTAAGACAGACAAAAGTGTTGCCAAAAATTCGGTGGTGGAACTTGAAGATGGAAAACAGTCGCTTTCAAGACAGCAGTTATGGAATAACTAGTTGATGACCCTTATGTTGATCCTAGTGTCTCATGAAAAGTTATGTATTCACATTTAAGGATAAGTGGAAAGAACGTACTTGGAGAATCAAAATGTTGTGCGCCCCCAAATAACGAATCTCGGTGGTGGAAAGAGGAAGTGCAAGACAAAGTGAGGGCAAAGAGAGCCAACTATAAAACACTCTGCGCTTGTAGGAATGATGAAAACTTGTCAAGGTATAAAGTCGTCAAGAAAGAAATTAAACATGCCGTAAGTAAAGCAAGAAGTCAAGCTTATGAAGAATTTTACAAACGACTAGATACTAAAGATGGAGAGCGTGACATATATAAAATTGCTCGAGCTAGAGAGAGGAAAACAAAAGATTTAAGGCAAGTTAAATGCATTGAGGATGGAACATTATAGTTTTGACGGATGATGTGGCTATTAAAGAGCGATGAAAAAGATACTTTTATCAATTCTATAATGAAACAAATGACAATGAACTGAACTTGGAAGAGTTAAGTAAATCGGACGAATATAGGAACATAATGTTTTATCGTAAAATTCAAGTATCGGAGGTAAATGATGCTCTAAAGAAGATGAAAAATGGAAAAAAGCGGTTGGGCCAGACGATAGACCCATCGAAGTATGGAAATGTCTAGGGAAAGAAGGAATTTTGTGGCTTACATGTTTCTTCAATAAGATACTGAAGTGAAAGAGGATACCAGACCAATTGAGAGAAAGTATCTTAATACCTTTGTATAATAACAAAGGAGATATACAAATTGTGTTAATTACAGAGGAATTAAATTAATGAGTTATACCATAAAATTATGTAAACGAGTAGTAGAAAGAAGAGTAAGACGTGGGACTAGCATCTCAGAGAATTAATTTGGGTTCATGCCAGGGCGGTCGACCATGAAAGCTATACATCTCTTGAGGAGACTCATTGACAACTATCGAGAAAGAAAATAAGATTTGCATATGCAGTTTATCGATTTTGAGAAGGCTTATGATAGGGTTCCAAGAGATATCTTATGGAGAGTCTTAGAAAAGAAAGGTGTAAATGTATCATACATTGACATAATCAAAGATATGTATACAAATTCAGTGACGAGGGTGAGTACATCTGGTGGATTAACACAGGAATTCCCTATCTCTGTTGGCTTACATCAAGGTTCAGCTTTAAGCCCTTATCTCTTTACCCTTGTCTTAGATGAGCTCACCGTACTTATCCAGCAAGCAATACCTTGGTGTTTATTGTTTGCGGATGATATCGTTTTGGTCGATCAGACGCGCGAGGGTGTAAACGCGAAACTTGAAACTTGGCGAGACACTTTAGAAAATAAGGGTTTTAGGTTGAGCAGAGCAAAGCGGAGTATCTTGAGCTTAAATTTAGCAGTGCAAGAAGGACGGATGACTTCGTTATTAAGTTGGGTGATCAAGATATTTCCCACATTGAGTGCTTTTAATATCTTGGATCGATAGTTCAAAAAGATGGAGGTGTTGATAAAGATGTGATACATAGAATCCAAGCAGATTGGTTGAAGTGGAGAGGCGCGTCAAGGATCTTATGTGATCGCAAACTACCCTTAAAACTCAAAGGCAAGTTTTATTGTAATGCAATTAGACCAGCGATGCTCTATGGTTCTAAGTGTTCGGCAGTGAATTGTGTACACACACACGAGACTGGATAAAATTAGGAATGAATGTATTAGGGATAAGACAGGAGTGACACCAATTGCAGAGAAGATGCAGGAAGCTCGACTAAGATGGTTTGGACACGTACAAAGGAGACCATTAGAGGTACCTGTTAGGCGTTGTGAGAGTTTAGTCACTAGGCATGTTAAACGGGGGAGGGGTAGCCCAATAAGGACTTGGAATGAGACTATAAGGAAAGACATGTTGTACTTAGGCATTATTGCGATTATGACTAAAGATAGGGCACAATGGCGACAAAGGATCCATATAGCCGACCCCACTACAGTGGGATAAAAGCTTGAGTATTGTTGTTGTTTATGTGATTTTTTTGGGAATTCTTCAATTCATTCCCTTCGAGTGTCACACCAAATTGTTGATTAATTAATAATTAAAAAAATGTGACTTGGGAGGCAGCCGACTGAGAGAAAGTGAGTACAGGGCTCGATGAAGCTGCGACAGATGGACGCTTGCGGTGGATTTGGTGTGGGGCGCGGAGTCGATGGATGGTGATCGTTGAAGAAGAAATGTCGGCTGGGGAAGACGATGCAGAGAGAAACGGAAGGAGGAGCTGGCGTGTAGAAGCAATGTCGGTTGGAAGCTTGCATCGACAGGGCTGGATAGCATCGCTGGATGGACAACAATCGGCGGGGGGACAACAGGGTCGACCGGAGGCGTGCGTTGCTGGAGCTTTCTGCGATTGGGGGCGAGTCGATTGGAGACGGAAACTTGATCGGGGATGATTTGCTCGATGAAAGAGGTGCCAGTACCCAACCGTTGCATGGGCAACGGGTGGAGAGCGGTAGGTCGGACCATTGTTTCGTAACATAAAAGTTGGGGGGGGGGGGGAGAACAACACAAACTCGAGAGACTTTCGTACCGAACTCTCGAGGGTTGATTCCCCCAAAGAATTTCCTCTCCAAGATAGAAATATAATGATCTCCAAGATACATACAAGAGTACAAGACACATGACTTTTGATATTCTCACATTAATGACTTTAAAGACATCAGTCAAACACCTATTAATAATAGCCCACAATTATAACATGACTTGCGATGTCGCGTCGCATTCCTTCATGATTATTGTGGCAGCCCCCATGTGCCATGATGGTGGATCCGGTCTCCTCTCTTGATCGATGCGCATGACTATCATTTTTTTTCTTTTTTGTATTGGTTTGATTTCAGTTCTAAATAGGTCAATTGCACTGCATAACCTATTATAATTGCTCTGCACACTATCTCTAAACATTTGATAGCTTGAAAAATCCCTAAATACTAGATTGCCGAGCACTGTACATATGGAACAAAGGTAGCTGGGCAGTTGTAAATTAGAACTTTCCCAAACTAAATTCACACTCATTAAAGTCTTAAAATAAAGAAAAGACGGGATTCATTAAGCTTAAGTAGTTTTGAGAAGTCTAATAATAATTATGGTATGGTTGCCGACTTCTGATATTATTACTGCTAATAATAAAATATTAAATATGGTGTTGGTGCTGATATTATTACTGCCGACTCATGCACCATGTGAAGCAATATCAACATTATGAATGATGTTGGGATACTTTTGTGCTATTACGAAGGACAATAGAATAGTGTTACATTTGTCAGGATAGTGATTTTCTGCACACTAGATGCTGGTGTCTTCTCCAATTTTTGATCTTCTTTCTCATAATCTAATAAGCTTGTGAAAACTGAAGTGATGCAAGGCTTCTTAAGAACAGTTGTCCAAGTGGGGATTGTTGTTTTGGGTAATGCATTGCTTTGACGCTTCTTTGAGTACACCATTTGGGAATGACGGAATGTGCTTTGGCATTTGTCTTATGGCCATACGATTTATTTTGGCATGTTTTTACATGGAATGCATATTTTTTTTTGTTAATTTTTTTCCAAATAATGCTATCTCGTCCTTTCTTTATCAATATATAATTCTTGATCAATTTCATCGAGGCTGTTATCAAAATTTACTTATTATTGTGATATACAATTGTCTTACAGAGCATTATACCTGGCATCCTTCAAGGTGACAAGTCAGATTCCCTTCTATATGGTTCTGTTGACAATGGGAAGAAAATCTGTTGGAATGAATCATTTCACTCCAAGGTTTGTAACTTATGGAGTTACTTCATAAAGTGTCTTATGAGTATTTCAAAATATTCCATTAATTATAGTTTTGATACTTGCTGTTTTCACAAATAAATAAAGTTGAAACTGCTTCTAGTTTTGTAACAGTTTACATTTTAACCGTGTTATTTAGAATTATTCATCTATGCAGTTTGTGCTAGTATGTTGGTGGAGTTACTCTACTATTTACTATTTTTTATTGCAAAGTACCTGTTAATTTTTTAATACCTGTTATTCTTAAATACAATTTTGTTTCAACATGTTTTTGAATTCAATATGCAATAGGGGCCTGTGAATCTATGCAGCATGGCCAGATCTACAGGATCAGGCTGCGGTCTATTTATTTAGAGATGCAATAAGATTAAAAATAGGATATGTAATGATGTAAAGTTGATTTGTTTAAATTCTTTTGAATTTTTCCTTGATGCAATTTTCCTATGGGTTTTTTCCCTAGGGATAGGACCCTTGGTCTTGTTGTGATTGATTTCCCACCCTGCAAAATTATTGCAATGCCTCTTTGCCCCCACTCTTATCTCCTCCACATTTCTCCTATTTTCTTGATCAGGACTCTCTCTCTCACACACATTCATCTCTCTCTCTCTCTCAATCCTCTCATGTACTCCTTTTCTCTCCTGCAAGCAACTGTGGAAGGAAATAAAGAAGTTTTGATTTCCATGTCCAATTTACAGTGGCTGATTATCCTCTTATAAAACTTAGCCAATTTGGCGGAATTAAATTTGTAAGGCAAAGGGGGATTTTAAAGCATACCTTTTATTCAGAAGCTTGGATTTTCATCTTACTTTGCTCCAACTGACAATAAGAAATTATACTTTAGTTTCATCATATTTAAAATTAAAGCAGTAACACAAAATGTAAGTTTTATCATCCAGTTAATGTGATTTGAAACAAAATAAATTAGATCTGTTTGTATAATCTTTAGTCAGATTAGCCTTTTCATATCCCTTATTTATCCTTTCCCCTTATCTTTTGCTTATGCATCCATGTACTTGACTTTTTGTGTGTGTTTATGTCCCATGATGAATTCATTACGATATCAGGTTCTGGAGGCTGCCAAGAGACTTCATCTGAAAGAACACACTGTTTTGGATGGTTCTGGCAATGCTGTCAAACTAGCTGCTCCTGTGGAATGCAAAGGCATTGTGGGAAGTGATGACAGGTGATGAATTCAATGCAACTACTGGCCAAAGAATATGGTTCTAGTGTGTATTCTCTGATTTAAAAATTGGTGTTGCCTGTATTCACATATACAGATTGCAATGCTAACAGTTTTCAAGTAGTTTTTTATTGTCATTTCTAGGTATGAGGACCGGATTAGAATCACTCTTGATCTCTTAGGTTCATATCTAACTTTTTTTTATCATTTGAATTAAATTCTTATTAATAATGAGACATTTCTCATCTTTATTCAAGATTACACTCATGCATTAGTTATTTTCTTCTTTACAAACGATTGACTTTTTATCACTTAAATGGATTGACGCCTCATTTAGGACTTCTTCTTGGGCATGGTTCGACACCCTCATACTGTCAACATCAGACTTCCCTATTTTGAGGCGGCGGCGGTGGCCACCAAACGGAGTGTGAAGTAACGGGCCACTGTTCTTCGAGCTCATTTCATGCCGCGAATGCTCTCCTGCATTTGGTGGTGGCGGCAAGAGCGGTGGTGCGCCTTTTGTAGAATCCATGGAAAAAGGAGCCTATGCATACCCCCAGACGACTTGTATCACTTATTGGTTCCATTAATCTTTTCTTGAACTGCCAGATGTCCACTTTCTCTGCCAGCACCTCCGTTTGTACCTCCTCTCCCCACATGCAGTATCATGCCTGCTTATCACTTATCAGCTTCTTCATGTTATTCATCTATCGGACCAGATTTCTTTAAGAACTTGGTTTGTTCATTGATGACTACTTTTTTCATCAAGTTAACCAATTTTTGCTTCTGTAGTTGAGATCAAAAGCTATAGTGAAAATTCACATTAGAAATGCTTTGGTTATTCACCTCAAAACTCAAATATGTTATTTTTGAGTTTCAGAATTTGAAATATAAATCAATTATTATTCAAAAAAATCTAATTATTACGCAGGAACTACTTTTTTATATAGAGCAGAGGAAGATTTTTCATTCGGAGATATGGGACTAAATACAAGGAGGAAAATTTACAATAGGCTTCCTTTTGGGCCTTTTACAAATGGCCTTTAACACTGTACATACTTTCTGATGGGGGTTCATAGTCCACGGGCGGGCCGACCCACATCGGGGCCAGTTCGGGCTTACACTCGCAGGAGGGATTAGTGTCGTCATATGGATGATTCGAGCCTGTTGTCACGCTCACAGGATATAACACTGTACATACTTTCTGATGGGGGATCATAGTCCATGGGCGGGCCGACCCACATCGGGGCCAGTTCGGGCTTACACTCGCAGGAGGGATTAGTGTCGTCATATGGATGATTCGAGCCTGTTGTCACGCTCACAGGATATTTTCTCTGTGTTGGTTTTATTTTTTCACACATTATTTTTGTATGTTTTCGTGTGTATTGCGGGGGCCATTCATAGCCATCCATTGTGTGACTATCCTATAAATAGGTGTGTGGAGTTCTATTGTGGGGTATTGCAGAATTTGGAGTGATTTCAAAGTCTGTGATCATTTCACGGTGCCAAATCCGTGAATAAACTAGGCGTCAAATCCTAGTTTCTTTATTTTCCATCACTTGACAGAGTCAATCCTATGCTCATTGCATCATTTAAGACTTCCCTGCACCCTACACTTGCATTCACTCATTAGAGTCCCATCAGGGCACATGCACACCCTTACACCAGTCCAGTGTCACTTTTTCTTTTCAGTTTGAAACTTTTGCAAGGAATTTCTCATGTTATCACATGAAATGTCATTTCCTTCATAGAACTGTCTAAGAATTACTTTAGGCTGAGAACACTAGTTGTACCCTTTAGTAGTCTTTATCATTTCATTCTTGGAAGAATCTCTTCGTCTGCTTCTTACCTAACCCCAGAGGTATCTGGATGTAGGCTGCACCTGATCATGTTAGTTTTTTCTGGAAAAATCAAGGTTAGTGTAACATGCTTAAATCTCAGTAATAAAGCATTTTCCATTCAGATTTGCATAAATATTTGGTTAGTTCTAGGCTTATTGAGCTCAAGGATCCTGGTTCTAACTACATTTCCCTCTCTCTTGTATTTTCGTATTATTTTAATTTCTTTGCAACCTTTGCTTTGTTTTCGTATTAGTTGATATGTTGATTGCATACTTTACAGATTTATCATAGTGATATCTATCAAGTATCTCATTTTATAACCTTCATCTTTTGTGATGTAGGGTAGGCTATGTGGGTGCACGACTTTAATGCAATCCTAATGTGAAGTGCGATGAGACAACTTTATTGTTGTTCTACGCTAAATGTGACACATGTGCAAGTACTGACGGAGAAATCAAATCGTAGTATTCAATGATTACATCACATTTAAATCTTTTAAGCAAAAACAAGATTATTTCTTTAAGCAAGCGGACTTTGGCTTTCCTCTGCGTGAAGGGCCAAAGCGAGAGAGCGCGGCGAATGATTTTTGCAAACGGATTAATCTAGAATTTTTTTTCATAAATGCAAGCGATTCGAAAAACAACAGTTCACAACATCATATATTAATGTAGAGAATAAAGATCCATACAACAAACAATACTCACAAAGAAGGGGGAGTGCCGTAGGGTGGAGATATGATATTCCCGGCAGTAGAGATTGCAATCCGGTGGTGGGAATGAGGCTGAAAGATGAGGCGACTACTGACATTAGAGGGATTGACTGTGGGCTTGCTGGATGCCAAATCGGGTAGGGAGGTGGGACTTACGGTTGGTAAGAACATTGGATTCTTGCGGCAAATCTGGATGTGTGACTTACAACATGTAGGAATAGTGGCTTTTGCGACAGATCTAGGAGATTGAGGGGTAGGGGCTGCAAGGGGGAGGGTCGTTGGGCTGGTAAAAAGGTGGAACTGTTGGTGATTTGCGGCTACAGGCAGGGAAGGGGTTGAATGATCGGGGAACAATATTGGGGATTCCTGCATGCTATGGTAAGGGTGTTAGTGGAGGCAGCCAAATGCAGTTACAAGGTACTTCAATTGTAGTTTCAGAGCGGGGATATGTTGCGGATTAGAGAGAGAATACAAAGGGGATACACGGGATTACCTAGTCGTCAACTAGGGCCTCACAGAGTCGTCATCGTGAGCGGATCGCCAGACTCCGGGAAGAACTCAAAATTCAGCAATCCTACCGTCAATCCCTCTTATCCCATCGGTCATCTCATCTTTCAGCCCTATTTCCACAACCGGATCACAATCTCCACATTAATATATGATGTTGTGAACTGTTTCTTTTCAGATCGCTTGCATTTGTAGAATTTTGTTTTAGATTAATCAGTGATTTGCAGGAATCATTTGTCGCTCGTTCTCGATTTGCCCCTCCACGTGAGGAAAGCCAAAGCCCTCTTGCTTAAAGAAATAATATTGTTTTTGCTTAAAATGTTTAAATGTGATTTAATAATGGATTGTTTTGATTTGATTTCGCCGTTGGTCCTTGCATGTGTGTCACATTTAGCATAGAGGAACAATAAAGTTATCTCCCCGCACTTCACATTAGGATTGCATTAAAGTCGCGCACCCACATAGCTTACCCTACATTATTTGGTATTAGAGCTCAATTCGGGCTTAGTTTAGAATACGCGGGACTAAAGTCTATATATCACCCCATGTCATATCACAGTAGTCGTCGTTATTCCTCTCCTCTATTTATTACGACGATGATCATCGTCCTCAACCCCCCGTTTATTGAAATCGTGTTAACCCTCTGAGACGATTTACTTCTTCTAGAGGCGATTACTACAATGAGCATCATGGATCTTATAGAGGGTATTATTATCAGGATAACATCAAGCGTAAATTTATGCTAGATGCGCCATCCTTTGACGTCCAATTGGATTCAAAGGCATTTACAGGTTGGTTGTTAGGCAGGGAAGACCATTTTGACTGGTATGACGTACCTGCCGAGTGTCGTGTACTCGTGTTAGATTTGTTAAGATGAAACTTCAAGGTCAGACTAAGATTTATTGGATTAACCTCGAGCGTAGGATTGAGCGAGATGGTCTTCACCCCATATCCCAATGGGCAGACATGAAGCGGGTAATAAGGGGGAAATATCTTTCGGTATCTCATAGGAGTCAACTCCTTGACCAGTTACACGATCTTCAGCAAGGGACTATGTCCGTTGTCGATTATATGACTCGATTCCATGAGTTAGTAGTTGTAGGAATATTTTCTAGTATATTCCAAAATAATGTATAATTTTCGTATTTGAAAATTGCTGAAAATAAAATATGAGAACAAATCTAGAAAACTAGATTATTAAAACTTTAAAATAGAAGGGATGAGAATCAAAAGAGATTAGTTAAAGGATAGTTTAGAATCGAGCCTGGGTAAGGCGTGTGATCACTGCCCTAAAGAAGTTGCACCACCCTCCGGCAGGGCTTTCAACCGATGCTCACTCCTCCAAGGTACAACACTCGGCTAGATCCCGAAACTCCGATGTGCGCGGACACCGAAGAAGCACAGAACACTCGAACTCCCATTTGATGAAGCAAATGTAAAGAAAAGAAGACACGTAGAAGATCGTCACAAAACAGAGAGAGAGAGCAGAAGAGCGTATATCTCTTTGAGAACTGCGGAAGGAACGAGTATATATAAAACTCGGACTGCAAGATCTCCTGTATAATAAGATCTCGTAAAACGGCAATGAAATAAAAGGCACAATGAATACGAACGGTTATAATTGGAAGGCTGATAATCGGGAAGAGAAACGTTGAATATTTCCAACGTAAATAATGGCGTAAAACACGCGTAAAGGAGCAGTTAAGAAAACGCGTAAAACTGCGAAGAGAAAGAGCGCGTAAAACGGCAGAAGCGTTGAATCCAATTCGACGTTGCGTCGATATCATATCGACGCAAGTCTTATCGACGCAAGCGTCGAAAACATATCGACGCAAGTCGGGTGCGTCGAATTCCATTCGACGCCTCCAACTTCAGCGGGCTTGTCGACGTTGCGTCGAAATCTATTCGACGCAGCTCCGAGTAAAATCTCTGAAATTATTTTGTACAAAAATTACAATTCAATTCAATTATTCCCCAAATCCAAATCCAAATCCGGATCCGGTCCGGTGCGGTGCGTGCGCGCGTGTGGTTCATAGTTTCTCCTTATGTTCTTTTGACCAAATAAGGTGTGAATTTCTTTATATACACTTAAGAGAAGAAGGAGAATGGCAAGGTGGGACTAAAGAACACCCTTTCATCATGAAAGGCTTCCCTCCAAATATTTGGATTCCCTCCAAGTTTGGTTTTGAGCTTTTCCATCATAATGAAGAGCCCAAACACCAAACACCATTTAGCTCCAATCAAAACATTTAAAGTATAATGTTTTATAATTAAAATTTCTAACAATCCCCCACAAAAGCGATAAACCAAAAGCGACTTCATAAATATGATATTACTAATAATAAATAAAATCAAATACAAATTTACTTCATCAAGTTGTATCTAATGCAATGGGTATAGATGGAATGGTTACCTTGAATCTATACTTAGTACTTACTTCCTCTACCGAAGAGTATAATGTGCCAGAGGCTTTGAATTATAAACTTTTGACCGGTAAATTAGATAAGCACACAAAAGATTGGTTGTTCTTGGGTTATGGCGGTGGGCGCGTTAATGACCATGCGCATTCCTTGATTTTTCATGAGAGTTATTTTGGGTTCAGCCCGGGTCCCAAAGTTGCGGTCTCACAACAACCCCCACATAGGTGGTGCCTCAAGAGATATTTCGTAACTAATATCTCGCAAAGATATATGCCTTTGGCAACCATTAAGAACTTTAAAGTTCATCCTAAATTGTTACGTAGAGCACAACATCATAAGAATGGGGAGAATGTTTTCTCAACCTTTTAAATTTGTGCTCCCAACTACGCTACATCAACGGCTTCGTTTCTACCACATTGAACCCACTTCATGGGATCTCCAATCACATAGGTTGAGTATCCACCGTTGGCAGCAAATTATGTGGGCTTAAGCCTCATTCCCCTCGATGACAACAATATCTCCCTTCGGGATAATCCCTTGGTAAGATTATCAGCCAGATTCAATTCTGACTTTACATAATTGAGTGATATCACTTCTTTTCTTCTTTGCTTCACGGACTTGTACCTGATTCTCATGAATTTATTCATTTTGGAATTAGTACTATTAGAAGCAGTTAAATCAATAACACTTTTATTATCACAATGTAAAGAGATAGCAGGCATGGAGTTTTCAATTAATGGAATTTCACTAAGTAAATTTTTAATCCATTCTGCTTCGGCACATGTAGTGTCCAAAGTTATAAGCTTCGATTTCATGGTGCTTCTAGAAATAACTGTTTGTTTTGTAGAAGCCCATGAAATGGCAACACCTCCAAGGAGGAATACATAGCCCGTCGTTGACTTAACGTCTAACGAATCAGTTACCCAATTGACATCTGAATATCCTTCTAGTACTCCGGGAAATCCCGTGTACACTAAACTATAATCCATAGTTCCACGAAGATATTTAAATATTCTATTTAGTGCTATCCAATGTTCATCACTTGGATTACTAGTATATCTACTAAGGCGGCCTACGACATAGGAAATGTCGGGCCTAGTGCGGTTAGCTATGTATAT
The DNA here is from genome assembly GCA_033032865.1 of Dactylorhiza incarnata. Lineage (NCBI taxonomy): Eukaryota > Viridiplantae > Streptophyta > Magnoliopsida > Asparagales > Orchidaceae > Dactylorhiza > Dactylorhiza incarnata. Next base: position 1,381,756 of record JAWHQI010000123.1, on the reverse strand, counting down.
GAGTGATCCTATCATTTGTGCATACCTATGTTGGTCAACAGGTTCATTAGTATTTTTACAAAGTTTTACACTAGCGTCATATGGAGTAGAAGCGGGAATGGAATCATATAAGTTGAATTTAATCAACATTTTCTCAATCGAGTGTGAAAGAGATAATGATACGCTAAAATCATTTTTAACTAGTTTCATTCCTAATATAATGTTTGCTTCCCCCAAATCTTTCTTATCAAAATTGGATGATAAATTATTTTTGGTTTCATTAATAATTTTAATTGAGTTTCCAAAAATTAAAATGTCATCTACATAGAGACATAAAATCACACATTCATTCTCTTCTTATTTTGCATAAATGCATTTATCATATTCATTAGATATAAATCCAAATGATAATACTACGGAGTCAAATTTTTGGTGTCATTGTTTTGGTGCTTGTTTTTGATCATACAAAGATTTAATTAGCTTACATACTTTGGTTTCTTGTCCTTTAACTACAAAACCTTCGGGTTGAGACATATAGACTTCTTCATCTAAGTCTCCATGCAAGAAAGCGGTTTTTACGTCCATTTGATGAATAATTAATTTATGGATCGAAGCTAAGGCTACTAGAATGCGAAGGGATGTAATCCTAGCTACGGGAGCATAGGTATCCAAATAATCTATCCCTTGTTTTTGCGCATAGCCTTTAGCAACAAGACGAGCCTTATATTTATCTATGGATCCATCCGGATTTAATTTCTTTCTAAAAATCCATTTACATCCTATGACTTTGACACCGAGAGGTAAATCGGTTAAGATCCAAGTTTTATTTTCTAAGATAGAATTAATTTCTAGATTAATTGCTTCTTTTCAAAATGGATAATCAGATGAGGTCATTGCTTCCTCATATGTATTAGGATCTCCTTTAACTAGATAAGTGAAGTAGTCCTCCCCATAGGATCTTTCGATTCTAACTCTTTTGCTTCTTCTAGGTTCATCATTTTCTAATGGTTCTATAGAAGAAGTGGAAGGTTGGTTTGAGCTAGTTGAAGGTTGAGATGAGTTATTTAGTTTATATGGAAATTTATCTTCAAAATAAGCTGCATCTCTAGCTTCTATAATGGTGTTGTTAGATATTTCACTAATTAGGGAATTAGTGATGAGAAATCTATTAGCACTACTATCGGATGCATATCCTATGAAAATAGAGTCTAATGTTTTTGGTCCTATTTTCTTTCTCTTAGGTTCAGGAATTGCTACCTTAGCTAAACACCCCCACACTCGAAGAATTTGGAGGTTAGGTTTTCTTAATTTGAATAATTCAAAAGGTGTCTTATCGTTTTGTTTATATGGAATTCTATTAAGGATGAAGGAGGAAGTGAGCAACGCTTCTCCCCAGAGATTTTTCGGGGCACCGGACTCGGCTAACATGCCATTGACCATGTTCATCAAGGTCCGATTTTTACGTTCAGCTACACCATTCGATTGAGGAGAATATGGAGCAATCACTTGATGAATAATCCCATGTTCTTGGCAAAATTGGGTTAGTTCATTCGAAGTGTATTCTCCACCTCGATCGGATCTAAGAATTTTGATTGACGATCCTAATTGTTTTTCTACTTCAGCTTTGAAAATCTTAAAGTATGAGAATACTTCATCTTTGGTTTTTAATAAATATATGTAACAATACTTTTTAAAGTCATCTATGAATGTTACAAAGTATTTATTTCCACCTCTAGAAGGTTGGCGGTTTGAATCACATACATCCGAATGAATTAGTTCTAAAGGTTTTGAAGTTCTATCAACTGATTTAAAATGCTTTCTAAAAAATTTAGCTTGCACACAAATTTCACATTTAGCACTTGGTGCAATATTGATTTTGAGAATCAAATTTAAGGACATCATTTTTTTCATGCAATCAGAATTCACATGTCCTAATCTAGCATGCCAAAAATCAGGAGAAGAATTTGAAACTAAGGAAGAAGAAGAAATTTGATTTACTTCTAAATCAGCAATATTCAATTTAAATAATCCATCACAAACAAAACCTTTGCCAATAAAATTGTCATTCAATGTTATTACAACTTTATTAGATTCTAAAACAATCTTGTAGCCTTTCTTCACTAGCAAAGATCCGCTAACAAGATTCTTCCTAACTCTCGGCACATAAAGCACATCATACAAGGCTAGTGTCTTCCCGGATGTCAACCTAAGATCCACTCGCCCACGTCCAAGTATTTGTGCCGATGAAGCATCTCCTAAGATCACGCTTCCTCCACTGATGTCCTGAAAGGTGGCAAAGCAAGAACGATCATAACAAGTATGAACATTTGCTCCGGAATCAAGCCACCAATTTGATGAACAAGTGAGAAGAAGACTAGGAATATAATCTAACCTGAAGATAGGTTGATCCGGTGCTTGGATCATGTTGGCCTGAGGCTTGGAGCCATGGGATTTGCCGACCACTGGTTCAGTCTTCTTGTAGAAGCAGTTGATTGACAAGTGATTTGTGCGGCCACAAATGAAGCACCATTTCCCTTTACCTAGATTTTAGTTTGAGGAACTAGGTTTGGAATGATTGGGTTTTTGATGGCGGGAACCTTGACCGAAAGGTTTCTTGAAGTTCTTTCCTTTCCCTTTGAGGTGTTGGTGAGAGGAATGATTGCCTTGCGATTCGGTGAGGTTTACTCTTGGAGCAATGTCTTTGGGAACTTTAGAGTTTTTTACTCTTATGTTCCTCCTCGATGCGGATATCATTTTGGATCTGGACATAAGTAAGGTTTGATTGGTCATGCCTTAGTCTAGTGCTAAAACCGGACCATGAATCGGGAAGAGAATCAATAAGACATGCCACAAGATAATTTTCGGAAAGGATTGAGCCATCGGCTCGGATCTTGGACAACATCTCATCTAGTTGATGGAGTTGAGGATTGATAGGCTTGGAAGCATCAATCTTGAATTTATGAAGGTTGGAAACATTATAGCGTTCTATACCTGCATTGTCCAGGTTATAGCGCGCTTCAAGAGCATACCATAAATCCTTAGCCGTACGATATTCGAGGAATACATCGAAAAGGCTGTCGGACAAGGCACTAAGAATGCGGTTGCGACAATGATATTCAATGTCCACCGGATCTCTATATGGGACACGTCTAACATAGGTTCTAGTGGTATTTGCATTTGAGGATGAAGATGATGACAGGTTTGAAGCAACTGCATTTGCAGTGCTAGGGATTTCAGATTATACAGCGGGGGCATCGAAGATGGCAGACAAAAGGCCTAACGTATTAAGCCAATATTCTATCTGAGCTTGCCAACGACGAAAACCATTTCCATTGAATTTCTCGGGTTTGATCCCGACGGAGTCCTCAGAACTAGATGCCATTTTAGTTTTCTGAAAATTAAGATAGATACAATAAATTGTTGTACATATGAGAATGAAAGCAGATGTTATCATTTTGACTATTTGATTTTATTTAGTTACAACTTCTTTAGATTGTAGGAATATTTTCTAGTATATTCCAAAATAATGTATAATTTTCGTATTTGAAAATTGCAGAAAATAAAATATGAGAACAAATCTAGAAAACTAGATTATTAAAACTTTAAAACAGAAGGGATGAGAATCAAAAGAGATTAGTTAAAGGATAGTTTAGAATCGAGCCTGGGTAAGGCGTGTGATCACTGCCCTAAAGAAGTTGCACCACTCTCCGGCAGGGCTTTCAACCGATTCTCACTCCTCCAAGGTACAACACCCGACTAGATCCCGAAACTCCGATGTGCGCTGACACCGAAAAGCACAGAGCACCCGAACTCCCACTTGATGAAGCAAATGTAAAGAAAAGAAGACACGTAGAAGATCATCACAAAACAGAGAGAGAAAGCAGAAGAGCGTATATCTCTTTGAGAACTGCAGAAGGAACGAGTATATATAGAACTCGGACCGCAAGATCTCCTGTATAATAAGATCTCGTAAAACGGCAATGAAATAAAAGGCACAATGAATACGAACAGTTATAATTGGAAGGCTGATAATCGGGAGGAGAAACGTTGAATATTTCCAACGTAAAAAATGGCGTAAAACACGTGTAAAGGAGCGGTTAAGAAAACGCGTAAAACTGCGAAGAGAAAGAGCGCGTAAAACGGCAGAAGCGTTGAATCCAATTCGACGTTGCGTTGATATCATATCGACGCAAGTCTTATCGACGCAAACGTCGAAAACATATCGACGCAAGTCGGGTGCGTCGAATTCCATTCAACGCCTCCAATTTCAGCGGGCTTGTTGACGTTGCGTCGAAATCTATTCGACGCAGCTCCGAGTAAAATCTCTGAAACTATTTTGTACAAAAATTACAATTCAATTCAATTATTCCCCAAATCCAAATCCAAATCCGGATCCGGATCTGGATCCGGTTCGGTGCGTGCGCGCGCGCGCGCGCGTGTGGTTCATAGTTTCTCCTTATGTTCTTTTGAACAAATAAGGTGTGAATTTCTTTATATACACTTAAGGGAAGAAGGAAAATGACAAGGTGGGACTAAAGAACACCCTTTCATCATGAAATGCTTCCCTACAAATATTTGGATTCCCTCCAAATTTGGTTTTGAGCTTTTCCATCATAATGAGGAGCCCAAACACCAAACACCATTTAGCTCTAATCAAAACATTTAAAGTATAATGTTTTATAATTAAAATTTCTGATACTAGTGAGGAATGATATTCAGGAGGAGTCCATTGCGGACGCTTCTCGATTTCATTATGGGCTTCGATCTGGGATATCTATCGAGTTGATTCATCACTTCTTAGAGTCTGTCGAGCAGACATTTCAGCTCGCCTCCATTATGAGCAATCTTTGAGATCTGCTAAAGTTAGTCGAGTATACTCACACCCATACCGGCCCATCACGAGGAGTCCTCCTTAGTCTGAAGCCACAACCATGCCTACTTGTGTCCCCAGGGACACAAGATGGGACACCTGATACAGATTTCTACAGTGAGGATCAATGTCCAATGAGTGGTCTGCCACTTGAGTCTGACCCAGACTATTTCACATATGGCTCCGATAGAGAGTGAGTTCAAGAGACCCAAATAGTGGTATGCCCTTCCTCTACCTCTTGCACAAACCTAGTTATTGACTCAATCATAGGCTCACCTTCAAGTACAGACTCTCCAGAGTCTCTCCATGTTATAGTGATGAATCATATCCAGAGTAAGAGTCGGAAGCCAAGTATTGACCTTGTAGTGGTTGTCTCACCTGTTTTTGAGGACAAATCTATTTCGATATTTGTCAGATCTGCGGCGAATTTTATTATACCCCTCCTGGTGAGTCGTCTGATGTATTTTTCTTTCGTGGAGGCATTCGATACATCATAGAGTGGTAACCTAGTGTCGATGTCTCATCCATGTGTATTCGTCGCACACTCGACGAGTATTTATACACTCCACCTAGAGAGCCTCCTGACAAGCCATCACTCATTACTCATTAAAGTCTAGAGACCTACCCATCACTAGTGAGTTCGTTGAGGTTGAGAGTGCTCACAATGGCTCAAGGACATATTTTATCACTACTAACACTCTAGTTGGCATTCGACATTCTATATTGTCATATTTAAATATTTAATTATTGATGTCATGGGTGATTATTTGAGTGATCATCGCACTGACGATGAAATTTTCTACACCCTGCCACCTGAGCCTCCTGATCATGTACCACTCTTAGGAGTTCCTTATAGCACCATCGAGCCTCAATGTAAGAAGTTAGTCATATCACGTTTTCATCATTCTTATTGGTTGCATGATCATTTGCATATGTTGCAAGACTCGTCTACATTATATGATTCATATTTAATGTATGTTTTGTATTTTTTGCATGAACTGCATAAACTTGTCCGACTTAAGATTGCAACAAATAATGAAAATTATAAAGTTTACGCAAACATTCACATGAGAGAGTATAGTATTAGAGAAGACGAGCAAGTGATGATTATAATTAAGGCTGAGAGGTTTCCTTTGGGAGTAACGACAACTTTAAATGTTAGGTGAATGAGTCTCCATACAGTAGTACGAAGAATTGGGTCAAATATGTACGAATTAAATATCTCTATGAGTATGAGAATTCGTCTTGTATTCAACATTGGGATTTTATTTCACATTATGAGCCGCACGAGTATTTGAGTCCATTCCCTGATACTGCACTTGAGCTTCGGCCTCCACCTTTACCATACACTCCTACTCTCCCACCTCAGCTCACTACCCACCTACTAGCTGACTCATCAGTTCCTATTTTGGTACCTATTTCTCATTCGGCACCTGGGAGCATACACCCTTCCACCTAGTGCATACTAGACTTTGTGAGCCATGACATTTCAACGACACCAGACGACTCCACAGTATGATCCCTGGTTCATTGGAGGGGGCGACCTACCATTGATGATACTTGGATGACGCCAGTGGAGCTCGATTTACCTGCCTGGAGCTTCGTGGAGAGTATGATTGTATTCATTCAACGGACATGAATGCTCTCAAGCCAGGGGGAATTGATGATGATCACATTTCACGGGCGTGCCGACCCTTACAGAACACACCCGAATCTACTTTCACGAAAGTTGGAGTTCGGATTGTCAGATGGAGGATCCGAGCGGTAGTCATGTTCAGAACGACGACGACATATTTTTATATATTTTATTTCATGTATATTTAGTGGTTTTATGTTTCGGACGATTGTGGTCGTCCATAGTGGGTTCTAAGTCTATAAATAGGGGTATAAGGGCTGATTTTCAGAGATCACGGATTTTGGGCCAATTTCCAGGCTCTCGGGTCTTCTCACGGTGCCGATTCCGTGGACCCTTGGTGCCAAAGCCAAGGTAATTACTTTTCGTAACCACCTCACTCACCACAATCACCGGTCAGCCCACTCATTCCCCCACTCCACTATCAAACCATTTGTATTAACTACCCATATCCTCAGGTAATTACTTTTAATTAACTTCTTGACTGTCAGTTTTCCTGAAACTAACCATTTCCATCATTGGTAACTCCTGCAACCGTCCATCTTCCAATCCCACAGCCCCTCACTTACCCATGCCTCTTTCCACAGAACCCTTTACAAAATTATTTCCATCAATTCCCTGCCATTCATGCTCCCAGAAATTTTACCCGTATACTTCCTGGAATTCGCCTGCTGTCTGTACTCCTTCCAGCATTTATTCCACGTCCAGATCCTCCCAATTCATCCTTCCTCTTCCAAAACTGCCCGTATTAGTCCTCCCATCACTCCAGAGTAATTACCTAGCCATTCCCTTCACCACCGGCACCAAGCGCACCACATCCCTTCCCCATTGTTCCAGCAATCAATCGTTTATCATTGAACAAGCATATTATTTGTGATATTATTTTGCACAAATTTGCCAACTAATTGTCCTACTTGTAAAATTAATCGTTAAATCGACTAGCAATTGTTCATTTATCTAACACTAATGTCAATTGTGGTTGTTTTGCGAATTCTTTTATCAAATTATGAATTTATTGTCATTTAATTATTGGGCAATTGTATGTGCATTACGTAATCTTAATTTTCACACGACACTACTGACTACACTTTAGCACAATCACACTCACTACATTCGTTCTGCGTCATTGTCCCTTTGAGTTTTTGCTATTTTTTATTACCCTTCCGGAGATCATGACTACTTCTAATCTCTAAGGATTTATAATAGTGAATGTGGCGTAGGCCATGTTTCCAGATTATCAAATCCAATTTTCAAGTTTAGTTTGGTTGTGTTCTGTGGTCTGAAACAATTGACCTGATTATTTTATAAGCTTGTGTATGCTGATTTTCTTGATTTTACATCATCAATAGCTTTATACCAATTATTTACAACTTATTCCATTTTTTTCTTACATGTGTTTTATAATTGTCTGTCAACTTAGCATCAACTCGTCGTTTCCCATCTACGCTAGGGATGAGAAATGTCGAAGATGAATAATCAAACTTAAAATAAATAGTATATTTAAATATCAATTATTGGCAAGATATGTAAATATGCATCATGCACAAAGAATATATTTAAATTTAATAATTTAAACTATTTAATATTTTATATGGATAAATAATTGAAATGACTGCATTAGTAATAGTGGTCACCCATAGGGAGCCAACCATCTAAAGAAGGAAAGTAAAACAACTTTGTGCCAAAAATGATTCTAACTAACCCATGTTAACATGCACAGTAACACCGCAGATCAAATGGTCAGGCGTAGTGATGGGGATCACTCATCATGTGCGAGACGTCGCCCAATGAAGCCCACACGTGTCTATTCTCGCAAGAGGCATTGATCGGATTGTCATTTTGACGATCTGAGTCTGCGGTTGCGTCCGGAGCGCCGCTTGAACATTTATTTATTTATTTTTTATTTTTGATGTATTATGTAAGGAGATCGGACATTCATCATGCACGGCCAATTATATCCGTCCACGACGGGTGCCCTAACTAATTTTCGTTATAAATATGAGGGATGAGGGCTGGTTTGGGGTGTTGCAGGTTTTTGGAGGCTTCTTCCTCAGAAATCCCGTGATCTTTCGTGGTGTCGACTCCACGGAACCATAAGTAGCGACTCTTTAGGCTTTACCATTGTTTCATTGTTCACTTGCTGCTAGCCTCCCCTTCCTAACACCTTTACAATCATATCCATCCCTACTCAAGTTGCCGGTCACACTCCATGGTCCCAATCGACAGAAGTTGCTACGGCTCCCTCCCAGTCGCACCATTCCAGCCTGCCTGCCTTCCAAGCCCGCCGGATACCATCGGCCAGCCACTCCTATCCTCCCCTCCATGCCGACCAACCCTCCCTGAGCCCTGAACGTTGTCGCCCGCCCCTCTACAACCGCCCTCCAGTAACTGCACCTTTCCAACCGCCCGCCTCCTCCCTGTCCTAGTCCAACGACCTCTCTCTCCATTGGATCCATCCCCTGCCAGCCCCCACCGCCATTGTCCAGCCCCCTCCATTCTCCAGGCAACCGTCTACACCTCCAAGGCTACCGGATCTCCACCTCATTATATGGATCTCCATGTCTCCCTTTCCTCATGAGTATTAGTATTTTGGTATTTATGCTCTTCATTGTATGGACTGATATTTCTCGTATGTTTTGGAATAATAGTTTGCTAGTACATTTTTTTCGTGATTGTTTACATCTTGCAGGGTTTATTCGCTATTTTAGCATCTGAAATCTAGGCTCTCGCGCGGACGGAAGGCATTCCCGCTTGCTTAAAGTTAATTTGTTCTTTGCTCTATAATAATCTGTGTAGTTTAAATTCTAATTACTATTGTAATCGATGTTTGGATCATCTATTCATTGCATAATTCTGCACATTATTCCTCGAAGCTAATTTGATGCAGTAAGGTTAAATGACATCCATCCATTTCACATATCAATTGTTGCGAAGTCTCTTAACTAAAATTTTCCAGATCATTTATATTCTTTGCATTCACTTAGAGGAAAATACCAGGGTTACCAAGTAATTGTAGAATTGATTCTCTTCATTCCACATGTGTTCAATTCTGATGTCAAATTGTATTTCTATATGTTAGGCATTATCTCTTGGATTTGATGAGGGTAACTCCCCGTGATGTTAATTACAATGGGTCTGGATCTCGATTTTGCGTGTTGAGGCCAGAACTTGTATCTTCTTTTATTGAGGTAAGTGTATATTTCTTCCTTGCAGAAGTAATATGATACTTACATTTGATGTATTTATCCCTTGATTTTTCTAATATGTGAAGGTTGAATCTGGTGGGCGTTTGTGCTCACAATCTAAAAGTGAAGTCTCAATGGAGTCTATTTCTCAGGGTGCCGATTATAAGGCAAGTAGCAAAAAATATGCCAGTCTTGTGCTCGATTTTTTTGCGTCTTATTCTATTATTGCACCTTATTCTATTATTGGTAATTTAATGTTTCTTCTTCATCAACTGAAAGGTGTTATCTGGACAGATTATTCATCTATATCACCAGAAAATCACACCACTGAATTTGACATTTTTGTCATGGACACAGGTCACTTAATATTTGGAGTCCTATAATCAAGTTCTCTTTATTTTTTAGGAGGATTCAAAGGTAGATGCTAAAGTTGATAAAGATAAAGATTCAGTTATAGCTGAAAATCATCCATCATGTGAGGAAATATTTTTAAATCCAAATGTTTTTACTGAGTTTAAACTGGCTGGAAGTGAGGAGGTAATTTTTGCACTATATGTTAGCTACTATACTTTCATTTTTCTTCATTAATGTTGTATGTTTCTCATTTAAATTTGTATCTTCTTACTTGTATTTTTAGGAGATTGCCACAGATGAGGCTATAGTGAGAAAGGCTGGTTCATACCTTGTAGACACTGTTATTCCCAAATTCGTAGAAGATCTTTGCTCCTTAGAGGTTTCACCTATGGATGGCCAGACATTAACTGATGCACTTCATACTCATGGGATAAATGTTCGGTATATTGGTAAAGTAAGTATTTCTTGTTTGGCAATTTGAATGGAATTTTTCTTCTATATGTACTCATTAGTTTCATGATCTCAGGTAGCTAAAATGACGAAACATTTGCCTCATATTTGGGATCTTTGCACCACAGAGATCATTGTTCGGTCAATTAAGCACATCCTGAAGGTGAAGTTTCCTTAACTTATTTACACTTCTTTCAAAATCTGATACGTAACTTTAAAGGAAGCTTTATTGTAAAAAGCAATGTCTTTGTCCAAGAAAATCATTTTACAAATCTAGAATGGTCCCTACTCTCTGAGCAAGACTGGTCAACATAACTCTATATGACAAACAGCCTTCCTAAGCAGGCTCAGTTTCTTATTTGATATCTGGAGCATAATTAATATTTCTTATTTCTTATCTGTCTACTTACTACATTGAAATTTTTGTTATTATCATACTCTTCATATTTGGCGTCTTATTAGAAATTACTCGATAATTTAGCAGTATGAATATAATTTAGGTGAGGAGCTTTTAAAGAAAATATTTAATTGGGCTATTTTAATTAAATTTATCTTTCTACAAAATGATTGATTCTCATATAGTAAATGACCAAGTGTTTTAATTGTCTTTGTTTTACTTTAGGATGAGTTGAGGGAAACTCCAGATCATGAGCTCAGTCCAACTATTTCACATATCTTTAATTGCTTTTTTGGCTATTTATCCATGGGAGGAAAGGGGAGTACCAATATTCTGCAGTCAAAATCTCCAAAGAAGGTAAAGAAACTCTTTTTGCTTGTTCAGTCTAAATATGCTGTTATTTTCCTTTTATAGATGTGTCTAGCTACCTATAGAGAGCTGTTTATTATGCGTTTTTTATGTTGAATCTGATTCCTTGTTTATGTACATTATTTGTAGTGCACATGCACAAAGTTCCAGAATTTAGATTGGTTGAGAAAGTTCTTATTCAAATAAATATTTTTAATGAAAACCTCATCTTTAGAAATATGTTAGAGGCTTAGCTCCTTTTTTTGCTTTATTTATGCTAAATAAAACACATGCAAATAATGCAATATTTTTTTATTTGATATGGTATGCATATTTTAATAATAGGAAAAGCATTTTTTATGTGCATGGTTTGAAACTCTAGGTTTTTCACCCTTTTCTTCGAAAATAGGGAAGAAGCCGGAATAATTGTATGGTTCATTGTGGCCAAACTGAAATGACTACACTCCGATCAATTATTTCTATAAGTTAATGGTCAAATCAAATGATTTTTGAACACAGAGGAGGAAGATTCCAGAAATTGCAAACAATCAACTAATTGCCAAAGATTTTGAAGTCCATAATCACCTTTTTGTTATTATGGACATGTTCTCTGCAAAATTGTCAGATGGTTATCACCGTATCATTATTTTGGCCCTGATCTCCACAAATACCTTTTTTTTATAAATATTGGTAACAATGAAGTGGTAGAGTTGAAAGGGAGAAAAAGGATAATGGGTCTCCACGGAAAGGAAATCCACTCAATTCATACTGTTGTACAATTTCTTATGTTGAATTTTTCACGGATAATTTGGATTCAACACTGACCATGATATTTTCTCATTTCCAGAGACATTGTGTTACAACCTTCAGATCTGAAATTGGATAGAACTTATTGCAGTCTAGGTTTTTAATGTTGGTATAATTTGTGATGTAGAAAACTATGTAGCCAACATATAAATTCCACGGCACACAAGCTACCTATCAAAACAGTCGATCAGGAATTGTGATAGGAGCCCCCCGATTGGGATCTCGTTCGTGGCCGGGAGAGGTAGAGGTTTTGGAGGAGGTTGTAGTTTCCCTTCTTGGATTCTCGGGAACTTATAGTGGCGACGAGATTACATGAAGTTAGAAGGAGTCGCTGGAGGGAATGCGCGGTAGCGTCAGGCATGTCGTGTTACTGCGAGTCGAGAGCGGCGTAGGGTTCATAACCGAGAGAGGGGCGGGGAGAAGGAATTGAAGAGAGAGTGAGGGATTTGAAATAACTTGCATAATCATAATCCAAGCCTCCCTTTTCCTTAAGAAAATATAAAATGCGACATACATGAGTGAAGTTACTTGAAATAAAAAATGCGACATACGCATACATGGACAATGAAATAAAAAAATGCGGCAGAAATAAGGGATGCTCTCCCTAGTCCGCGCGTGGCGTTGTGCAGTGGTGATGGTTGGTCACAACATGGGTCCATAATATCTCCCTCCTCGTTAAGACCAGCTTGTCCTCAAGTTTGTCATCTAGCTGTGGAGGAAGGTACCAAGGGGGTCGTGGGTGGTGATCCATGAAACTGCCTCAACTGGGGGACGTGGAAGACATCATGAATCTGAGTCTTTAGTGGTAGTTGTAGACAATAAGCTACCTCCCTAATGTGCTGCAGGATCTCGAGGGGTCCATAGAACTTTGGGCCCAACTTATGATAAGGTGTCAGTGCTGTAGAGGTTTGACGATATGGGTGGCGGTTCAATCACACACACTCTCCCTGAGCAAAGAACGCCTGTGATGTCCCCGATTGTAAGCAATCTCCATGTGTCTGGGCCTGAAATAGGTGCTCTCATGTGTGGAAAATAATCTGATCCTGGGTTTGAAGCTCGTTGTCCACAACATCCATGCAGGCGGTGTTACCCTCTTATCACAATCGGCGTGGGCATCGTTTGCAACGAAGAGTGGCAGGACATGTAGCAATACTCCACCCATGGGAGCCAGCGATTCCAATTCTTGGGGCGATCCTCCGTGATGCAGCGCAAATACATCAGCACGGTCTGATTGACGTTCTCTGTCTGGCCATCAGACTACGGGTGGTATAACGACGAGAAGGAGAACTTGGTGTCGCGGAGTGTGAAAAGCTCATTCCAGAAGTGGCTACTGGCTAGTGAACACCATGTCCATATCTGATACAATTCTCTCGGGAAGACCATGTAGCCGGAATACCTCCAGCGAAGAAGGCGCGAGCAACTCCCTTCGCTGGCAGTGGCCTGCTCAGTGCGATGAAGTGCGCTCCCTTCGAGAAACGGTCCACCACAGCCAGGAGGATGGACTTCCCTTTAGAGAGCCCTTTATTGAAATCCATCAATATGTTTGCCCAAATTTGCGTGGGAATCAAAAGTGACTGAAGATGGCTTGCTGAAAGAAGATGCTCCGCCTTGCGGCGCTGACAAACTGAGCAAAGCAATAATGAAATCCTAGACGCTTCGTCTGAGTCCTTTCCAAAAAAAATAGGCTCGAATACGCTGCAAAGTTTTGTACACTCCCTTGTGGCCAAACCTGTGGTTGTTGACCACTATATTGGTGATGAGGGGAGAGGTGGAGAGCCAATACACTTGTCACCTGTATCGCACCAATCCACTCCCCATCGTCCATTGAGCGGGAAGCCGCCCTTCGGCAATCCGCATGCTGAGCTCCACGAGAACGGAAGAATCCTATGTCTCCAAACGCAGTCGAAGTCAGAATCTCGGGAGTGGACGGAAGAGGTAGTAGTCTTGGATGTGGTTGGAGTTACCCTTCTTGCATCCTTGGGAACCTATGACGGCGATGAAATTACTGGAAGGAGACGGTGGAGGGAATGGGAGGCAACATCGGGCATGTCGTGCGGTTGTGAGTCGAGAGCGGCATAGGGTTATTAACAGAGAGAGAGAGGGAGAGAAGGGGGAGGGAAAGACGGAATTGGAGAGAGGGGGAGAGAGATTTGAAATAGCTTGCATAATCATTATCCAAGCGCCTTTTCCCACCTTAAGAAGGAAAAGAAAATACAAAATAGAAATATTGTTGGAGTTACGCGTATTAATCCTTTAGTAGAGTCCTTATATGTGAGTGGGTTTAGTCCCACATCTTGTATTAGAGTTTATGAGTCCTTTGTAATGTTATAAATAGCCCCTATATGGGATGAATAAAATTGCACTAGTTCTATTTTCCCTTCTTTCAACATGGTATCAAAGCTTACGATCTGAACGCCTAATTTTTTTTCTTTTCGGCTCATCCCGCGACCAACCACCACCCCCCCCCCCCCCCAACCGGCTGCTGGGGCTTAGGCGGCTCCCTCTTCCCCTCGCTCCCGTCGATGGGATCGTATTTTGATTCCAGAGACGGGAGCGGGGCCATCTCCCGTCACAGTCGATGCGTGGGTCTCCCGTCGCAGACGATGCCTGCTTCTCCCGTCTTCGTCGACGACGACGCTGCCATCGACGACTGCTGCGGGCCGTCCCCTTCTCCCATCGGCGCTACTCCTCTTCTCCCGTCGACGTTACTCCAGATCTCCCGTCGAGCCATCTTCATCGACCGCTGCGACCGCTGCTTCTCCCGTTTTCATCGCCGCTGCTTCCATCGACGACAGGGCTCTTCCTGCCGTCGTTCTCCTCTGCCGATCGACGTCGACTGCTTCTTCCGTCGAAGTTCTGATCCAGATCGACGATCACGCCTCTGTCTGCCGTCGATACTGTTGCTGCTGCTTCGCCTCTTCCAGATCTGCCGCTGGAGCTTCTTCTCCCTGCTGTCCAGCCGCTGCTGCTCATCTTCTCTGTGGCGCTGCTTCTCCCGGCTTCTTCTCCGGCTGATCTCTGTGCGGCTGCTCTTCCTGCCGCTGCTGCTTCTACTCCGGCTACTTCTCCGGCCTTGCCGCCCTGTGCCACTGCAGTCCAGCCCTATTCTTGCCGCTGCCGCTGCTGCTCCTCTCCTGCTGGACATCTGCGCCGCCCTGTGCCGTTGCTGTGCCGCTGCTGCTATGCCGTGCCCTCTTCAATTTCTTAAAGTGTCGCTGTAGTTTGTGTTGTGTTGTTGTTGTCGTTATTGTGTTGGTAGTGTCTTCTAGTCGGTTTGTGGACGATGGTTTCCCGTGCTGCTGCTCTCTGGGTGCCGAGCTCTTCTCTTCCTCCCCTCTCACTCACCGCTGCTTGAGCCTTTTCTTGCTCGCTGCTGCTTGAGCACTCTGCTCGCAGCCGCTTGAGCCTTCTGCTCGCAGCTGGCTTGTGCTTTGCTCGCTGCATCTCGGATCGTGGTCTTGCCGGCAACCGTTATCCATAGTTGTTCTTTTATGTGTTGTTTTTGATTATCTTCGCCTGTGTCTCCATGCGAGTCTATGCCTTCATGCACGTGTTCCACGTGAGGGGGTGTGTTTGGGATGAAGGCGACTCGGATGATCTTTCCCGATTTTTCGCCTTCGTTCCACACGGCCTCTAGGCTTGTTGTATGTGTGTTTGTGTCTCCCCAGTTTGTCTTTCGAATTGGTCATGTGTTGGGACACGATTGTGTTGGTTGTTATAATCTCAGCGGGTTGTGTCGTGTGGGACTGTGTCGTGTGGGACTGTGTCGTGTGGGACCGCCCTTCTTGCGGATTATCCCCGACAGATTATCCCCGGCGGATTATCCCCGATCACTCGTTTGATGATTTGCTCCACATCTTTTGTTCTCCTCATATGTTGTGTGTGTAGGTGATGTTGGTTGACCGATTTTCAGTGAGTCTGCGTCGTGTGTGGGTCCTGCGTCGTGTGTGGGTCAGTGTCGTGTGTGGCTATGTCCCCGGCTTGATTCCCCGGTTTGGTATTCCCCCGGTGGCTCATCTGATGTTTTGTCCCACATCATCCACCTCCTTTGCCGTTAGTTTGTTATGTCCAAGCTGAAGGGTCCCCCTTCAGCTTGAGGGGGAGTGTTGGAGTTACGCGTATTAATCCTTTAGTAGAGTCCTTATATGTGAGTGGGTTTAGTCCCACATCTTGTATTAGAGTTTATGAGTCCTTTGTAATGTTATAAATAGCCCCTATATGGGATGAATAAAATTGCACTAGTTCTATTTTCCCTTCTTTCAACAAATATAAAATGTGATATACACATACATGGACAATTAAATAAAAAACCGTAGAAAAAATAAGGGACGCTCTCCCTAGTTCGTGTGTGCGTAGTGCGGCGGCGATGGTAAGTCACGCCCCAGTGCGGGGCCATAACAAATTGCTATTCTCTCATGCTTTCGAAAATAAAAAAACAATGTTTGCTTCTGTTCTGCATTCCGCTAAAATCAGAGAATCAATCAGAGAATCAACAAGGGACGCTCTCCCTAGTTCGTGTGTGCTTCTGTTCTGCATTCCGCCAAAGGTATAGTAAGAACAAGAACTTTATATTAGGGATATATTAAGTTTATGAAAGTTTTTGTACTCAATTATGTTTTACAAACGAGCTGTGTTACAGACAATTTTTTTCTGATTATGATTGTGTTCGTCATGACTCATGCAGATTACTAGTGCAAAAACTGATGCATGAAATTCTTTTTTTTTCCTTCGACCCCTCTCCCTGCCTCCAAACTCACGAACCAGAGAAAGTTGATAATAATTAATCGAAAACTCAAAGAAAGTTAATAAACAAAATTATAATTTAACGTGTTCACATATAACATAGTTCTTGAATTCAGGAACAGGCATCCCATCACTTTTCTAAAAAGTCGGGTAAGGGGCAAACAAAAAGGAGCCATGGTGCGTCTTTGAGAAAACTTCAATCACCACAAATACATTTAAACTCTGAAGAACTTTGGTCTTTTATTCAGGAATTTGCAAAGTTGAAATATCAGGTATCATATATTTTATTATTTGTGTAAGTGTATGATAGCGTTTACTTTATGCTCACTTGTTTCTACTTTATGTTAGTTTGAATTGCCAGATGATGCAAGATTACGTGTGAAAAAGATCTCAGTGATTCGAAATTTGTGCCAAAAGGTATTTTTTTCTTGAGAGCAAATATTGATGTTACCTGTTTGTTATATCATACTGGTATTTTCTAGCTTTCTAATGTTTTTTTATGGAGATACATAGTATTTCTGGGTTACAGTTTGTATTCTCTAGTGTGTTTATTTTTCTTATTCTTCCTACCAACATAATTTAATGTTGCTATTAATGAGGTGATGATGATGCTGACATTTCCATAAGCTAAATATAGGTTATAGTTACCAGTGTTTTTGGGTAAGCTATTCCCATGTAAATAAAGGTGGCAATGGGGACAATGATTAGGTTTCTCCTATTTTACCTGAAGCTTGTGGATTTGATCTATGGTAATAATCTCTTTGCTAATGCTAAGAGCTTGGCTGCATGCGTGAGACACTTCATGTAGTCTTATTTCGTTTATTCTCATGTAAATTCATATATAATGATATTGTAGTTTGGCAGTTTAAGGCTCATGATTTGACTTGAGCCCAGTTTGGGAGAGGGGTGAGAGAGTGGCGACAATTGTTAATTCAATTATGAAAAATGAAGGTATCGTTTGGATAGATGCGATCACAAATGCTATTGTCCTGAAACGACGTTTTTGCACAAAACACAGTCATGCATGCGTGGTCAAGCGTTAGTGGTCATGAACATTATGAATCCAGAAAGTCTAATTTAGGTATTAAAAGCTATCCCGAAAGGTCCATACGTAGGTATTTATTACGGACTGGCGCTGGGGCGTCACCTACCATCGCCGCCGCAGGACGACACGCTCGGACTAGAGGACACATTCTATATCAGCCATTGTTTATTTCTATATTCTGTTTTATTTCGATAGTCCGTTGTTGTCGTTTTTATTTTCATATTCGCACAGTTTAATATTTTGGACATAGTATTACTTGTATTTTTTCATCCTTCCTACTTAGGAAGGAATGGGTGACTAAATGAAGCAAAGCATTAACCCGTATTTCTCTCTCTAATTCTCTCCCCCTCGCTCTCTCTTCCTCTCGATCTCTCACTTGTTCCCTTTCTCGTGCCCTAGCCAAAACACGCAAGTCGCACGCCTCTACCGTCCGTTTGCTGACTCTCCCCTCTCGTGCATCGACAATAGGTTCCCGCAGATCTAAAAAGGGGAACTCCAACCTCCTTGGCGACTTCCACCTCTCCCGACCATGAACGAGGTCTCAATCTGGGGCTCCTATCATCTTGGTATCAGAGTGTAATGCCCTGATATTTAGCAGAGAAAGTTGGGAACCTAGGAGTTACCGCCGATTAGATAAATAATCGGCTAGGACGATCGGGGGGAGTGGTTCTAGTTTGCTCCAAGATGGACCTCTTAGTGATTGCTCTCCGAGGTTTCGAGGTGGTCCTGGGTGTTCGTTAGTTGCGCAACCTCACCCCCCTCACGTGGGATTTTGATCGTCTTACCGTGACATGACATCCGGGAGGCTAACAGACAGTGTGGCGGGGTTGTTTGACGGAGAATTCACATCGAGCATTTTGCTTATCTTCCGGCCTAGACTCGCACGACAGTCTTGATCACTTACTACAAGAGTTTGGGGACGTCTTGGTTCCTCCTCAGGGATTTCCTCCACCGCGTCACTATGATCACCATATTTACCTCCTACCAAACACCGCCCCCATTGTGGTACGACCCTATCACTACCCCTTCCGCAAAAGGACGAGATCGAGTGCCAGTGCAGTGACATGCTACAATAGGGCATCATCCGCCATTAGCATCTCACCATTTTCCTCCCCTACCCTCTTGGTTCAGAAGAAGGACACCGCTTGGTGGTTCTGCGTTGATTATCGGAAGTTGAATGCCAAGCCTGTGAAGAACAAAATTTTGATTCCCGTGGTGGAGCTATTTGATGAGCTCCATGGCGCCAGAATCTTCTCCAAACTCGACCTTTGTGTGGGTTACCATCTGGTACGCATGGCCCCAACTGCGTGGAGAAGACGACCTTTCACACTCATCACGAGCACTTTGAGTTTTTGGTCACCAATGCCCCGTCTACTTTCCAGGCCATGATGAATGAGGTATTCCACGAGCTTCTCTGTCGTTATGTTCTCGTTTTCTTTGACGGTATTTTAGTGTATGACAAGATATGGGAAGAACACTTGCGGCATCTGCAAGCCGTCTTTGCACTCCTCCGCCGACATCACCTATTTTTGAAGCTGCTAAGTGCTCCTTCGGGAACGACAGAGTGGCCTACTTATGTCATGTCATCCACAATACTGGCGTTTCTGCAGACCCCGAAAAAATTCACAGGGTGAGAGCCTGACCGGTTCCCCAGTCCCCTCGGGAGTTATGTGGCTTTCTTGGACTGACGAGGTACTACCGTCATTTCATTCAAGGCTACAACACGATTGCGGAGCCCCTGGTGGCTCTACTAAAGAAGAACGAGTTCCTTTGGAGTGATCACTCCACCAAGGCCTTTCAGTCCCTCCAGCAGGCCTTGATCACCGCCCTAGTCCTCTGCTTGCTCGATTTCATGAAGGAGTTCCTCGTCGAGTGTGATGCATTAGGGAAGGGCTGTGGCGCCGTGCTACAACAGGCGGCCACCCGATTGCCTTTTTCAGTCGCAAGACGGGGGCTCACCATCAGAGGCTACATGCTTATGAGCTCAAGTTGATCGGCCTCGCCATGGCAGTGCAACACTGGCAGCCATGCTTATGGGGGAGACCTTTTCTGATTCGTACGGACCATTTCAACCTCAAGTACTTACTGGAGTAGCGTCTCAACACCTCTCCCCAACAATGATGCGTGAGCAAACCTTTGGGTTTCAACTTCCGAGTAGAGTATAAGGTCCGCGCCCTGAATAGTGCCGTCGAAGCTCTTTTTCACTGCGACCAGGAAAACGGGTCACTATGCGCCATCGCCCTACCCACCCCCGCGATCATCCCTCGATTGCACTAGGAGTCCCTGGATTTCCCCTTTCTCGTGGAGCTCAGTCGGCGAATTGCCGAAGGGCGCCTTCCAGTCCACTGGAGGGTGCAGGTGGGCCTAGTGTGCTACAAGGGGCACATGTATGTGCTCCCTTCCTCTCTCATCATTTTGGAGATAGTGGCGACCACCCACATCTTGGGTCATAAAGGAATCTGCAAGACCCTTCAACGGATTCGCGCCGATTTCTTTTGGTAGGTCCTGCGACGCAGTGTTCAAAATTTTATTATTGCTTACACTGTGTGCCAATGCCACAAGATAGAGCATCTTCTTCCGGACGGCCTTCTTCAGCCACTTTCAATTCCCACCCAGATTTGTGCTGACATCTCGATGGAATTCATCGAGGGCTTGCCTACTTCGCGATGGAAATCTATTCTCATGGTAGTGGTCGATCGTTTTTCGAAGGGGACACACTTCATCTCCCTCAGCAATCCACTGACTGCTGGGGGGGTTGCACATGCCTTCTTTGCGGAGGTTTTCCGTCTCCATGGCTTTCCCGAACACATTGTCTCGGACTGGGACAGACTTCACGAGCAACTTCTGGAAGAAAATGTTTACTCTCTGCGACCTACCATCTGCAGTTTGATGCCCAAACGGAGATCGTCAATCGTGTAATGCCCCAGTCTATTGTGGGTGCGCTACTGGTCTGCAGACCAGTGACCCCAACCCATCTCCACGGATCTGATTGGCCGCAGCCACTTATTCCAGTGGCGGGTTGTTGAGGCCAGGACTTGAACCCCAGACCTTCTGGATAAGGGAGTTCTAAACTGGTCCTCATCACCAACCGAGCTGCAGACCTGTAACGCACCCATAGTAGACCAGGGCGTTACAAATCGCATAGTGGAAATGTACTTGCATTACCGGGGATCGATATAAGGATTGGGTCCACTGGCTCCCGTGGGTGGAATATTGTTACAATACATCCTACCATTCGTCACCGCAGACGACTCCCTTTCGCCTGATTTTCGGCTAGGATCCCCCTCGCCTATTCTTACGAGAGCAACACAGCTCGCATGGATGCTTTCAACCGCGACCTTCAGGACCGGGACCAGATTTTCACTCGCCCGAGAGCGCCTTCTTTAGGCCAGGCGCGCATGGAGACTGCTTCCAATCGGGCCCATCACGAGCTAGTGTTTTCCCTGGGGGAGTGGGTGTGGCTTAGGCGCCGCCCTTATCGTCAGACCTCGACATCCTGGACGCCATATCACAAGTTGGGTAGTTCTACCGACCCTTCGAGATCCTCCAGCGCATTGGGGAGGTTGCGTACCTCCTTCAGCTCCAATAGGAAGCCCGCATTCATGGCGTCTTCCACATGTCCCAGTTGGAACAGTTCCGCGGTCCACCACCCACGAATCCCTTGGTGAACCTTCCCCTGCAGCTCGATGACAAGCTTGATCTCAACAAGGAGGAAGATATTACGGATCCGTGCTGGGGCGTCACCTACCATTGCCGCAGCATGACGACGCGCGTGACTAGAGGAGTGCGCATTTTATATCGGCCATCGTTTGTTTCTATATTCCGTTTAATTTCGATAGTCTTTTGTTCTTGCTTTTATTTTCATGTACGCATATTTTAATATTTTGGATGTAGTATGACTTGTATTTTTTATCCTTCCTACTTAGGAAGGAATGGGGGATGAAATGATGCAAGCAAGCATGAACCCATATTTCTCTCTCTCTCCCTCTCATCTCTTGCTTATTCCCTTTTTGTGCCCTAGCCGAAACACGCAAGCCGCTTACTTTCCATCCGCTGGCTCCCCCCCTCCATCGACCATAGGTTCCCGCAGATTTAAAAAGTGGAACTCCAACCTCCTTGATGACTTCCACCTCCCCCGACCACAAATGAGGTCTCAAACTGGGCTCGTATCAGTATACAAACACCATTACTTTTAGGGCATGTTTGGGAAAGCGACACAACAATAACATGCCACTGATTTTTAAACAGTCGTGCCAAACGCTTTTTACCATCGACGGTGGCTGCAGCTGTCGTTCATTTTACGATACAAGCACGGTCGCAAGTCGCGCTAGGGGTCCCGATTCCCGCGCAACCTGCAAGTTCCCTCTTCCATTTCAACGCGAGGCGCGATCGACGACGTGGTCTTCTCGGTGATCTTCTCCGACGTTGTTCCTCCATCTACGACGACGCCTCTCCTCTCTCTTCTCCGCTGACGCCTCTCCTCCCTCTTCTCCGCTGACGCCTCTCCTCCCTCTTCTCCGGCAAGTATATAATTCTTTCTCCGGCTTCCTCCTCTCATCCAGCGCATTAGTCGATTTCTTCCCATTTATGGTATTTTTCCCCCACGACGTGATTTATGGTGATGTCTTTCCCGAATCTTGTTCTTTTGCTCCCGATTTCTGGGCTATTGCTTCTATATATTTCCCCATTGTTGTTTTTCCAGATTTCTGGGTTGGTTGTATGTTCTATCCTGATGTTTTTCCCAATTTCTGGGTGGAAGCTAATGTTCTGTCCTGATGTTGCTTCAACATTTCTTTGCTAATGTTATGCAGTTCGTGTAGTAGTTTGTTGTATGTTTAGAAATAGCTTGGATCTTTTAGTTGTTATTTGCATCATTGGTTCTTTGCATCAATAGTTTTGTATGGTTGCATAATTATTATACATCAATGCAAATGTTTAGGTGAGTGATGCTATTTCTTAGCACCTCGCATCACTTGCCAGACTTTGCTTGAGGTGATCGCCCTGTTGAAGGTCGTCGTGAAATCTTTAACCAAGCGCACTCCTCTCTTCGTAGTGTTATTGAACGAAGTTTTGGCGTATGGAAAAATAAATGGTACATTCTTAGGAAGATGCCACAATATTCATTTTCAAAGCAATGCATAATTGTGGTGGCTACAATGGGCCTCCATAATTATATCAGAAGGCATCCATCTAGGGTTGATCCAGAGTTTACAACATGTGATGATGATGAGAACTTCGTGCATCCGGAGGCGCACAAACATGGGGCAAGAAATCGACGGACCGACATGGTAGTCACAAGTCCGAGCGTAGAGCCAGTTACACATGAGGGGACAGGTGCAACTGAGATGTCTGCTTTGAGAGAATTCTTTGAGGACAAATTACAAAGTGCTCACGACAATTTAAACATATATAATTTAGCATATTAATTACTTAATTTACATTATATTTATCTAATCTATCGAAATTCTCTTTTGCAGGTGATGTTTGTTTGTGATACAAACAAGGGAGCATGATCTATTTAGATTATATTTATTGCAAACTTCTATGTCGATCAAACTATTTTTATTTTTATTTGTTTGATGATTATTATCAATATTTGGGCTTCATAATTTACTATTATCAGTATATATTATTTAGTGTCAGTTCTTTCCGTTTAACGGTTTAATTTTTATTACCTGCAAACAATTAATTCTGCACCACTGTTTCACACAATAGAACTGTTTCATGAGTTTTGTCACCACTCTGCAAAATAGTAGATTCCCCCACCGCTGCTTCTCCCACCACTGCAGCTTAGCCAAATAGGCCCTTACTCTCATAGTTTCACACTGCCACCGCCTATCACCACCACTATTTTTACTCCTATAGTTTTACACTGCCACCGCTCAAATACCACAGTTGTTCCGATCAAAGTTTTAATCTGTAAATAACAGGAAATGTATTGAGAGGTTGGAGGAGATGTGACAATCTTAATTTTGATACAATTGCCTTTTCTCAATTGATTCCTTTGTCAAAAAATATGCATTTTTGACATCCTACAATTGTAACAGGTAGGAATATCAATTGCAGCGCGGAAGTATGATCTTGATGCTGCTTCACCTTTTCAGACTTCAGATATTCTTAATCTCGTGCCAGTTGTCAAGCATTCTGTTCCATTGTGTTTAGAGGCTAAGAATCTAATAGAAGCTGGAAAAGCTCGATTATCTGAGGTAAAATAACGAAACTCCCTGTCATCGTGACAAATTTTACCACTCTGTAGAAGGATGATTTTATTTTATGATTTTATCTGATGTGCGTACTCTTCAGGGAACACTAAACGAGGCCTACACCCTTTTTTCTGAAGCATTTTCAGTACTTCAACAGGTTCTCTATTTTCTATGTTTATCAATGTCCCTTAGCTTTATTAGCTATTTAGACTCTAAATATTGATCAACGATTACTCAGGTTACAGGTCCTATGCACAGAGAGGTTGCAAATTGTTGCCGGTATTTTCTGTACACCTTTAGATTTAGGCATCAATTCTTCCAAAATATAACAAAAAAATTGTGTAGAACTATGATTCTTCTTTAGGCTTTTTATTTTGTACACCCTCACATCAATCACTGCTTCTAGACAACCGCTCATGGAAATGTGCATTTTCTTAAATAAGTTAAATTGGACATGTTTCAGAAAAAGTGACGTTTTGACTTCTATACCCTTGTTGGGTGAAATTTTGTATTACAATTGAAAGTTCCCATATTAGTATTCTATTCATTTTTCTATTTCAGGTATCTTGCAATGGTTCTGTATCATGCTGGTGACATGAAAGGTGCAATCACCCAGCAACACAAGGAGCTAATTATAAATGAAAGATGTCTAGGTCTTGATCACCCTGACACTGCTCATAGGTATCATCATTTCCCCTTTATGGTTCTTTTAGATGAAGCAATGGTACTTCTAAAGAGCATCCATATTCGTAATCCTCTGATACTCCGATATCATGCCAGATATTCTTCTTTGATTTGATCTATCAGATTTTTAGTTTTGAAAAAAAAGTAGTTTTTATTGTATGGATGCAGATTTCTGTGTTGAAGTTTTGAAATATACATACAGTTTTAATAGAGAGATTACTATATCACATATTTGTTGACCTTCATATTTATTTTTACCTTCTTTTTCAAACCACGTACTATGAAATACATATGCATGACCATTTGACAATTTTGTTGTGTTTTTTCACATGAAATAGCATATGCACTTGTACCCCTCTATATAATTTTAAGAAATATTTTTGTGTAATGTGTGAAGGGGAGGAGCCTTGGCGCACCGGTTGAGGTGTTTCTGTGTGAGGTCACGGGTTTGAGTCCTGGAAATAGCCTCTTGCAAAAATGCAGGGTAAGGGAAGTAGCCTACATTTCACCCTTGTGGTGGGACCCTTCCCTGGACCCTCGTTATGCGGAGATGCTTTGTGCACCGGTCTGCCCCCCTCCCTTTATTCTTAAGCTATGAAGCACTGATACTTCCTTGAGGGCCACATACCCGTACCAGATACGTATCCGGTACCAGTACGTACCCGATACTCAGCGGATACACTTGTTACTCTAGTCTGTAGATATACTTGAACTTGACAGATCGTTCTGCATATTGTGATATGAGTATTCTTTTCTAAAGTAAACAAAAGACTGTTGCGTGTCTTTTAGAACATAAAGAATTGTGACTCATAAATACAACTAACGGTGTTTGTTTATTATAGTAACAAAATGTGATTCAGATTTAAGTATCTTATTTTCGCTAAAACTATAAAAACTTGATTTAAAATTTTTTTCCTTTACATATTTAAGATTAAATTTTCAAATTGGTAGTGTTTTTACTTGTTCAACATGAATTTTTCTACGTTTTATATTTTCTCTTTTAAAAAAGGTTGTAAATATATGTACATGTGCATATATCTTTTACTATAATAAGGAAGAAGTCTAATGACTTAACCTATATTTAAAATAATGATGGAAATTCATTAAATACTATGCCCATTTATGTAACTACAACATATCCCCAAATTAAAAATAATGATGGAAATTCATGAAATCCAAAAAGTTTTTAGTAGAACTCCTAGACCTAATTTGACAGGCTATCATTACACATGTCCTAGAGAGAGGAGAGGGGTGGGGCCCACTGCCATAAATCAACATAAAGAAATAGAGGGAGAGAGGGGGCGGCTGAAGTTTTGGGAGGAGATTAGAGAGAGAAAGAGAAAGGGGAGAGAAGGGTGGGGCCCACTGCCATCAATCAACATAACGAAATAGAAGGGAGGGAGGGAGCGGCGGAATTTTTGAGGGAGAGATTAGAGGGAGAAAGAGATAAATCAACATAAAGAAATAGAGAGGGAGAGAGGAGGCGGCGAGAGTTTTGGGCAGAGAGATTAGAGAGAGAAAGAGAGAGGAGAGAGGGGGCGAGAGGGTGGCGGAAGAATTGAGGGGAGAGAGTAGAGAGAGAAAGATAGAGGATAGAGGAGTGGGACCAGATCAATATATATATATATGCGTCAAGAGGAGGAGAGGGGAGAAGCCGACGCATGTAGTTTATGCGTCGAAACCATTTCGGGCAAGCTTGCGTTGATATTCATGACCATGAGAGCGTTGAAAAGTATGGGAGGACCAACTCCATGCATGCGTCGATATGTAGGAGATGAGGCGGAAGGTTTGGCTGATATGGCTCAGCGTGGTCGAGGTACTGTCGGGCTCGAGGTACTGTCGCGATTGGCCTTAGGGGCGGAGCCCCGTGTCTGTCACTCATGTGTGTGTATAATATACCGTAGGGGCGGAGCTCCATGTCTGTCACTCATGTGTGTGTATATATATACCGTAGGGGCGGAGCCCCGTGTCTGTCACTCATGTGTGTGTATATATATACATGTATATATATATATCTACATGTATATATATATATATATCTACATGTATATATATATATCTATATATACACATGCATATATATAGACACATGAACATGCATATGTGCATGTATATACATGAACATATTGCGTGTGTATTTTAAAAAAGCAATTTTAATTACGGCATACTTCAACCGTATCTGCATCATCGCGTTTTATTTTCCCGTACAACCGTACCGGATACGTATTTTACCCGATACTCGTACCCTTACATGTGCTTCATAGTTCTTAAGTAATGTTTAAATAACATATCATATTGTCGTACCTGTTTTAATAATTCATTAATAGTTGCCCAATCCTAGTTTCAAATTTCACGACCCCATTTCATGTCTTCATAAACCTTGTCATAATTCTCTCTTCCTGTTTCTAACCATTCATACCGTTCTTCTAAATTTCAGCTATGGAAACATGGCTTTATTTTACCATGGTCTGAATCAGACTCAACTTGCCCTGAAGCATATGTCCCGGACACTGCTTCTTCTAGGTCTCTCGGCTGGGCCCGACCATCCAGATGTTGCTGCAACGTTTATAAATGTTGCTATGATGTATCAAGATCTTGGAAAAATGGATACTGCTCTACGATATCTGCAAGAAGCATTGAAGAAGAACGAGCGGCTTCTTGGTTCCGATCATATCCAAACTGCAGTTTGTTATCATGCACTTGCCATTGCCTTCAACTGTATGGGTGCCTACAAACTTTCAATTCAGGTATGTGCCCTGAGCATATTTTTTTGCATCTTTTTTTATATATAGAGATCTAATGATGTTTGTACTTGGCAGCATGAGAAGAAAACTTACGATATACTAGTAAAGCAACTTGGGGAGGACGATTCAAGGGCCCGTGATTCTGATAATTGGATAAAGACATTCAAAATGCGTGAGGCCCAGGTATGATATGCGTCTTATTCATATGAGGATTTACTTTCCTTCATGAATACTAGCCCGATGTGCATGACTCTTCGTGTGTGCGCGTTCACAACGATAATACTTTTTGTTGTCATTCGATCATCACTAAGAATCAATACCCTACAAATTTGTTTGGCTGGACAATATCGGTGCTTCGGAATTGAAATTGAAGGTCAAATTCCTATGAAAATGACCTCCGATTCTAATTTCGACCCCAATTTCATCCAAAATAATGGGCCTAACTGATATTTTATGTAAAATATTATTCTTGCTTTACTATGATGATGTGTGATAAAGAAGAAACTGTTTTGGGAATTACTAAATTCAGATTATTGAAGTAGATTAGCAAAGAACTTAGTCTGACATATCAAATGCTGAAGAAGTGGATACATTATTCTCCAATTCTCTTAATGATCAATGAAATGATTTATTTGATATTCTAAATCATTGGCTACAGAGGACCATATTTTTCTTTCCAGGAAATCCGCCGTTTTTTTTCAAAATAATGTCTCCTCTTCTGTTTTGCTTCTTTTCTCTGGCAGGCCAATGCGCAGAAGCAAAAAGGCCAGGTGGCGAATTCAACCTCTGCCCAGAAAGCTATTGATATATTAAAGGTTGATTCTACTTTCTACCATACTCTTTGTTAGCGAATAGAAAAATGGATTCCACCAGCAATAAATTTGTAAGATACAAATAGCCGAGCACTCGGAATCTTAGGCTCGGTTTGGCGCGGCGGCGGCGGTCATGAACGCGGTGGTTATGAACTGTCGTTCGTGAATGCCCGACCTTATCTAAGGAACTTCATCAATTTTTATGCTCAAAACTAGTTTTTTCCCTAGTGGCGGTCACAACAGTTGTCATGCCAAACATGCATTTTATGATTGTGGCATTTTTGTCCAAACTCACCGCAGCAAAAACACAGCGCCAAACGGAGCCGTAGTCCAAGAAACTCTTCTTTCAAATTAGAGCCAAAAACCTTAAGACTGCGTTCGTTTCGCGGGTTTTGAGAGGAAGGAATTGGTTTTGGGTATATCAAAACTAATTTTTTTGTTCGTTTGACGTTTTTTTGGATGGAAATTGGCATTCACAGAAAACCTATGAGTTTTGGAGGAAGGTGTTTGACCAAAACCAATTCTAGTGTTCGTTTGCTTATTTTAAAAGAGGGGATTTGTTTTGGCCCCAAACCCATGAGTTTTGCTTTTTGAAAATTTTTCTATGCCCAAAACTTACCTATTTAGATGGATTTTGGGACAGTTTTGACACTGTTCGTCATCATTGTGGGCGGAGTTCATCATCATTTTGGCCGGAGTTCATCATCATTTTGACACTGTTCATCATCATGTTCTCTCAAAACCTTCTCCAAACAAACACAAGAATTTGTTTTTTGCCCATTTTCAAAACCTCTGCTCCATAGGTTTTCGGCCAAAATCAATTCCTGTATCTCAAAACCTACCAAACGAACGGAGCCTAAGTAATTCAAAGATAACCCTGATACCTAATTTATGAAAATATAATTCATAAGGGGAAGTACATAAATGACCCGAAATTATACCCCTCTAGTAGTCCATGCCGCATGTGCTTATCACTCTTCCATTTAAAAGCATAGGTTTTTTCTGTTACTCATGCTTTAATCCTATCTGGGCAGGCAAACCCCAACCTAATTCAAGCATTCCAGGCCGCTGGCATTGGATCCGGAGCAAACCCTTCTTCCATCGATAGAACCATCAACGCAGCAGCTCTCGCCGGTGAGGGCTTCCCTCGAGGCAGAGGCGTCGACGAGCGAGCAGCTCGCGCTGCCGCTGAAGTCCGCAAAAAGGCTGCGGCGAGAGGCCTCCTCACTCGTCCAAGCGGCGCCCCGGCTCAGTCAATGCCGTGGAACCAATTCCTCTCCATCCTCAACAATTCGTCCACTCCGGAAACCCAGCCTAGTTCGCAGCCGGAGGGGCCCAAGAATGGTGCTCCGAGCGCCCATCCATCAAACGGAACCACTGAGGATCGACCGGTAGGTCAACAACCCCCGGCCGGGTTAGGGGCCGGGCTGACCTCGTTGAATTCGAAGAAACAAAAACAGAAGGTCGCGAAATCTCCGGCGTGAACCATTAGTGGGACTTCTGCATATATGGTCATCAGGATCTTATTTTGATGGCTGCGGCTGGATCTCCGCATACAAATTGATTGCGGAATAGCGTTCTCCGCATTTTTTTGATCTCGGTACTTTGGTTTACAAATAAGCGTCCGCCTCGAGTGTTTTTTCTCGAGCGGGCTGCTGCTGCTGCTGCTGTTGTATAAAAGCCGTTAATTTTGTAATCTTTGATTCTGGGAACATGCCCCAGATTCACCTGATGGCATCCTTTTAGGTTTTTATTTTAGATGGATGGTTATGATTAAAAAGCTCTCTTTTATTTAATTATTAGACTGTTAATGGTGGAATATGCCAGTTTTATTCATAATTCAAGACATGCTGGATTGTATTTGTTACCTTCAAGTATTTCTTTAAATATCCTCGAATCATTCTCGAAAATGTTGTTTTTTAATGTGCGTGTGTGCGAGCGTGCGCGTGTGTGCATGTTGGTGTGCGTGTTAGAATCAAATTTAAATTTTTGTTGTTACGCACGAGTATTTCTCTAAATATCCTCGAATTTGCTCTCAAAAATGCTATCTTTTAATTACCCAACCCTCTTCAGCATATAATTGCAGGTTGCATTTCTCTAACTTTTGAAATTACACATAGCTCCTTACTTTTATATTTGATAACATGTATGCAACCAAAAAATAGAGAGTTGATATTAGCAGTCCGAAACTGGCTATTCGTAGTCCATAAATTTTATTCGTAGTACAAAATTATATTTGCACCCCACTCCCATCTCAAATAAGCGATTTTTTTTTGGTATTGTCATATTCTCACCGTCGAAACAAACAGACTCCTAGCCGTTGGATATCAAGAATTATGCTTACTAATTACCACCACAACAATAACATATTAGCATAAATAAGCATTCCTATCTTAAATACTATTTGTAGACCATCTTAGTCCTTGTTGGGAAATTCTTTCCACCATGTTGCACCCTGCCTCAAGCATGTGAAATTTTTGAATACGGTTAGTCCGTGGGACCGCAGTGCGCTTCTATGTGGGACCCACATTGCTTTGTTGCGTGGATTCCGCGGTGCACTACTAAGAATACGTGAGCATCGACTCTGACTAGCAGTGCGCTGCAATTGGACGCGGGCATGAAAATTTCTCCACAAGCAGCAGAGGCGTACATCATTCTCGCTGAGCATGCTAGGTCAAAAGAATTATTCTTTGTCGAGTAGAGGTAGCTCCCATCAAATTTTCGCCTAAACACAAATTTTTGGGGATGATCGTGCACGGAATAGAATTTGATCGCGCATGATCATTCACGTGCCATCATCGGTGGTTCTTTGATTTGTATCCTGGACCCGGACCGAAAAATATCTCGATCCAAGCAGCGGGGTGGCTATTTATGTATCTTTTTGCACGAGCGTGGGCGGGCACTGAATAAATGTTTCTCGTCGGGCGGGTTAACTAAACCCAGAGAGGCTTGGGCATAGTTAACTAAGAGACCTGTGACCCATTAGCAATAATTGGGTTCGGACAAAATTTGTGATTGGAAGTTTATGCCGACTCCTTTTGCTGCTTTGATAGCTCTTAATTTCAGATTGGACGTCCAGATCTGATCCAAATTATGGGACATCTTAATTAAGGCTAAATTACTTAGAAGATTCGCATATTTTCATACAAAAATTTAAATTTCATAATCACCAAATATTCGAAAACATAATTAAAAAAGAATAGAAATCTCGTCAGCGGAGTATTCCTACTTTATTTTTCACTAGCGTCGCACGATCGGTTGGCGGAAGGCGACGCTACCTCCTGGCGGTAGATGAACAGAGGAGGATTCCTTATTTAGGCCGGACTAGCGCGGAGTGGTATTCAGACGGAAGAGCATTCCTTATGGAGGTTGGAGCTATAGCGCGACGGTATTTGGTATCGCCTAATAGGTCACCAAGCTCAATTGAGCTGTGACCGTATTGGTATCCCCGGACTTGAACATTATAGTACGACGGAAAATATCCTGTTTGGCATGAGCGTCCGGAGTAAGGGTCGACGCGGGTGGCTGTCAAATCCTGGTTGATCCGAGTCCAATCTGGGGTGAAACGAAGCTTCTCCATGAAAATAGTGTTTGCATTTTATGAAAAACACAGCAGAGAAAAAAAAAGCCGAAACAAACGAATTTAGGGTAAGAAATAGATCCATGAGAAGCTCAACAACCTCCTAAATAGCTCAAGCTAACTTGAGTAGAGCTAAAGGTAAGAGACAAGCAATTAAGTCAAATCTAGCTTTATTCCATCACAAGATTATGCACATCTATAATTTTATCTTTTAGCTCTTTATCGGGACCAACTCTTTCGTGCGAGTAATTAACGCACCTACGGAAAGTCAAATCCGTCCGTATATCTTCTTCCTGCACGAATATTGATGCCTGATTAGTCGAAAATACAACCGTCAAACAAAATATCTGTTAGAAATTTTAATTATAAAACATTATAAATTAAATGTTTTGATTAGAGCTAAATGGTGTTTGGTGTTTGGGCTCCTCATTATGATGGAAAATCTCAAAACCAAATTAGAGGAAATCCAAATTATTTGGAGGGAAACCTTTCATAAAAGAAAGGATGAACCTTTAGTCCCACCTTGCTTATTTGCTTTCTAGCCAAAGAATATTTATATGTATTCACTCTTTCTTATTTGTTCAAAAGAACATAAGGAGAAACTATGAACCACACGCACGCGCGCACGCACCGCACCGGACCGGATCCGGATCCGGATTTGAGGAATAATTGAATTGAATTGTATTTTTTGTACAAAATAGTTTCAGAGTTTTACTCGGAGTTGCGTCGATTAGAATTCGGAGCTGCGTCGAATAGATTTCGACGTAGCGTCGTTTTGCCCGCTGGAGTTGCGTGGCGTCGAATTGAACTCGACGCATGCGTGAACCATTAGAAAATGATGAACCTAGAAGAAGCAAAAGAGTTAGAACCGAAAGATCCTATGGGGAGGACTACTTCACTTATCTAGTTGAAGGAGATCCTAATACATATGAGGAAGCAATGACCTCATCTGATTATCCCTTTTGGAAAGAAGCAATTAATTTAGAAATTAATTCTATCTTAGAAAATAAAACTTGGATCCTAACCGATTTACCTCCCGGTGCCAAAGCCATAGGATGTAAATGGATTTTTAGAAAGAAATTAAATCAGGATGGATTCATAGATAAATATAAGGCTCGCCTTATAGCTAAAGGCTATGCCCAAAAACAAGGAATAGATTATCTAGACACATATGCTCCCGTAGCTAGAATAACCTCTCTTCATATTCTAGTCGCATTGGCTTCGATACATAGGATGATCATTCATCAAATGGATGTCAAGACAGCTTTCTTGCATGGAGACTTAGATGAAGAAGTCTACATGTCTCAACCCGAAGGTTTTGTGGTCAAAGGCTAATAAACCAAAGTTTGTAAATTAATTAAATCTCTTTACGGTTTAAAACAAGCACCTAAACAATGACATCAAAAGTTTAACTCCGTAGTCTTAACTTTTGGTTTCAAATCTAATGAATTTGATAAATGTATTTATGCCAAACAAGACGGAAATGAAATTGTCTTGTTATGTCTCTTTGTAGATGACATTTTAATCTTTGGAAACTCAATTAAAATTATTAATGAAACCAAAAATAATTTATCATCCAACTTTGATATGAAAGATTTGGGGGAAGCAAACATTATATTAGGAATGAAACTAGTTAAAAATGATTCTAGCGTATCATTATCTCTTTCACACTCGATTGAGAAAATGTTGATTAAATTCAACTTTTATGACTCCATTCCCGTTTCTACTCCATATGACGCTAGTGTAAAACTTTGTAAAAATACTAATGAACCCGTTGATCAACATAGATATGCACAAATGATAGGATCACTCCTATACATAGCTAACCGCACTAGGCCCGACATTTCCTATGTCGTAGGCCGCCTTAGTAGATATACTAGTAATCCAAGTGATGAACATTGGATAACACTAAATAGAATAATTAAATATCTTCGTGGAACTATGGATTATAGTTTAGCGTACACGGGATTTCCCGGAGTACTAGAAGGATATTCAGATGCCAATTGAGTAACTGATTCGTTAGACGTTAAGTCAACAACGGGCTATGTATTCCTCCTTGGAGGTGCTGCCATTTCATGGGCTTCTACAAAACAAACAGTTATTTCTAGAAGCACCATGGAATCAGAGCTTATAGCTTTGGACACTACATGTGCCGAAGCAGAATGGATTAAAAATTTACGACACTACATGTGCCGAAGCAGAATGGATTAAAAATTTACTTAATGAAATTCCTTTAATTGAAAACCCCATGCCTGCTATCTCTTTACATTGTGATAACAAAAGTGTTATTGATTTAACTGCTTCTAATAGTACTATTTCCAAAATGAATAAGTTCATGAGAATCAGGTACAAGTCCGTGAAGCAAAGAAGAAAAGAAGTGATATCACTAAACTATGTAAAGTCAGAATTGAATCTGGCTGATAATCTTACCAAGGGATTGTCCCGAAGGGAGATATTATTGTCATCGAGGGGAATGAGGTTTAAGCCCACATGATTTGCTGCCAACGGTGGATACCCAACCCATGTGATTGGAGATCCCATGAAGTGGGTTCAATGTGGTAGAAACGAAGCCGTTGATGTAGCGTAGTTGGGAGCACAAAATATAAGGTTGATAAAACCTTCTCCCCATTCCTATGATGTTGTGCTCTACGTAACAAGTTAGGATGAACTTAATTAAGTTTTTAATGGTTGCCAAAGGCATATTTCTTTGCGAGATATTGGTTACGATTATCTCTTGAGGCACCATCTATGTGGGGGTTGTTGTGAGGCCGCAACTTTGGGATCCGGGCTGAACCCAAAATAACTCTCATAAAAAATCAAGGAATGCGCATGGTCATTAACGCGCCCACCGCCATAACCCAAGAACAATCAATCTTTTGTGTGCTTATCTAATTTACCGGTCAAAAGTTTATAATTCAAAGCCTCTGACACATTATACTCTTCGGTAGAGGAAGTAAGTACTAAGTATAGATTCAAGGTAACCATTCCATCTATACCCATTGCATTAGATACAACTTGATGAAGCAAATTTGTATTTGATTTTATTTATTATTAGTAATATCATATTTATGAAGTTCGTCTTTTGGTTTTTCGCTTTTGTGGGGGATTGTTAGAAATTTTAATTATAAAACATTATAAATTAAATGTTTTGATTGGAGCTAAATGGTGTTTGGTGTTTGGGCTCCTCATTATGATGGAAAAGCTCAAAACCAAATTGAAGGGAATCCAAATTATTTGGAGGGAAACCTTTCATAAAAGAAAGGATGAACCTTTAGTCCCACCTTGCTTATTTGCTTTCTAGCCAAAGAATATTTATATGTATTCACTCTTTCTTATTTGTTCAAAAGAACATAAGGAGAAACTATGAACCACACGCGCGCGCGCGCCGCACCAGACCGGATCCGGATTTGGATTTGAGGAATAATTGAATTGTATTTTTTGTACAAAATAGTTTCAGAGTTTTACTCGGAGTTGCGTCGATTAGAATTCGGAGCTGCGTCGAATAGATTTTGACGTAGCGTCGTTTTGCCCGCTGGAGTTGCATGGCGTCGAATTGAACTCGACGCATGCGTCGATTGAACTCGACGTAGCGTCGATAAGGCCTGCGTCGATAAGTCCTGCGTCGATAGAACTCGACGTAGCGTCGATATGATGTCGACGCAACGTCGATTTCTCTTCACACGTTCTGCCGTTTTTATGCGTTTTCTTAACCGCTCTTTTGCGCGTCTTTCTTGCCAATATTTACGTTGGAAATATTCAACGTTTATTTTCCTGATTATGATCCTTCCCCATATAACCGTTCGTATTTATTGTGGCTTTATTTTATTGCCGTTTTACGAGATCGAATTTCATTGAAGATCTTGCGGTACAAGTTATATATATACTCGTTCTTCTCAGATAGTAAAACACGCTCTCATACGCTCTTGTGCTCTCGGTTCCTGTGACGATATTCTTCGTGCTTTCTTTTCTTTACGTTTGCTCCATCAAGTGGTGGTTCAGGTGCTCTGTGCTTCTTCGGTGTCCGCGCACATCGGAGTTTCGGGATCTAGCCGGGTGTTGTACCTTGGAGGAGTGAGCATCGGTTGAAAGCCCTGCCGGAGGGTGGTGCAACTTCTTTAGGGCAGTGACCACACGCCTTACCCAGGCTCGATTCTGATCTATATATATTTACTCTGTTTTATTTCTCATCCCCTTCATGCAATTTTATTATTATTGTTGTTCATATTAAAAGTTCTGATGTTTCAGTAAAAGTTTTTAAAACGAAAATTATCATATTTTATATTAATATAGGAATATAATAGAGAAAATATTCCAACAATATCTACCATTGGATAACAAGTATACGGCTTGATTTTCTCCCGCACCTTAAAATCACGGTGCGTTACTCACATGTAGATATTGCTCCTTTATCGGCCACAATTTCAGCCTCAGTACTATACTACTAACTTTTTCAGCCTCAGTACTATATCTTCTCCATGTACTTTATGCTCAAAACTAGTTTATTTTCTTGGTAGCGGTCATAACCTTTGTCATGCAAAACATACATTCTATGATCATTGAGTTTTTGTCCAAACTCACCGGATCGAGCAAATAAGCCGCGCAAAACGAAGCCTTAAGCGCTTCTAAAATCACAATGTTAGCGTTTTTTTATAATCATTGTGTTTACTACTTTGTTCTCCGATATTTCCGCTTGAAGTCTTCAAATTAAGGCATTTTATCGGGACCTCCCCTCTAAGTTTGCTAAATTACAGGTTGCACATCTCTTACTTTTGAAATTACAAAAAATTCCCCTATAAATTACAAGCTGCAACCTATAATTATTCTAACTTCCGGCGGAAGTTTTGAAATATTCAACTTTTCAATTTTATCCGTTTTTAATTATAATTTTAAAAAAATTTAAAAGTAAATTTAATTTGATTTTTTATTTTATTTTTAAGCACAGCTCAATTGGTGATGTCCGCCATAATAGTTGGTATCAACACGTATTGTTCTGTGTGCACAAGTATAAATCTTGGTTTTCAATTTATTATAGGTGGCCAACTTTATATGTTGGTGGGATCGCTACAAACAACATGTTGTTGGATCGTATGACGCCCTTAGAGGGGGGGGGGGGGGGGGTGAATAAAGGTGTGTTTAAAATATAAGTTTTACTTAATAATTTTTTTAAACAGATTTTACTTTACTAAAAAATTACTTATAAACACATTCAAACCAATGCAATTTTTATATTAAACCAAACACAAATTTCTAAGATAAGAATTATGCCACCAAATATGTAATTAAAGAAAAAGACATAATTATATTAATCACGAAATTTGCATACAATAAAAATGATCTTAACAATGCTTAAGATCAAGGCACAATTATGTTAATAAAAAATTCAACAATTTTGGTTTACCAATCCTTCTCCCAAGGATCGGAAGGCTATCACTTGTCTCTCCCAAGACCAAACCCAAGCCTATCCTCTAGATCTTCCCAAGATCTAGACGTAGCACACAAGGCCACGATTTCCCACCAAGCCACGCAAGGACTTGGACGCTCCACACAAGGAAGCGATTTTTCCCTAAGCCACGCAAGGACTTAGACGCCGCACGCAAGACGACGATTTCTCTACCAATACAAAATGAAATGTGTGTAAATGAAAATACAATATGAAAAGAACAACTCCCTAGAATTTCAGATCTCTGAAAGGATGGTTGAAGCCTCGAGATGATCATTGATGTAGAAGCGCGCCCGATCTCGTCTTCAATCTTCAATCCTTCTTTGCACAAATGGGAGTTGAAGAGGTTCTGGAGCTCTCTGGTTCGTATGCACTCAGGAAGGAACTTGGAATTCTCAAATCATGGAATGCACGAACACAAGGAGTCAATTTATAGAAATTCGCTGTCGTCTGGGCGACATCGACTGTCGGAATTTCCGACAGCGCTAAACTACCGCCGTAGTGCTGTCGTGCGTGCAGTTGCTGTAACCTCCGAGCTGTCGCCTGGGCGACATCGATGTCGGATTTTCCGACAGCGCAAAACTGCCGGTCGTGGTGCTGTCGTGGGCAGTTGTTGTAACCTCCGAGCTGTCTCCTGGGCGACATCGTTGTCGGATTTCCGACAGCTCAAAACTGCCTTTCGTCGTGCTGCCGTGGGGGGAAGTAGTTGTAACTTCTTTGTTGTCGCCTGGGCGACATCAGCTGTCAGAATTTTTCGACAGTGAAATTTTCCTACACTCAAATTGAGCTCCAGCAGAAATGTGAACATCTCATACCTGTTACCTGTACACCATTAATAAAAATAGAATCAAATACAAACGTGACTTTGTTATTATCAAACCGGAGGAGTGCGAAACGCATGCTCCAACAATCTCCCCCTTTTGATAATAACAAATCCGTATAAAAAGAAATCATGTCTATTTAGATTGTTGATTTTAACATTTGGTGTGTGCACAAAAATAACATGATATATTTCTCTTAAAATAAATAATCTCCCCTTAGATGAAAGCTCCCCCTAAATGAATGTTCCCCCTAAATGTATGCTCCCCCTAAATGTTAAAGTAAATTGAAATGATGTATTGTTTAGGTGGAATATTTAGGTGTAATATATTTGTGATTTCTTGAATATACCTATAATTCTCCCCCTTTGGTATTAGCAAAAGATAATAGAGAGATAAAGGAGTAGTTCTTAAGGGAAAATAGATGAAGTAGAAATGAAGAGTAAGCGGAAGCACTTGTTGGAAATGATTGAAGTTCATTAAATAATAGTAATATGTCATAGTATGAATAAACTCATGAAGAGACGGTATAGCCAGATGAAGTAAGAAAATAAAATAACTTAAACATGATGAAGGTCATTTGAAAGTATCATAGAAAGACACAATAATGTATAGAAATTTGGAATAGTTTCGGTCCAATTCTCATGAGATGAGTGTTTATATAACATAATGATGTGTACATGTGATACTTAGATCAAACATATGAAGTTATTTAATGCACATGATCATTGAAATGGAGAACATAATATAAACATATAAAGACAACTTTGACCTTGAAGATATAGCATAATAAGGATAGAATACCATTTGCTTTTGCACAAGACACTTTACAATTCTTTCCAAGGTGCTTAACCTCACAATGCTCATTAAGACTTATCAGGAGGGTAAGTAGTGCTTGGTGGAGTATCTTTGTCTTTAATTTAACCTTTTTTTTATCACATATGTTGTGATATCTTTAATTCGAGATATTTTTAATTTTTTGAATTGACCAAGGATCTCCGAATTCACTTGAATCGCAAAAGATGGTGTATATTTTGATGTGCTAACAAATCAAGGTTGAAAGTAGTATTTATTAAGTGCTTTTGTATTATGTTAAAGCAAATATGATTCATGTATATATTAAATAGAAAGACATACGTATTGATCAAAAGAAGTGAACGTGATAGGTCATTATGATATATAAACAATTTCTCATACTTAGAGGCATGCGAAAACAATTTCCAATGATCTAAACAACTAAGTAGGAGTGTCAACACGATGATAGCTTGGAAATGAAATCATATAATCATGTAAGAGCCATTTCTTAAAAATAAAAAGCACATGGTTTGTCATCAAGTCATGAGTTGAAGCATTAATAATGACATATAACTATTGTAAAGCATCAAAGGGGCCAAAAACTGAAGATTAAGCAAATCGGGAGCTGTCGGAAATTTCCGACAGTCACTGTCGCCTGGGCGACAGCTAAAAATATAAATACGGCTTTAGACCGAGTCAAACCCTATTGTGCATCATTTTTCTGGTCTGAAGGGCGAGAGTAAGCTGTCGGAGTTCGGCGACAACCTAGATCTAAGGTATGGTTTTTGGATTTTTAAGATTTTGACTCAAAAATTTTTTAGGGATTTGTGATTTTTGAAAGTAGAGAAGAAGGAAAATGTGATTTTCATTTTACTATTGATGAATGGTGTAGATCTTGGAAGTTTGTGTTTTAAAAGTGTAGATCTTGTGTAAAGCAAGTGGATCTTGTTGGATCTTGGTGAAAAATATTTTGATTTTGTGATTTTTGTGGTTGAAGTTTGCATTTATACATAGTCTAATTTTTAAAAATGGAAGATTTGCTTTTTGGAAGAAGGTTGAAGATGATGAATAGTAGTAAAGGACATGTGAGAAGATGTAGATTTGAATTTTTTTTTTTAAACTTGATGTTGAAATAAAACTTGATTTTGAGTAGATCTGGAAGTGTATATAAAAAATTTCAAGAAAAATTCACTGGAGTACTGTCGGAAATTTCCGACAGTCACTGTCGCCTGGGCGACATTGTTCCAGTGCACATGACATGTTTAATCCATTTTTGATATGTTATGTTTGCAGAATGGCTTCCAGTTCTAAAGCGCGAAGGAGTACTTCTGAAGATGCGCATAGTTCGTATCAAGTTTACCCTGGGGTGGAGAAAGCCATAGTTGGAGTAGCGAAATATGTTGAATTTGATTCTCCGAAGCACGATCATATCTATGATCATCTTGCGAATGCAGGTATACTTTCAGTAATCACAACAGATTCGTTCTCATCCTTTTTTATTCGAGAATTTTATAATCATTTGGAAGACCCAAGTTACACTGAATTGGATGAGGGAGTTAGATCTAGAATCCAGGGTCAACATGTGGAAATAACACATGTTGATCTAAGAGAGGAATTCGGTCTTCTTATGAGTGAAAATATGCCTGATATAGTGGAGAGTTATAGAAAGGATAGAGATTGGACCCTTGTAAACATGAGTTTACATGGGAGTCAAAAGAAGACCCTAACCACTGAGGTTACGTCACTCACTCCGGATGCATATTTAGTTCAAGATATATTAAGGAACTCA
Organism: Dactylorhiza incarnata; assembly: GCA_033032865.1. NCBI lineage: Eukaryota > Viridiplantae > Streptophyta > Magnoliopsida > Asparagales > Orchidaceae > Dactylorhiza > Dactylorhiza incarnata. The sequence continues at coordinate 1,341,080 of JAWHQI010000123.1, read as the reverse complement.
GTTATGTTAAAGAGTGGAGATACAAGGAGTATCACGGCACAGTGACCCTCGTTACTTACTTTATTATGGAGGAGGAACCTTTTGATGTAGCGGACTTCATACTTTCCCAGATTCGGTATGCTTTTAGATTAAAGCATTCAAAATGGGTGAAAGTTCATACTCTCCCAATGGGGGCTATAATTCAGCGTATATTATATAAGAAGTATGGATGGATAGTTCAAGATTCGTACTATGATGATTGTTTTCCTGAGATATACTATACGGGTACTATGAAAGTGAAGAAGACGCATAAAAAGGCCCACCCTGGAATTGAGATTAGAGAGCCTCAAATGCCAAGGGCAGGATCACTACGATAGTCTATAGATGATCTTCGTGATTCACTAGAGGATCACAAGAAGGAAGTGAAGAAGGATCGTAGTAGAATGCAAAAGTTTATGAAATTTCTTGTGAAAGGTCTGAAGTTAAAGCCCACTCCGGAGGAAGAGGCCGAATGGCAAGTTCCAGACGAAGAACCGCCACGCCAATCGGTGAGGCGGACTCGACGTGGTAAGGCCGTAAGACGAGGACCTCCAGAAGACTGTCCAGAGAGCAGCGGGGCTGGTTTTGAGGATTCTGAGTAGTTTCATCAGGCTGCTGCTTCTGTCTGATGTCAGAAATTTCCGACATCCACTGTCGCCTGGGCGACAATGAACTTCTTCAGATTTCGTTTTCTGTTAATGAACTTGATCCTATGTTGATTTCTATTATTTGTTGTGGAACAATTTTATGTAATATTAATTGTGTGAATTTTTGTTAAGTCATTTCAATTTCTATGGTTTGATTTAAAATTTAGTTTTTTTTTTTAATGTATAAGTTTTGTGTTTTTTTTAATTTTATATGTTTTAAGTAGTGATATATTCATTGGGAAATGTCTAGGATTCCCAATTCTAGCCTAAGCATAGAAAAACGGGAATCCGGTAATGGTTTAGTGAATATATCCGCTAGTTGTGAATCCGTTCCTATGAAATTGATTTTTACATTACCCTTCTTAATATGATCCCTTATAAAATGATGTCGGACATCTATATGCTTAGATCTAGAATGTAAGACGGGATTGTTAGTTAAGTCTATAGCACTTTTATTATCACACTTTAATTCTACACTACGTTATTGTATGCCAAAATCTTCTAACGTTTGTGACATCCAAAGAGCTTGGGCACAACAACTACCTAGTGCAATATATTCGGCCTCGGTAGTAGAGAGGGCAACAGAATTCAATTTCCTACTCGACCATGAAATTAGTGAAGGGCCGATAAAATGACAAGTGCCACTAGTGCTTTTCCTATCTAAAGAACATCCCGCATAATCCGAATCCGAAAAACCATGCAAAATAAATGAATCATTATGAGGATAGCATAATCCTAATTTCGATGTTCCTATGAGATATCTAAAGATGCGTTTCACCGCTTTTAAATGTGACTCTTTAAGATTAGCTTGAAATCTAGCGCATAAACAAACGACAAACATAATGTCAGGTCTAGATGCGGTTAAATACAATAAAGATCCTATCATACTTCTATAAAGAGTTTGTTCAATTGAAACACCACTTTCATCTTTTCCTAATTTTAGGGAAGTACTCATAGGAGTGTTTGCATGTTTTAGATTTTCATATCCAAATCTTTTTAACATATCATGAATATATTTGGTTTGACATATAAAAATATCATCATGTTTTTGTGTAATTTGAAAACCTAGAAAATATGAAAGTTCTCCAACCATGCTCATTTCAAATTCATTTTTCATAATTTGAACTATTTCATTACACAACTCTTCATTAGTGGCTCCAAAAATAATATCATCAACATAAATTTGCAAAATAACTAAATCATGATCAAATTGCTTAATGAAGAGTGTAGAATCCGCACTTCCTATTTTATAATCGTGCTTTAATAACTATTGAGTTAACCGATCATACCAAGCACGAGGCGCTTGTTTTAATCCATAAAGCGCTTTATCTAATTTATAAACATAATTTGGATATTTCTCATTTACAAAGCCAGGGGGATGTTCTACATAAACGTCTTCTTTTACATACCTGTTTAAAAATGCGGTTTTGACATCCATTTGATATAATTTAAATCTTTTAAAACAAGCAAATGCAAGAAATATCCTAACCGCTTCTAATCTTGCTACGGGTGCAAAAGTTTCATCAAAATCTACCCCTTCAATTTGTGCATAACCTTTTGCAACTAATCTGGCTTTATTTCTAATAATTCTAGATTCACTATCCAATTTATTTTTGAAAATCCACTTAACTCCAACGACAGGATGATTTTTGGGTCGTTCTACAAGATTCCAAACCTTATTACGTTCAAATTGATTAAGTTCTCCATTCATAGCTAAAAACCAAAATTCATCATTTAAAGCGGTGGAAACATCTTTTGGTTCTATTTCAGAGACAAAACAAAGATTTGATAATAAAACATGTAACGTTGAACGAGTACTAACCCCTTTTTGCGGATCTCCAATGATAAGCTCCTTTGGATGATCCTTTGAAAATTTCAATTCACTTGGAGGCACATAATCTTCTCTTTCTTCTTCTTCTCTATCTTCTTCTTCTCTTTCTTCTTCTCTTTCTTCTTCTTTTTCTTCTTCATTTTCTCCAAGTTCTTCATCATCATTCTCCACCGAAGGAAGAGGTTCATCTTCTTTTCCTGTAATTTTCTTTTCTACACATGAAGCAAACTCATCAAACCTAACATGAATAGATTCTTCAACTATTTTTGTTCTTTTATTAAAAATCCTATAAACTTTACTAGTTGAAGAATAGCCAATAAAAATACCTTCATCACATTTTTCATCAAATTTTCCTAAGGAATTTTTAGAATTCAAAATAAAACATTTACAACCAAAAACTTTGAAATAAGAAACATTTAGTTGTTTATTAAAAATTAATTCATAAGGAGTTAATTTTAAAATAGGGCGAAGCATTACTCTATTAATTACATAACATGCCGTACTAACTGCTTCAGCCCAAAAAGATTTTGGTAATTTAAATTCAGATAGCATCGTACGGGCTAACTCTTGAAGAGTTCTATTTTTCCTCCCCACTACACCATTTTGCTGTGGTGTGCGTGGGGCGGAAAATTCATGTTTAATTCCTAACTCCGTACAAAAAGAAATAAACTTTTCATTTTCAAATTCTCCTCCATGATCCGATCGTATGCGTTTAATTTTTAACTCAAAATCATTTTGAATACGCAAACATAATTTTGAAAATTCTGAAAATGCATCGGATTTGGAGGTTAGAAATAAAGTCCAACAAAAACGAGAATAATCATCAATCAATACAAATGTGTATTTTCTACCTCCTAAGCTAGAAATTCCAATTGGCCCAAATAAATCCATATGTATTAATTGAAGTGGCCTAGTAGTAGAAATAATGTTTTTACTTTTGAAAGATGATTTTGAAAATTTTCCATTTTGGCAAGGCACACATAGCGAAGAAGATAAATTTCCATTTAACAATGGTAAACCTTTAATTAATTTATCTTTTGAAAGTTTTGCAATTAACTTAGCACTAGTATGTCCAAGTCGCCTATGCCATAAATCTAATTCATCATTTTTTGATAAAAAATATTTTAAGGTAGAATTTAAAAAATCAAGAAATTTAATCATATATACATTATGACATCTAGGTGCGGTAAAACAATTTCATTTGTTTTGGAATTAATAATTTTGCACAAATTTGTAGAAGATTCAAATAAAACATTTAAACCCTTATCACATAATTGACTAATAGAAATCAAATTATGCTTTAATCCTTCTACAAATAGAACATTTGAAATTGAAAAATTTTCGTTACCCACAACTCCGATGCCGATGATTTTTCCTTTTCCATTGTCTCTGAATGTAACAACTCCTCCTTTCTTCATCTCCAGGTTAAGGAACTTCTCTTTATTGCCCGTCATGTGTTTTGAACAACCCGAGTCCAAGTACCACACGTCTTCTTTGTCCTTAGCCTGCCAACACACCTAGAAAGAAGAGGTGAGTAAAGATCTGGTTACCCAAGTGGTTCCACCCATAGTATAGGTAGAAGCCTTAGGCACCCAAATTTGTTTAATTTTACTTTTTCCTTCCTTCCAGCAAGAGTCCGTAGTGTGGCCAAATCTATTGCATTTGGCACATGTAATGTATTTAGAAGAGTATAACTTTTCTGGACTTTTACTGGATGAGGATGCAGTATTTGACAATTCATTAACTTTAGAATTTTTTAAAGTAGATTTTCTGGACTTTTCACTATCGCCGACGACAGTGGTTGTCGCCGGGCGACAGTGGTTGTCGCCGGGCGACAGCTTCCTGACGTGTATCTGAGTCCAAACCTTCCAGATCCATGGCGTTGGTATCCTAAGATCATATCCAGTGATCTTCGGCCCATTCCAAATTTTTTCATGGCTAGTGTTAAGTCATGAATCTGGTTTCTCATTTTTGTATTTTCGGATACCAGATTTACACATCTACGTTCAAAAGATTTCTTTCCCTCATGGATTTTGGAAATTGAAGATTTCAGATCTCTCTCTAAAATCTCATTCTTTTTAGTAAGAATTTTTATTGTAGAATGAGATTTAGAAAGAGATTCTTCAAGTTCTTTAATTCTTCCCAAAAAGTGATCACACTCTTGGCAAGAAATATCTCTTTTTCCAATAGTCTTAATTTCCTTTAACAATTTTTTATTTTCTTTAAGTAAAATTTCATTTTCAGATTTAAGAAGATCATTATCTTTTAAACTTTTTTCAAAAAATTTGCAAGTCTTTAAAAATTCAGAAAATAATTCATCATAGGTTGGAGGAGTTACCTCAGTGTCGCTTTGGACACTGCATTCGTCATCAGATATAACGCTCTTTCCCATTAAGCACATGTTGGCCTCCTCTTCTTTACTTGAGTCTGAACTGCTTGCATCCTCAGAAGTAGTATCATCCCATGTTTCTGCCTTCAACACCTTCTTTGACCCTTTGTGCTTCTTTTCTTTAAGTTCTTTCAAGTACTTTGGACACTTGCTTCGGATGTGTCCTAACTTCTTGCAGTGATAGCACTCCGGTGGCGGTCTCTCTTCCTCCTCGTCGCCTTCCTTTCCTTTTTTCTTCCTAAAAGTCTCCTTCTTAAAATACTTCTTAAACGAATTCCTCCTCTCTGGATTTTTCATAAATTTTCTAAATTTTCTAACAAATAAACTTTCCTCATTTTCTTCTTCCTCCTCAGAATCACTAGTTTCTTCCTTCTTAGATCTTAGAGCCAATCCCTTCTTCCTTGGCTCCATATACTCTTGTTGTTGAATTTTTAATTCAACTTCATGAGTTTTCAAGTTCCCAATGAGGCTCTCCAATTGTAAGGTCTTAAGATCATGTGACTCAGAAATTGCAGTCACTTTAGGATTGAACTTCGGGGGAAGTGATCTTAAGATTTTCCTTACTAAGTCTCCATTTGAGAACACCTTTCCTAGCACCTTTGAGTCGTTCACGATTTTTGTGAATCGTGTGTACATCGTATCAATCTCTTCATCTACCTCCATTTTGAACCTTTCAAATTCAGACTCCAGTTGAAATAGCTTCGAATCCTTTACCTGTGAAGTACCTTCATGAGTGATTTCTAACAGATTCCAAATTTCAAATGCAGTATTACAAGCACAAACTCTATTAAATTCAGTGCGATCTAGTGCGCAAAATAAAGCATTCTTGGCTTTTGCATTGTTCTTACATTTTAATTTATCATTGTCATCCCACTTGTCTTTGGGCTTATCCATAGTTACATCTCCTACAACAAATGTTGGAGAAGTGTAACTAGATTCTACCATATTCCAGACTTCTATATCTAGCGCAATTAGAAAACAACGCATACGTGTTTTCCAATAATTATAGTCTGTGCCCGTGAATAAAGGTGGTCTACTTATGTCTTGCCCCTCAACGAACGCATGATCGTTGTGCGCCATTACTCCCAGTGGTAAAACCATTTTGGAGTAACCTGCCTCTGATACCACTTGTTGGATCGTATGACGCCCTTAGAGGGGGGGGGGGGGGGGTGAATAAGGGTGTGTTTAAAATATAAGTTTTACTTAATAATTTTTTTAAACAGATTTTACTTTACTAAAAAATTACTTATAAACACTTTCAAACCAATGCAATTTTTGTATTAAACCAAACACAAATTTGTAAGATAAGGATTATGCCACCAAATATGTAATTAAAGAAAAAGACATAGTTATATTAATCACGAAATTTGCATACAATAAAAATGATCTTAACAATGCTTAAGATCAAGGCACAATTATGTTAATAAAAAATTCAACAATTTTGGTTTACTAATCCTTCTCCCAAGGATCGGAAGGCTATCACTTGTCTCTCCCAAGACCAAGCCCAAGCCTATCCTCTAGATCTTCCCAAGATCTAGACGTAGCACACAAGGCCACGATTTCCCACCAAGCCACGCAAAGACTTGGACGCTCCACACAAGGAAGCGATTTTCCCCTAAGCCACGCAAGGACTTAGACGCCGCACGCAAGACGACGATTTCTCTACCAATACAAAATGAAATGTGTGTAAATGAAAATACAATTTGAAAAGAACAACTCCCTAGAATTTCAGATCTCTGAAAGAATGGTTGAAGCCTTGAGATGATCGTTGATGTAGAAGCGCGCCCGATCTCGTCTTCAATCTTCAATCCTTCTTTGCACAAATGGGAGTTGAAGAGGTTCTGGAGCTCTCTGGTTCGTATGCACTCAGGAAGGAACCTGGAATTCTCAAATCATGGAATGCACGAACACAAGGAGTCAATTTATAGAAATTTGCTGTCGCCTGGGCGACATCGACTGTCGGAATTTCCGACAACGCTAAACTGTCGCCGTAGTGCTGTTGTGCGTGCAGTTGCTGTAACCTCCGAGCTGTCGCCTGGGCGACATCGATGTCGGATTTTCCGACAGCGCAAAACTGCCGGTCGTGGTGCTGTCGTGGGCAGTTGTTGTAACCTTCGAGCTGTCGCCTAGGCGACATCGCTGTCGGATTTCTGACAGCTCAAAACTGCCTTTCGTCGTGCTGCCGTGGGGGGAAGTAGTTGTAACTTCTCAGCTGTCGCCTGGGCGACATCAGCTGTCGAAATTTTCCGACAGTGAAATTTTCCTACACTCAAATTGAGCTCCAGCAGAAATGTGAACATCTCATACCTGTTACCTGTACACCATTAATAAAAATAGAATCAAATACAAACGGGAGTTTGTTATTATCAAACCGGAGGAGTGCGAAACGCATGCTCCAACACATGCAAGCAGCGATCTGACCCGAGATTTGTCGTTTGATCAACGCAGAAGGGTAGGCCAAGTATAAATATAGTGGTCTATCAGAACCCTCTCAATATGTCGCCTTAATCGGGCATACCAAGCTTAATTTTGCTTGGGCCCCTGGCTGGGTAGACTAGGTTGATTTTTGGGCCTGAGTTTTTTGATAGCCCTACCGCATACTTGTGTAATTTAGAAAAATCAAATTGGAACAAGAAAATAAAACCACAGACGGCTGAGGGATTTAATTAGTTAATAAACAGACGCATTAAATTACACCCTTTTCCCACCCACCTCTAAAGTACTCCCTCCTCCAATTCCGATCAACCACAACTTGATGATACTCTTGCAATCCAACAATGACCCATCTCTACTTGTCACACAATGCATTCAACAACCGCACCCCGACTTTCTCACCCACACGCCTACACGCACTAGCTCCGCACGACAACATCTTAATTGTTCACAATTTCCACCGCCACACCCACCAACTCATCAATGCTAACCATGCCACACGCCCACTCGTATTCGTGTCTACGTCCAACAAACTAGCATGCGCATCTACTCTTCGACCTCATCCATGCCAGTGGGTTGTTGGTGGCCACAACCTCCCTTTGGTGAGAAGTGATCCAGTTAAGCGCCTCTACGGGGCCTTCCTAGGAGGTCACCCATCCCAGTACTACTCCAGCCCGAGCAAACTTAACTATATAGTTCTATCACTTCTCATCACCAATTGAGCTGTGCTTAACTGGATCACTTCTCATCACCAATTGAGCTGCAACTCAATTGGTGATGAGAAGTGAAAGAACTATATAGTTAAGCGTGCTCGGGCTGGAGTAGTACTGGGATGGGTGACCTCCTAGGAAGGCCCCGTAGAGGCGCTTAACTGGATCACTTCTCACCAAAGGGAGGTTGTGGCCACCAACAACCCGCCTGTGGGCAGAAGAGGGGTCACCAACAACCCGCCTGTGGGCTGGAGAGGGGTTGGGGTGCTTGGGCTGCATCCCGGTAACGGTCGTCAGGCGAGGCTGTCGGTGGACGTTGTCCCGATGGTAAGTCCAGGGCCTTGAGACGTTACAAGTTGTCTCCAATGTTTATGAATCATCCATAATGGAAATGCAGAAGATTGATTCATATAAATCACTAATTCATGAGCACAAGGTAAACCCATTGTGTACCTTAATTTATGTAGACACTCTGTTGCGGTCGGATAACCAATTTTTACCATTTCTTCTTCTTTCTTTATTAAATCCAGTGCGGCAACTGAAACTGAACCAAGCAAATCTGTGTATAGTGATCCTCTAAAACCTGTGTTGATTTGAATCGAACTTTGCCCAAAAGAACGCTTAATTTCAGTATGTTGCAAATTAAGCATTTGATCAAATGTTTTCCATAGTGAGGTTAAATTACAAACAGATACTTCTAAAAACCTCTTGAGATGGCTATGTCCGCTTTCCACACGATTGGTAGTGGAGTTTCCAAAATGCATTAACTGATCTATCCATGCTGAAACAAAATATTCTCTATATGGTTTTATCCATGTAGTCATCACGTAATTAACAACATTTGGATGTTTTTCCGAATAGTTACTTAACAAAACATTTAAGTTCATGTTATAATCAGTAATTGTTGGTGAATTAACCAACTTTTGCCACTCTTGTAAGAAAACTTCACATTTCTTACCATTTTCGAAGAACTTTTTGCAATGTGCTAGTATATTGCGGTTAATGTGCACCTGACATAATATAATTCTAATTTGGGGGAACACCACTTTTATGACATTCAATAAAGCCACTTCTCTGTCAACTATCATTACATTTGACAAACAAGATGCGTCCAACATACTTTTAAAACACTCCAAAGCCCATTTATAACTACCTTCGGTTTCATTGGACATGAAAACAAATGCTGAGAAAAATGTTAAATTTGTAGATGTCAAACCAACAATGGAAAGCAAAGGCAATCTGTAACGATTCGTCTTATATGTGCAATCCATAATAAATACTTCCGGAAACATGTTACTTAACTGAATAGAAGTGGATGTGCAAAATACAAGCTTTCCAAATTGTTACTAGCATGGTTAACATGATTATAACTTATGTATTTTGCATTCTTAATGCACTTATAAAGAAACTGAATAGGAGTCCCACCGTCCAACTCCTTCTTATACAACTTATTCTTCTCATTGTAAATGGTTCTCATGTCGGAAGAATTGGTTGGATTTAATTTCTCTTCTTTAAAGTAGACAGAATTTTTCTAGGCTTCACGCCGGATGCATACATTTCCTCTACAATTTTTTGCTCGTTTTCATTTAGCCTTGCTACGTAACTGTGTGCCTCAAGATGTACAAACTCATGATTATGCAACCCACATTTGATTTCAACTTTCCATTCATCTCCACATGCATCTTTTTGTCCAAGTAAAGAGAATGGACAATTACACAGTTTAGTGCTTGTTTTCCTAACATTTTTCTTCACTTGCCCCTTCGAATGTTGATTATCACGTAAAGAACCACCCCTATCACAACCTAGAAATACCCTTGGTTTAGGTCTCTCATCAAGCTTATCTGCTCTTTGAATAACATGCAACAAACCTCACTTCTTTAGCAACATTACGAGCCCACTACACTAGAGCCTCTTTGCTAGGAAAAACCATATCTTTCACAAAGTGAAACCCAACATCTACTGAACTCGTTCTACATTCGTGTTCAACTATACCCACAATGTCTGCTCCGCATTCATTTCAACCTATAAAAACCCAATTATTTTTTAAAAAACATCATACTTTCATAACTAATCATATTTTGAAAGAGAAAGAAAATAATTTTCGTACAATGTATGCACAAGAATCACATTTCGAAAGTATGATCATGCATTTCTTTTATAAAAACCATAATTTTCGTTTATAAACCCTATTTTTTGTTTATAAAACCCTAATCTCTAATATCATAATCTTTTGATTTAGGATATCCAAAATCAAGTGTATCTTGATATAGATAGCACAACATTCATCACAATATCATACAAAAAAAACGAAAGGAAGATATCCAAATCACATTTCGAAGGAGAAAAACAATAAAATGGGAAATAATACCTTGAAATGGAGAGCAAATCGAAAATATGGTTGGTCTGGAGGAAAAACTGCAGATCTGGAACAAAAATGGCATCTTAGGTCAAAAACCCTAACCAAAGGAGGAGCTTTGAATCCAGAAAAATGAAACATGGAGGGGAAAATGATCTTTTACCTATCACGAGGACGGAGTCGCCGGAGAAAATAAGCGCCGGCGGTGGAGAGATGGCTGTCGGGGAGAGACGGAGGCGGAGAGGCGCGGGCGGCTGGAACTCGTGAAATGCGGAATGGGGGAGACGGTGTGCGTGTATAGGAGAGAGATTTTAGGTTTAAAGTTTTATTTTAGATTATTTATGGTGTGCCTAAATCCATTATAAGTGGCCTATAACACCACTCTATATTATATACATAATTGTGTCGAAATGCTAATTTTGTTGTAGTGATACATACATGCATAATTTATCTCCAAATTTCCCACAAATCAGCGTTATAACTTAAGAATCCAATCTTAAAACCATTATTAATATGTGATTGTACGGCTCCGTGGTCTAAATTAAGGAGAATTTTTTCGTTCGTCCGACACACAGATCTGTGTGCGAGAGCAAATTCGATCGTAAAATACAAGAAAGGATTCAACGGTTGAAATTTGAACTAGAAATTACAACCGTAATTTTACGATCGGCAAAATACTGACTGTAATTATCAGTTTTGATTTCAACTGTTGGATCCTTATTTTTACGGTCAGATTAACTCTCACACACATATCTGTATGTGTGGGTCGGACGCGAAGTAATATTTCTTCTAAATAAAGCGCGTCACGCTGAAATTTTTTTCAGCAAGGGACAATTATTTTCAATGCATCGCCTCACAAAAATTATATGGTTTTTTGCAGGTAACATGCGCACATTATTTTTAATTGAATGCTATGAATTAACATTCTCTTAACATACAATTATGTATAACTAATAAAGTTTAGGCCTTCCATTTGGTACTCTATATCTTTAATACGGAATCTTTTTTGTTTGATTCACCCGCTCATCAGATAAACGAAATCATTCGTTGCCAACACGAGATTAATTTTCGCTCTCGCCAGAGCTCCATTTTTTCACCAAAGCACCGTCGCCGCACTTTCAAGACCTAGGCTTCGTTTGGCACGACTTATTTGCTCCAGTGAGTTGGGTCAAAAACGTCATCATCATAGATTGTGTGTTTGGCAAAGACAAAGATTATGATCGCTACCAAGAAAATAAACTAGTTTTGAGCATAAAATGCATGAATTTTTTTAGGCGATGTCATACGTTCATGAACGACATTTCATGACTACCGCGTTCACGACCATCACCATCCGACGTTTCATGACTACCACTTTTGCCCGGAGATGGATGAAATTCAAAGAGTCTCTAAAATGAAAAAATACAGTCCACGAAAAGAGAGTTATTTATTCGCGCACGCAGCGCACCAAATATTTTTCCCTCGACTACAAAACTTCAAAAACAAAATATAAACCCAAATATTTCTAAATCCCAATCATTATGTGTGGCCACAACCAGATTTCTTTAGAATTACAAAATGTGAGAAAAATAATTAGCCATCTTAATAATTACATAAAAACATCACCAACAAACAGCCACCTTACATAAAAACAAAAAACATGCAGTGGTTGCCACGTGCCACGCGCACAGTCATCTACTCCTCACCAACAACACAACCCGAATTTACGACTCTGCCCCCCTAATACTGTCCTTCATCCATCACCAGCTTTTCCCTACTATTTCATCTCATTTTGCAGATAATATATTTTCTCTTTACAAATATACCCCTCAATATCTATCTTCATTTTTTTTTTCTTAAATGTTTTTTTATTAATATTAACCGTTAACGGATTGTCCTGCATGAACAAAAAAAAGTTATGACAAGATTAATCTCACACCGCCTATCTCTGAGGGTTTAGGGTTTTTAGGATCGGAACCTCCCTCTGATATCAAACAGGTCGAATTTTCAATTCCAAAACCAGATTCAAAGATAAGAGAGGCGGGGCCTATTATAAGCATGAGTGGAACGCCTGAATATATAGACGATGTAAGACTAATCTTGACGTGCCTTTTTTGTTCACGCTACTATATATATATAGTCATAATTCATCAATAAAGGGAACTAAAATGAGAGAATACCTCATTTTTACGTCATCAGAAAGATTAGGTTTCCTTCAATAGAAAGGCAAATGATGAGGAGAAGAGGATCCCAGCCATTGATCCATGCATGCATGCTACGTGGCATCTCTCTAAGTATATATATATAAATATATAAATATATATTTATATATATATATATACCTACCTATACATTTTTTCTGCATGTCTAAAGAACCTACATAATAAAATGCATGCAAGAGAGTGAAGGCGATAAGATAAACATATGATGAATATATCCTACTAACTTTCTCTCTCTCTTTCTTCTTCTCTCTCTCTCTCTCTCTCTCTCTATCTGCATCCATTTTTAGTGATTAGAGGAGGTTGTTGGCTCACTCCGGTCGCGGCCGGGCGAGCCAGAGAGAGCTGAGCGCGCGAAGGCGGTGGAAGTACTCGGCGACGGCGAGGAAACACCGCGCGGCTTGACGGACGGTCAGGATCTGGTGGAGCCTGTGAAGAGTTTGCTGCCTCAAACCATCCGCCTGTAAGCACATTCAAACTTTTGTTCATCAGAAGCTTTCTGGCTGTATTTTCATTAATACATATTTGCAAGAGTAAAGTAGACACGTGGATGACGTTTTTAGTAGTTGATATTTTCAAGAATTATTGACACTTTGGATCCGTTTCGCACCGCGGCGGTAAACATGAACGCGGCGGTCAAAAAATATGTGTTTGACATTACAACGATTATGACCGCCACTAAGAAATAAAATCAATTTTGAATATAAAAAAATGATAAGTCGGGCGTTCAAGACCGCCACTGCCCTGCCAAACGGTATGCTGATTCTAATAATATTGAGATTTCATATGCTATACATATATTAAGGCTTAATTTGGTTCGGCGGCGGCGGATCGATCCGGCGGGTCGAGCCGCGGTTTTGGAACCGGAGGGGGGTAGCGGGGGTTGGAGACGGAGCGTCCGGCTTCCTTTTCCTCCTTTCCGAGTGTCCAAACGCCGCCGGAGGGACATTTGTTTTGCCGCCTTCCGGCGGCGTTTGCCCCAAACGGGGCGACGAAACGCCGCCCCAAACGAAGCCTAAATTAGTGGTTTTGTGGTTCTAAGTTTTTTATTTATGAAAATAATTAGTTATAGAACTTTAATAAAAGTTAATAGCCACATTAATTATCTTGTGTAAGTCGTCCATTTGGCATTCATCCGATCAGAGGTGCTAATTTGTTTTTTTCCTATTTTACCCTTCTCAAATTTTCTTCCCACATCATAATTTAGGGCGAGTGATTGGAAAGAACAAGGAGAGAAAGGGAAACAATAAATTAGGCACATGTCTCTCATGTTTATTATGTCTAAAGAAACACAAGGAGAAGCTATAAAGCACACGCACGCACACCTACTGTTAATCTTCATCTACGTGTGAATATATATTTGTACAAATTTTTGTCGCTCGACTAGATATATAGAGCATTGCTGAGAGGAATGTCGATGCTAATTTGACTTTATTATTGAAACATTTGTAAAGTGCATGAGCTTAGCGCGCGAATGTACATCATATCAATTCATCATTAGATCAGAATGCTCGAGGAAAAGAGCGAAAAGGTGGGGATACAAATAGTAGATTAGATTAAGGCTTCGTTTGGTTCGGCTTATTTGCTCCGGTGAGTTTGGACAAAAGCTCGAATTTTATATTCTCCCTTGGAATTCTACGAGCCACCTTCATTTACTCTTCTTTTCCCCATCTAGATTCTTCTCTTGGGATGATTCTAGCTAGAGAGATTTGTCATCTATAAAAAGGTCAAGGCTCCAAGGCATCAAGATATGAAGTATCAAAGGATCAAGAAGGAGAGATAGAGAGATCTTGAGAGAGAGATTTTTATTGAGTTGTTTTCTTTTCATATTTCTGTATTAGAAGTTTGCATTTTTCTTTTTTAATATTATTGTTTGTTCTCCTGTTATTTCCATTTCGCAATTGTACTCATTTTCGCGTATCAATGAAAATGATAATTTCTCTTATTCTTTTCTCTTATTTCACTATGAGTAGCTAAATTCTTTCTTAGTGCTTGATTGATTAGTATTGGGATGAAGATTGAATTATAATCCGCCGCCTTTAATTTTCGAAGTTTTGTTTCGATTTATTTCCGATTAATTTTTGGTGGCGGGTTTATATTGCTAGTATATAAATTTCGTTATCTGATTGACATCTTAGTGGCCGAGAGGCTCTTAGATACCATAGATCGCTCGGAAATAAAGAGATTTGGATATTTTCTTGCTGAATGTCGATGCGTGTTTTAGTATTTAATATCTGCGGGACTGCGCAGGGAGGAGCTGTTGATATGATATCTCACCCAGTCACCCGTGACCTGTCTCATCTGAAACAGGATTTTAATATTTTATTGCCTACGCGTGTTTAGTTGGGGTCTTGGGGGCCGAAGGCATTAAATTTTCTAAAAAAAATAATTTTTATAATAAAATTTTGGCCCCCCCCTTGAATCCGCCCATGCCTTTAGGTTAAATGAAATATTTTCATATATTTATTCTGGTATTATCTTTTTTATTACTAACATTCTCGAAGTTCACTCGTTCCCGTTCGTGCGTTTCCCGTAACCGCTCTTCTTCTTCCCGTCGCTGAAGGAGTTTTTCGCGTAACTGCTCCTGTCGTTCCTGTCGATCGAAGGAGGAAGGCCGCCGGTCCTAGTCGTTCGCGTCCTCAGGCGGATCTCCCTGTGCGAGAAGAAACCCGTCCGAGCGCGCCCGTCGCACTTCTTCGCGAGGAAGGACTCTGCCGCCGGTCCTGTGCAAGGAGGAAGAAAGGTTGTCGTCTTCTTCATTGTTCCCGTCGTTAGACGAAGAAGAAGACTCCGCCGGTTGTTCGCTTGCTGTCGTTCCTGTCTTCAGCGATTTCCATTGTTGCCGCTGAAGTGCCGCGAGAATCATCGCCGACGCATCATCTGCCATCGTCGATCGTCTCAGAGGTCGATCCCAGTCGACGCCTTCCCTGTCGACGCAGCCGAACCCAGTCGACGCAGTTTATCGCTGTCGACGCTTCCCTGTCGACGTCGTCCCAGTCGACGCTTTCTCTTTTGACGCCCTTTCAGTCGACGCCTTCTCAGTCGACGCCCTCCCAGTCGACGCCTTCTCCTTCGACGCCCTCCCAGTCGACGCCCTTCTCAGTCGACGCTTTCCAGAGAGACGCCGTTGTTGCTGCTGTTTTTCCGATATCGGAATTCCGACAGCACTGTCGGATTTCCGACAGCTCTCTCCCTCTTGGTGATCCAGTTTTTGGCTTTGGTGGTTCATTGCCGTCGTTGTCTGCGTGGATCTAGTCTTCGACGACTTTGTTCCGCCGTAGAAGAGGAGCACAGCTTTTTCTGGATTGGATCCGAAGATTTTCTCGCCTCTACACGTTTCAGGTGATCTCTCTCTAGTTTTCTGCTTGTGATTTGTTTGCTAGTGGAAATCTACTGTTTGTGGTGAGACACAATGTCGAAGGGCTCTACTCCTGTTCCGATGATAAGATTAGAGAAATTCTCCAATTCTGAGTTCAGTGCTTGGAAGAGGAATACTCAGTTTGACATAAAGTACATGAACGTGTTCTACACCATTCAGACTGTACGTGCTGAGGTTCTTGGGACAGCTGGAGAGACTCAGTGGGTGGTCGATGAAGATTTATGTCGTGACTACTTGTTGAACTGCCTTTCCAACAAGCTTGTTGAGACGTACAGCAAAATGAAGACCGCCAAAGAAATCTGGGATGCTCTGGAGGAGCAGTTCAAGGAAGAGGAAAATATTTCCAAGACGCACCTCGTGGACAAGTTTATGGCTTTCACCTTCACTGAGGAAAGGGAAATCCTTCCACAGGTCGCGGATTTTGAAAATCTGGTGGACAAGCTGAACAATGAGAACATCCCACTGCCAGATGGATTTGTTGCAGGAGCTATTATCTTCAAGCTCCCGTCGGCGTGGTACTCCTTTAAAACGGAGATGTATCGGAAGAAAACGCAGGTCAGTTTTAAAGACCTCAAGCGCTTCATTTGCATTGAGGATGAGAACAGGACTAGACATGCTAGGGAGACTATTAGCAAGCAGTCTTCTGCTGCCAACATGGTCACGCATCCTAAGCGGAAGTTTAAGCCCGGCAAGACTAGACCGTTACCCAGTGCACCTGCAGTTGTGGACACGAGCAAGAAGGCGAAGAAATTCAAAGGCAAGTGCTACAATTGCAACAAGTGGGGTCACTGTGCTTCCGAATGCAAGCAGCCCAAGAGAGGAGATCCTAGTACACCAAAGCCTGATAATAGGGCCAATATGGTCCATCAGACTGCGCCCACCGACTTTGTTGCCATGGTCGGTAACGGACAGGCCAGTACAGAGTGGTGGCTAGACTCAGGTGCTACATGTCACGTCTGCAACAACACTGCGCTTCTGGAGGATGTCACTGCAGTCCGAGAGGCTGTTACTGTTGCTGATGGAGGAGTTACTAACGTGCTGAGGGTCGGCAATGCTACCTTGACGCTCTCCTCAGGTAAAACTCTTACTTTGAAAAATGTTAAATTTATACCATCATTAGCTGCTAATTTAATTTCAATTAGTCTGTTATGCGATGCGGGTATGTCTTTTAACATTAGTGGTGGTCGAGTAACGCCGATGGTTCACTCGCACTACTTTGGTTGTGCGTATGTAGTCAACGGAATGTATCGGCTGAGTCTAGCAAACGAAGTAGTTAATCAGGTTAGTTCTACTTTGATTGATCCTAAGACTAGCTTTACACGCAAGACTAGGACACGTCAATTATCGAAAACTATTGCTGCTAGCTAGAACTCACAACATCCCTTTAGACACAAAAACCAGATTTGACAAATGTGAAATCTGTGCTCAAACTAAGATAACTAGAACACCTTTTAGTCAGGTTTTAGGAGCACACTTTTGCTAGAGTTAATACACTCCGACATATGTGACTACAAAAGCTTTGTCACACGTGGAGGTCGGAAGTATCTGATAACATTTATCGACGACTACTCTAGATTCAGTCACATTTATCTACTTAAATCCAAAGATGAAGCTTTTGAAAAATTCCGTATATTCAAAAATAGGGTTGAGAATCAACTTGACATGAAAATCAAACGGCTAAGGAGTGATAGAGGTGGAGAATACGTATCCGGGGAGTTCAGAGATTTCCTTGCCAGCAATGACATCATCCCTGAAACGTCTGTTCCTTATTCCCCCCAATCCAACGGTATTGCTGAGCGGAAAAATAGGACTTTAACAGAAATGTTAAATTCCATGTTGTTGACTGCTGGCATGCCTGCGGCCTACTGGGGTGAAGTTGCACTCACGTCTAATCACATTCTTAATAAAGTTCCCCATGCCAAGTTGACTAAGACACCCTATGAACTTTGGTTTAAGAGACCTCCTAGATTTGATAATCTTAAGACCTGGGGTTGTATCGCTTATGTTAGGATACCTGGCCTTAGAAGAGCTAAGATTGGACCTAGGACAAATACGTGTATCTACATCGGATGTGCGGAGGATATTGCTGCAGACAGATTTCTAGATCTATCTACAAACGCTGTAATCGAATCTAGAGACGCTGTCTTCTTTGAGAATAAGTTCCTTAAGGATAAAAACCTGACGCTTCCAGGTCTGCCAGCCACTAGACTTGAGCCTCCTGCTGAGCCAAGTCAACGTAACTCTGGCACTGAGCCTGTAGACACGAGTGGTTTAGATACCAGAAGGCTATCTAGTAGAGAGAAAATGCCTAAAAGCTTCGGTACAGACTTCGTGACTTACCAAGTTGAAGCTGATCCATCCACCTATAAGGATGCGATGCGATCTCGAGACTCTCTATTATGGAAAGAAGCCATCGATGAAGAGTTAAACTCTCTCATGTAGAACAATACGTGGACATTGGTTGACTTGCCCAAAGGGGCTAAGACCATTGAAAACAAATGGGTCCTGAAGAAGAAGCTTAATTAATCCTGATGGGAGTATTGCCAAATACAAAGCACGTCTAGTTGCAAAAGGCTTCACTCAAGTGAGTGGAATAAACTACTTTGATATATACTCACCTGTTTGTCACTATGCGACAATTAGGATACTTCTCGCTATAGCATCTATTGAACACTTTACAGTTCATCAGATGGACGTGAAGACTGCATTTCTTAATGGAGATCTGACCGAAGAGATCTACATGCACCAACCTAAAGGGTTTGTGATAGAAGGTCTAGAAAATAAGGTCTGTAAGTTGATTAAGTCACTCTACGGATTGAAGCAAGCACCTAAATTGTGGCACGAAAAATTTGACACTTGTGTTAAAGCTATGAGTTTTAAATCCAGCTTTTCAGATAAATGTCTGTACGTTTGTACACGTTCAAATAAAGTTGCAATTATATGCTTGTATGTTGATGACATGCTAATTCTGGGCACTGATCAGTCTGAGGTGAAAGACGTGAAAGCTGCCTTGACGACACAATTTAGCATGACTGACTTAGGCGTGGTGAAAACCATCCTAGGAATGGAAGTGAACTTCACTGACAAGGGTATTACCCTCAGTCAGAGTCACTATATTAGAAATCTACTTGAGAAGTGGGGTTACGTTCATAACAAAGGTAGTGAGACTCCATACGATTATAACAATAGACTGAAACTGAATGAAGGTTCATCTATTCGACAGTTGGATTACTCCAAACTCATAGGTAGTCTCATGTATGCTACAACCTGCACTAGACCTGACATAGCCTTTACGGTCGACATGTTAAGTAGATTTACGAGTAACCCTGGGCAGGACCACTGGAATGCCTTAGAAAGGCTCATGCGATACTTAAAGCACACTGAAAAGTATGCTTTATGTTACAGTGGACATCCTCCTGTACTTGAGGGGTATTCTGACGCCTCCTGGTGTTCAGAAATTGCTGACAGTAGATCCACTAGCGGTTTTGTATTTACCATAGGAGGAGCAACAGTAGCTTAGAAGTCAAAGAGGCAGTCGTGCATTGCACTATCCTCTATGGAATCAGAACTCTATGCTCTTGCCTCCGCAGGAGAAGAAGCTGAGTGGATAAGAGATCCGATCATCGACATTCCAATGACGAGTCTGAAAATGAACTCTATTTCGCTATATTGTGACAATCAAGCCACAAAGACCATTGCAACAAATACGTTGTTCAATGGGAAGCGAAGGCAACTAAGGATGAAACATGCCTGGTTGACCCAGCTCACCAGTCAGGGGATAATCTCCCTATTGGACGTGAGATCGAAGGATAATGTAGCAGATGTCCTTACTAAGGGCTTATGTAAGGTTCTAACACATAAAACATCGGGGGAGATGGGATTAAGGTTCATTTAGTATGACATAATACTCTGCTTATGTTTTAAATCTTAGAATCGTAGTCTGCTTACATTCGAGCATCTAGAGTGAGCACACGGAAGTATTCCAGATGCTATCTGATGAAAGCCAGAGATGGATAGTTGCCAGTCATTCCAAACTTGATGACTTACGCAATTATTTTTTATTCAAAGGCTGATTTGGGTATCATTCAAAAAATGAATACTGAAGTTGTTGATATGCGTCCTGATATTATGATCATTACTTATATCATTCCAAACTTGATGATATATTGGTCACAGCTTGTTGTATCATTCCAAACTTGATGATATAATACAATTGTGAAACGTTTGGTAATAATTTTAATAATCGAAGGAACATGGTTTGATTCTTTGAAATCAATTGTCTAATTTTGTGTGAATTGGATAGAGATGCTGATATGTGATTCTTTTCTTCCTGGTTAGAGTATTACGTTCTTTTACTGCTATAACTATTCACTTTACTCTTGATTAGCAAATGTTAGAATTCATAGAGATTTGTCTCATGACATTCTTATTATGTCTGTTTGCAGATCACATGGAGATTGGAGGAGAGAAAGTTGATTTCGACCCAGATGATGATGATCTATTGTTTGCATAGATCACTGTTCATTTATCTGTTCTTTGAGTGTTTTTCCAGCTTTGCTTACTGTTTTCTTGTTTGGAGCCTTGTGTTTGAGTTTAGATATTGTGTATTCTAAAACTCATATTTATGTTTCTGGAAAACTCATGTTATGTCGTTATTAACTCTTGTTTAAAGTAATCTGTGATGTGGCCCCGATATTTACAATATAGGAGGAGAATGTTGAGGTATATTGAACTATCGGGTTAACGGATACTTAGCGGTCGGTTAGGACCCGTTAGGGATCCACGCACCCGCCAGGGAATTAGGGTTTGCCTATAAATACCCTGCTAGGGGCAACGAGTAGAGTGTTCCAAACTAGACACTCACGCGGATGCTTCGAGCACCATTCTAACAAGCTTCACGTGCCTTCGATGAGGTCCTCCCTTCTGGTCAATGGTCCACTTTCTGTGGTCTGAGGGACTATAGTTGGGCATGGGCCCCTCGTTGAATATATGTTGTACACAATTTTTGCTCTTTGCGAGCTCGTTTAGAGCTTAAAATAATCGTCCAACCCGCATTCGATGAGCTAATTTTTGCCGGACTGAGGGGCTTAGGATCTTCCTTCCCTATAAATAGGGGTTGTGACCTCCAAAAATTGCACCCTGAATCATGTATGGCGAGAAGTAGATTAATACTTCTCCCGTTGAGAAGAATGTCACCTCGGCCGCCGAGGTGATGGGTGACCCTAATATTTGGGAAAGCCCGATATTGGTCGTCGAGGCCTTAGCTGTGGCTAACCTCCAGTCCCAATTCCAAGGAGCTCCTTCTCGCAGCGAACTCAAGCGTGAGAGAAGGGAAATGAGGGAAAAGAGGAAGAGGGTCGAGGCCTAGCTTTTGAAAGAACAGTGCCCGGGTGCTGTCGAACCCTTTGGGGAGGGGGACATGCCCCCTATCAAGAAAGTCGCCCCTTCCACTACCTCTGACTCACTCCCGGGCCCACGTCTGAAGCAGGTTGACGAGGTAACTTTGAGGTCGCAACCTAACACGGGAGACATGATTTGTCATTATTTCTGACGCATCTTCTTCTTTGTTGAAATCTCCTCCAACACGCATTTGGATCTGTCACAAATTTGACCATGGGCGATTACATCATCCTCACTCCTATGCAAGGAGGGAATGAGGAGGTTCCCTTGGGCGAGTCGGGGACTCACCTCGTCACTACACCTGGTGTTCAATATTTTGTGCATATGTGAAAAATAATCGGTTATGCCTTCACTGAGTGAATTGAGCGCAGTTCGTATCTCTGGCAAGGCGACAGACTCCGCCACCTCCTGCAAATTTCCCTTCGTGGACTCCCGTCGATATGAGGCCGAATTCACCTCGCGCCCTTGTCGCGGCAGGAGAGCTCACTCCGAGGAATAAGCATGTCCGCTTCTTCGAGGACCTTTCGGCCACCACCATCCCGCCCTCTGTGGGAGAGCAGCGGCCCGAGCACTGCCAGTACTCGCTCTGTCTGTGCGACCTCTCTTGCCGGAACCTCAACCGCCGCTACATCTTCCTATAAGAATTTGGTGTTGCCTCCTTCTGGACCTCTGATGTTCGCCAAGTATCAGAGCCGAATTCTACCATCCCTCCGCTGCCCAATCCTAAGCGAAGCCGGTGCGTCGTGGTTTCCTCTGGCACGCTCATCATTAGGTCCCCAACCCGCGGGAAGGACCCTATGTCGTCGCCTCCTCCTGAGGCTAGCGAAGCCAGTGGGTCTCGTTGCCGACATGGGTCTCGAGGGTGCATCATGACTGCGAGGACGTCAGACCTCACCATTATTCCCCTTGCCGGGGTGGGGAGACCACGAATCGCCGTCAAGGTAGACGACTTGTACTTGTACATTCTTGTCGAGCAGAAAATTGCATATGATAACAATTTTAACATTTATCAGGTCAAGCTCCTCCTGCCGAGCCTCCTCGTTCTTGTATCACCTCACCGTTCAACGAGTTTCTTGATGACCCGAGTGTTGAAACCAGCAACTGGTCTCTTGAGTTCGGACCCACTGGGGGTGTAGCCGATGCTTATTTCTCCCTCACTAGACTCTCCTGACGGTGGATGCTGAAAATGGAATAGACCCAAGGCTGAAGCGAGGAGGTCCCGCCACACACCCGGAAGATCTTAGAGAGCTTCCCCTCCCAAACCAAAGCTCAACCGGGCACCTTGGAGGGCACTGGCTGCCCACCAAAACTAGCCTAGAGGAGAGGATTCTCTAAAATCGGATCTCCTCCAAGGTGCCCTTAAGGGTCTATTTATAGTTTTCCTAGGCTGGTCTGTAAATAGCCTGGATCCGCCTTTTAATTTTACTACCCGCACCCCAAATTGGTCTGCTAACAGCCTAACTCCGCTGTTCCGAAGGGCTATTTGCAGCCCACCAGGGGTATCCTGGTCATTTTCCCCTCACACCCATTTGGGCGAATGGTCCGTGAGGGCACCATTCGCTGGGCACCCGCCTGGCTGGGCGAATGCCCACGCTTCTGGGCGAGTGGTCCCCTGGCTGGGCGAATGCCCTCACTTCTGGGCGAGTGGTCCGTGAGGGCACCACTCGCCTAGCGTCTTCTCTCCTATAGCTTACCTCCACCATCTTGAGGGCATTTTTACCTCACTTAGCCAGGGCGAGTGACCCGGCGAATGATCCGGACGACCCAGGTTTCGCCAGTTGGCTGGGGGGGCCCACTCGGCGAATACGGGTTGTACACAATCCCCGCTCTTTACGAGCGGTTCCTACGATCGTAAAGAACAGTCCAACCCTGTATTCGGTGAGTGCCCGCTGACCGGATCCATAAGATTCCGTGGGTCCCACCGCCACCTTATATATATACCCTCATGTCAGGTTTTCCTGGACCACTCTCTCATCTCGGCTCGGAGTTCCTCCACTTCCCAATGTCTTTCCACAAACCTTCTGCGAAACCCCTCTCGCGAGAGATGATCGACCGCCTAGCTGCGGCCCAAGCTGCGACTGCCCCCAGAGCATCCAAATTTGCTCCCTGGCTAATGTCTAAACGGGATCCGAGCGCCCCCTATGTCTCGCGTCGAGCCAAGACGATTCGGCTGAATCGTCAGAGAGGCGAGACTGCTTCGGAGTCTCCGGCGGATACTCCACCGGCGGATACGCTGGCGGATGCCCTTCCGGACCCCGCGGTGCTGGTATGAGGATTCTTCTTGTCTCCATTTGGTTCCTGTCCCTTACCCTGCATTTATTCCGACCATTCGCAGGGGGCTTTGGTACCTGAGGACGGCCATGGGGCCGTTCTGAGCAGTGTGGTGGTGCCACCTCCCGCGGATGAGATACCTCCTCCCGATTCGGATCTTGCTCCTCCGCCTCCTCCTGGGGAGACTGTACCCCAATCTCGTGAGTTGTGAACCTTCTCGCTACTCCCTTTTATGTTGTCGGCTACTAACCACTATCTTTTCGCAGCCCTCAACACTAGCGTCCCGCTGCGGGACTCCATTCCTCCCAGTCCCCCTGCTCAGGTGAACCTTTCTGCCACCGCGAATGAACGGAGGGTCTCCCCTGAGCGAGAGCTGGATCAGCATCTCTGTGCTGATGACCGTGCGGAGGCTCCGGCCCCTTCTTCACAGCCTTACCGTCCAGGAAAGGGAAAGGTCTTACCTCCCGCCTGGCTGTTTGGGACGCACCCGCATTCGTCTCGTCCTTTGGGTCACCCGGATCCCATCCCAGGTCAGTTCACTCACCCGCCTCTATTGCACTCGCATACTTTATCACCGCTAATCCTAGTTGTGATTCCGCAGGCTATCGAGAAGCCTCCCCCTTCGACTCCTACTACGAGGGGGGAGAGGGAATGCTCTCGCCTCTCCCTTCCCCTGGGGATCTCGCTGACTTCCTGGGTGATTCCTCGGATCACGCGACCCTGAAGGATCGGATCTCGGAGGTCCTGGGGAAGCTTATCCATATCCAGCGAAACGTCGCCGGTCAGGTGGATGAGGTGCGGCTGGGAGTCACACGGGAGCTGAAGGACCTTCGGCGAAGTCACTCGCATCTTCTCGCGGCGGTGGAGCGGCTGGGGGGTGAAGGAGGGGAGTTGTCTCCCGCAAGGCATGCCGCGCGAGCCCGGGACCAACTCCACCTTGCTTCCCAGGAAATCACCAGTATGCTCGCGCACTACCGCCCGCGAGCGCCCACGGAAGCTGGGTCGCGAAAGCGAGGTCGGTGGGTCTGGGAGGAGATCTGACCTACCCAACGTCCATCCCTCTTGTTGTTTTCTTTTCTTACATTATGCTGCGAATGTCGAACGTTGTTTTTATCTGTAATAATTTTTCTATACTTTGCGAATGCTTCTTTATTCATCTTTCATATCTCATAACTTTGCTTGGGATTTGCCGAGTGATAACTTATAGCCGGATGCTCTTCCAACTTCGTTGCGTAGCCGCGGAATGAATAGACATAGGGCATTTGCCATTAATGGGCGAGAGGGACCGGCTCGGGCTTCGAGGTGTCGGGAGGGCGCGATGGCTATCCGCACACCCGAGGTCTCGAAAGTCCAAACGCCGTTTAATCCCTCTATAAATAGGTCTTTCAACCACCGTATTAAATACCTAACCATCCGCTTCCTTTCCCTGCGCTAGCACTCGCGCTTCTTCCTCGTCTGCTGCTCCTCTTTTCTTCTTCATTCGCAAAAATGGGCGGTGATGCGGAAGGTAGAGCTAAGTGCGCCAGCGCATTCGCCAACCACGTCTTCGATTCCTGCGACCTCTCTGAGGAGGCTTACCTGTCTGCCGTCGCCGACTACGTCCCGCCGGGTTTCGAGGCGCGAAAGCCCAGGCCGGATGAGCGCCTGAATTCCATCTCGCCTTGTGCTCTCGCGATCCCGCTAGAGCACTTCGAGGTGGGGTTTCGCCTACCGATCTGGCCGGAACTCCGCCAGACCTTCAGATACTATGGGGTCGTGCCCGGCCAGCTCAACCCCAACTCCATCGCCATGCTGGTCGGGTACGCGAGCTACCTGCGAGAAGAGGGGATCGAGTTCTCGCTACCCGTCTTCCACAAGCTCTATACCTTCCGCTGCACCCACGGTATCTCGTTCTTCTCGGGACAGAGCCCCCTAAAGCACTACGGGCTCCCGAACAAGAACCATGACTGGGTTCGCCGCTTTATTTTCGTAAGCGGGAACCTAGGGAACACCCTCCTCGCGCCGGTGCAGGAGGAGGAGTCAACCTTCCGCCCCCCGACCCTAGGGGGGCACGAGGCCAAACTCCACCAATACATCCTGGAGCACGGGATGGATCTCGTCCATCTCCGGCGAAATGTCAACTCGCTTCCACCTATTCCGCAGGGCGAGGGTAAGCGTTCGAGACTTCATTCGCTTTCGCTTTGTAATTTTTACATCATTCGCTAGAACCGTTTGTTATATTATGCAGGTGTGCGCCATTTCCCTCTCCATCCGCCGCGTCCTTCCGGATCTACCCTCTCTCTCGCACAGGCCGCCGCGGATGCCTGCCGGGAGGAACCTTCTTCCTCCAAGCCTGGCGGGAAGAAGCGCAAGCCAGCGGCGCCGACCCCTTCCACCTCCAAGAAATCCAAAAAACCCCCTTCCGCCAAGGGGAAGGGGGTCCCGGGCGAGACCCTCGCGGCGAGTGCTCAGATCCAAGCACTGGGGACGAGTGCGCCAGGAGAGACCACCCCTCGCACGGGACCGTCGTTGCCGCCGCCCCCACTTCCCAGGGACCATCGGAACTTCCCCAGCGGCGAGAAGTACATGGACCCCTCGGGGGCTCCTTTGGTCAAGTGGGACAGGAATGCGAACCGGGTCTCGCTCTCCACCCTCCATCCGTCGTGGATAGAGAGCGACCTTGCTAGCGGGGAGGCCTACGCCATCGCGTATGCCCTCTATGGCCGGGAAGACGCCGAAGTATACGATGCCGAGACGACCCAGATTCTCGCCCACGAGAGTGCCAGGGCCATGCTGCGGGCGCTCGAGCTCGCGCACATGTCTTCGCGCCGGAGTATCAAACTGGCGCGGGACTTGGCGGCGGTCGAGGAGTCCCGGTCCGTTGCTTCTACTGAGGCGATGGAGCTTAGGACTAAGCTGGCGGCTGCGGAGACTCTTCTCGCCAACCGCCCTATCGCAGAGGTATGTTCTCCTTTCCCGCGAGTGACCTGTTGCCGATTGACAACTTTATTCTTACTACCCTTGTTATTAATTTCAGGATACCACGGCTGCCGAGATGCTCCGTGCTCGGGTGGCCGGCCTTGAGGATGAAATCCGTCTGGCCAAAGCCGAGGTCCAGCGATTGCGAGAGGCTGGTGCGTCAGCACTCGACCCGGGGAGCGGGGGCCATTTTTATCCCCATCACGAGTTGGAGCAGCTGATGCAAGAGAATGCGCAGAATGCCGTCAAGCATGCGCTGCAGGTGCTGAGGCGAGCGGGATACCTGAAAGTGGAGGCCGAACGCCTTTCCGCTCGTCAAGTCGTCCCCGAGCTTTACATCCCAATTCCCTTTCCTGAGGATGACCACGTCGAGCCGCGAGAAGACGCCCTTATCCCAGACTCTGGCGAGAGCGGCGGATCTTCAAGCGAGAAGTCTGTTGATCCTTGAGAAGGGCTTCTTGTATTTCCTCTTTTTGCGCTTATACTTTTGATTGTAATCTTGAACCGGCGAGTGCTTGTAAAAGATGTACTTCATTGATTACACTTTGCATTATTCTCAGCTTTTTTCTCAATCGCCGCCATACCTCGTTAGGCTCATTAGGACGCCGATTCTTCTTATTCGCCGCCACACCTCGCTAGGCTCATTAGGACGTCGATTCTTCTTATTCGCCGCCACACCTCGCTAGGCTCATTAGGACGTTGGATCGTGATGCGACTGTCTTGGCCATCCCGCGAATGCTCGAAGATGACTTAGGTCGGTCGTTCCCCTTCGATCTCTCGCTACCAAGTGAACCTTACCATTCGCGTATCACGGGGTTTCGCTTAAGTAGTCAAGAGAGTGGGGTGTGATCCTCTCTCCGGTGCGTGGTCTATGCGAATGCTCTTGAGATCATCTCTTGAGAACTTAGAACCTGCCACCGAGTGAGCCTTCGGACCTGCCAGCTAGATGAGAGCCTGGACAGCGGGTCTGCTCGGGGCCAACCTCTGGAACGTAGAACCTGCCACCGAGTGAGCCTTCGGACCTGCCAGCTAGATGAGAGCCTGGACAGCGGGTCTGCTCGGGGCCAACCCCTGGAACATAGAACCTGCCACCGAGTGAGCCTTCGGACCTGCCAGCTAGATGAGAGCCTGGACAGCGGGTCTGCTCGGGGCCAACCTCTGGAACATAGAACCTGCCACCGAGTGAGCCTTCGGACCTGCCAGCTAGATGAGAGCCTGGACAGCGGGTCTGCTCGGGGCCAACCTCTGGAACATAGAACCTGCCACCGAGTGAGCCTTCGGACCTGCCAGCTAGATGAGAGCCTGGACAGCGGGTCTGCTCGGGGCCAACCTCTGGAACATAGAACCTGCCACCGAGTGAGCCTTCGGACCTGCCAGCTAGATGAGAGCCTGGACAGCGGGTCTGCTCGGGGCCAACCTCTGGAACATAGAACCTGCCACCGAGTGAGCCTTCGGACCTGCCAGCTAGATGAGAGCCTGGACAGCGGGTCTGCTCGGGGCCAACCTCTGGAACATAGAACCTGCCACCGAGTGAGCCTTCGGACCTGCCAGCTAGATGAGAGCCTGGACAGCGGGTCTGCTCGGGGCCAACCTCTGGAACGTAGAACCTGCCACCGAGTGAGCCTTCGGACCTGCCAGCTAGATGAGAGCCTGGACAGCGGGTCTGCTCGGGGCCAACCTCTGGAACATAGAACCTGCCACCGAGTGAGCCTTCGGACCTGCCAGCTAGATGAGAGCCTGGACAGCGGGTCTGCTCGGGGCCAACCTCTGGAGCATAGAACCTGCCACCGAGTGAGCCTTCGGACCTGCCAGCTAGATGAGAGCCTGGACAGCGGGTCTGCTCGGGGCCAACCTCTGGAACATAGAACCTGCCACCGAGTGAGCCTTCGGACCTGCCAGCTAGATGAGAGCCTGGACAGCGGGTCTGCTCGGGGCCAACCTCTGGAGCATAGAACCTGCCACCGAGTGAGCCTTCGGACCTGCCAGCTAGATGAGAGCCTGGACAGCGGGTCTGCTCGGGGCCAACCTCTTGAACATCAAGGGTCTCTCCTGCGTGCTGTAGCATCATTTTCATACACATAGTTTAAACAAAATGCTTTCATTCAAAAAACAGCATTATTACATGGTATTAAGGATAAAAGCGTTTAAGGTCGTCGCCACTCCATGTGTGGCTGAGGAGCTGGCCCTCCACATTCTGAAGGCGATACCCCCCAGACTTTAGTGCTTCTTCCACGACATAGGGGCCTTCCCAGTTGGGGTTAAGTTTTCCCACCGCGGCGGATCTCCCAGCCGCGTCGACCTTCTTGAGTACCAGATCTCCCTTCTCGAACTGCTTGATCCTGACGTGCCTGTCAAAATACTTGGCCATCCGCCGCTTGACCTCTTCTTGATGGATGGCTGCTCGATCCCGAGCTTCTTCGATGAGGTCGAGGGAGAGCCGCAACTCCTCCTCGTTCTCGGCTCTCCAATCTTCCTCTCCATTTGCGGCGACCGTTACCCGTGGTGTCGTAATCTCGAACTCTATGGGGATGACCGCCTCGCAGCCGTGAGAGAGCCTGAAAGGGGTCTCTCCCGTGGCGGTGTTGGGGGTGGTTCTTAAAGCCCATAGGACCGAGGGGAGCTGTTCTACCCAATTGCCTTTGAGATTTTCCACCTTCTTCTTGAGCAAGTTCACGATGACCTTGTTCGCCGCCTCTACCTGCCCGTTGCTCCTGGGATGGTGGACGGACGCAAACCTAAGGTCTATCCCCAGCTGGCCACAGAAGCTGATGAATTCCTCGCTTGCGAACTGCGGTCCATTATCCGTGACTATGGCCTGCGGAAGCCCATGTCGACAAATGATCTCCCCCCATACGAAGTTGCGGATTACCTGGGAGGTGACCTTAGCCAACGCCTTGACCTCCAGCCACTTTGTGAAGTAGTCAATCATGACTAGGAGAAATCTCCTCTGCCCACTAGCCTGGGGGAAGGGTCCTACCAGATCCATTCCCCATATGGCGAATGGCCAGGGCGCCGTGATACTCTTCAGCCTCTGAGCTGGCATGAGCTGAAGCGGGGCGAACATTTGGCACTTCTGGCATCTCTTGGCGAAGGCTGCCGCGTCTTTGCTTAGGGTTGGCCAGAAGTACCCCTGCCTCACTATTCTTGCCTCCAACATCCTGCTCCCTGAGTGGCTGCCGCACTCGCCGGAGTGGACTTCTTCCAAGATCCTTGGGACCTCTTCCTCCGAGATGCATCGGGCCAGGAGGCCCGAGAGGGTCTTCCGATACAAGTCACCCTCATGGAGCACGTAGTAGGCAGACTTATACCGGAAGCGCCTCTGGTCCGGAACTTCTTCCGGAAATTTTCCCGTTGCAAGGAAGGTGACGAAGGGATCCTTCCAGGAGGGCCGCTGTTCTACTTCCATGAGCTCTCCCTCTTCGATCGAAGGACGGAATAGGTCCGTCAGGGTCCCTCCGGCTCGAGGACCAGATTTTGCCAACCGATCTGCCGGGGTGCTCTCCTCTCGAGGGACATGCCGGATGGAGAAAGTTTTGAACGTCCCCACGAGACCTTTGACCTTTGCTAAGTACTTCATGAGCACAGGTTCCCTTGTTTCGAACTCTCCCCTTATCTGAGAAGCTATTATCATGGAATCAGTGAGGACCTCCACGTCATGGACCCCGAGCTCCCAGGCCAACCGCAGGCCGGCGATTACAGCCTCATACTCCGCCTGGTTGTTGGTGATTGGGAAGTGTATCACTAGCGTCTGCTCTATCTTTACTCCGTGGGGACTCTCCAGCACCACCCCTCCTCCGAGAGAATTCTTGCCCGAAGCCCCGTCCACCAGCAGCTTCCACGGAATGTGACGAGGGGCTCCGTCTTCTTTCATCTCGGCCACGAAATCTGTCATGAAATCAGCCACCACCTGCGCCTTCATAGATAATCGAGGGACAAAGGTAATGTTGAATTCACTTAGCTCGATTGACCATTTGGCGAGTCTCCCTGAGTGCTCCACTCCTTCGAAGATCTGGCGGAGAGGATGGTCCGTCACTACTTGGATCGAATGGGCCTGGAAGTATGGCCTGAGCTTCCTTGCTGCGATGACCAGGGCAAAGGCCAACTTCTCTAAAATTGGGTACCTGAGCTCCGCTTCCCTCAGGACCCTGCTTACGTAGTAGACTGGCAGCTGCTTCTTGCCTTCTTCCCGAACCAGGACGGAGCTTACGGCCTCCGCCCCGACCCCGAGATATAGATGTAGATCCTCCCCCTCTTTGGGACTTTGTAGTAGCGGAGCCTTGGTGAGTTGGCTCTTCAAGGCCTGAAAGGCCTCCTCGCATTCTCTCGTCCACTCAAACTTCCGATTGCCTCGTAGCGCTTTGAAGAAGGGGGAGCATTTTTCCCCTGCCCGGGATAGAAACCTGTTTAGCCCGGCGAGTCTTCCGGTCAAGCGCTGAACTTCCTTGGCGTTCCGTGGCGACCCCAGCTCCATTATAGCCCTAACCTTGTCCGGGTTAGGTTTTACCCCCCAGGGGGTGAGAAGATGCCCGAGGAACTTCCCTTTGCTGGCCCCGAACACACACTTCAGGGGGTTCAGGCGCATCTTGTACTTGCGTAGGGTGGCGAAGGTCTCCTCGAGGTCCCGGATGTGAGAGCTCACACACTTGCTCTTTATCATAAGGTCATCCACGTAGACCTCCAGGTTCCTTCCCCTTTGCTTCTTAAATACCCGATCCATCATCTTCTGGTAGGTTGCTCCTGCATTTTTCAGCCCGAAGGGCATCATCTTATAGCAGTAGCATCCCTCCCTGGTGATGAACGAGACATCTTTGACGTCCGGGGGGTGCATTCTTATTTGGTGATAACCTGAAAAAGCATCCAAAAAACTCATCACAGAAAAAACCGACGGCTGAGTCAACCAGCGCGTCGATCCGAGGCAAGGGATAACAATCCTTAGGACAGGCCTTATTTAACAATGAAAAGTCCACACACATACGCCAGCGGCCATCGGCCTTTTTTACCATTACGACATTGGAGACCCAGCCTGGATACTGGATCTCCGTTACAAAACCTGCCTCGAGGAGTTTCGCCACCTCCTCACGGATCGGTCCTTCGAGCTTGTCAGCTATAGTCCTTCTCTTCTGCGGGATGGGGCGGGCTTCTGGATCGAGGTTGAGACGATGGCAAGCCACGTCCGCCTCGATGCCTGGCATGTCCGCTGCGCTCCACGCGAAGATGTCCATGTTCTTCTGGATGCACTCCAGCATCCTTCTCTGGTCCTCCGGGCCGAGGCCCCCGCTGATCCGCACCTTCTCCACCCTTCCTGCCTGGGTGGTAACCTCCATCTCTATCACCTCTTCTGCCGCCTCGAGCCGGGTTGGCTCTTCCCACTGGCCCTTTGCTTCTCGCCCCTCCTCCCGGGCCTTTTTTCCTGCAGCTCCTTCTGCCTCCCTCGGCTCGACCTCCTGCTCCTCACGAGCGACCTCCAACACCTCCTCTCGGGCATCGCCCTCTCCCCCTACTTCTCTCTTCTCCACTTCCTCTCCTGGCCCCTTCGGCCTTACCATCTCTTCATCCATCTTTTCGGCATCCGCCATCCATGAAATGGTGTTGACGGCAGTCACGTAGCACTGCCTCGCCACCTTAGCATCTCCTCGGACGCGGATCTGGACTCCTCCACTATGGAGCTTTAAGCACTGATGGTACGATGAGGGCACGCACCGGAAGGCGCTGATGAGGGGTCGTCTAAAGATGGCGTTATAGCTGCATGGAGCGTCCACGATGACGAACCGGTAGTTTCTTGGGACTCCTCCTAGCGTCACCTGGAGACCTACGCCTCCCTCGACCTCCTTCCGCTCTCCCGAGAAACCAAATAGGGGTCCGTCGGAGGCCTGCACTCTCTTCTTTTCTACCTCCATCGCGTCAAAAGCTTTTTTGAAAATCACATTCACCGAGCTCCCGTTGTCCACCAGGATCCGAGAGACCGTGAAGTTTTCTATCGCTGTCTGGATCACCAGGGCGTCGCAGAATGGGTCTTCGTAGTCTGGCATATCTTCTGAGGAGAAGGTGAGCTTCTCAGAGGGGGGTGGGGTCTGGGAAGTCGACGCGACGTCCCTTCGGAACATGGCCTGGAAGCTTCTCTTGCGAGAGGCCTCTATCCCAACCCCACCGTGAATCACCCCGATTCCCCCCTGGTTCCTGTATCTGCCCTATCCTCACACCGGTCCTCTTCTGCCTCTGGAAGCACTTCCTCAATTCTGGCATGCTGCCGCCGTGGCTGTCCTCTTTCCCTCATTTCCAAGAACTCTGGGCAGGTGGCGATCGCGTGACCTTCTTCCTGATGAAATTCACAGTAAGGCAACGCCACCCTGTCCTCTCTTCCAGCTCTTCCTCTTCCTCCTCTTGCTCCTCTACCTCTTCTCCCTCGGCCTACCGCCATGGCTTGCTCCCTCGGGGGGTGAGGGGGTCTGGGACCCTGCCTCCACCCCTGATTCACTCCTCCTGCCTCCCTTCCTTGGTACCTTTCATCCTGACCTCGCGCTGGTCCTTCCTGGTTCCTCCAGCCCAACCTGTTGTTGGGTTCTTGGTTCCTCCAAACCCGAGGTGGTCTTTCGAACCCCTGGCCCCTGGGCTCCTCTCGCCTTCTTCCCTCTGGCTGCCTCGCCTCGGGCTCGCTCATCTTTGCCAACCTTTTATAGAATTCGGGGTTGGCTGCCTCCCCTTCAATCTCCTACGCGGCTCTCTCCATCAACTCCTCGAAGGATACAGGAGGTCTTCTCTTCAGGTCCATCTTGAAGAACCCCTCTCGCAGCCCTACGATGAATGCCATCTGGAGGGTGAATCCCGGCACCTCCTGCACTAGGTGTATCTCCTCCTGGAACCTGTCCACGTACTTGGCCAGGGATTCCCCCTCCCTCTGCCTGATCTTGAAGAGAGCCTCCGCATCCTTCTTCCTCTTCTTTGACGTCGAGAAACGCAGTCGGAAGCTTCGGCGCAGATCATCGAACGCATAGATGGAACCTGTGGGAAGTTGGTGGAACCAGTCCCTTGCTTTCTCCTTCAGGGTGGTCGCGAAGAGTCGGCATTGGAAAGAATCCGACATGGGAAGGATTGAAGTCATGTCCTCGAACCACTGCAGGTGCACAACTGGATCCTCCTTGCCGGTGTAGTAGGACATCTCCGGCCCACGAAACCCTTCTGGCACTGGGGCCGAGAGGATCATCTCGCAAAAGGGGCTCCCTTCCCCTGCTCGGCGAGTGGTCCTCTCGCGCGGGACCAACTCACACACCTCAGCACTCGCCGGACTGCTGAACAGCTGCCGTCCGGGGAGGTCTCGCGCACTTCCTTCTGCTGGCACCTCCTTCCCCGGCCGCTGCCCCGGTGCGTTCTCGCCAATCTGCAAAGGCGGGACCACTGGGACCACCGGGGTCTCGCACTCGGTCCTTGCTGCGAGAACCGTCTGCAGGACCTCTCGCTTGAACTTCTCAAACATCTCCAGCCACTCCCCTGCCGCTGGTGGCTGCGAGTGACCTGAGTCAGAACCATTTCCTCCATCTCCTGTCATCGAAACCAGCTTGGGATTTTCTTTCACCGGCTACGGTCCACGCTCACCGCACCAAAAATGTTGAAACCAGCAACTGGTCTCTTGAGTTCGGACCCACTGGGGGTGTAGCCGATGCTTATTTCTCCCTCACTAGACTCTCCTGACGTTGGATGCTGAAAATGGAATAGACCCAAGGCTGAAGCGAGGAGGTCCCGCCACACACCCGGAAGATCTTAGAGAGCTTCCCCTCCCAAACCAAAGCTCAACCGGGCACCTTGGAGGGCACTGGCTGCCCACCAAAACTAGCCTAGAGGAGAGGATTCTCTAAAATCGGATCTCCTCCAAGGTGCCCTTAAGGGTCTATTTATAGTTTTCCTAGGCTGGTCTGTAAATAGCCTGGATCCGCCTTTTAATTTTACTACTCGCACCCCAAATTGGTCTGCTAACAGCCTAACTCCGCTGTTCCGAAGGGCTATTTGCAGCCCACCAGGGGTATCCTGGTCATTTTCCCCTCACACCCATTTGGGCGAATGGTCCGTGAGGGCACCATTCGCTGGGCACCCGCCTGGCTGGGCGAATGCCCACGCTTCTGGGCGAGTGGTCCCCTGGCTGGGCGAATGCCCTCACTTCTGGGCGAGTGGTCCGTGAGGGCACCACTCGCCTAGCGTCTTCTCTTCTATAGCTTACCTCCACCATCTTGAGGGCATTTTTACCTCACTTAGCCTGGGCGAGTGACCCGGCGAATGATCCAGACGACCCAGGTTTCGCTAGTTGGCTGGGGGGGCCCACTCGGCGAATACGGGTTGTACACCGAGTACCTCTCTAAGCGAGCTCATTGCTCGCATGGTCTCGGTGGTCAATTTTCTCGATGCGCAGGTCAAGACTTTGGCATCGTTTAAGCTGAATCACAGTCTGAGCGCGGTCGAATCTCGGCTGGCCATGGCGGAGGAGTTTGATCCTTGATCACTCTAGGCTGCCGCGCGCAAGTACTTCGACATACAGGCCGTGGCGAGGAGGTTATGCGACGTGGAGCACCGACAGGATCTGCTAGTGGACGGCCTTCAAGTACTTTCTCGGAGCGCGTGCATCCCTAGCGATATGGCGAGGATGATCGAGCATATTCGGTGAGATGAGGAGATTGTGCGTCTTAATGCATAGAACTTGCACAAGATCCTGGAGGAACTCTGGGCCGCGCAGGATCATGGTTGGCAATCCAGCCACGTCCAAATTCCTCATCGCCGCGGTCCTTGGTTCGCTCAGCAATGACCTCACCTACTCCTTCATTCTATTTTATGTTTTAAAAACCTTTGTGATAATGTTTGTGACCTGAATCTGAATCTTAATTTCATTGATTTGTATGAAGATTTTCTGTATTCTTTAACTTTTATCTTGCTCGACGAGCTCGCGCTAAAGCGAGATCATTTAGTTATTTCAAAATAAACTCGTGATGTAAGGATCACCTCGCTAGAGTGCGGGGGCCAAGAGGGGGTAAGTTTCACTTTAGAAGACCACGCTGGTCTGCGAGCTCACGATACCTCACGTTCGTGTGGCAGATTCATCTCGCACGGTAGACCTTCAACCCATTGTTGAAATTGGTGAAGTGAGCTAACGCTGTCGTTAGAGTCAACGCCGGCGTTAGCCCCCGCCTTTTGGTGGCGGTTCCGGAATCTATAAATAGGGGGTCAATCCCCCCACAGAGATTAATCAGAGACAAGAGGAGACTTGTGCGGTCTGAATTGGCGGTCTCAAGTGAGAGCGAACTTGGAGTTAGTTCGGAGGAGCCTGGGCGGTCTGACCGGGCGGTCTCAAGTGGGAGTGAACTCGGAGTGAGTTCTGTGCGACTTGGAGCAAGAGTTGCGAGCTATGCAAGATTGCGAGTCAACGCCGGCGTTAGTGACAACGCGGGGCGCTAGCGACTTGGGTGTGGTGGCGGTCTGCATCTGCGGTCTCGTCAAGAGGGTGTGCTCGCAGCGAGCTCGTGCGGACTGAGTCAACGCAGGCGTTAGCGACAACACCAGGCGTTAGCGAGCTGAAGAGAAGCGGACTCTGTCTGCAACCAGTTGTTATTTCTTATTCTTGGCTGTTGTGAATCAAGTTGTATGCGACTTGTATTCAACCTGCTTCTGTTGTAATTGTTGTAACCAATCTGTCAAGCAATAAAGAAGTGTTTTTTGTTCATCCTTGGTGTGCTTGTCTCATTGTTCCATCGACCTAGAAAATTTCACACCCATCCACGCTAGGTCGGTGGTCCACGCCTATAAATAGAGGACCCCCCTACCGTGTTTAATGCGTTTTTGTTTGTCGAGCTCTGTTTAGCGACGTGAGTGTGCGAGGTCATAACTAGTCTGATGCCCTTGTTTTTGCCTCTCTGCCAAGATGACCTCTCCTGGATGCGAGGGCGAGTTGGGACACCTGCACTGCCAAGTATGGTGTGCACACTTGTCCAGCGTCCACGACCACTATTGACGAGCTTGTAGCCTTAGGAATGAGGCATTTACCGATCGGGTATAAAGCACGGCGAGCCGAGGTGGGCGAGCACCTCAACACATTTTTTATGGACGAGCTCATCTTCCCTCTGGCCCATTTTGAGATGGGGCTTCACCTTCTCATTTGGTCGGAGGTACAACAAATTCTGATTCATTTCGGACTCATCCTGCACAGATCAATTCCAATGGAATCGCGACCATCATGGCCATCATATGTTTCATGCGCGAGACCGGAGTAGTATTCGACTTTGCCTTCTTCAGGAAGCTTTTAATATTGATGGCAAACTCCGATGGGGTCGCATACTTCAGTGGTGGCGCCTCCCTGAAGATCAAGGAGACGCAAAACAAAGTGCACAAGTGGAATCAAAAGTTTGTTATCGTGCGAGGTCCCTTCGGCTCGCTTCCCTTTCGGCCTGTTCAGCGGGAGCCGACGATCTACAGGGCGCCTTGCCTGCCGGAGGTAAGGCTGAGCATATTATTAGAAACTCGAAAGTCGCTCGAATATTGAGACCGGAGTAGTATTCGACTTTGCCTTCTTCAGGAAGCTTTTAATATTGATGGCAAACTCCGATGGGGTCGCATACTTCAGTGGTGGCGCCTCCCTGAAGATCAAGGAGACGCAAAACAAAGTGCACAAGTGGAATCAAAAGTTTGTTATCGTGCGAGGTCCCTTCGGCTCGCTTCCCTTTCGGCCTGTTCAGCGGGAGCCGACGATCTACAGGGCGCCTTGCCTGCCGGAGGTAAGGCTGAACATATTATTAGAAACTCGAAAGTCGCTCGAAAATCGCTCGAATATTGAGATAAATCGGAATCGGTTGCAATTGATTCGACTCAATTTGAGTCGATTCAATTTGACTCGAATTTGATTTCGAATCGATTTCGAGCCAGTCATGAATCACTCGAAATATAATTTGTCAACTCGAATTGATTAAAAATATTATGTATTTATTAATATATTATTATTTTAAAATTAGAAACAGTAAACTTTAAAGTTTAAACCTAAATAAAAATATTGAAGGCTTCAAGTGTTTAATTTGTTAAATTTAGAAGTTTTCCAATTTAATTTCGAGCCAACTATGAATAAAATGAGAAATTGCTTAATTTCGAGCCAACTTGATTCGATTTTGATTCAGCTCGATTCGATTTTGAGCCAGCTCGATTAAATCGAGCCAGCTCGGAATCGAGTCATTTCGAGTCGAGTCGGAAATCGATTTCGATTCGATTTCCAGCCGAGTTCGACTCGAAAATTTCGATTTCGAGCCGAGCCAAAATCGCTCGAACTCGACTCGATATCAGCCCTAGCCGGAGGAGTCGAAGCCCATGTACACCTCACTTTTTCAGAAACGACTTGATGTCGTCCGGTTGCGGCAATGTGTCGACGAACTGCCTTATGTTATGCCGGAGGAAGGTAAATGTGAGCTTTTTTCCACCTCGCGAATCTATTGGCGATCACAGTGTCTTACTGATATTCAATTCTTTCCTCAGGACTTCACTCCCTTCCTGTCGGGGTGGTAATCAGCGAGGCACGGCCCTCACGTGAGGAGCAAGCTAGAGCTCCCCCTCCGACGCCCTTAGAGTTGGTGGTGGTTGACGAGGACGAACCGCAAGTCGACCCTAAGGCCAAGAGCCACATGGACCCGGCTGCGAGCTCTGATAAGGAGCCAAAAAAGCGTCAAAAGCAAGTTGCACACAAGGAACCTTCTGAGGTCGGTGTTCCTGACGACGAGGACCTCGAAGCCAGTAGTGAGGGGGTGGACATCATCGGCGAGCCGATGCTCGCCTGGGTTGCCCTATAGAATCGGGTGTCCCTAAGTACAATCTTGTCGTCCTGGGTGGAGGGAGGCGAGCCCAATGATGATGCGTTCAACGTTTTGTACAACATCTACGCGCGAGACGATGTCAATCTCCTTGTCGGTGTAGGCCGGCATGCGACTACTCGCCTGTCAGGCCTTGCACTCTGTTCTGTGGATGGCCAAGCTCCTTCACTCCTTGGCGAGGCGATATATTCGTAGTGTCAAGGCACTGCGCGATACCAGCAATGTCGTTGCTGAGGAGAGTACGACCAAGCGCACTGAGGCCATGGAGTAACTCGCCAGGATCAAGGCTGAGCTGATCGAGGCCCAGCATGCACCCCCGACCTCAGAGACAACCGAGGTAAATTGGGGCGCTACTCCTGCACTTTACTTGGGATCGATGTGCTCAATCCAAAATAGTTCTTAGATGGGTAGCCAATTGGGAGGCACACAAAGACCACCTTTGAAAAAAGGATAAAATCATTTGGCTCATCTAATACCTCTCACCAACATCACTAGCTAGTATCTTAATCAATCATCCACACTCACCTTTACTACCATTACCATAAGCAACTTGTAGATTTTTACACAAACAACCAAACACTAAAGTTGATATGCTATAATGACTAGGAAATCTAATGGATAGTGTACAACAATTGGTGGTTTACAGTACCAAGGAGGCTCCTCTCACCGAAAAAATAGGAGGGTGTAAATTGGTGTATAGAAAGGTAATTGATGACTCTCTTGAGCACCATAAAGCATGACTAGTTGTCAAAGGACTCCATTAATAACTCGGCTTCAACTACAATGAGACATTCATACCATCATTTGGTACAGTCTTATTCTTCCAATCTTTAAAGACTACTAGTCCATCTAGCAATTAGATGTTCACAATGAAATTCTCTATGCGGGCTTATACATCTCATGTTCGTCTATACTCGTTTTTGTTGATGATATTTTGATATCAATTGCACGATTACTATTTGTCGAGATTCTGAAGAGGACAATCAGACAAGTCGGAACAACTAGAAGGTACCCACAGGGGTGTTCACAGGTACCTTACCTAGGTCCCACAATCATCTTGTTAGACGACATATCAAACTCGCAGGACCACGCTAGCGACCTGGTGTACCTCGCATAGGGTTGGAGTCCACCCTCTGACAAAATGGTATACTCCCTCCCCATGTTTGCCTATAAATAGATTCATTATCGAGTGAGAGAGACAATGCTAACATCTCCCAAGGGTATAGTACTTATCCAAAGCTAATGAACTTGTATGTTCATATCTTGAGTCCGTCTGTCCCTCCCTAAATCTAACAAAATATTTGGTTTGGGGAGGAGTTCCTATGCCCTCTTGGGTACGTTGTGGGACCTCCTATCTGTAGCACACTCAAATTCATCTGTAATTTGAGCAGTGCATATTTTCGATTTTCTTTTTGTTTGTTTTGTGCTTGGGATTGTTTCTTTAGTGAACAAATAATCTTCGGTCATACTCATTCCGAACTTTGCGAGCCGAGTTCTTAGTTCCAACACCAACAACTACGACTCCAGTTAGGTACCTCTAAACCTCAGTCATTAACTTGATGCATTATTCTTAATTAAGGACTTTGAGGATCTACATTATTTCTTCATAATGTGTAGATAGTTTATTATAATTGTATCAAACTCGTTACATCAAATATATATATACTCATATATATTATTAATAAATTACATCTTCATTTCCGTCTAACTAATAAATGGAACCGATATCATTAAACCACTAGCGAAATCCTAATCACTTAACCAATCAAGATACAAACTTGGAAGGAATACCAATCAAATACAATAATTAGATATAATACTTCAACAACGAGAGATAATACGCTTATTACTATATGTATATTAACCTTCTTTAAGAAATTTAATGATTTTTTTTAGTTTGAGGTGAATAAAATTTTGAAAAGGGGGCTTACTTGTCTGACAAAACCTTCAAGGGTGGAGAGCTTATTCATTGCAACAGCCATTTGTCCCATGTAATTGGCCATGTTTGATCTAGGGCTCAGTGCATCTGAGGCAATAGTATCTGAAAGAGATTGATATAGGGCATCTAGCCCTTGGCTTAGTGCCTCTTCTGTCTCTTGTGTTGATTGTTGTAGGGCACATATTCCTAGTATTTGTTGCTCTGTCAAAGGTTCTATGTGGCTCAACAAAATCTGCAATATGGTAACATTACATAGACCATATTAGGAAACATAACACAGTCTAGGACACAAATTCCTAGTAATTTGAGAATATATGTCAAATATATCCTTTGAAGCTACCATTATGACAATAGGACTAGGATCCTCGATCTCCATTTGGGACTTGAAATGGAGGTCCATTTCATGGCATAGCTAGATGCATTCTCATTTGTTCTAATGGTGTAGAATTTTTTGATTAAAAGAAAAATAAAATAGGTTGAGATTAGTGAACCTGTCGGATCAGCCAGAAATTGATCTGGACCGTGAAATGATACTATTCATTTCAGTTGAAATGGAGAGGATCTTGATTCATGACAATATATATAGGGAGCAAATATTTTTTGACAATGCACCATGAAAACAATAATGAAGTATACATTAAATGCACAAATATATTAACCTAAATTTACATTTCAACTTTGGTGCAAAAAAGTGCATCAATTTTATATTTACTATGCTGCATCTAAACAAAATTCAAAGTATATGCATGCATTTTGAAATTACAGGTTAATTAGCTTTTTTGAATACTACCAGTAGAACAAATAATCAATCATCTTCAATTTTACTTATATATATATATATATATACTTAATGCAAATTAATTGTAACGTCCCGCCTCGCATAGTGAGATGTTGTCCGCTTTGGGTCTTGGCCCACACGATTTTGCCCTCAAAAGGTTGATCTGGCCAAGGCCCAAAAGAAACCATGGTTGTGACTTGATGGGCTATGCCTCCGCTTAGTCCCACATCGCCCATAGGGAAATGGATCATGGTAGTTAAGAGTGACACTCCCTCCTTACATGGTGAGGCGTCTTTTGAGGTCAAAACCATGCGGGCCAAGACCCAGAGCGGACAATATCTCATTGTGTGAGGCGGCCCGTTACATTAACTATGTATTAAGATATATGAAAAGAATAGTTAAATCAAATCAACGACTATGCATATATATATATTTCGCTTTGCTAAGTGTATGTCCGCACGTGTCAGGATCGACTCAATAGTGACACGTTAGTGGTGTGTCTACTTAGGGCACGACTCTATGATGAAGGTACTATATATACTAATTCCAAACTTGATGGAGTATACGTAAAATACTTTGCAAAGCCACCCATAACATATATAATTTCAAGTCTTAAGTAGTTGTCCACCCTAAAATAATATTTACAAATTTTAATTATTTTTTGGTTTTTTTATCTCTTTTAAAATAATAAAATTGAAAACCTCACCCTCAATGATATGCATATGAGAAACTATGGGGCACAAAAACTTTTCTAATTAATCCAAAACTGCCCAATATTATATTTCATATATAAAATAATTTAAAGAGAGGAATAGCATAATCTCGATAGCTGGCAGGACCAAATTGAGTTGCTCAATTACATAAATAATTACTAATTAAATGTATATTTATTTTTCATGGATAAATATAACTAAATTGATTACTACAACCCACAAATTAGTCCTTGACATTAATATATGGGACCTAATAAAAGGGCAGCCCGGTGCACAAAGCATCCAAGCAAAGCCAGGGTCTGGGGAAGGGTCTCACCACAAGGGTGAAATCCAGGCAAACCTTACCCTGCATTTTTACAAGAGGCTGCTCCAGGACTCGAGCCCGTGACCATAAGGTCACACAGCAACATCTCAACTGATGCGCCAAGACTCACCTTCAATATACGGGACCTAATTATGCAAACATAAAATTCCCAAAGGAAATAGAAATCATATTTTTTTTTATTTTTCAGTCAATATCAAATACAAGCATTGTTAAATTAAAACAATTTGTATTCTTTTTATATTATAGGACTTTGAAAAAGAAAATCTAAATAATTTTCACACTATTAGTAGCTTGATTTCATATATTTCCTTTATTGAATACAACCTTTTTCACATCTAAAAGCCTTTGACCATTAATGTGAACAACTATAAATCATCCAATTAAAAAATTATAAATATATTTTATTTTATTTTATTTTGAGGTTTGACTTGCTCATATAAAAGACTTCACAGGTAAGGAACATTAATGTATATTCTTATATATGTTATAAAGTATTACATATTTTTTCTCATTTGAATAAACAATAGTTAGCATAATTACAGGTTGCACCCCTCGAATTTTTGAAATTACAAAAATCGCCCCTTGTAAAATCTTCGGGGGATCTTCTTGTGCATAAATGTTAATATTATGAAATGTAAATTTATCGAAGAAATTTTTGTAATTTCAAAAAGTAAGAGGGGTGCAACCTGTAATTTAGCAAACTTAGAGGGGAGGACCCTATAAATGGCCCTAATAAAATATGATAAATACACATGTGGAGAATGCAAGATGATGCTTGACTCCATTATAAGTATCAAACAAAATTCAAAATTTCTTTACACCCAAGTAATTCACGGCACGTGGGTCAATGAATTGACAGACTCACGCTTAAAAGTCAGAGTAAATATCTGCATTCAGCGGAGTCTAATGAAATATGTCGTGCTGATGAAACCTTGAAATATGTATTTTTCGCGTCGCCGTGAAATAATTTCTTAGAAACAAAGCTATATTGCCCCCTTTCTTATTCTTCTAACCCATTTGACAGCAAAGCCATATCTAATTTATAGAATATAGCCGTTGAAAACAACTTCCCCACTATTTAAGGAAAATCTCACTTTTATAATCCATCCAAACCTAAATT
Source organism: Dactylorhiza incarnata (assembly GCA_033032865.1). Lineage (NCBI taxonomy): Eukaryota > Viridiplantae > Streptophyta > Magnoliopsida > Asparagales > Orchidaceae > Dactylorhiza > Dactylorhiza incarnata. The sequence goes on along the minus strand of JAWHQI010000123.1, from coordinate 1,297,790 downwards.
ATCCATTATACCACCACCTGCTCCTCTACTCATATATAAATATATATATAAATATATATATAAATATATATATAAATATATATATAAATATAAATAAATATATATATATATAATCCAAAAGTCTCCCATCCCATTGATAAAACTAATCAAAATCAAGTGGGACTTCTCACCAAACGCTTTTCAACCTACCCAATAGCATTGTATATGTACAAGAAATAAAAAAAAAACTAGGGTTAGGTTTCTGTGGGTGAAGAAGTGACCTTTATGAGCTCCGACGGCCGGAAACCGCCCATCCACATGAAGCAGCGTTCGGCGGGGGTCTTCCACATGCCGGAGACGAGGTGGAAGATGTCTGTTTTGGCGACGGCGCTCTTGAGGCTCATGACCTCGTCGTAGTGAGAGAGACAGTTGTCGACGTATAGCCGGAGCTCGTGCTCCGGCAGATGCTCCTGGACCGCCGCCCGGAGCTCGCACATGATCCGGTGGTGCTCCTCCAGCCACCGCGCAAACTCCATGTCGAACATGGCGGCGTCTGCAGCATTCAGCTTGCTGTCATTGACTTCATAGTTTGACTAAACTGAGCGGGGTTTAGGGTTCGTGGAGTACCTGAACTGAGACTGTTGACGCCATGGCTGAGGCCTTGATCGCTGAGGAGAGCTCCGCCGCCGTAGAAGACTCCCTAGTTAGCGTTAAAAACAAGAGAAGGAAGTTATAAGCATAGAGACATTATATATATATATATATATATAATATAATGGAGTTAAATTATATGTACTTGAGTTCTTGATCTTTGGAGCTCCTGTTCCAGCTGAGTTAGCCGGATCCTACTGCTTTCTAGTTGTTGAACATAAGCCTGTTTTTTTATTATTAAAAACATAAGTCAATGTATTTTTAATATGTATTCACATCTTAATAAAATACAAGGATACAATAGGTGTGGGAACCATATATCCTGAGTCACAGGAATAAACTACTTTGAGAAACTGCAGCTTTATTCACAATCTATCTCTCTCTATATATATATATATATACAGTATACTGATCACGGCATTGCCTCGGCACGATAACGCTCTCTCCACTCGCAAACTCCCGAGCGCCCGAACGTTGCTCATATTTTCCTTGTGCACAAGAATTTGCGAGCGACGGTCACATTTTTTATTATTAGTAAACGACTTTGTCTATTGAGAGCACATTTTTTAAAATTATAATTGTATACAGTGACTTAGAATTTATATAAAAGTTGACAAGAGTAGGTAAAAAGTATCATTTCAACTATGATTATCACACAAACTAATTTATCAAAATAATGATTATGTTATTATCATATATATATATATATATATATAGTGTACAAAAATTAAGTTTAGGAACCTTCTTCCGGAGTCTGCTTTTTCTAGCCGCCTCTCTATTCTGAGCCAGCCTCCTTATTGTCTGTCCGCAGCTAATTAATTACCAAATTAATCACATTGAATGAAAGAGCTAAAAGTTTCAACTGCTAACATTATAAAATGTGCAAAAGAATGTAGCGATTATAAATAACTCATGAAAAACTTGCCTTTGCGTCGGGCGTCTTGGGCCCTTCATGCTCAGTACTAGAAGTAGTTGCTCCCCTCTTAGTACTCGTATCTTTCTGCTTCAATATATTATAACCATGAAAATATATAAAAGCTAGCAGAGGGCGCGGCGTTTTTCCTCCGGCGAGTTTGGACAAAAACGACACCGTCATAGAATGTATGTTTGGCATGACAAAGATATATTATGACCGCCGCCAAGAAAAAAACTAGTTTTAAGCACAATGATTCAAATGTGACTAGATTGACTTGATGACTCACCGTTACACCATGAGAGAATTTCTTTATATGTAGTTTAGATATATAGATAAAGAGAGGAGGAGATGATTGAAGGTAGGACTACAATTGTTATTACACCATAAGATGATATCTTTATATATTAGTAAATATTATTTTATATATATATACTAATATATGAAGATATATGGTGTAATGATGTAATGGTGTGAACTATCAAAGCAATCATCTCCTCCTCTCTTTAAAGAAGTTCTCTTATGGTGTAACGGTGAGTCATCAAGGTGTTGAATAATTTAATGTATGGCTGCGCGTGTGGAACCGACCAGGTAGAGCTTAATGTGTCTCGTGCCGACATAGGGCACGACTCTACGCTGGAGGTATTATAAACAGTCATTCCAAACTCGATGGTCTATCGTAGAATATCTTGAGAATGTTGGTGTGGCTCCGCTCAAGATATTCTACAATGCCCATCAAGTATATATCTCCAGCATAGGGACCAAGCTCTAGGTCGACACACAATCCATTATGCACTACCGAGTCGGTTCTGACACGCGCAGACATATTATTAAATATCCAACACAAGTCCCAAACAGAGCCTGAGTGCGTGTGTGCGAGAGAGATGGAGAGAAAGAGAGCTAACCTTAACTGCGGCCTTGGTGTCTTTATTCGGTTGAGAAGAGGAAGAAACATTGCTTCTATGGTTTCCCAAGTCCATGAGCTGGTCTGCTGGTCTCTTAGAGGCAGCAGTTGGAGTGGTTAAACTCATTCCTCCCTAGTAATTGCAAAGAAATTAACATATAGTCAGAAAAATATGTATCAAAGTACTGAAAATGCCTTAATTTGAAGAGAAATATATATACATATATATATACCTTGTTGAAGGGATCAACATGCATGGGCTGGGAGGGGAATATGTTCAAAGTCTCTGCATATATACATGAATTCCTGCAAGCATTTAGTTTTCTAAAGCTAGGCTATAAGTAGAGATCACTACACTCTCCCATTCAACCTTCTTCTTCTTCTTTAAACACGCAAATCACGAGTCTGTATGTGTCTGTGTGTCTATGTGCGAGAGGAAGAGAGAGAGAGAGAGAGAGAGAGAGAGAGAGAGGTTAGCTTTCTAAATTTGTCCGCTCACGCATTTGTGCCTTGCTTTCATCATGTCACAGAAGCATAGAAGGGGAGAAAACTGACAGTGAAAAACTGAAGAGAAGGAAAAGAAACTCATATGCACACTCATTCTGGACACAGTTATTTGGAATGAAATCATGAGGAGTCTGTTACATGTCACCTTCCCCCTTCATAAAAGGATATAAATAACTATATAAATATATATTTTATATGTATATATATATACTCCAATTAAAAAGATAAATGAAAAAGAATTTAATTACTACATGCACGCTAAAATAAAATAAAAAGTACAAGATCTCTTCGCCATGATCTTCTCATGAACCAGGCAAAGAACCTTTTTCTCAGAGAATCTCTCCGGCCATGTAATATTCTCTCCTGCACATTTCTTTAATTATCTACTAATTATGTGTCCTAATTCCGCTTATTAATGGCGGTTTAGTTTGATAAATTAGTTAGATTAATATTTAGGCTCTGTTTGGTGAAAAAATTGTAGGTACACACTTCTTTCTCGTGCGTGATATTAATCTTAATCTCACCGTAGGATTTTCGCTGCATAATTTTTAGTGCGCACGTTAGATGAAAAATCTGCCTAGAATTTGATTATAGTTGTAAATTACGATCATAATGACTCATTTTTTTAGCACTAAAAGGTTGAACAAAAACACCGCGCAGAACGACTCATTTTTTTTACTAATTTTTAGTGTTGGAATTTGATTACAGTCGTAAATTACGAACAGAACGACTCATTTTTACATAATTATTAGCCTAAAATCCAACTGAAATTATATCGTGCCGAACGGAGCCTTAACCGTATATTACAAATTAGTGGGATATACAAGTGATCATATGCAACTCACGTCTATGTTCCTGAGCAGAGGAATGATCCTGACCGTCCAGATAGAGGAACAGAGCTTGATCCAACTCTCCCAAGTCATACGCCCCTCCCCCCTCCTTGCTCCTGCCATTAAAACACGCTGATCGTCAACTTTAATCCACAGTTAGCACGCTTTCTTCATATATAAACGTTTTTCCGCCATATGCTATATATAGAGAGAGAGGGGGGGATAGAGAGAGAAAGTATGTAATTAAGAACTACGTACATAGAATTAGTTGGGTGAAGGGAGGAAGAAGAAGGCTGCATCATCCCAAAACTGATCTGAAACTCTTGATGGCGGCTCGAACTGCCGCCCCCTTTGTTCTCCGCCATGTTATTTGATCGACGAAGAAGATGAAGAAAGTAGGAGGGGAGGAGAGAGAAACTCGGCTTCAATCGGCCATTAATGAAGAAGCTTTTACATAAAAGGCAGAAATCGGAGAGAGAGAGAGAGAGACAGAGGGGGGGAATTAAACTATTAAAGCACAAAACTGAGACTTATAAGTTATATGTCGCCGGCTCGTATTTCTCTTTCCCTGACCAAAATGGGAGAGGACTTTCGAGGAGGCGGGGGGGTTCGGATAAAGGAGGTAATCTTACCGAAGGGCGGTGGTGATGAGAACGGCTAGATGACAAAATCCACCGTGGGCCAGGGGAACCGCCTCTTAGCCCGGAGAGAGCGGTTTTCGGACCTCGATTTTTTTTTTAATATTGTTTAGAGGAAAGGACGGGAATGCCCTTGGTTGGTTTAACCTGCAAAAAAGGTTTGGCATGACTGGCCTGCTGCTTTGTTCTTAAATTTGATTTGGGCTCCGTTTGGGGTGGCTTTTTAACTCTAGGTGAGTTTGATCAAAAACGTCATCATAGAAAATATGTTGTGCCGACTTTTTAACTCTAGGTGAGTTCGGAAGAGGTGAATATCACGCGACCGGGGTTGTGCCGACCAAACTTCACTATTCTAGGTTGTACAATGCTTTTAAGAGAAAGCGAGGGCGACATGCCGCTAGCTCCTCGTTACAATGTTGGGGAGAGAGAGAGAGATGTGCTCGGAGGGTGACAGAGCATGCACCGCTCGCGAAGCTAAGACTTTTTGCTTGTTGTAGTGGGGAGCACTGCACTATGGGCTCTTTGACGTCTTCTAGTACTGTTGCTCGGAAGCTGACCGGGGCGCAGTCTCGGTGTCTGCGGCTTGTCTCCTGGAGTGTGCAGAGTAATCTGGAGCGGTGGACTTGTTGTTGTCCCTAAGGCTTGCTCCTGAGTTGAGGGTGCTGAGTGCACTCCGCGCGGATTGCTCACGGTGGTGCGCGGAACGTGCTTTGAAGTGGTGCGCTGGAAGGAGGAAGAAGGCCTTCAAAGGATCTTCAAGGCGCTCGAAGAACTTCGAAGGAATCTTCGAAGAAGAAGATCTTCAGGGAGTTTCTTGAGGAGCTCTCACGTGTGTAGGAGTCGGATTCGGAGGATGTAGTCCTACATATAGGTTTCCCAGTTGGTTATGGTGGTTACACGGTTATCCGTAGATCATAATCATTTTATGTGCTATTCGCAGACCGGAGCCTTATATTTTATGTCGTACATGTTTTTAGGAGAATTATAATGCGCATACCAATCATTTTTTGGCTATGCGCCCCCCCCCCCCCCCCCCCCCCCCCCCCTCCCTGATGGGTAGCTACGAGTTGGTTATGCGTAGACCAGATGGTGGAGATCGCATGATGGCGATCCGACGACGGAGGAAGGCCGGCCGCTGACGAGGCGGCGGCCAGCCGACCGCGCCCCCTCGCGGCCACGCGTGCGGTTGTGAGGCGCGGAGGCGGTCGGAAGGTTGGCCGCGGGCCCTCGTGACCCCATGCGGGAGGCCGCGTCCAGGTGGGCGGCGCCCGACCGGGAGGCCGGTCGCAGGCTCTCTCATCCGCAAGGCAAAGCGGCGGCCAGCCGCGGGCTCTCGCGGCCGCGTGCGTGCGGCTATGAGGGGCAGCGACTACCGATGGATGGCCGCCCGCGGGCGGTTCGCGCGGCAGTTCCTTTCATGACCCCTACTAAGTTAGTGGGGAAAATAAGAATTCCGACTATTTGCAGTCCAAAATTTTTATAAATGGAGGAGGGCCCTATCCAAGATAAAATTTAAGAAGAAATATATAATAAAAAAATTTAAATTAAACAATAGCTTTATATATTGTTTAAAGGAAAGGACGGGAGTGCCCTTGCTTGGTTTAATGACCTGCAAAAAAGGTTTGGTCCGGCTCGCCGCTTGCCTGCCCGCTTTGTTCTGAAATATGATTTTAAGTTTTATGCTGGAGAATTTCGAGAGGAATAGAGGATGCATATTTATATGCAATATATAATAATTATTATTATTATTATAATTTTAAGAGGTTTAGGTGTTTTGCACATTAAAATGATATGGACAGTCGTTATAATATAAAATAAATTTAGCTAAATAGCAATAATAATAATAATAATAATAAACGCGTAAAAAATTTAAGAAGAACATATATTAAGAGCAAGGTTAAAACACAGCCAGTTTTGGTTATATGTATGCCACAATTTTTTTAAAAGGGTGATGTTAAACGTTGACCAATTTTAGCTATATGCAGGCCACATTTAAAAAAAATTTATTTTTTTCTTTTAAACCTTCAGGAAAAATGATTCGAGTAGTTTACTACTTCATGTATTATGTGTTTTTTACTTCTATGCAACTGTGTCCCCAAAAAGTTTACTCGTTTGTCTGAGTCCGATGTGTTTTTAAATTACATTGGCCTAAAGCTATTCATGGGTATTTGCTACGGCGATGGCGACGGCGGCGATGGCGACGATCTCGACGTCGTCGGTGATGACAACGATGGCGGCCATGGCATCGATGGTTATACTTCGGGTAGTTTCGTCGCTAGTGGGGTTCTTTAGATAACCGCACCCCCATGGATGGGGTGCGGTTAGCGCCTTTAGGGATACTCCATCAATAGCTCTCTCATATTTACTGACGAAACAGTGGCATTCAACGTAACCTCGCACGCATGATATATATTTTACTTATTTTATGAATGCTATTTTGCTTGGTGATTTATTTAGGAAAATATTAATTTGATTTTTGAATATGGTATGTAAATATGAAATTTGGCCTGCATGAAAAATTGTTTGGCCTGCATATATCCGCGGTCTGCATATAGCCAAAATCGGCCTGCATTTAACATCGCTCTATATTAATTGTTTACCCTTGTGAATCACCTCCTTCAAGACAATTTATCTAATTGCCTTCATCAGACTAGGTGTTTTTTCTGGGCATGTTCATGCGACCTCCCGTCCGGGAGTCCCCGAGGATTCGATTTCGGTGACCGCCAGAGGCCACGCGACGTCCCCTCCCGTCCGAGAGTCCACGCAGACTCGCCTTAGGTGACTGCTCGAGGCCGTGTGACCTCCCGTCCGAGAGTCGGCGTAGACTCGCCTTTGGTGACCGCCCGAGGCCGCGTGACCTCCTGTCCGTGATTGCATACGAACTCTCCTTTGATAACCGCCTGACCTCTCTTTTACCGGCAGCCCGATTTTCCTAAGCATGCCTATCCGGACAGCTACCAAATCCTATAAATATGGGCTTGAGTGAACACTCTTTTGAGGCCGCAAACAGTTTGGGCGAACCCTCCTCCGAGACCACGATGTCACGGACATGAGGTTAACTTGATGGACCGCTCTAGATTTGTCTAGATAAGTTAAGAATGTTCCGGAATATTGCAGAAGCTAACCGTGCAGAATAGTGTGGAAGGATCCAGAAGAATGTGGAGTCATCCAACCCCTTCTTTATGTGGAGAACTCTAGAACCTTCCGTTTTGGAGGGAAATGGTGGAGGAGGCCTATATAAGAGAAAGACCTCCTCATTTGCATCCATTGAGGATTTTGGAGCTTCTTTGGGGGTGTTGTTTGGAGAGTCTCTTGTGCGCTTGTGAGCTTTACGCTTGTTGAGTCTCCTCTTGTGAGAGTTGAGAGTTTGTGGGGATTAAGCACTGTTGTGTGCCTTGTTTGTCTCGCTCTTTCGTATGTCTCACTCAACTGTCTACCTAATTGTCTTGTAACTTTGTTGAGAGTTATAATAAGAGTTGTTCTCTTTATTCCATTGCTTTGTTTGAGGAAGGCTTACTTGGTTAGCCTAAGTTTGTTGGAATTCTAGCCAAGTGCCGCACGTACTTAGTGTCAAAGTGCTAAGTCCGTGACAGTTGGTATCAGAGCTAGGTTGTGCGCATCGTGCTGCAACAAGACCAAGTATGGCAGGAGAAGATTACATTACGGAGGAGGAACGGGGTAGAGATGTTACCCTACAAGCTAGCAAGAAGAAGCGTGATCAAAGCCGTGCTCGAGAAGAGAAACACTTGGAGCTGGCCATGGAAGACTGGGAGAAACGCATGGAGTTAATGGAAATCAATAATCGTTCTATGCACAAAGAATGGGAAGCCTCTCGTGCGGAGCTAGAGAACAAACTCCACTGCGTATTTGAGGAGAATATCACACTACTTGCACGCATCAATGAGTTGGAGGAAGAATCTGGCGAACTAAAGGGAAGGATAGATCGCCTGGAGGAAGACCTAGCTATTTGCAAGAAGGCCATCGCTAGTGGAAGTGTCGGCACCTATGCTTCTATGGCTAGAGTGGACATACCCAGACCCGAGCCATTCTTGGGCAAGCGAGATGCTAAGGAAGTTGAGAACTTCCTATGGAAGATGGAAAATTACTTCGAAGGCTGTCATCTACAAGATGGTAAGACCAAGGTACATACCGCGTCACAGTTCCTTGATGATAACGCCGCTCTATGGTGGCGAAGGAAACAAACTGATGTCGCAAAAGGTTTGTGTCGATTGGACACATGGGAAGAGTTCAAGAGGGAACTCAAGAGACATTTTTACCCGGAGAACGTGGCATACCAAGCTCGAAAAAAATTGAGAGAGCTAAAGCAAAGGAGAACAATAACCGAGTATGTAAATGAGTTCACAACGCTCATGCTACAAATCCCCGATATGGTCGAGGAAGATCGGCAATTCTACTTTGTGGATGGGCTACAAGCATGGGCAAAACAGGAGGTACAGCGACGAGGACCCCGTACGGTCGATGAGGCGATTGCAGCAGCCGAATCACTATGTGAGTTTCAACAGGAGGAGGAAATGCACTACCAAAAGGATGTCGGTGATGTTGAAGTTGAGCCCAAAGATGATGCCCCTCGACAAAGGAGATTCGAAGAAAGAAAGAGGGCCCTCACTTGCTTTGTATGCAAGGGGCCTCACCATATGAAGAATTGCCCAAAGCTTGGCACCCTATCATCAATGAAAAAGAAAGATGACTCTACGAGCGGGGATGAGGAGGAGCCACAAGACATGGCAAGGCTAAGTATCATGCGGCGTCTTAATGCCATGACTACTCGGGGATCCTATATAAGACACCAATATTTGCAATGTTTCTGCTGTCGAGGACCGCACAAGGTATGTGATTGCCCTACTTTGGAGTCCATAAGAACTGTTGTTGATAAAATGGAAACTAAGGGCAACTACAAGTTGGGAAGTGCGAGTTTAACCCATGGAAGAAGGATGGAAAACAAAGGACAAATGATGGTGGATGTGAAAATCGAGGGCACAAAGATGAGAGCCTTGGTGGACACGGGAGCAACGGACTTCTTCATATGTCCAAGACTGCTGCAGAGAGAATCGGGCTACCAATCAGGTTTGGACCAGCACGCCTCAAATTTGCTAATTCTCAAGAGGTGCGAACTATTGGTCTTGCTCCGGATGTGAATGTTTGTCTTGGAGGATGGAAAGGGAAGGTGCCCATCAAAGTTATCCCCTATGATGACTATGATGTTGTCGTTGGGATGAACTTTCTTGATAAGTTTGAAGGACTTCTTATTTTCCCAACATCGGAGATTCACCTAATTGATGGTCCAAATACTTACCCGGTGCAGATAAGGAGGACTAATGGACGAGAAAAGAAGTTCATGTCCGCAATGAGGACGGTACAAAGATTTCGACAAGCTTGATGCATCAAGGGCGATGCATGAATTCAGTGGGGGAGAATGTCACGGACATGAGGTTAACTTGATGGACCGCTCTAGATTTGTCTAGATAAGTTAAGAATGTTCCGGAATATTGCAGAAGCTAACCGTGTAGAATAGTGTGGAAGGATCCAGAAGAATGTGGAGTCATCCAACCCCTTCTTTATGTGGAGAACTCTAGAACCTTCCGTTTTGGAGGGAAATGGTGGAGGAGGCCTATATAAGAGAAAGACCTCCTCATTTGCATCCATTGAGGATTTTGGAGCTTCTTTGGGGGTGTTGTTTGGAGAGTCTCTTGTGCGCTTGTGAGCTTTACGCTTATTGAGTCTCCTCTTGTGAGAGTTGAGAGTTTGTGGGGATTAAGCACTGTTGTGTGCCTTGTTTGTCTCGCTCTTTCGTATGTCTCGCTCAACTGTCTACCTAATTGTCTTGTAACTTTGTTGAGAGTTATAATAGGAGTTGTTCTCTTTATTCCATTGCTTTGTTTGAGGAAGGCTTACTTGGTTAGCCTAAGTTTGTTGGAATTCTAGCCAAGTGCCGCACGTACTTAGTGTCAAAGTGCTAAGTCCGTGACAACGAGCTCAGCATAGCAGACTGCTTATTTATTGTTTTCAACATATAACATGACATAATTCAAGCATTCAATCAATAAAATCATCAGCAACAAATAGTTGCTGCGAAAATTAAGTCGCGTTCACCCGTCCGCAACACCCCCTCTACCGCGAGCTTATTCATTCGTGATCCGGAGTAGCCGTTCACTCAACACCACCCCCTACCCTTCAATTCAAGCGAAATGAATTTGGTGACATTTTTGGCAACATATATAATACTAAAATAAATAGAAATTAATTTAAGAGTATAGCAAAATTTAATGAAATAAATAAATTATAAAATTGTAATAGGAAAGAGAAGAAAGAAAATGTATATAACAAAATTAAATGCATTCGAGAAATTTGTGCTTTAAATTATAAAAACAAAGTAATAGAAAAAGAAAATATATAACAAAAGTAAATACATTTTCGCATTAGAGAAAATTGTGCTTCTACTGTTCTACATCAAGAAAATCTTGCATCTAGGACAACACCGGATCTTGTGCTGCTCATTCTGCCTCTGCTGGTGTGTGTGTGTGAGAGAGATTATTAGGATCGGGCTTCGCTCCTAAATCTAAATTTTTGAGAAATCTTAATTTTTCTCGTGGAAGAAGCAACTGAGGCGATAAAAAACAAAAAACATAAAGGATGTGGGTGTTAGATTTTTGAAGTGAGCTGTCGCCCGGCGACAGTGGCTGTCGCCCCAGCGACAGCTGGCGAGTATCCTACTCGCCGCCGAGTAGGCTTTTGCCTATAAATAGAGGGGTACCCCCCCTAAAGACAACCAATTCTGAAAGTGGCGAGCATAGTCATCAGAAGTTGCGAGTATCATCAACTCTGAGCGAGTTAGAGATACCAGAGCGTATCTGGCGAGCATCGGACTCGGAGCGAGTTCAACGAGCTCCCTTGAGCGAGTAGCGAGTAGTGGAGATATCGCCCGACGACAGCCGATATCGCCCAGGCGACAGCGAAGAAAGCGAGGAAGCGTGCGCGACGAGCGTGCGAGTATCCTGGAGTGCGAGCAGCGAGCTTGCGGGTATCTGGAGTGCGAGCAGCGAGCTTGCGAGGATCAGAGATATCGCCCGGCGACAGCCGATATCGCCAAGGCGACAGCGAGGAGCGAGTATCACCAGCCATCGCCCCGGCGACAGCGAGGAGCGAGTATCACCAGCCTGGTGTGCTCGGGAGAAGAAGCGGACCTTGTCTGTGGCCTTGTCTTCCTTCTATTGGCTGTTGTGATTCAAATCGGATGCAACTTGTATTCAGCCGTGTTTATTTGTAATTTGGTTGCCTAGTTGGAATATAGCCTTCTTTGTTCATCGTTGGTACTCTTGATTGGTAGCAATCTCAAAAAATTCAACATGGTATCAGAGGGAGGTTGCTGAAGCAGCGCGTGCTATCGAAGTTCAAGGTTGTCTTCCAATATGGACGGCGGAGGAGGTTATGCGAGAGGACTAGGAATCGAGCTGCTTACTCAAACCAACTACAAGAAGTGGATGTCTTGTATGGAGAGCTACCTTCTTGGAGAGGATCTCTGGGAGGTTGTTGGTGGTGGGGAGCAAGAGGAAGTTGTAGCTGCCGGCGATAATGGTCCAGCTGTGAGAGCTTGGAGGAAGACCAACGCCAAAGCAGAGTTCGCCTTGAAGAGAGCCATATCACCTGACTTGTTCGACCACATCATAGGTTGCAAGTCAACGTCTGCGATCTGGATAGCCCTCGATGGGTTATTCAACAAGAAGAATGTGGCGCGGCTACAATTCCTGGAGAATGAGTTGGCGAAGTCGACTCAAGGCGAGATGGTGATATCCACCTTCTTCCTGAAGGTGAAGAACCTATGTGGGGAGATCTCGGCCTTGGATCCTGAAGAGCCAATCTCAGAGGCGAAGTTGAAGCGGCACATACTCCGAGGCTTGAGGAGGGAGTATGTCCCCTTCATTACTTCCGTGCAAGGATAGGCTACTCAGCCCTCCCTTCTGGAGCTAGAGAACCTGCTATCGTCACATGGGAGCTTGGCGAAGCAGATGGCGGGAGTATCCATCTCAGGAGGAGATGGCGAGGCGTTGTTCTCAGGAAAGAAGAGATCCTGGGACAAGAGAAAAAAGAACTCCGGAGAGAGACCTTCAACGTCCTCTCAGGGAGATGAGGGGAAGTTCCTTCCTGCCCGCGACGAGAAGGGGAGATACCTTTGCTTTGCCTGTAAGAAGTACGGGCACATGGCAAAGGATTGTCGGTCCAATCTGAGGGCCGGTCATGCTGCTAACAAGGAGGGAGATCACCAGAGAGGTGGAGGAAGAGGTGGAGGTCACCTGGGAGGTGAGAGGGGGGACAATTGTTTCCTGGCAGAGATGACGGCAACGTCAGTCGATGTCTTAGACTCCATCAACCTCGAGGACGACTGGATAGTGGATTCCGGTTGCGGACATCATCTCACAGGAGATATGTCGAAGTTTGCCTCCTCGGCAGCATATGAAGGAACGGATGCTATCATCACTGTGGATGATACAGTACATCCCGTAGAGCGAGAAGGGAAGGTGTCCCTTGGGAGTATAGAGAAGCCAGTGACATTGAAGAGTGTGTATCACGTGCCTGGCATGAAGAAGAACCTCTTCTTGGTGGCTAACGTCGTGGATGCTGGATACCACGTCCTGTTTGGACCGAAGGAGGTGAAGTTCTTAAAGAACCTTTCGTCTGTCGATGCTAACGTCACGCTCACCGGGAGAAGGGTGAAAGATTTGTATGTCCTGTCTGCAAATGCCTACGTGGACAAGCTGAAGACAAACGACAGCGATGTGATCTGGCATGAGAGGCTAGGTCATGTAGGGATGGACAAGCTGAAGATGATGGCGGCAAAGGGCCTAGTGAGCGGCCTGCCTCATCTCACTTCCTACGGCGACGGACATGTGTGCGACGGATGCCAATATGGAAAGTCACATCGACTTCCATTTGACAAGTCGAAGACCAGGTGTAAGGCACATCTTGAGTGCGTACATGCTGACGTGATGGGGCCGTGCGTCACCCGTACTTATGGAGGCAATAAGTATGCGCTGGTTCTGGTGTATGACTATACCCGCTATACGTGGGTATACTTTCTGAGAGAGAAGTCAGAAGTCTTCAACAAGTTCCTCGAGTGGAAGGAGCTTGTGGAGGGGAGTCTGAACCGCAGGGTCAAGAAGCTGAGGAGCGACAATGGAGGGGAGTTTACCTCCAATGAGTTTGCTTCTTTCTGCAGGAGGTTCGGCATTCGGCGGGAGCTCTCCTGCGCTCACACCCCTCAGCAGAATGGGTTGGCAGAGAGGAAGATCCTCCATCTGGTGGAGACTACCAGGAGTTGGCTACATGCCAAGAGCATTCCCAAGGCCTTATGGGCGGAGGGAATGACATGTGCTTCTCATGTGATCAACAGACTACCTCTGAGTCCTAACATGATGGTGTCTCCACACCAGCTCATGTTCGGGGAGAAGCCCAATGTGGGCCACATGAAGGTGTTCGGTTCTACCTGCTTCGTGCATGTCCCGGACGCTCAGAGAACAAAGTTGGAGCCGAAGGCGAGGAAGTGTATCTTCATCGGCTACGATGAGCGGAAGAAGGGGTGGAAGTGCATGGATCCGCAGACTCACAGGTTCGTCGTCTCGCGCGACGTTGTGTTTGACGAACTGGTCTCATACCAGGGAGTCTCTTTTGTGGAGCTGCCGGAGAGTGGAGAAGCTAGCAGGGAAGAGGAGTGGGTCACTGAGGACCCTACTGTGGAGTTGGAGTTATCTCCAAGTGCTCCATTGCCATCTGGCTCAGGAGGAGCATCTGGCTCAGGAGGAGCTTCTGGCTCAGGGGGAGCTACGAACTCAAGAAGCAGGGAGAGCACCGCTTCAGGAGGAGTTCAGAGAGGAGCTCAGAGAGGAGCTCAAGCAGAGGAGTCTACCAGAGTGGTAGATAGTGGCCAAGCCTTGAGGAGGTCGAAGAGGACCATCGTCCCGCCTGCTCGCTATAAGGAGGGGTACTTCGTGAGTCTGGTTTCCTGCTTCTTCGCAGGACCACTCGATGAGAGGGAACCTGCCTGCTTTGAGGATGCAGCTGGCATCAAGGAGTGGGACGCGGCCATGATCGAGGAGATGGAGGCCCTAGAGAAGAATGAGACATGGGACCTGGTTCCCATGGTGGAGGGCATCAAACCTGTCACCTGTAAATGGGTGTACAAGGTTAAGAAGAGAGCGGATGGAGAAGTGGAGCGGTACAAGGCGAGGCTTGTCGCTCGAGGCTTCTCACAGACCTACGGAGAGGACTACGAGGAGACCTTCAGTCCTGTAGCGAAGATGACGTCGGTGAGGACGATCATCGCTTTAGCAGCGTGCCGAGGTTGGAAGCTATGGCAGTTGGACGTGAAGAACGCGTTCCTATACGGAGAGATCGACAAAGACATATTCAAGGTGCAACTACCTGGATACGTGTCCAAGTCCCAGCCGCGTCACGTCTGCAAGCTGAAGAAGGCCCTCTATGGGTTGAAACAGGCGCCGAGAGCCTGGTATGGAAAGATTACGGAGTACCTGCAGTTCTGCGACTACGATGCCTCAGATTCAGACTCCAGCATGTTCGTGAAGAAGGATGGAGGTCTTCACGTGCTAGTACTGCTATACATCGACGACATGATCGTGACAGGGAACAACCCTGAGGAGGTCGCGGCGCTGAGAGAGCAGCTTTCCATACGCTTCGAGATGAAGGATCTTGGTGAACTGCACCATTTCTTTGGCCTCCAAGTAGAGAAGAGAAGAGGCGGACTGGATGTTTCCCAGAGGGCGTATGCCGAGAGGATCATCGAAAGATTCGGCATGAAGGAGGGGAAGAGCAGTTCCGTTCCTCTGGAGGCGGGGCTGAAGCTTCGGAAGGAAGAAGGGAGGATTCTTCCTGATCCGAAGATCTTTCGGGCACTGGTAGGGAGTCTTATATACTTGACTATCACAAGGCCGGACATCGCCTTTGCTGTCGGCCGAGTTAGTCGGTATATGCAGGAGCCGCGAAAGCCTCATCTGGAGGCAGCCAAGGGGATTCTGAAGTATGTGAAGGGCACCCTTGAGATGGGATTGTCCTATGAGGAGAAGTCTGACTTCAAGCTGCACGGGTACACGGATGCAGACTACGGAGGTGACGCTGATGATCGCAAGTCGAAATAAGGTTACGTGTTCTTGTGTGGAGCAGCTGCTATCACGTGGTGTAGCAAGAAGCGGGACTCCATTTCCCTTTCAACCACGGAAGCCGAGTACAAGGCGTCGTCCTTAGCAGCTCAGGAGTGTGTCTGGCTAAGGAGACTAGTGGAGGATGTGGACGAGGAGGTCAGCGGACCTACTGTGCTACGCGGGGACAATGAGAGTGCATTGAAACTGGTAACCAATCCAGTGTGTCATGCAAGGACCAAGCACATTGAGATCGAGCATCACTTCATCAGAGAGAAGGTGTTGAGTGGCTTGATCATTGTGGAGCATGTGCGGAGGGAAGACAACCTTGCGGACATATTCACAAAGCCCCTATCTGCGGGGCCGTTCCGGAGGCTTCGCTCATTGCTTGGAGTTGTTCCCGGAGCTCACTTCAAGGGGGAGTGTTAGATTTTTGAAGTGAGCTGTCGCCCCAGCGACAGCTGGCGAGTATCCTACTCGCCGCCGAGTAGGCTTTTGCCTATAATTAGAGGGGTACCCCCCCTAAAGACAACCAATTCTTAAAGTGGCGAGCATAGTCATCAGAAGTGGCGAGTATCATCAACTCTGAGTGAGTTAGAGATACCAGAGCGCTATCTGGCGAGCATCGGGCTTGGAGCGAGTTCGACGAGCTCCCTTGAGCGAGTAGCGAGTAGTGGAGATATCGCCCGACGACAGCCGATATCGCCCAGGCGACAGCGAAGAAAGCGAGGAAGCGTGCGCGACGAGCGTGCGAGTATCCTGGAGTGCGAGCAGCGAGCTTGCGGGTATCTGGAGTGCGAGCAGCGAGCTTGCGAGGATCAGAGATATCGCCCGGCGACAGCCGATATCGCCCCGGCGACAGCGAGGAGCGAGTATCACCAGCCTGGTGTGCTCGGGAGAAGAAGCGGACCTTGTCCGTGACCTTGTCTTCCTTCTATTGGCTGTTGTGATTCAAGTTGGATGCAACTTGTATTCAGTCGTGTTTATTTGTAATTTGGTTTTCTAGTTGGAATATAGCCTTCTTTGTTCATCGTTGGTACTCTTGATTGGTAGCAATCTCAAAAAATTCAACAGTGGGGTGTTGGAACCCGGATATCGGTCCAACTGTTCGAGACTTGGGGGTGACCAAAGGATACTCGTTTAGTGATCGACTCACGTGAGACAAGGTGACAAGAAGCTAGAGAGCATACAAAACCACTCCAACCTGCCTATAAACAAGACCCGCTTGCTGCAGCGAGGTGGTCCCGCCACATACCCGGAAGTCTATAGGAACTTCCCCTCCTAAAGCCAATGCTGAGCTTGGCAGAAGAGAGGCAGGCAAGGTACTCGCCCACCATAGGGGGGGGTGAAGGTGCCTTCTACTTGTGCCTTGGGGTCCTATTTATATGCAAATCCAAATGGACTGCGAATAGCTGCTCCCGCCTTCTGAAATGAGCTGCGGATAGCGGCTCCCGCCTTCTGAAATGAGCTGCGGATAGCGGCTGCCGCCTTCTGACGGGATGAAAATATGTACTCCCCCCAGGTGGGGGGAGGTCTTCTGTACTCGCCCAGGTGGGGAAGGTCTTCTGTACTCGCCCAGGTGGGGGATGTCTTCTGTAATCGCCCAGGTGAGGGGAGGTCTTCTGTACTCGCCCAGGTGGGGGGAAGTCTTCTGTACTCGCCCAGGTGGGGGAGGTCTTCTGTACTCGCCCAGGTGTGGGGAGGTCTTCTGTGTTGTCTTCGTGCATTTCTGATCTCGACGAATTACGGGTTATACATGGGGAATCCGTATTTTTCGGATCAGCCTTCGGAAAATTTGGTTCCCGTGCAAATTGAATTGAGAAAAACTGTAGTAGATTCGACGACAATTGGATAATAGCCCTAGCTGTTAGATCACCATGCTTGATCTTCTCCCATCTTGAATTTAACTCTTATTTGGGAGAGGGTTAGTTAGCAAGGATGAGAGAGAGAGAGAGAGAGAGAGAGAGAGAGAGAGAGATTTGGGACGCGCAACTTTTTTGCTCCGGTGAGTTCAGACAAAAAAACTCCACCGTCAGTTCAGACAAAAAAAACTCCACCGTCATAAACTACGTGTTTGACCGACCCAATGAAAAAAAAATTGAACATAAAAATGAATGGAGTGCTTTTGGTGAGATAGGTCACTCACGAACCACAATTCATAACCACTGCGTTCATGACCGCCGCCTCCGTACCAAACGAGCCCTAGGAGAGAAGAGGTTTAGGTCAACTTGAAATGAATGATTTCCATTTGTATAAAATAGTAAGCTCTAGATTGGCGCATTAATCTCTAAAAGATATTTAGAGGTAGAATAGTAATATCAATGCGGGGGGATTTTGAGTTTCTTCGAAACAAAAGTGCAAATTATGCGGGCCTGATTCTAAGAACAGCCGCCGCCGAACATCAACTATTGTTTGTCGAAACATTTTTACCGCACACGGGAAGAAGCTTGTGCTAAGGTAAATGTTGCACCGTTGATCTACCCCGACTACTTGTCCACCGCGTCTGTAACACTTAGGTTACGTTTGGCGTGTCTTTTTTGCTCGTGTGAGTTTGGACAAAAACACCACCTTAATTCGTAGAATATGCGTGTATGGCAAGACAATGGTTGTGACACTGTGTTCACGACCGCCACCGTTGTGCCAAACTGAGCCTTTAGGCTTCTTTGGTGCTGCTTTTTTGCTCGTACGAATTTAGATAAAAACGTTACCGTCATACAATGGCTGTTCGTCATGTCAACTGCTATGATCGCCGTAAAGAAAAGAGAAGTAGTTTTGAACAATATTAATTAAAGTGGATGAAGTTCCTTAGGTTAGGCCATGTATTTGACAACAGTTCATAACCGCCGTATTCTTGACTGTCACATTCGTGGCAAACGGAGCCTTAGATATCACGATGATATTCGTAGCACTTGTCCACCACTGCAAGAAAAAAACAGCGATGAATATATGCATGCCGACTTCAGCTATTTGCAGAGCACACAATTTCATAATGGTTATGTATAGTCAAAGATAACCTGCATAAGATGACCCAAAAAAAAGTGTCGACACTAGGTTATAAATTTTAGATTTTGTAGTAGTAATAATTTTAAATATTTAAATAAATTTTAAATCTCATACATATTGTACTGCATCTATATTTTACAGCCTGTACGCAAAAATCAACCGAATCGAACCAAACCAAACCGCACGGTTTGGTTCGGTTTCAGTATGTCACGGTTCGGTTACGGTTTTGATATTAGAAAAACCATACGGTTCGGTTCGGTTCGGTTCATGGTTTTGCATGGCAAACCGAACCGAGTCGAACCGAACCGAACCGTAGTGTATAATAATATGTAATTACATTATATTTTTGGTAATTAACTATATCCATATTTTGATTTAAATGTGTCCATAATATATCATATTTTGATCACTGTTTTAGTGGTTTTGAATTTTTATTATATGATTAATTGATTATATACTTATATCCATATTTCAATTCACGGCTTTTAGAGGACAACAAATACCAAATAAGCATCGCTCGATCGCTCCCGCTCAGACGCTCAACTGGGATTTCCCATCCCCGCTCGCCGCTTGGTCCTCGTCAATTCAACAAGAAATTGATTGTCGAGTGCTAGATTTGTGCTCAAGATTGGTTGCGGGCTTCGCCAATTCCACGAGAAATTGATGCAAGATTAACTGATATGGCCGAGCTTCGCCAATTCATATAAAGTAATTTGCAAGTTTTTCATTTATTTTTATTTCTAAGTATAAACTCTTGTTTGTGAATGTAGTTGTGATTTTAAAACATTCTTAGATTACATATTATTTAAACCACCAAAACCAAACCGAACCGAACCATTCAGTTACAATGTTTGAGTGGTTCGATTCGGTTCCAAAATTTTGAAACCACATAGGGGTGATTCGGTTTGCGATTTTGCTTGAAAATCGAACCAAACCGAACCGTTACATACAAACACACACGTGGCTGTCATGACGCATGACCAAACCCAACTGGCCGGTAACTCCGGCACACTAGAAATCGGGCGGCCAGGGTTGGTTGTAAAGTGATGCCAGTTCAATTGCGTTCGCTTTTCTTCCAAATAAAGAAGAGTAATGTTATAAGTAGTTGATTATCATTACTTGAAGTCTATCGTTATTTACAGTTCCAAATATTTTATTTATAATCCAAATTTTTATCCGCAGCTCAATATAAAAATAATAATAATACAGTATAGATCAAGTATATATTAAAAGTATGCATATAATGTCCAATTAAAATCTAATGTTTTTCATAATAATAATCCAAAATTCATACAAAAAATTGAACATGTTAGCACTGAAATGAAAGACAATTTTGACCGTTTGCATCAACAAGAAAATACATAATTAGTCATGAAAATATTATAGTGTACAAATAATAGCCGAAAGGGCGGCAGATCGCGAGGACAAGGGCCACAGATTGCGAGGAAGTCAGCCGCTAAGCTGGTGCTAACACCGATCTCGGGGACGCCCGCGGCATATCGCGAGGATGAAGGCGCGAGGACGAAGGCAATCGCGTGGGAGATGAAACCCGCTGCTAGGTTTTTTTTGGGGGTGACGCCTAAATTCGGGAGTGAAGTTAAAAATAGAGGATATTAAGTGAAATTTGACTCTCTTTTTTTGGGTGTTGTTGCGGGTCATTTAGGGCTCTTGGTAGACCGATTTAAATTGAACCGCCTTAGCTCGTGAGCGGTCTAAGCGCGCAAACAGTCAATTTGAGATCTGCTGAATACACATGGACTTTTTAGCGTGGAAAAACCGGAAAGGGTGAAAAACCACGTGTCCGGAGCTGTGCCGACCAAATTTCACTATCTCCAGAGAGGTTACAATTAGATGCTAAGAGATCGAGCGTGACAGGCCGCTGCTCGTTACAATAGAGAGAGAGCACTCCGAGGGTGACAGACCACCTCTCGGAAAAACTAAGTACTTTTCCTATGAGTACAGCAGTGAACGAAAGTGAGAAGGCCTTGTCCGTTTAGCGGGGTTTTTCTCTAGACGCACCCCAAGGCCTTTATGGGTACGCAACATAAGCCCCCCAAACCTCCGGAGTCTGAATCTCGTTGTGAGGAGTTCGGAGGTTTTGATTTTCCTGTGGCGGCTTTATCCATTGTTCTCTTCGCGGTGCCCTGGGTAGGATCTGCTGCTTAGTATTGATATCTGAACAGCTTGAGGGTTTCCTGCAAAACTTTGCACGGTTCTGAGCCCGCGACTTTTATGTAATAGAAAGTTAGCTTGCACAAGTCTGGGCTTGCGGCTTTTTTGCACGAGTCTGGCTCGCGGCTTTTTTGCACGAGTCTGGCTCGCGGCTTTTTTGCACGAGTCTGGCTCGCGGCTTGGCCAGTGAATAGCGTTTGTATTCAAACCGAGGGTGCACGTAAGGGGGCAGGCCCCTACGACACCGGGACTTGACGGCGGAGGAGAAGGGCGGGCCTTCAATCGACGGCAGTACAAAGTCCCCGGGGCAGGGCCCCGAAGTGGCCGGTGAATAGCGGGTGTATTCAAACCGGGGGCGAACGTAAGGGGGGCAGGCCCCTACGACGCTAGGACTTGACGGCGGAGGAGAAGGGCGGACCTTCAATCGACGGCGGTGCAAAGTCCCTGAGGCAGGGCCCCAAAGTAAAGATTTTTTCCTTTAATAAATATAGGTGGCAAGGTATGTGCCTATTTTTGTAGTAAGAAGTCTTTTTAAACATAGTTTTTTCAACACAAGACAAGTTTGCACGAGTCTGAGCTCGCGGCTTAGTAAATGACATAAGATAGGTTTGCACGAGCCTGGGGCTCGCGGCTTTTACATAATAGGATAGGTGCACGAGCCTGAGCTCGCGGCTTTTACATAATAAATTATAAGATAAGTTTGCACGAGTCTGAGCTCGCGGCTTAGTTGATGATAGAAGACTGTGTTACTGGTAAAAGCGGCGCAGGTTCTGGGCGTTCCAGGTGCGTGGTAGAGTCTTTCCTTCTGCTGTTCTGAGCCTGTACGTTCCGGGCTTTACGACCGTAGTGACAACGTATGGGCCTTCCCAGGCTGGTGAGAGCTTATCTCCTTTGGGGCCTTTGCCGGCTGCTTCGACGCTGCGTAGGCCGAGATCTCCTACGTTGATTGGCCTGGGTTTCACCCTCCTGTTATAGCTTCGGGCTATGCGCCTTTGGTAAGATGCGGCGCGTTGTGCAATGCTATCCCGAACCTCGGGAATTAGGTCGAGATTTTCCCGAAGCAGCCCGTCATTCTTGCTGGGATCGAAGGTTAGCACCCGAGTGCTTGGAACACCGATGTCGATGGGGATGATAGCTTCAGTACCATAACAGAGATTGTAAGGCGTCTCTCCCGTGGGAGTCCGCTCTGTTGTGCGGTATGCCCATAGTACGTTTGGGAGTGCATCCACCCATTGTCCCCCAGCTTCTTCTAAGCGCGTCTTCAATCCTTTGAGGATGGTGCGGTTCGTGACTTCTACTTGTCCGTTGGTTTGTGGATGTGCTACTGCGGTATGACGGAGGTTGATCTTCAGGTCTTCGCACATCTTGGTGAAGGATTTCCCAGTAAACTGGGTGCCGTTGTCGGCAATGATTGTTGCTGGGATGCCGAAGCGGCAGACGATGTTCTTCCAGACGAATTGTTTAGCGTTCTCTTCTGTGATTTTGGCCAGGGGCTCCGCCTCTACCCACCTGGTGAAGTAATCGATGGCCAGGATGATGAACTTCCTTTGCCCGGATGCTAGAGGCAGCGGGCCGAGATGGTCGATTCCCCATTGTGCGAATGGCCACGCACTTTGGAGTGCGGAAAGTGAGACCGGGGGATGATGGGGTACGTTGGCATGCAGTTGACAGCTCCTGCATTTTTGAACTAGCTCGATTGCGTCCTTCTTTATTGTTGGCCAATAGAAACCTTGGCGTAGTATTTTTCGCGCCAACGCTTTCCCGCCTAGGTGTTCTCCGCAGACTCCCGCGTGTACTTCTCGGAGGGCGTAGTCCGCCTCGTCCGCCGGTAGGCACTTTAGATGGGCCCGAGAATGCCCGTTTGTAAAGTTCTCCGTCTATAACGGTGAATGATGCCGCCCGCATCCGTAACCTTCGTGCCTCTAAGCTATCTTCGGGGAGGCGTCCGTGTTCAAGGTAAGCTCGTAATGGAGTCATCCAGGATAACTCTTCTTGGTGGATGGCTGCGATCTCCCATGGCCCCTGGATGCTCGGGATCACGATCTCTTCAATCCGGCGTCTTCGAGACTGGTAGCTGGAGGGCGAAGTGGCGAGCTTGGACAGGGCATCCACCCTGGAATTCTGCTCTCGGGGGATGTGCAAGATTTGATGTGTCGAGATCTTCTGAAGGAGCAACTTTACGAGCGCGAGGTATTTCGCCATCTGGTCGCTTTTGGCCTCGTAGTCTCCTTCGACTTGCGAGACTACGAGTTGGGAGTCGGCGTAGATCGTCAGGTTCTCCGCCTTGCAATCGATGGCGAGCCGGAGACCGGCGATCAGCGCCTCGTATTCTGCAACGTTATTTGTTGCGGGAAACTTTAACCGGAGCCCGTAATCCAAGGTGATCTCATCGGGGCTTACAAGGAGCACTCCTGCTCCGGCCCCTTCTGCTCCTGAGGCACCGTCGACATAGAGAGTCCACCGGGGGCTAGGGGCGTCTTTGGCTAGATTTGTTTCTGGTGGAATGGTGTATTCCACGATGAAGTCGGCGAGTACTTGCGACTTGATGTCAGGTCGAGGTAGGAATTTAATGTCAAATTCGCCGAGCTCTACGGCCCACTTTACTAGCCTCCCTGAGACTTCTGGTTTCTGGAGGATTGCTCGTAGCGGGAGCTGTGTCAGCACTTTCACGGTATGAGCCTGGAAGTAGGGCCGAAGTTTTCTTGCTGAGAAGACAAGAGCCAAGGTCGTCTTGTCAGCTGCGGGGTATCTGGTTTCGGTGTCGGTGAGGACTTTGCTGATATAGTAAATCGGTCGTTGCACCCCCTTCATCCTTTACGAGTACCGAGCTGAGAGCTGTAGGTGATATCGCTAGGTACAAGAACAGGGTCTCTCCCGGAGTGGGTTTTGACAAAAGCGGTGGTGAGGCTAGGTATTGTTTGAGAAGCTCGAATGCTACCTGGCACTCGTCAGTCCATTGGAAACCGGAGTGGCGTGCTCCCCGGAGGATTTTGAAGAAAGGGAGGTATTTGTCTCCTGTCCGTGATAGGAAACGGGATAACGCAGCAATCCTCCCGTTCAGACGTTGCACTTCCTTAATTGAACGAGGTGGTGACATATCTTCTAATGCCTTGATCTTTTCGGGGTTGGCCTCAATTCCTCGATGGGTTACCATGAAACCCAAGAATTTTCCCGCCGTCACACCAAACGCACACTTGCTGGGATTGAGCCGCATCTGGAAGCGACGGAGAAGCTGAAAGCACTTTCCCAAGTCTTTTAAGTGGTCGCAACGGTGGGCGCTCTTCACCAGCATATCGTCCACGTAAACCTCCATCGTCTCTCCAATGAGGTTCTTGAAGATCTTGTTCATTAGCCTTTGATAGGTGGCTCCAGCGTTTTTAAGGCCGAAGGGCATCACCTTGTAGCAGTAGACTCCTCTGTCGGTGCGGAAGGCGGTATGCTCTTCGTCCGCCGGGTTCATCCTTATCTGGTTGTAACCTGAGTAAGCGTCCATGAAGCTAAGTAGCTCGTGGCCGGCCGTTGCGTCGACGAGTTCGTCGATCCTCGGGAGGGGGAAGCTGTCTTTTGGGCATACCTGGTTTAGGTTGCTATAGTCAACGCACATTCGCCATTTTCTCGAGGCCTTCTTTACCATGACTACGTTGGCCAGCCACGTGGGGTATGCCGCCTCTCGTATGAAACTTGCTTCCAGGAGTTTAGCTACCTCCTCCTCGATTGCCTTCAACCGTTCGGGGACAAAGTTCCTCTTCTTTTGGATTACAGGCCGACATGCGGGGTTGATGTTTAGAGAGTGGTGGTTGACGTCAGGATCAACCCCTGGCATGTCTTCCGGGCTCCAGGCGAAGATGTCCCCGTTTCTTTGTAAGAAGGTTGTAAGCTCCTCTCGTTCTTCTCTCGATAAAAGTGACCCGACTTGAACAGTCTGAGTCGGGTCTTGCTGGGAGAGTGGTACTTCTATTAGCCCTTCAACAGGTGCTCCGCACTGTAAAGTGGCCTTGTTGAAACCGAGACTTGCGAACAAGACTCAGTCTCTGTGGAGTTCGGGGCCCTCAGCTAGCCGAGGGGCGACCAATCCTTACTCCTCCCAAGGGAGAGCTCTAGGTTGAAGGTGTTGGAACTAGGGACTGGACCAAGGGCTTAGTGGGGAGGTCCCGCCACATACCCGGAAGTTCCCTAGGAACTTCCCCTCCCAAGCCACTACTAAGCTTGGGCACCACTAGAGGCTCTCCTCACCCCCCTAGAGAGACTTGGGGAGGGAGAGAGAGAGGGAGAGAGCTAGCCTAGCATGAGATCCCCCCAAATGGTGCCCCCTTGGTCCTATTTATAGGATTTCTGAAGTTGGGCTGCAAATAGCCGAAAACTGGTCTGCCAGATTACCAAAATACCCTTGAACTGGGCTGCAGATAGCCAAATCCCGCTGCTCTTGGACTGCAAATAGCCAAAACTGGACTGTGAATAGCCAAATCCCGCCGTTCCACGGCGCTAAACGCAGACCGAATGCCCTCCTGGGCTCGCCCCCCTACTGGGCGTGGGGGCGAGAGAAGCTCGCCCCTTCCTTGGACATGGGGGGGGGGGGGGGGGGGGGGGGGCGCGAGAGGAGGGCTCGCCCCTCCTCCTCTCGCCCCTCAATGTTGGGAGCGGGGGCGAGCCCCCGGGCAGCAGCCCGGGCTCGCCCCCCTTGGTGGGGAGCGGGGGCGAGCCCCCGGGCACCAGCCCGGGCTCGCCCCCCTTGGTTGGGAGTGGGGGCGAGCCCCCGGGCAGCAGCCCGGGATCGCCCCCCTTGGCCTCCACCTCCCTTCCTGTATGGGTCAATGCTACCGTGATGCTCCGATGAGCCTTCGGGAGTATGCTCGGCGAATATCGGGGTTGTACACAATCCCTACTCTTTTCGAGCGTGGCTCACGCTCGGAAAGAAATGTCCAACCCTGCATATTCGACGAGTGTCGCTGGGAATCCAGTTATTGGTGCTATCTTGGAAAAGCCACAGCACCTCCCCGAGAGGTCCCCCAACCTTGCCGGCTAGCGAGAGCCCGGCTAGCAGAGCCACCTCGGGGGAAAAACACTTAAGAGAATTTTTGGCCACTGAGCGGTTCCTGACCCTGCCAGCTAGGTGGGAGCCTGGTCAGCAGGTCAGCATGGGGACTAAGTACTTGGGACTTTCCTGCCACCGAGCGATCCTCGGACCTGCCAGCTTGATGGGAGCCTGGTCAGCGGGCCAGCATCGGGGCTAGGTACCTTGAGACTTTCCTGCCTCCGAGCGATCCTCGGACCTGCCAGCTTGCTGGGAGCCTGGTCAGCGGGCCAGCATCGGGACTAAGTATTTTGAGACTTTCCTGCCACCGAGCGATCCTCGGACCTGCCAGCTTGATGGGAGCCTGGTCAGCGGGCCAGCATCGTGACTAAGTACTTGGGACTTTCCTGCCACCGACCGATCCTCGGACCTGCCAGCTTGATGGGAGACTGGTCAGCGGGCCAGCATCGGGACTAAGTACTTGGGACTTTCCTGCCACCGAGCGATCCTCGGACCTGCCAGCTTGATGGGAGCCTGGTCAGCGGGCCAGCATCGGGACTAAGTACTTGGGACTTTCCTGCCACCGAGCGATCCTCGGACCTGCCAGCTTGATGGGAGCCTGGTCAGCGGGCCAGCATCGGGACTAAGTACTTGGGACTTTCCTGCCACCGAGCGATCCTCGGACCTGCCAGCTTGATGGGAGCCTGGTCAGCGGGCCAGCATCGTGACTAAGTACTTGGGACTTTTCTGCCACCGAGCGATCCTCGGACCTGCCAGCTTGATGGGAGCCTGGTCAGCGGGTCAGCATCGGGACTAAGTATTTTGAGACTTTCCTGCCACCGAGCGATCCTCGGACCTGCCAGCTTGATGGGAGCCTGGTCAGCGGGCCAGCATCGGGACTAAGTACTTGGGACTTTCCTACCACCGAGCGATCCTCGGACCTGCCATCTTGATGGGAGCCTGGTCAGCGGGCCAGCATCGTGACTAAGTACTTGGGACTTTCCTGCCACCGAGCGATCCTCGGACCTGCCAGCTTGATGGGAGCCTGGTCAGCGGGCCAGCATCGGGACTAAGTACTTGGGACTTTCCTGCCACCGAGCGATCCTCAGACCTGCCAGCTTGATGGGAGCCTGGTCAGCGGGTCAGCATCGGGACTAAGTACTTGGGACTTTCCTGCCACCGAGCGATCCTCGGACCTGCCAGCTTGATGGGAGCCTGGTCAGCGGAGCCACCTGTGGGGAAAAACTCTTAACCTCCCCGAGAGGCCTTCCCACCCTGCCGGCTAGCGAGAGCCCGGCTAGCGAAGCCACCTTGGGGGAAAAACTCTTAACCTCCCCGAGAGGCCTTCCTACCCTGCCGGCTAGCGAGAGCCCGGCTAGCGGAGCCACCTCGGGGAAAAACTCTTAACCTCCCCGAGAGGCCTTCCTACCCTGCCGGCTAGCGAGAGCCCGGCTAGCGGAGCCACCTCGGGGAAAAACTCTTAACCTCCCCGAGAGGCCTTCCTACCCTGCCGACTAGCGAGAGCCCGGCTAGCGGAGCCACCTCGGGGAAAAAACTCTTAGCCTCCCCGAGAGGCCTTCCTACCCTGCCGGCTAGCGAGAGCCCGGCTAGCGGAGCCACCTCAGGGAAAAAACTCTTAGCCTCCCCGAGAGGCCTTCCTACCCTGCCGGCTAGCGAGAGCCCGGCTAGCGGAGCCACCTCGGGGAAAAAACTCTTATCCTCCCCGAGAGGCCTTCCTACCCTGCCGGCTAGCGAGAGCCCGGCTAGCGAAGCCATCTCGGGGGAAAAACTCAACCTCCCCGAGAGGTCTTCCTACCCTGCCGGCTAGCGAGAGCCCGGCTATCGGAGCCACCTCGGCGGTAAAAATCTTAACCAACATGAATCTCCTGCCTCGCCGAGTGAATCTCCTGTCCTGCCAGCTAGATGGGAGCCTGGTCAGCGGTCTCTGCTCGGGGCCTTAACCAATATGAACCTCCTACCTCGCCGAGTGAATCTCCTGTCCTGACAGCTAGATGGGAGCCTGGTCAGCGTTCTCTGCTCGGGGCCTTAACCAATATGAACCTCCTGCCTCGCCGAGTGAATCTCCTGTCCTGCCAGCTAGATGGGAGCCTGGTCAGCGGTCTCTGCTCGGGGCCTTAACCGATATGAATCACCTGCCTCACCGAGTGAATCTCCTGTCCTGTCGGCTAGATGGGAGCCTGGTCAGCGGTCTCTGCTCGGAGCCTTAACCAATATGAATCACTTGCCTCACCGAGTGAATCTCCTGTCCTGCCAGCTAGATGGGAGCCTGGTCAGCGGTCTCTGCTCGGGGCCTTAACCAATATGAATCACCTGCCTCACCGAGTGAATCTCCTGTCCTGCCAGCTAGATGAGAGCCTGGTCAGCGGTCTCTGCTCGGGGCCTTAACCAATATGAATCACCTGCCTCACCGAGTGAATCTCCTGTCCTGCCAGCTAGATGGGAGCCTGGTCAGCGGGCCAGCATCGGGACTAAGTACTTGGGACTTTCCTGCCACCGAGCGATCCTCAGACCTGCTAGCTTGATGGGAGCCTGGTCAGCGGGGCAGCATCGGGACTAAGTACTTGGGACTTTCCTGCCACCGAGCGATCCTCGGACCTGCCAGCTTGATGGGAGCCTGGTCAGCGGAGCCACCTGTGGGGAAAAACTCTTAACCTCCCCGAGAGGCCTTCCCACCCTGCCGGCTAGCGAGAGCCCGGCTAGCGAAGCCACCTTGGGGGAAAAACTCTTAACCTCCCCGAGAGGCCTTCCTACCCTGCCGGCTAGCGAGAGCCCGGCTAGCGGAGCCACCTCGGGGAAAAACTCTTAACCTCCCCGAGAGGCCTTCCTACCCTGCCGGCTAGCGAGAGCCCGGCTAGCGGAGCCACCTCGGGGAAAAACTCTTAACCTCCCCGAGAGGCCTTCCTACCCTGCCGACTAGCGAGAGCCCGGCTAGCGGAGCCACCTCGGGGAAAAAACTCTTAGCCTCCCCGAGAGGCCTTCCTACCCTGCCGGCTAGCGAGAGCCCGGCTAGCGGAGCCACCTCAGGGAAAAAACTCTTAGCCTCCCCGAGAGGCCTTCCTACCCTGCCGGCTAGCGAGAGCCCGGCTAGCGGAGCCACCTCGGGGAAAAAACTCTTATCCTCCCCGAGAGGCCTTCCTACCCTGCCGGCTAGCGAGAGCCCGGCTAGCGAAGCCATCTCGAGGGAAAAACTCAACCTCCCCGAGAGGTCTTCCTACCCTGCCGGCTAGCGAGAGCCCGGCTATCGGAGCCACCTCGGCGGTAAAAGTCTTAACCAACATGAATCTCCTGCCTCGCCGAGTGAATCTCCTGTCCTGCCAGCTAGATGGGAGCCTGGTCAGCGGTCTCTGCTCGGGGCCTTAACCAATATGAACCTCCTGCCTCGCCGAGTGAATCTCCTGTCCTGACAGCTAGATGGGAGCCTGGTCAGCGTTCTCTGCTCGGGGCCTTAACCAATATGAACCTCCTGCCTCGCCGAGTGAATCTCCTTTCCTGCCAGCTAGATGGGAGCCTGGTTAGCGGTCTCTGCTCGGGGCCTTAACCGATATGAATCACCTGCCTCACCGAGTGAATCTCCTGTCCTGCCGGCTAGATGGGAGCCTGGTCAGCGGTCTCTGCTCGGAGCCTTAACCAATATGAATCACTTGCCTCACCGAGTGAATCTCCTGTCCTGCCAGCTAGATGGGAGCCTGGTCAGCGGTCTCTGCTCGGGGCCTTAACCAATATGAATCACCTGCCTCACCGAGTGAATCTCCTGTCCTGCCAGCTAGATGAGAGCCTGGTCAGCGGTCTCTGCTCGGGGCCTTAACCAATATGAATCACCTGCCTCACCGAGTGAATCTCCTGTCCTGCCAGCTAGATGGGAGCCTGGTCAGCGGTCTCTGCTCGGGGCCTTAACCAATATGAATCACCTGCCTCACCGAGTGAATCTCCTGTCCTGCCAGCTAGATGAGAGCCTGGTCAGCGGTCTCTGCTCGGGGCCTTAGTCGCTTACCCTCCCTGGGAGGTCAACCTGCCCTGCCGGCTAGGGAGAGCCCGGCTAGCGGAACCATCCGAGGGGAAAAATATTTACCCTCCCTGGGAGGTCAACCTGCCCTGCCGGTTAGAGAGAGCCCGGCTAGCGGAACCATCCGAGGGGAAAAATATTTACCCTCCCAGGGAGGTCAACCTGCCCTGCCGGCTAGAGAGAGCCCGGCTAGCGGAACCATCCGAGGGGAAAAATATTTTGAAAAACAAAACTTTTATTACATTAGTCAGCTGGTTACATGCAAGAAAACCAAGTACGGAAACGCTTCATCCTACTACATGGACTCAAAGAAACAAAACTAAGCACGGGGACCGGGACTCGGGCTTCTACTCCCAGGCACGGTCCTCCTCGACCTCCTCTGGTTGTTGATGATGCGGCTTCTGGCCCCTTGCCCCCTTCGTCTCCAAGAACTCGGGGCAGGTGGATGTCACGTGACCCTCCTCCTGATGGAAGTCACAGTAAGGCAACTCTGCTCGGATGCCCCTTCTTTCTCCCGAGCGGTTCTTTCTTCTACCTTGGCCGTTCGCCTGAGCCTGCCGGGGCAGTGGGGGAGGTGTCCTCTCCCCCTGCATCCACCTCGGGCGGTTGGATCTTTTCCTTTTGAAGCCTCCCCCTCCTTGCTCTCGCGGAGTCGGGATGGTAAACCCTGTGCTCGTCGGGTTATTGGGTAGCCGCTCCCCTGGGTGGCCTCGTCCACCAACGTTTTGACTCCTTTTGGGGTGGGGCGAGTGGGGGCCGAATGCCTCCCCGCTCATCCCCCTTTGGGGCTGGGCTAGAAGAGCCAGGGCGAGCTGGGAGGGCATCCCTCTCCGGACCTCGCCCCCTTGAAGGGGCGGGGCGAGCTGGGAGGGCGTGTAACATCCCGACTTTGAAAAAGGGGCCTAGCCGGTTCAGTTGAACCCTTGGAGGAATCTAGGCCGGGTCATCAGGCAATCACGACCCGACCTTCACCACATAGAGGTGGTCATTTAGAGAAATGACTGTTTTGGGTAGCATCGTGCTTCGCCACGACGTCAAAGTTATTTATTGAACATACGTACTCTGAATCGACTTCCGTCAGTTACGTTAGACTCGTATAGTTGACACGAGTGCAACGGAACTCGTTTCATTTCAATCAGAGGTCATTTGGTGAAAGTGACCGTTTTGAGTATCGCAGCGCGTCACGACGACGCAGTTTTAGAATATGGAGCATACGTACTCCGAATCGACTTCCGTCAGTTACGTTAGACTCGTATAGTTGACACGAGTGCAACGGAACTCGTTTCGTTTCAATCAGAGGTCATTTGGTGAAAGTGACCGTTTTGAGTATCGCAGCGCGTCACGACAACGCAGTTTTAGAATATGGAGCATACGTGCTCCAAATCGACTTCCGTCAGTTACGTTAGACTCGTATCGTTGACACGAGTGCAACGGAACTCGTTTCGTTTCAATCAGAGGTCATTTGGTGAAAGTGGCCGTTTTGAGCATCGCAGCGCGTCACGACGACGCAGTTTTAGAATATGGAGCATACGTGCTCCGAATCGACTTCCGTCAGTTACGTTAGACTCGTATAGTTGACACGAGTGCAACGGAACTCGTTTCGTTTCGATCAGAGGTCATTTGGTAAAAGTGACCGTTTTGAGTATCGCAGCGCGTCACGACGACGCAGTTTTAGAATATGGAGCATACGTGCCCCGAATCGATTTCCGTCAGTTGCTTTAGACTCGTATAGTTGATACGAGTGCAACGGAACTCGTTTCGTTTCGATCCGAGGTCGTTTGAAGAAAACCACTATTTTGAGTAACGTCGAGCGCGACAACAACGCCAGTTTAAAATATTGGGCGAACGGACTCGGAATCAACTTCAAATAATTTCGTTAACTTCACGTGATTGTTACGAACACAGCGACACCCTTTGTGCATTGTTTTTCGCGAACACTTTGCATGCTTTGATATATATAAACGTGTATAAATATGTGTGTGTGTGTGTGTGTGTGTGTAATGGGTGTATATATATACATATACATATATAAGCTTATATATATAAAATAAAACAGTTAGGTTCCTGTTCCAAAACCTAAATCAGCGATGAAACCAGGGGCGGAGAAACCGTGGGCGAAAACCATGGGCGAACTCGCTGGGGGCATCGGATTGGCCGGCCATGGCTACAAAGAGGGCGGCTCATCTCCTCTTCAGGGAGGGCTGGGCGGCAAGGTCACTTCTCGCCCTCCTCTCTCCCTCTTCCTCCTCTTCGAAGCTCTGTCCTGGCGAGGGTTTCACGGCAAGGGGAGCTCACGGCAAGGTATGTAAGAAAACTCCTTCATCCCCCCTCCTCCTACGGCCTTCTTACCCCAGCTTACTCCTTCTGTTTCTCTTATGGATGCTGCTATTTTGTTTTGGGGTTTCTCTCCCCCTGCTGCCATATGCTTGCTGCTATGCATGAACTTTGTTGGATTTATTAATTTGGGGGTTTTGTTCTATTCTTACTGCCATACATGTGCTGTTGTATATGTGGATTTAGATAAATCGTGTGGTTTTATTTTTACCCCTGCTGCCATGTTTGTGCTTGGGCTAGACTTACTAATTCATTGGGGTTTTCTTTTCTCTCTATCCTAGCTGCCAAATTCCTGCTATGCTTGATCAGTTAGTAGTCTCAAAACAAAATTTGTAAATCAAGGGGCTACTTATTATTGTTCAGTAAGAGTGTTATCTAGGGGGGGGGCTGCCCTTAGAGTCCTCTCTTAGGGGGCTGCTTGCATATAACTTTTTTTGGGTTTCTTATTTCTGCTGCCATACAAGTGATCTTACTGTTTTGGGCTAGATTCATTCAACTCCTTGATCACCCTATTGCTTTGGGTTGCTCCTTTCCTTGTTGAATTGGGGGCTGCCTTGTGAGCTGATTTTGGGGGCTGCTCCTTGTTGAGTTGGACTGCAGGTTTGTTGAAATGGGGCTGCTCCTTTCCTTGTTGGTTTGGGGGCTGCTCCTTGTTGAGTTGGACTGCAGGTTTGTTGAAATGGGGCTGCTCCTTTCCTTGTTGGTTTGGGGGCTGCTCCTTGTTAAGTTGGACTGCAGGTTGCTGATAATGAGGGCTATCTTGTGAGCTGTCGGGGGCTGGTTGTTTGTGGCTGTTTTGCTAACTGGGGCTGTTCTGCTTGAGCTGCTCTTTACCTTGATTACTAGAGCTGTTTTGTCTTGGGGCTGCTCTTACCCTTGTTAGCTGAGGCTGTTTGCATTGGGGGCTGCTGTCATAAAAACCTGTTGCTGCCACTATCAATTAATGTTGGGGCCTACCTTGTGAAGTGAGGGTTGTTGATATGCTTTTGGTAGATGGGCTTTGTTGTTACTACCTCCTTCCCATATTCTCTAACATTTCTTCTCTCTCTACCCCTTCACAAATTCTGATGTTGATTAAAGGTGGAAATGCTCCCTCTTCTTTTGATGTGGTACCAATACCAATGGAAATGTTATATAGGTGATTTGGGTTTGATCACCAAGCATCCAAATGATTGACGGGAGCCTATGGGCCATATGAAGATGGCTCGATTTAATTGCCAGCCGGGTTAAAATAGTGGCACCTTCTCGGATGGAGATATGCTAAGCTTACATAAAGTTCGTCCTCTCTCCTCCTACAAAACTGCGGGTGGATATATTGTTAAGCGCTAAAAGAGTTCTTTTCTCCTCTTATGATGAAATACACCTTTCGAGAAATAATTCCTACGGGAATAAAATGTTGCCTTCGAGAAATAATTCCTACGGGAATAAAATGTTGCCTTCGAGAAATAATTCCTATGGGAATAAAATGTTGCCTTCGAAAAATAATTCCTACGGGAATAAAATGTTGCCTTCGAGAAATAATTCCTACGGGAATAAAATGTTGCCTTCGAGAAATAATTCCTACGGGAATAAAATGTTGCCTTCGAGAAATAATTCCTACGGGAATAAAATGTTGCCTTCGAGAAATAATTCCTACGGGAATAAAATGTTGCCTTCGAGAAATAATTCCTACGGGAATAAAATGTTGCCTTCGAGGCATGTGACAAGGGATAAAATCAGATGGCCTATGAGTTTTACTCTAAGGCAACCCGCACGATGGACGGTCTGGGATGGCAACCCGTGCGAAACTAATAGAACTACGTGGGTCTGAGGCCGTATGCAGGATGATACGGAGTACGTAGGCGGTGGTCGCGGGAAGACTGCCTCGGCCCAATAAGAGTCCAGATATCCCCTCCCTTATAAATGTTATATTATGTTTGTTTGATAGTAAGGGTTGGATTCTCTTCGTGGTTCTAATAACTTGTCTTTAGCACAAGTGACAGGTGCAGATGAGGGACAGCACCCATGTGTGGATGAAGCTATGGAGCGAACTACGTCAGGTATAAGTTTGTTAAGCCGCATCTCCTTTTATTATGCCCTATCTCAGGGTATATATATATATAATGGCAATAAAGCCTTGATGGATAGGATTTAATGTGGCGGCGAAATCGATATTATTCATACAAGTTTTGAAATTATGGTTTCTGTGATAATTAATCTTCCGCTATAAACCATGTCTTCCGCTAAGGGTTACAAAGCGCACCCTTTAATAATGTCTTCCGCTAAAATACTGCTTCCTTACTCTGTTGGTGTGTAGTGACTTTCGCTTAACACCACCCCTAGGCGTGACATCGGAGTGTTCAAGGAAAAGGGTTGGAGAAGCTAGTGCCTTCACCCTTCGGGGTCGCTTCGGCGTCGTGCTAAAGGGTGGTGTGCGATAAGATCCCCCGGTCGGACCGTCGATTTGGGAGGGGGGGTCTTACAGGGCGCCCCCCTCCTGAGCTCTCCCCTCGAAGGGGCGGGGCGAGCTGGGAGGGCGCCCCCCTCCTGAGCTCGCCCCCTCGAAGGGGCAGGGCGAGCTGGGAGGGCGCTCCCCTCCTGAGCTCGCCCCCTCGAAGGGGCGGGGCGAGCTGGGATGGCGCCCCCCTCTTGAGCTCTCCCCCTGGAAGGGGCGGGGCGAGCTGGGAGGGCGCTCCCCTCCTGAGCTCGCCCCCTTGAAGGGGCGGGGCGAGCTGGGAGGGCGCCCCCCTCCTGAGCTCGCCCCCTTGAAGGGGCGGGGCGAGCTGGGAGGGCGCCCCCCTCCTGAGCTCGCCCCCTTGAGGATGGGCGAGTGGGGGTATGGCACCCCCCACTCCCCCCTCACCAGTACTTCCTTCCTGGACTGTTGGCCGAGAGTTCCTGCGTCCACCTGCTCGGGTGGGACCTCCGGACCATCTCCTCTTCTGCCTCCGACTATCATGGCGAAGGCAACCTCAAAGGTCTGTAGGACCTCTCGCTTGAAGTTTTCGAACATCTCTAACGTCACCCCAGTCACTGGGGGCTGCGAGTGACCCGGGTCAGAGCTTCCTCCACCTCCGTCCATGGAGCTCATCTTGAGAGTTTCTTGAATCGGTCACACTCCACGCTCACCGCACCATGTGTTGAAACCGAGACTTGCGAACAAGACTCAGTCTATGTGAAGTTCGGGGCCCTCAGCTAGCCGAGGGGAGACCAATCCTTACTCCTCCCAAGGGAGAGCTCTAGGTTGAAGGTGTTGGAACTAGGGACTGGACCAAGGGCTTAGTGGGGAGGTCCCGCCACATACCCGGAAGTTCCCTAGGAACTTCCCCTCCCAAGCCACTACTAAGCTTGGGCACCACTGGAGGCTCTCCTCACCCCCCTAGAGAGACTTGGGGAGGGAGAGAGAGAGGGAGAGAGTTAGCCTAGCATGAGATCCCCCCAAATGGTGCCCCCTTGGTCCTATTTATAGGATTTCTGAAGTTGGGCTGCAAATAGCCGAAAACTGGTCTGCCAGATTACCAAAATACCCTTGAACTGGGCTGCAGATAGCCAAATCCCGCTGCTCTTGGACTGCGAATAGCCAAAACTGGACTGTGAATAGCCAAATCCCGTCGTTCCACGGCGCTAAACGCAGACCGAATGCCCTCCTGGGTTCGCCCCCTACTGGGCGTGGGGGCGAGAGAAGCTCGCCCCTTCCTTGGACATGGGGGGGGGAGAGGAGGGCTCGCCCCTCCTCCTCTCGCCCCTCAATGTTGGGAGCGGGGGAGAGCCCCCGGGCAGCAGCCCGAGCTCGCCCCCCTTGGTGGGGAGCGGGGGCGAGCCCCCGGGCAGCAGCCCGGGCTCGCCCCCCTTGGTTGGGAGTGGGGGCGAGCCCCCGGGCAGCAGCCCGGGCTCGCCCCCCTTGGCCTCCACCTCCCTTCCTGTATGGGTCAATGCTACCGTGATGCTCCGATGAGCCTTCGGGAGTATGCTTGGCGAATATCGGGGTTGTACAGGCCTAGTCTCGGAGGTCGAAGTTATTGATGTTGAGAGCGGTCGCCTTTACCGGCTGAGCCTGCTTTAAGTAGCAGGTACGGGCTGCTTCTTGGTCTCCTCTTACGATCCCTATGTCGGCGGCAGTTGGGAACTTAATAGCCAGATGCGGAATGGATGGGACTGCTCCGAAGATTGATTGGAGTGGCCTCCCAAAAATGGCATTATAGGCGGAGGTAGACTCCACCACCACGAACTGGATGCTATATGTTGACTGTCTTGGAAACTCGCCCAACGTGACGGGGAGAGTGATCATCCCTAGAACTGGGACGGGTCTGTTGTCGAAGCCGTAGACGGGCCCGGCTGCAGGGCTGAGCTGATCTTTTGTGAGCTTCATATTTTGCAGATGGAGAGGAACAGAACGTCCACTGAGCTTCCATTGTCGACCAGTATTCTCTTCACCATGAAGCAAGGGTCTCCTATCCCTGCGCTGATTACGAGCGGATCCTGGTGTGGAAGCCGCAACCCTTGCAGGTCTTCTTCTCCGAAAGCGATCGTGATGTCCTGCTTGAGTTTCTTGTCTTCGTGGTCTCTCACAGGCTGGGCAATTGAGAGGATTTGAGATGCTGAGACGGAGGGTCCGGCGATCGTCTCGATTTCCCCTACCATCGGTCTTCCTCCTCCTACGCCTCGGGGAGCGGGAGGTTGCTCCCTTACCTCCCTAGGTTGCTGGTGCTGATTAGGGACCTGGCCTTGCAGGAATCTGCCCAGGAGTCCCTGGCGGATGAGGCGCTCGATCTCGTCTTTAAGTCTGGTGCATTCCTCGGTGGTATGCCCGGTCTCTCGATGGAATTCGGAGTACTTGGATTGGTCACCCCTCGGATTTGGGGGTTGCACCCGGGGCATGCGGAGCTCCGGGTTGTTCTGAATGGCGTAGAGTACATTCGTTCTAGTGGTGTTCAATGGGGTGTAGATCCGGGCGGCGGCGGTTCCGGGTCCCTTTGGGGATTACGACGGCGTTCGCCACCGCGGCGCTCCTCGCCGCGTCGTTCCTCTCGCTCGCGAGGGGATTGATCGGATCCTCTTTTCCTTCCTTGGTTACCTTCAAACTGTCGGCGATGGGCCTCGATGGCCTCGTCCGCAGCTATCTGAGCTTCAACTCGGCGAACGAGGTCGGGGTAACTTGGCACGGTTTCTCTCATGAGAGCTGAGTAGAAGCCGCTTGGGCGGAGTCCTCCAAGGAAAACTCCCCGCAGGAGCTCAGGGTCCACCCCTGGGATTTGTCGAGCCTCCGTAGTGAACCATCGAAAGAAATCTTTGAGCGTTTCACCGTCATTTTGGCGGATCCCTGAAAGGTGGGAGGGATCTCGGACAATTCTGCGGTTGGCGATGAATTGGTCCGCGAACTGTTGTGCCAGCTCCGTGAAGTTACTGATGGCTCCATTCGGCAGGGAGTGGAACCAAGTGCGTGCTTGTTCCTTCAAGGTTGCCGGGAACACTTGACAGAAGAGCTGATCAGGGGCGCTATAAATCCTCATGACGGTGGTGAAGTGATTGACATGCTCTAACGGATCATCCGTTCCATCAAATGTCTCGATGCTGGGAAGCTTAAAGCCGTTCGGGATTGGATGAGCCAGGACTTGAGGTGATAGTGGGGAGCCGTGGTGCGCGGGATGACGGGCGAGAACTGCGCGTCGCCCTGCTCGGACGTACTCCTCTTCTATCATGTCGCGTATTTCTTCTCGCGTGGTTCTTCCTGTTGATCGATCAGGGGCATCCCTTCTTGGGTGATCACGATGGTGGTCAGCTTCTGGGTCCCTAACTGGCGGGGCGAGGTGAGCGGAGCTTGCTGCGTCGGAAAATCCTTCTGAGGCTTCGTCCTCCCGAATGGCCTCTCCATTCGGGGCATGGTTCGGAACTGGGGGTGGCGGTGCGTTCAGGGCCGGTGGTTGAATCGGGACTTGAGGAGCTCCGAGATTCCTTACGAGAGCCAACATCTCGGCTTGGTGTTCTTCAATATGCTGCATGCGCACTTCCAGCCCTGCTACGGGAGCATGCACTGCCTCCTCCCCGGGAGGTGCATTGATAAGCGAGTGGGAGGGAGCTGGGTCGACGCGCCCCTCCGGCATTGATCCTTCAGTAGTGCGAGCACTCTTTCTTGCCATTGCAGTTGGCCTTCAGAGAGTTTTTGGGAACTGTTTCCCACAGACGGCGCCAAACTGTTGCGGGTCGCTTAGGGCTCTTGGTAGACCGGTTTAAATTGAACCGCCTTAGCTCGTGAGCGGTCTAAGCGCGCAAACAGTCAATTTGAGATCTGCTGAATACACGGGGACTTTTTAGCGTGGAAAACCCGGAAAGGGTGAAAACCACGTGGTCAGAGCTGTGCCGCCAAATTTCACTATCTCCAGAGAGGTTACAATTAGTTGCTAAGAGATCGAGCGCGACAGGCTGCTGCTCGTTACAATAGAGAGAGAGAGAGAGAGAGAGAGCACTCCGAGGGTGACAGACCACCTCTCGGAAAAACTAAGTACTTTTCCTATGAGTACAACAATGAACGAAAGTGAGAAGGCCTTGTCCGCTTTCTAGAGGACAGAGGTGAGACCGCCCTGTCTGCTTTTGAGAAGACGGAAGTGAGACTGTCTTGTCCGCTTTCTTGAGAACGAAAGTGGGACAGCCTTGTCCGCTTTCCTGAGAACGAAAGTGAGACAGCCTTGTCCGCTTTCCCGAGAACGAAAGTGAGACAGCCTTGTCCGCTTTCGCGAAGAAGGAAATCTATAAGTCCACGAAGAAGATCTTCAAGCACCGAAGGAGAATTCCGTGGAAATCTTCAAGGAGCTCTCTCTGGTCATGAAGGCCGGATCCTTTAAATGAAGCCTTGGGGGCCTTTTTATAGCTTTGGCCGGGGGTAGCCCGGTAATTTTGTCGTCGTAATCACCATAACCACCTTGGCGGACAAATCATATTTCCCGATTTGGGCACTCGGATCACCATTTTTCGTAAATGACCATCTTGCCCTTTGAGAAAAGGCGACAAGTCGTTCCTGAAAAGTGAGAAATTGAAAAGATAAAAAGTGAGCGAGCCGAGGCGGAAAAGTGAGCGAGGCTGGAAAGTGAGCGGGGCGAGGCGTAAAAGTGAGCGAGGCGAGGCGAAAAAGTGAGCGAGGCCAGGAAAAGCGGACTACAACCTTTCCCGGCGCGGAGATGCGGTTTCGGCTGCATCCTCCGCGGAGGGGGACTTGACCGCCCCTCACATGGGAGGGTGCAGTTTGGCCGCACCCTCCTATGGCCGCACACCCCTATGGGGGGTGCGGTTTGGCCGCACCGCCCTATAGGGGGTGCGGTTTGGCCGCTCCCCCCATGGGGGGTGCGGTTTGGCCGCACCCCCCTATGGGGGGTGCGGTTGGGCCGCACCCCTCATGGGGAGGTGCGGTTTGGCCGCACCCCCCATGGGGAGGTGCGGTTGGGCTTATATAGTTTTTGCTATCCGCACTCTTTTTGTATAAGTTATTATGCTTATTTAAGAAATACGTCTTGTGCGTGCATTTTTAGGAAAATTGATCAACACGAAAGTTGTAGATATCATCGAGATCTACAACTTTCGTGTTGTCCTAAAAATACAC
This sequence comes from Dactylorhiza incarnata, assembly GCA_033032865.1. NCBI lineage: Eukaryota > Viridiplantae > Streptophyta > Magnoliopsida > Asparagales > Orchidaceae > Dactylorhiza > Dactylorhiza incarnata. The sequence goes on along the minus strand of JAWHQI010000123.1, from coordinate 1,258,089 downwards.
GCACAAGACGTATTGTCGCCCTGATTGAAACATGTGCGTAACTATAACGAAATTTTGAAATCCTACATGCATGCCATGTGGCCAACGGCTCTAATATTTATAATTATTTTTTAAAATTTTTTTTTAATATTTTATAAATAATTAAAATATTATTATTTTAAATAAAAAACCTTATAAATAACCCCCCTCTCACTTCTCTCTCACTTTCTCTCTCTCACTCCTTCTCTCTCACTCTTTCTCTCTCACTCTCTCTCATCTAATATCATCGTCCTCCTCAACGTCAGCGTCGTCTTCTCAAAGTACGCCTGAGGTGGTGGAGCACCATCGTACGACGGCTATTTGAGAGCATTTCGAAATGGTTATAATCGGCACCGAAAAGAAGGCGCGATGCAAATTATGCTCAAAGTTGCTAGCAATCAGTGGCAACTCGACGCTAGCAAGACACCTTAAGTCTTGCATTTCGAAACAAGCTCCCGAGTCAAGTCAATCCCAAATTTCAGGAGCATGCCAAATTTGGACGTACGATCAACTTCGACAACGAGAGTTGCAGACGAAGTTCGTCATCAGACGTGAGTTGTCATTCAGCACCTTCGACAATGAGGATTCGTTCGAGTACATACATCAAGGGCTTCAACCTAAATATCAAAAGATTAGTAGATCCTCTCTTAGGCATGACGCCCTTAAATTTTATTTAGAAGCAAAACAAGGACTTATAAATTATTTTGAAAATTTTGAGGAACGTGTGAGTTTAACGAGCGACGTTTGGACTAGTAACTTAAGATTAGGATTAGCGTATATGTGTATCACGTGTCATTGGATTGATCCCGTTTCATGGGAGCAAAATAAACGTGTAATTTGGTTTGCAGGTTTTGAATTCCCGCACACGGGTAAAGCTATATATCAAGTAATTATGAAATGTGTGCGGGAATTTAAAATTAAAGATAAAATAATGAGTATTTCTTTTGATAACGCCACTAATAATACCGTCGCAATTGAGTGGTTAAAACGCGATTTAAAATCAATGCTAGACGACGCATTTTTTCACACTAGTGTGTTTGTCACGTCTTAAATTTAGTGGTACAAGATAGTTTAAAGGCTATGGAAGTCTATATTTCTAAAATCCGAGAAATGCTCAAAACTATCTATTGCACTAAGCAACGGGCTCAAGATTTTAAAAAATTTGCTAACGCACAAGGAAAAAAAATTTTAAAACATCAATTTGATATGCCTATTAGATGGAACTCAACTTATAAAATGTTAAAAAGAGCGTTCCAACAAAAACATCTTATGGAATATTATAGTTTACTAAATATTATGCATACTTTGACCGGCGATGATTGGTCTATATTAGCACATTATATGGATTTACTAAAATGTTTTTTTAGGGCGACTATTTTTTTATCGGACGTGTATTATCCGACTAGCGCGCTAGTAATTGAAAATTTTGTACATATCACACAAAAATTTAGCTATTTTAGGCAACACGACGGGTGGCTTTCTCTAATTAATATAATGAAAGAAAAATTTTTAAAATATTATAGAGAAATGCCTCCCATGTTTTCTTGCGCCGCCGCTTTAAACCCACTATTCAGCGTTGAAGGCGTAGAAAATTTGCTAGACGAAATAAATACTAATTTAAACTTAAATATAAATTATGATGAGGATGATCCCGTTAGTATTTCAAAATTTAATACTTTTTTTACCGAATGTTATAATTATTGCGATAACTTATATGGCTCGCGACCCCGAGAAGAAAGCGCGCAACTAAGAGAACGAATGATGTTTTTAAAAATAAAATTTTAGATTTAGCTTCTAGGAAAAAAGCGCGCACATCTAGTAGTTTAAATGAATTAGCATTATATACGAAAACACAATTTCACGATTTTATGAGTACGGAGGAGATCGAAAACTTCGATCTCTTAAATTGGTGGAGAGGTAAAGCTAATACCTATCCTATTTTGGCCTATATGGCCCGTGATTTACTAACTATCCAAGCTAGTACAGTAGCTTCAGAGTCTGCTTTTTCTCTTAGTGGCAGAGTTTTGAACGAGCGGAGGAGTCGGCTTAACGAAGAATCACTGGAAATTTGCATATGCTACAAGGACTATTTGGATGCTACGAAGAGGAAACAACACATAACGACATTAGAGGATAGCTCGGAGGAGATAGAAGACGAGATGGACGCAATGAATTTAGGAGATAATTGAACGCGTCGCGCACACGCTTACGACTCTACGATTGTAATTTACTAATTTTTATTTGAACGAGCAAAGTTTGTAATTTTCTTTATTTAAATTTTCTAATAATAATAAATTTTATTCTTTTTTCGATAAATGCAAATTGTACGAATACGAGTGTAATTTTTTTTGTTCAATATTAATAAAAATTCTTTTTTTTTGTCCATAAGCTTTGAGTTTTTTTGTCAAGTTTTTAGTATATTAATTCTTAAATATATGTATATATAAATATAATATATATTATATAATATATTTAAAAATTAAAATTTAAAATTTTTTTTTTTAAAGGGCCAACCGGTCGGGCCCGATCCCGGACAGGTCCGGCCTGGCCCGGCCTGAGGGGCCGGCTCAGGCCCCTTCCTTGGGGTGCTGCCCGAGACCGGCCCGAGCCCGATCTAATCAAAGATCGGGCTCGGACGGGTTGACTTAAGACCGAGCCCGATCGGGCCGGCGCCAGCCCGGCCCGATCGGGCCTTTTGTGCAGGGCTGGCATATACTGAATAAACAAATAATTGTATATTGTGAGAAGGTTTCGACTCATCGCAAGAGGGAATCGGGGTGAGTTTTAGGCGCTGGCGTGCGGCTTATGGTTTGCCCGTAGAAAATTAATTAATTAATTTTAGATGAGAATTTTAAGTTATGTTAGTGTGCGGATAACAATTTTTTTGGTTTGCCTTTAAAAAAATTGGAACTAATTTAAAATGGGGATTTTAAGTTATGTTGGTGTGCGGATAGCCGTTTTTGGTTTGCCTTTAACAATGCCCGTGAAATAAAGCATTTAACTAGGGCTTTGTTTGGCGCCGCTTATTTGCTCCGGTGAGTTTGGTCAAAAACGTTATTATCATAAAATGTATGTTTGGAAGACAAAGAATATGATCGCTATAAAGAAAATAAACTAATTTTGAGCATAAAATGCATGAATTTTTTTAGGCGAGGTCGGACGTTCACGAACGACGGTTTATGACCACCGCATTCACGATCGCCGCCACCACGCCAAATGAAGCCTAGGTTAAGTAACTCCATTGACATGGAGAAATATATAGGTGCATTCTCCCGCCTAGTTTTATTTGAGAGATTAAATATGTTAGATTTGTGAAGTGGGCTACCGCAGGCGCTAGCATTACCGTCGACGGTAGCTCAGCTTCCAGGTGGCGTCTCCCGGATCTATAAATAGTGTGTCAATCCCCCTGCAAAGGACACGAGAGAGAAATAGAGACTTGAGCGGTCTCAATTTGGCTGTCTCAGCTAGAGCGAGTTGGGAGTGAGTTCGGCAAACGACCTAGAGCAGGTTTCTTGAGTGTGGGAGACCGCGAGCGCTAGGAGCTAGCGCAGACGGTAGTGGCTGAAGCGGTCTGGCGGTCTGCAACCTGCGGTCTCGTCACTGGAGTGTGCGAGCAGCGAGCTCGCGGTCTGAGACCTAGCGCGGGCGTTAGGACGTAGCGCCGACGGTAGTGGAGAGGTCGTTGGTGAAGATGAGCAAGAGGAAGTTGCAGCTGTTGAAGGTAATGCTCAAGCTGTGAGAGTTCGGAGGAAGACAAACGCCAAAGCGGAGTTCACTGTGAAGAGAGTTATTGCTCTTGACTTGTTCGACCACATCATGAATTGCAAGTCAGCATCTGAGATCTGAAAAGCCCTCAATGGGCTATTCAACCTTACAGAATTTAATTAATGAACTAAATTTAATAAAGCTATGTGGAGCCACCGAAGTCATGTGAGGAAAACTTTAAAAAGCACACTCTTACTCAGCACCCCCTCTGGCTTCTCTCGTGGCTATTTGAGTAGGTTTAATTTAGGGAATTGTTATCCGCGGATCATAAGTGGCTATCCGTAGATCAATCTTTTCTAGTTTACTAATTGTTATCCGCAGACCAATCTTAGACTTGAGCAATCAATATCTTTGTTCTCCTGAGCAGGGCCCGACAACGAAGAAACATCTCTGGCAACCTTCTGAGCACTTCATTGTGTGCACGGATCGTGATTCGTAAAAAAATGCACAGATGGAGACCGAGTTGAGAAAGAAACACGATTTCTTCATCGTTCATGCGATTTCGTTTTGTTTGGGAAGATTTAAATAGCCAGGATTTGTTTGGGAAGATTTATATAGCTAGGGCTACTCTCTCTCAAACAAACTGAAATCGCATGAACGGTGAAGAAATCGCTTTTCTTCCACAACTCGGTCTGTATCTGCGCATTTATTTTACGAATCACGATCCGTGCACACATTGAAGTGCTCAGAAGGTCGTCAGAGATGTTCCTTCGTTCTCCGGCCCTGCTCATGAGAACAAAGATATCGAATGCTAAAGTCTAAAATTGGTCTGTGGATAACAATTTGTAAACTAGAAAAAATGATCTACGAATAGCCATTTATGATCTGCGAATAACAATTGCCTTAATTTAAGAGTTATAAGAAAAAACTCAGTCTCTCTCTCTCTCTCTAATCAAATGGCTAAGATGTTTTCGATGATCTTATATTATAAGAATTACAAACTCTTTTTATACACTGTACATTAAACCGAATACAATCTACAAATTATTGTTTTTGCGTTATAGTCATTTATAAACAGGTACCAGTTATAAAGCTGGTTTATGAGTCTCTGTCTCCGTTTGTTTTAACGGTACAACCCCAATATTCGCCAGGAGGTGCGTAGAGGCCAAGTCAACCAGGATCAAGAGGAATCGGCGAGGCGAGCCGGGCGAGTTGGAACCCCGGCGGCGCTCGCAGGAAGGCGGGCGAGCGAGGCGAGTCGGATCCAAGTGGGACACCCGCAGAAAGCGGGCGAGCCGACCTTGCAGAGGCCGCTCGCAGGTGAGCGAGCGAGCCAAGCTAGGGGGCCCTGATGGGTGACACGGGCTAGAATCACACGCCCAGTAAAGGTCCAGGGGTGTCTTTACCTGGATACCCTTCGTGGGCTGTCAATAGCCCCTCAGAACAGTGGAGTTTGGTTGTTGACAGACCATTTTGGACTGCGTATAGTAAGAATTTAAGGCGGAATCTCGCTATTAGCAGACCGTGAGCAAAAAACTATAAATAGACCTTGAATGGCACCTTTGGAGAGGATTGAAATCTCAGTTTTATGAGCTTCCTCCTCCCTAGGTTTCTTGGTTTAGCACTCAGGCTTTCCAAAGTGTCCAGTCTCAGCTTTGGCTTGGGAGGGGAAGCGCTCAAAGATCTTCCGGGTGTGTGGTGAGACCTCCTCGCTGCGACCAAGGGTCTGTGTCTAGTTTCGAGTCTCCGGTTCGTTCCTTCCGGGGAGCCAGTAAGTGTTAGCTGTCCCTCAACTCGTTGAGAGATCGAGCTCCTCAAGAGACCGAGAAATCGGTTTATTTTTGTAGCACATGCAATTTTTCCCCACAACCAATGAAGAAAAAAAAGCGGAAACAAACGGAGCCGAATCAACTGGCTAAATTCATGTGTTCGCCAATACAGTTGTTAAACTAATTTGGGAGATGAAAAATGTTAATTTAATAATATCATTTTACATTTACCGTTTCAATTGTCCATACACAAATGTGACTAAGAACGGCAAAGTAAAGGGGCAATATTGTCATTGTCATTCCACGTGGCAGCCGATACTTAAGTGAAATTATCACTACATGCCGGCAGCGGCCACGTCGGCAGGGTCGTGACAGCCAGTCCATTAGGACGGTCTGGGAGCCGTTAGAGCGTGGGACCCATAAACCGGGGAGCAGTTCTGTTCCTAGCCGAATGGACGGTTGGATCTGCTCCACCCATCTCGTCAAAACCCGGCGTGGGACCCACTGGACCGAACCTTTCAGCAACCCAACAACTCCCTAAAAACGAAGATTATTCATTAATTAGTTAAGGGAGTTGATATTAGCAGTCCGGAACTGGATATTCGCAGTCCGTTGCTATTCGTAGTCCATAAGTGATACGATTTGCTGATTTATTAAGCACTAGAAGCCTAGAGAAACATCTTAAAAACTCTAAAATGATTTAAAAACCTAACGGGAAAACAAATTAAATGGCATGCATAGACGAATCAACTCTAAAACAAGTTAAATGACATGCAAACCTTCCTCTAACCAAAAAACTGACTACTTATTTGGGATTTTCGCTGGTTAATTTTCTTCTTTTTTGAAGGTGAATTTAAGAGGGTGATAGAACTACTGCTAGGGTTTATGCAACGGGAGGAGAGATGAAGTGGAGAAGGTTATTTGATGGGGTACAATTAGCGAGAATTGGACTGCAAATATAGTTATGATATTTACAATTTTTAGGGTGCAAATAGCGAGAATTGGACTGTTAATATCTACTCTCTTAGTTAATTGTGGGAGGATCGTCGAATATTAATTATAAAAAATAATATTAAATAATATTCACTATTCATTGTAAAGATGGGGAGGCATTGGCCGTGTACTTATATTGTGAATATAACTCCGGCTCAGTTCCGTGCAGTGGTGGCGTTCGTGAAAGTCGTGGTTATGAACCGTCGTTCATGAACATCCAATCTTACCTAAAAAATCATCCATTTTATGCTCAAAACTAGTTTATTTCTTTATAGCGGTCATAACCTTTGTCTTGCCAAACATACATTCTATGATAATTGCGTTTTTGACCAAGCTCATCCAAGCAAATAAGCCGCGCCAAACGAAGCCTCAATTCTAGGGTGCTTTTAGGGTGAGTTTGGATAGTTTTATTCGCTCCATCAAAACTCATACTTTATTTTTTTTTGTTAATTTGCATAGCTTTTATTTGGAAGATTTCATCAAAACGCTGTTTTATGTCTGATTTCAAACATAATGATATTTTCCAACTGCAACCACGGCCACTCAAACCGACTTTGAATCAAGTAATACAACTTGGTCTCCATTGTTACTTCACTTTCATGAATACAACTTATCAGTCGTGCGCCAGGGGCTCGTGCGCCAGGGGCTCGTGCGCCACGGTAATATTTTCAGCCTTCTTCAACTAAAAGGCGTCTGAGCAAACACACACACACACTCAGTAGCTCCATCTCTTCTCACGTAGTTTTTAATTTTTAGCATTTATAAGTAATTTTGGAACAACTAAAGCCAACGTATATAGAAGACATGGATTGTTAAGGAGTTTCTTTTAAATATACCATATATACCCCTACATTGAATTATGCTAAAATTTGAGCTCATAATTAAAAAGAATATTGCTAAAAACAAATAAAAATGGAAAGCTATGATATAATATCTGGAAGCAACTCGCATCGATTCGGACTAGTTCTTCACAGACCAAAAACTTAATTGTTCATGTATAATTTTTTTGAAACTAGAACTGACATATTACTCTAGAGCTAGAACCATACTCGAACAAAAAAAAATCTCGATTTGATTCCAATTCAGTTCTCTGTTGTGTTGACGTCGAGAATTCGGCCTCAATGTTCGGACTTGAGGATGGGTCGAGGTTACTGACCTATCAGAGCAAAACTTATGGGTCAAAGATTGAGAACGGAAAGGAGGTGAGTCTGGCTGCATGCATGCAAGCGCCTCCCAATGTCAGTCTGCCACAGCAAGGACGTTCGCCCGCACGCACGGGAGTGTATAGGAACTCCCCGTCCCAAACCAAGGTGATTTGATTGGCTCGTGGAAGAGGAAGTTTGCTAGCATGTTGTAGTAAACTCGCATATCCAGGCAAGGTCTCGTGTGGGCATTTTAGCGGCAATCAACCAAATCGTCCGTCCTCTTCCCCTTCAATCGGGGGTCGTATTTATAGGCAACTAAAACTAAGGGTAGCCAGATGTTAATGGTCGAACCCTGCCCGTGTGCGTACTTAAACCTATCCATGGTGAATTGATGTCAGTTTTCTCGATCAGGCGAGTCGCTAGAGGTCTGCCGCGGCGTGTTGGATGCGAACTCCTGGCAAGTTGAGCAAGATGTCCGTAGAGCTATTCTTAGTCAGTTGTCGACCTTCTGATGTCATACTGTACTGATTTCCAATAAGTCCTCGGCTTCCCTCATCGAATACGGGTAATACAAAATGCCCCCTCTTTCGACCGCGGTACGGGCTCGGAAAGAATTGTCCAACACGGTTCGCCTGGTTGTTGTTCGCGAGGTAGGATTTTCTATAAATATGTTGATGGCGGCGACCCGGTTCCACCCGACGACGCACCGCGTGGCTACAACCTTCGGCCCAACACGCGGAGGTCCTACCGCGACATGCGTCGCAATTATTGAACGAAACTTATTATTATCTGTCACGCAAATCGAATGTTTATTTTCCGCATTTTTGTCCCGTCCGGCTCGACCAAACTGTTAGGCGGTCAAGAGCCGGCACCGTGTATTTTATTTCCTGCATTTATTTTATGTCAAACATTTTAGATGGCTAGGATTTGATGTAGAAGATGTGTGGCTAGGAGTGCTCCACTTGAGGAGTATTAATACTCCTAATTTTGGCCAAATGCCCTAATAAAAAGTAATCGGACCTTTGCGATCTCCCTGCGCGTCGGCTTGAGTGCGAAACTCCCGATCCCGGCGACTCCCCTTCTCGGTGCGACGCCGGCAGACCCTCCCCGCTTGGTGTGACGCCGGCGACCCCCCCCCCCCCCCTCTCCCTCCGTTCGGTGCGACGCCGGCGAATCCCCCTCCCTCCTCCAGTCGGTGTGACGCCGATCCTATCCCGCCTCCGCCCAGTTCGAGTTCAGCGACCCCGCCCCGTCCAAGATCGGCCAGAGAAAGAGCATCCCCTGTTCGTGCTGCAGATCCCACCATTCCCAGCCCCCTTCCGCTCATCTCGCGAAATCTCTCGTGTGGGTAACGATTTCTCTGCTCCCTTCTTGTGTGATTCGTCTACTTCATTGTTCTTGTGGTGGTGATTGGATTGGTGTGTGATCGGATAGCGTGAAAGCAAATCGGAGTGAGTTCCGTTCGTCGCCGCGTCCCCGATCAATTGATCGGAAAGGAAACGCACACGGTTGTTTAATTTTGTTGGGATTTTCCTAACCCGGAAGAATCTCGCCGCTCAAACATTGCGCCCGCGAGTTCACCGCTAAACGTTGGTAGTTGCTTGTGATAGAGATATTGTCGTTGAGATTTCCTTCTGCTAGGTGAGGAGTAATTACATATTTATTTTCACCGTTTTATCTCCGAAAGGGGCTTGGCGAGCCCCGACTTTTGTTGGGAGAGACTTACCCCTTTCCGAATTGTATTTTCGGTGGGTCTCTCTTGGTACAACGCATAGCTCAATCGGACCGGGTGGGTCCCTTTCGCTTGATTGAACATTGGCTTTATAGCCCTTGGGAGATCTAAAGAGGCTTAGCGAACCTTCGTCTAATAATTAATCTTAATATTCGTCATCCGTAGTTGTGTACGCCCTGTAGTGCTACATCAATTTGGTATCAGACTTCGGCGCAAAGATTTCTTAATCTTTGCCGGTCCTCTTAATTCACTTTTATGCACACACGCTCGGGGAACGAATATCCCCCGCAATCTTCCGCGTCCAATAATATGGGCGACAATCCGGATAACCGTGAGGTTACGCAAGCCCAACTAGCGGCCGTTCAACGTGATCTCACCGATCAAATCGCTCAACTCACCGCGGCCTTTACCAACCTCACCCACACGATCCAAAACGGTGTTCCACCGCAAAACCAACCTAATCACCCTCCACCACGTAATCCTCCGCACCGCCAACAACGTCAACACACTGACCGTGACGACGAGGAATACAATGGCGCTTGGCAAAATGACCTCACCCGCAAAATAAAATTCGATGCCCCCACTTATGATGGAATTGGTGACCCGACCAAATTTAAGGATTGGCTTATTAAGATGGAACGCTATTTTGATTGGCACAGTTTGGAGGATAACCAAAAGGTTATCGTCGCTCGTATGAAATTAGAGGGACGCGCTCAAATATTTTGGCTCAATGAAGAGCGTCGTGTCGGTGGGATTCCACATACATGGCCACAAATGCGTAACATCCTCACTAATCACTTCGTCCCCACCTACCACCGAACAAATATGTTCGACGACTTCATCTCTTTACGCCAAGGCACTAAATCGGTGAGTGAGTATATGGGCGAGTTGAATGAATTAATGATCCGATGTGATATTAATGAGATGCCCGAGCTTACCGTCTCCCGCTTCCGAAAGGGCCTTCGTTCGGAAATTCAAAATCAAATCTGGCGATATGAGCACCATGACCTAAATTCGGCAATGAATGCCGCCCTTGACGTTGAAAAATATCTTTCAATGACCGCCACTTCGCGGGCATCTTCCTTCAAGGGATTTTTCCGCTCCAAATCCACATCCACGCACCATACTAATTCTAAGGGCAAAATTGTCTCGCCCGATAATTCCAAATCCGTTATCATCACCGCTAGAAAAGCCAATGATAAAACGGGCGAGCGTCTCCCCATCGGCAAAACTAGCAAAGCACATGTTACTTGTTACGCTTGTGACCAACACGGGCACTACGCGGTTGAATGTCCCACCCGCAAGAAATTGGTCACTTTGATTGAACCCACGGCCGACGCCGACGATCTTATCTATGAGGAGGTTAGTGATGTTAAGGAATCCGATATTCCTAGCGACATGGAAGAGGATTATACCTCCAACAATCTTGCGATTATGCGTTGCATCTTGACTACCCCACGTAGTAGTCATGATTGGAATCGCTCTAGCATCTTCTCCTTATATTTTAAGAGCGGTGAGAAGTCTTGCAAGCTCATTATTGATAGTGGGAGTTGCATGAACGTGGTTTCCGAAGCCGCGCTTCTCCGAATGAAATTGACTCCCGAGCCACACCCCACTCCTTACCAAGTCGCTTGGGTCAACAAGACCTCCATTCCGGTTACCAAGCGTTGCTTAGTACCTCTTGTCCTCAAAGATTATGCCAACCAAGTTTGGTGTGACGTTCTTTCTATGGACGCATGTCATGTCCTTCTAGGCCGCCCTTGGCTTTACGATTACAATGTCACTCACTACGGACGTGCGAACACATATGAATTTAAATTTAAAGACCAACGCATCACGTTACGTCCCACCGCACCTAAGGACCTTAAAACCAAGGACGCGACCGTTCCCGCTGTCAAGCAACCACTCACTCTCATTCATCCTAAAGAATTTGAAAAGACTAGTTTTTCCGATGGTATGCTCTATGCGTTAGTCTTACTTCAAGCTAACGGCATTCCACTCCCCACTTCATCTTTGCCCGCCGATATCATCACGTTACTTGACGAGTTTAAGGATGTCCAACCCGAAGAACTCCCCTCCGAATTACCGCCTCTTCGGAGTATCCAACACGCCATTGATCTTATTCCAGGCTCCTCTCTCCCCAATTTACCTCATTATCGTCTTAATCCTAGTGCTCACGCCGAGCTTCAAGCCCAAATCTCCGATTTGCTCTCCAAATGCCTTATCCGACATAGTTTGAGTCCTTGTGCGGTGCCGGCACTTCTTGCCCCCAAAAAAGATGGCTCTTGGAGAATGTGTGTCGATAGCCGGGCAATAAATAAAATCACAATTAAATATCGGTTTTCTATCCCACGATTGGACGATTTACTAGACATGCTTAGTGGAGCCACACTCTTTTCCAAAATTGATCTTATAAGTGGCTATCACCAAATTAGAATTAGAGAAGAGAACGAATGGAAAACCGCATTTAAATCTAAGGAAGGCTTGTATGAATGGTTGGTCATGCCGTTTGGGCTCTCCAATGCCCCAAGCACCTTCTCCCGCATGATGACTCAACTCTTCAATAATTTTATGGGTAAAATTTTAGTGGTCTATTTTGATGATTTACTAATCTATAGTGTGACCACCAATGATCATATTGACCATTTAAGACAAATCTTTGAAGTTCTCCGAAAGGAAAAACTTTTTATCAATCTAAAGAAATGTCACTTCATGGCTTCTTCCGTCTCATTCTTAGGTTATATTGTTAGTGCGGATGGTATTAAGGTTGATCCCGCAAAAATTAAAGCGATTGTAGATTGGCCGGAACCTAAATCTATCCGTGACGTTCGTAGCTTCCATGGCTTAGCCACCTTTTATCGCCGTTTTATTCGTAACTTTAGCGTCATTATGGCTCCGATTACCGAATGTATGAAACTTGGTGATTTTACTTGGCCCAAATCCGCTTCATTTGCCTTCACTAAGATTAAAACCTGATGACCGAGGCACCGGTTCTCCGGTTACCCGATTTTAATAAAATTTTTGAGGTCTCTTGTGACGCCTCGGGTGCAGGTATAGGTGGCGTGTTAAGTCAAGAAGGCCACCCGGTTGGATTCTTTAGTGAGAAATTAAGTGGGCCCAAGCTCAATTATTCAAACTACGAGCGTGAGTTTTATGCACTTGTTCAAAGTCTACGCCATTGGCGTCATTATCTTTTGCCCAAAGAATTTATCCTACTTTCAGATCATGACGCGCTACGTTATATTAATGTTAGAATTGAAGTGAGCTAGCGTCAGCGCTAGCTCGTACTCGCCACCCCCCTTGTTTTGCCTATAAATAGAGGGGTACCCCCCTCTAAAGAGTAATCGATTCTGGATCTGGCGAGTATCATCAACTTTGAGCGAGTTAGAGATACCAGAGCGCCACCAGGCGAGCATCGGACTTGGAGTAAGTTCGGCAGGCGAGCATCGGACTTGGAGTAAGTTCGGCCAGCTCCCTTGAGCGAGTAGCAAGTAGTGGAGATACCGCCGGCGCTAGTGCTAGCGCGCGCGGTAGCGACAAGAGGCGAAGAGGCGAGCAGCGAGCTTGCGAGTAGCTGGGAGTGCGAGTACCTACTCGGGAGATAGCGCCCGACGCTAGTGGTAGCGCTCGCGCTAGCGAGTATAAGAGGAAGCGACGCGTGGCGAGTACGCGAGTAGCTTGGAGTGCGAGCAGCGAGCTTGCGAGTTGTAGAGCTAACGTCTGGCGCTGGCGATACCGCCGGCGGTAGCGAGGAGCGAGCTTCTGTAGCGAGGAGCGAGTATCGGAGCGAGTATCACCAGCACGGTGTGCTCCGAAGAAGAAGCGGATCTTGTCCGTGATCAAGTCTTACTTTCTATTGTCTGTTGTGATTCAAGTTGGATGCAACTTGTATTCAGCCGTGTTCAGTTGTAACTAGCTACCAAAATTAGTATTGTGAAAGCTTGTGTTCATCTTTGGTGTCCTTATTCTCCAGTTGGTTGACGTGTTCTTCCGACTTCAAATTATTTCACAATTAACTCTCAGCATAAGCTTATCCCGCGGCAAGCCAAATGGGTCTCTTTCCTACAAGAGTACACGTTTGTGATCAAACATTGCAAGGGCAAGCATAACCGTGTTGTCGACGCGCTTAGCCGTGTTAGTTTACTTTTGACTACCCTTGATGTGAAAGTTTTAGGTTTTGAACGTATCCGTCGTGAGTATGCCGAGTGCAAGGACTTTAAGGACATCTTTCACTCTCTCCAAACCCCCACCCCTCACATTATTTTCGAATATGTCCTTCGTGATGGATATTTGTTTAAGAGTTCACGGTTGTGCATTCCGGATTCTTCCCTCAGTCTCTTTATCATTTGGGAGATGGACGGCGGCGGTTTAGGTGGTCACTTTGGCCGCGACAAAACCATCTCCTTGGTTGAAGACAAGTTCTTTTGGCCCGACTTGAAACGTATGGTTAATCGCGTCGTGAGTAGTTGCAACACATGCCAACTAGCTAAAGGCATCAAGCAAAACACGGGCTTATATACGCCGCTTCCCATACCTTCCGTCCCGTGGGATGACGTTAGCATGGATTTCATTTTGGGTCATCCCCTAACACAACGCAAACACGATTCTATTTTAGTCGTTGTCGATCGTTTTTCCAAAATGGCGTATTTTATTTCTTGCAACCGCACCAACGACGCGTCTCACATTGCAAAAATTTATTTTAAAGAAGTTGTTAGTCATCGCGGACTCCCTAAGACTATTGTCTCCGATAGGGATGTCAAGTTTACTTCTTATTTTTGGAAAACTCTATGGATCTTGGTGGGCACCAAACTCCTATTTTCCGCGGCTTACCACCCCCAAACGGATGGTCAAACCGAAGTGGTAAATCGGAGTTTGGGTAACTTGTTGCGATGTCTCGTGGGCGATCATAAGGGGACTTGGGATCTCATCCTTCCCCATGCGCAACTTGCATATAATAATTCTAAGAATCGCTCTACGAGCCTCTCGCCGAATGAAATTGTGCATGGTTACAACGCACGTGTACCGCTTGACTTGGTTCTGTTACCTCCCACATATAAAACAAGTCAATTTGCACATGATTTTGCTCATCACCTTCATGCTTTTCACAAAGAGATCCACCAACGACTAGTCACTACTTACATGGTCTATCAATCGGACGCGAACGTACACAAACGGGCACAACTATTTGACGTCGGAGATTTAGTCTTGGTTAAGTTAATTCCCGAGCGGCTTCCCACCGGTGCCGTCAAGAAATTGGCCAACCGGCGTGCCGGACCTTTTAAGATTTTAAAGAAGTTGGGTGATAACGCGTACGTGCTTGACTTGCCTCACGATTGGGGAATACACCCCGTGTTTAATGTTTCTGATCTTACACTTTTTCATGAAGCACCGCAAGAACTATTTTCCCCTTCTTCTTCTTCATCTCCTTCCGGCCATTCTCATGGGATAGTGAGTGACCCCCCACCCTATAATGTTGCCACATCGGACGTACTTACCACACATTCACATGGGGGTACGGTCGATCATATTTTTGCTCCTAATGCTTTTCCCAGGTTTCCGACGACTATCTCCGTCCCGGAGTGCATATTGGACGACGACGTCTTGGCTTCTTCAAATGGCGGTGTGCACCGTTACTTGGTTCGTTGGAAAGACCGCCCCGCTTGCGATGCCACTTGGGTGACCGCTAAGGAGATGGCGCGCCTCGACGATGATATGCTGCATCGCTACCGCTTGGACCACTCACCGGTGATGAGTGATTTCGAGCGGGGGAGGATTGATGGCGGCGACCCGGTTCCACCCGACGACGCACCGCGCGGCTACAACCTTCGGCCCAACACGCGGAGGTCCTACCGCGACATGCGTCGCAATTATTGAACGAAACTTATTATTATCTGTCATGCAAATCGAATGTTTATTTTCCGCATTTTTGTCCCGTCCGGCTCGACCAAACTGCTAGGCGGTCAAGAGCTGACACCGTGTATTTTATTTCCTGCATTTATTTTATGTCAAACATTTTAGATGGCTAGGATTTGATGTAGAAGATGTGTGGCAAGGAGTGCTCCACTTGAGGAGTATTAATACTCCTAATTTTGGCCAAATGCCCTAATAAAAAGTAATCGGACCTTTGCGATCTCCCTGCGCGTCGGCTTGAGTGCGAAACTCCCGATCCCGGCAACTCCCCTGCTCGGTGCGACGCCGGCAGACCCTCCCTGCTTGGTGTGACGCCGGCGACCCCCCCCCCCCCCCCCCCTCTCCCTCCGCTCGGTGCGACGCCGGCGAATCCCCCTCCCTCCTCCAGTCGGTGTGACGCCGATCCTATCCCGCCTCCGCCCAGTTCGAGTTCAACGACCCCGCCCCGTCCAAGATCGGCCAGAGAAAGAGCATCCCCTGTTCGTGCTGCAGATCCCACCATTCCCGGCCCCCTTCCGCTCATTTCGCGAAATCTCTCGCGTGGGTAACGATTCCTCTACTCCCTTCTTGTGCGATTCGTCTACTTCATTGTTCTTGTGGTGGTGATTGGATTGGTGTGTGATCGGATTGCGTGAAAGCAAATCGGAGTGAGTTCCGTTCGTCGCCGCGTCCCCGATCAATTGATCGGAAAGGAAACGTGCACGGTTGTTTAATTTTGTTGGGATTTTCCTAACCCGGAAGAATCTCGCCGCTCAAACATTGCGCCCGCGAGTTCACCGCTAAACGTTGGTAGTTGCTTGTGATAGAGATATTGTCGTTGAGATTTCCTTCTGCATGCATGCTAGGTGAGGAGTAATTACATATTTCTTTTCACCGTTTTATCTCCGAAAGGGGCTTGGCGAGCCCCGACTTTTGTTGGGAGAGACTTACCCCTTTCCGAATCGTATTTTCGATGGGTCTCTCTTGGTACAACGCATAGCTCGATCGGACCGGGTGGGTCCCTTTCGCTTGATTGAACATTGGCTTTATAGCCCTTGGGAGATCTAAAGAGGCTTAGCGAACCTTCGTCTAATAATTAATCTTAATATTCGTCATCCGTAGTTGTGTACGCCCGGTAGTGCTACATCATGTGTTGCTTTCATTGGTTGTTGGCTATCAAGATTGTGTCACTACCGAGATGAGTTCGTCTGTTGCCGCTACAGCTATTGAAAATGTTGTCAATATCGCTTCTTTAACTTTGTGGGTGTCTCGCTTCACTGGGAGAAGAGGCGTGAGAAGAAGGGGCGCGAGAAGAAGAAGGGTTAGAAAAAGAAATAGGAAGGGGTCTTACCCGGCCCCACCATGTGAAGAGTTCGCCCAAGGCGAGGCCAGAGAGGAACGAGCCTCCGATGAAGAAAGTGCTCCTTCGTCAAAACTCGTTCCGTCCGAAAACAACCCCTCAGTGGTATCCCTTTGCCTTGTCAGTAAGGTACATTTCCTGATTGCGAGTTTTCTGCCCCACTTTGAGATTTCGTAGACGACTCTGTGGCGAGCTGATTTCGGCGTGGTCACCAACCCAACGCTCGAAGATGATACCCTTCCTAAGGTCGTTCCTCTCTTTCAGAGAAGTGAGGCCGAAGTTCAAGTTCATGTTACTATGGGTAAGCGGTTTTGTTTTTTGCTTGGTAGATATCCTAAAACCATGATGAATTAGACTATAGGGCCTTACCTTTATTCTTTGGCAGGCTCAACCGCGAGACTTACGCGGAGCTGACGAGGAGGATGTGATTGGGGATTTTAAGATTTACGTAAAGATGTTCTCCAATTCTATACTCGAAAAGGCAAGCGTACCTATCGTATCAAGGTCTTAATTTCCAGATGCGTTGATTACTTTTACTTCAAGGAACGAACTATTATCTTATCAAATAAATTTTGGATTTGTTTTCGAATAAAAAGGAAGATTAGGATTATAAAAAAAGAGGACTTAGATTACATTTAAAAATTGGCACTCGATCTCAACTCATCTCGGAATTAAAATAATCAAAAGAAATAAAGTTTTAATTCACTTTAATGAAAACGCTTTGACCGTGGAGGTTCCCAAAATATGAACTTACCTCTTTCGAGGATTACGCCTAACTGAGTTTAGGTTGATCGACCGAACTCTCTTTCTATAATCTAAACCCCTAAAACTCGCTTTACGTGGTGAACCACGCTATTGGATTTGACTCCAATCCAGGAGATTTACGTATCCTCTCTCGAGGGTTGTGTGCAACTCTCTTTACCCTTGAGTGATCGATTCGATCGTACGCACATGGGCGGACCCAATAAGAGACACGCCCGGGCAAGTGCCAGGGCGTGATTTGCGAAAAAAATAAAGCCTTTTCGGCAAGACCTAAGCGGCTAACCTAAAATCCCGCCGTAGCGCCTCTTCCGCCGTCCCGGACTCCACTGCTCGTCCGCGCTTCCCAGTTTCTTTCGTCTACGCCGCCTTCCAGTTTCAACGTTCTTTCGTCTGCCGACTACCGGTCCCAATTTCTTTCGCCGTCCACCGTCCTCGACAGTCGACACAGTCGACTCCTCGTCGTCTTCTTTCGCCGTCCACCGTCCTCTAACAGTCTAACTCCTCCACTGCTCGTCTGCGCCGCCTTCCCCGCCTCCCTTCTCTCATAGCCTCACGGCGTCTAGTCGATATTTCGAAGCAGTCAGCACTCAGCAGAGGTGCTTCTTGAGGTCGTCGGCAGAGTCATGGATCTGATTATCTGAAGCTCTGAAGTGGCAGATTGGAGAGTCGCAGCCTGATTGCCTGAAGTCTGGAGATTTGCCGATCTGAGACTGGAGATAATTTGCAGATCGTGCGGCTTGGTATCGTGCGGTTTGGTATCGTTTCTCAAAGCCTAAACTTTCTTTTTAGTTGATTTGTTGATTACTTGATTCTTGATTAGTTAAATGATCATTTTGATGAAGTAAACACATAATTGCTTTTATGTGTCGCTTCTCTAGACCCAAAAGATCAATTTATTTCTTATGATAATCAAAAAATACTTCGACTTGCTGAATTATATCCATATGATTTCACTCCAATAGAACTGCAGTTACTTGAAGGACAACTTGACATATATATTTTTGACATGCGATCTACATCAACTGACACATTTTCTGAAGTTAAAGGAATCAGCGCACTTCTTAAAAAGTTAGTGGAGTCAAAAAAATAAGATCATTATCAGTTAGTTTTAGATTGTTGAAGTTGGCTTGCCTATTATGAGTTGCAACAGCTACTGTCGAAAGAACATTTTCTGCAATGAAGATAATAAAAAATCGGTTGCAAAACAGAATGGGGGACGAATGTATGAATGATTGCTTGATTGCTTACATTGAAAAAGATGTTGCGGATACTATTACAAATGAAGCAATTCTTTCACGTTTTCAGAGCATTTGTAAACGCAAAGTATCATGTTAATATGCAAGTTTTTATGATGTTTAATTTTGTTTTGATAACTAGCAGAAATTTTAATGATATGTTTTGAATTTACTTTGCGGAAATATTAAAAAAAATTATGTATGTTACAAATAATTGTGCCCGGGCGACACTAAAATCTCAGTTCCGCCGCTGCGTACGCACGAGCTTCTCGGCTAACTAGAACAAGAAAACATATGAAATATAATGACTTATTTTAAAATGATTTTTTGTTAAAATATAAATGTTTTTGAAAAAAATAATTATAAAAATTTGAAATTAGTTTTTGTAAGCCTAATGATAATCTATCATAGTAGGTCTACTAATATTTTTTGAATTTTATGAATTTTCATCGTTATTTTTATTATAACGATATGATGCAATTACACAAATAGTCGTTACATTTTATGAATTTTTTTTTATAGTATATGTTAAGTCATTGGAGTAAGAGAATGATGACATATTTGACAATTTTGAATCTTGCACCAAAGACAACTTCTTCTATATAGTAGTTAAATAAATATATATATATATATATATATATATATATATATAAAACAAATAGTATAAAATAAATAAAATAACATTTAAATAAATGAGTTTCATGGTAGGAATTTTGGTTGAAGAAAGACGATGTCTGATCCTTCCTTCTTAAAATTTCTGGATCTGCCTCTGATCGAGATATATACTTTTCATTTGGGATCCCAAATGAAGGTCAATTTCACAGTGAAGATTGATTATCACATTATCTAAATGTGCAAAATTTTTTATTAAAGAAAAAATATAAAAAAAATTGGATTAGTGAATCCATCAAATCAACCACAAATTAATCTGAACAGTGAAATAAAATGAAACAACATAAATTAAAATATAGAAATAGAAGAGAATAAATAAATTAAATAAAAGTACATGAAATATTAAATTTGAAAATTATAATTAGTCTCACATAAAAGGAAATTGTGTCACCTTTGTAGGTATTTTCTTTGTCGAACATTGGACATGATAAGCACCTACGAATATTGAGGCAATGTCTACGTCGCCCCGATACTGTGCACGAGAAACTCCGTCCTCGTAACGCTATATATTTATATATATAAATATATATATCTATTTATATATATATATATATATATATATTTATATATATATTATTCTCATTCATGTATATACAGACATACAGTTGAAGAAAATGATCCAAATTAAAGTAAACTTCTTATAAACATTTTCTAATTATCCCCCCCCCCATTGGGTTTCACCACGTGTGATTTGGCAGAGTCAACCGAAATAACCGCGCAAATATTTAAATTCTTCATCTTCTAATCTATATATCTAATCCGCCTATATATCTTAATAAAGTTGACTTTAATCCGATATAAATCAGTTGACCGGATTTATTAGGTTTTCTTTAGCCACTAATCACATATACACACCTAAAACAGCTTTTAATTTTTCTTAATAATTTTATCACTTGCAATAAAATACAAGTGGTATATAGTATACTTGCAATTCATTGATGGACGGTGTAGATTGCATCACGGTTCTAAAGTCGTTGCTCCCGATCGACCCCAAAATCGTTGTTCTTCCATTTTTCTATATCCTAGCTTTCATATATCTCTTTGGCCTCGACACCGTATGCCTCAACTAATCGCGATGTCATTTGCCGCCTTCCTAGACTTTAGTTTGGAACGCTCTATTGTCACACGTAGGTCTGGTAATCTTGAGTTAGCGAAATGAGAACAATAATTTTGTAATTAAAGACTTTTTCAGTACACAGAACAAGAAGTAAAGATAATTTATTGATATATGGGTTCTTGGGTTTATCGACGTTCTGTGCCTAACTGCAGATTTTGTTTCTCATATTACTTGAGGGGAAATATTTTCAGAGTAGCGTTTAATGGCCTACCGTCATCATTATATTACATCGCTAAGTGTGATTAAATGTTCTAGGATATATATTACATCTACAATCTTCGTCTTATTCCTTCTTACCAAGTAATTAAATATGGAAATCTACTTTTAACTTTTTTGTAAGCGAGAGGACTCACTATTTTTCAAAAATACATGAAAATGAGAATAAAACTCTTTCAACCCTTTGGGGTGGGTGTGGTGGTAGGAAAAACAGTGGTAAGAAATTAACGGTGAGAGTAGAGCTGAAAACGGCGGGAGGAGAATAGAGATGTAGACATATGAGAAGAGAAGCATAAAATATGAAAAACTTATTTTAACATTTCTAATAGCTAGTGTGATGGGGCTCACACTTTTTCAAAAAAAAATTGAAAACACATTTTTTTGACGCTCGCAAACACTTTTCCCACCAACGAAAAGTGAAGCGTATGTAAAATAGGGTGGCAATGAGAGTAGAACTTTTTTCACCGTCATCACCATCTCATACAGAGCCTAAGGGTCCGTTTGGCACGACGGTAGCGGTCGTGAACGCGGTGGCTATGAACCATCGTTTGTGAACGTCGGACCTCACCTAAGAAACTTCTTACACTTTTATGTTCAAAACTAGTTTTCTTTTCTTGATTGCGGTCATAACTGTTGTCATGTCAAACATACATTCTGTGACGGTGCCAAACAGAGGAAAAATGTCTGTGTCAAACAGGGCCTAAAACATTTGGATAATGCTTGCTCCTGGTGGGTATGTAATAAGTCATAATTGATCTTCAAAGAGTCCAACACCCACTACAGACAAAGATATTTGCAAAAAGCTTACTAAACAAATGCTAGCCGATTTTGATGGATCCGCATTCTCTCCATTTGGGTGAAATGAATAGTATCCATTTCATGGAGTGGATGCATTCTCACTTGATCTAATGGTGGAGAATTTTTTTCATTAAAAGAAAAATATAAAAGGATGGGATTAGTGAACCCGTCGGATCAGCAAAAAATACATTCTTGCCGTGAAATGGATAGTATCCATTTCAATCCAAATGGAGAGGATCCCCATGGGATTTTGACACAACAAAAATTTCAGTTGCGTCAGTCCTAGCATTATCTCTAAGATGGAAGTTTACCACCAACTTAACGGCCTTTTCTCTATAAAAGGCTGCAAACTATTTAAGTTTACCAACATCGTTGGGGCTTCGACGAGGCAGGGAAAGGACGTCGGGTTGCAATCGGAGGTTGGAAGGCGGGGTTGGAGACGGCGTGTGACCGACGTTTTGGCGAAGGGAGGCGGGAGCAAACACCGCCGCCGCGCGCGCAAGGCGTGTTTGTTTTCCCGCCTTGCGAGTTGCGGCGGTGTTTGCTGCCGTACCGGCGGCCCGACGCCTAAACAAACAGACCCTAAGATCCAGGCTCGGTTTGGTACAATGGTGGCGGTCATGAACGCGGTGGTAAAACCGTCATTCATGAATGTCCACCTAAGAAACTTCTGTTATATTTGGTTCAGGATTTCCTATTTTTAGGCTTTCCTATTCTTAGGCTTTCCGGCGTTGGTGGAGAGTGTTGTCGCCAGTCTTGGAGGAGATAGCCGCTAGTGTTGGCGAGAGGTAGTGGAGCGAAGAAGGTAGTTGAAAGAATATAGGTATGCTAACTAATTCACCTAGAGGGGGGTGAATAGGTCTTTTGAGTTTTACTTGATAATTATGGCCTATTAAAACTATTCTAATCAGAGAATCAAGCAACACAGAAAAACACACAAGTGTTTATAGTGGTTCCCCAAGAAAGTGTGTCTATGGGTAGTCCACTTTCCCCCTTCACCATTTTAACAGTGTGTTAGACAGGGTCAACTCCTCCAATCTCAGCTCCAAGAGCTTACAACACAAGTTCCTCAGAACTTCTCAGATCAAAGATGATCCTACCTCAGGACAAAAGTCCCTATAACTCAGAGCTATCACCAGCTCCTACCTCAGGCACTGCTGTCCTACAAACTCAGAGGAATACACCTCCTACAGCTCAGACCACCTCCTGGTCCTACCTCAGGCAACAAGCCTTACTCCTCAGGCTAAACAGCCCTACAATCTCAGGCAAACCAGCCCTACAGGCTCAGGCCAACAAGCCCTATACATTCAGGCAAATGCCCTACAAACTCAGGCAAAAAGCCTTACAGAAAAAGATATTTTAGAAATTTTCTACAGTAGAAATACTCTCCTGTAGATCCTGCACAGTTTGTGCTTTCCTGTAGCTGAAGATGTTGATAACAGTTACAACCTGATCTTCCTCTTCAATAGAAGGATGGAAGATCACCTTGCCCCTTCTGGTGGAGGAGCTATCTTCTTCTCTCAGTTTCTTCTTCTTTTTCAGTGAGCAGGAAGAAAAATGAGAGCAGCAGCCGTCAATGAAGAAAAAAGATTCAGCAAGCAACCGACACTTAGAAAGTATCATAACTCTTTCTTTTATACTTCTTTTATCTTCAACGGCTCTAAGTTGATCTCCCAAGAGGTATGGGAGACATTGGTGGTCCCCTGTAGATTTTCTGCAACTTGTCATAGCCGCAGGACCCGCCGCCCTGCCTATCTGTAGAGAAAGTCTGCGTTCGACGAACGCGCTACACTCTGCGTTCGACGAACCCGCTGCATCCTGCGTTCGAATAACTCACTAAGTACTGAGTTCGACGAACCCGCTTTATTTTGGGTTCGACTAACTTATTTAGAGAAGGTCTGCGTTCGACGAATGCGCTATACTCTGCGTTCGACGAACCCGCTGCATCCTGCGTTCGACGAACTCACTAAGTCCTGAGTTCGACGAACTCGCTTCATTCTGGGTTCGACTAACTCATTCTCCGTTCAGTGTTCGACTAATTTCCAAGTCTCAGCGCTGGCTTCTTTTGTAACATCCCCCAAACAGCTAGACCCCTAAGTTGGTTTTGTCATGGCTAGGTCATGACAAAACCATAGGAAGAGCTCAAGACCTTGTGAACATAGGTGAGAAGGAGAAAACCACCTTGGTCTGCAAATAGCAATTTCCAGTTAGCAAGCCTAGGATTGGATTTAGAGGCCCCACCTTGAACCTTGGCCCCACAATATCATCCCTAAACCATTAGAGGTATCCTTGAATCACCAGTGACCCATTGGGGGTCAACCTAAGAGGCCAATTTGACTAAAGTCAACCTTAACCCTAAATTGGTCAAACTAGCTCAATTAAGGTCAATTAGCCTCCACCATGCCAAATTGACCATGCCCCTACCCTTGTAGGGGTACTAGAATCCTAATGGACCAAAAAGCCCCATCATGGGGCCTCCAATTTGACCAATTTGCCCTAAACCTCAATTTGGTCAAAGTGCCCTAATAAGGGGCAATTCACCCTCACTTTGCCAAATTGACCCTACCTAGACCTTCCTAACCCTTCAGGGAAGCCAATGAAGCCCAAGCCATCCTTTGGGGTCAACCCACTTGATTAATTTGACCAAAGTCAAATTTGCCTTAATTTAGGTCAAAATAACCTAGTTTGCCCAAATTGGACCCAATCCACTTGGGCCAGGCCCAATTGGAGTAGCCCATTAGTCTAGGAGGCTGAGATTTACTCAAAGAGTCATCCAATTTCTGGAAATGGTGACTAGGAGAGAGAAATTGGGAGTTTCCCCCAATTTGAAGAGAGAGAAAATGGCCATTAAAGGAGGATTAATGGCATTGAAGGCAAATTGATCCCTCATTCGTCTCCCCTCACCCTCCATTCATCTCCTCGGGCTGTTACAAGAAGCTTAAGGGGATTTCCAGCCCTCAAGATGGCTGAATTCAATGGATTTCACCATGGCCGAAATTTAGGCTTGATGGTCATTAATGGTTTTCAATGTTGTAACCTCCCCCTCTCCTAATTGATCCCTTTAAAAGCTTCAGAGGGCTGAGAGGAGTATTTTTTCCCCTTTTACTTGGAGGAATCGTGCAAATGAGGCTCAGATCGGCAAGGAGCTCAAGGAGGGAGGTCGGCCATGGCTAATCAGATAACGACAAGGAATCACCACTCCACACAGGTCCGATCCGTTACCCCTCCCTTGGTGCTAGATCATATCATGATTTGGGGCTAGATCCGAGCTCAATTGGGCTCGGATTTCGCTTCCGAAAGGGCTCGGATTGAGCCCTCTTTTCCCTGCTCTAAAACCAGATCCGACCACCTCCGGCCGGCCAACCACCCCCCTATCGCCGGCCACCACCTCAACGGAGGTGGCGGTGGCATTGGCCGGCCGGAAGGAGAAGCAGGTGGCCGGGAAATCACCCCGCAAAGAGTCCCAGGACGGGTTGTCGCGAGCCGTCCAACGACCGGGGAAGATGACAGAGAGCCATCGGATCTTTAATTTAATGTTTACGTTATATCATTTACTTCGTCGAGCTCTATTAGAATTTCGTCGAGCGAGTATTTCGTCGAATAGGAGGTGTTCGACTTTCGTCGAGCGTCGTTATGATGAATTTAGTCGAGCGCTGTTATGCTCTGATTTAGTCGAGCTCAGCTGCGTTCGGCTTTCGTCGAACGCAGATTCGATCTGCTTTCGTCGACCGCAGATTTGATCTGCTTTCGTCGAACGCAGAGTCCGACTTTCGTCGAACGCTGTAACAGTTATTTAATTAAATGTTTATATGATTTCTGTCACATACTTTGCTGAAATTAGATTTAATTATTAAAAATACTTATGCCCCTCTACAGAAAAAGTGTCCAACACCAAAGTTGTAGCCCTTAGGGTTTACTTTATTTTAAAATTGATTTCACCAAAAAAAGAGTTGTGTAGCTCCTTGTAGGTCAATTTTAGTGGGGCTGGTCCCTAGTGAAGGGCATCCACCAATACTTGTATAACTTTTGATTGGGAAATGATATGGCCTTGAGATTTGAAACATAGTCTACTTATACCTACACACACATCATATCCAAAGATGGGATTTTTAGGAGAACCTTTTTCTAAGGTTTTTGAAATAATTTCATAAATCATCTAATAATTAATTAGTTGGTCAAATGACCTCCAATGCCCTCCAAATTTTGGTGTGTGCTCCCTATGGTTACTGTATGACCTTGGTAAAATTATCAGCCCAATTGGGACTGTTTTGTTTGAGTATTTTGTAAACCCAAGTTAGGACAAATAGGGTCAAAGTTAGGGTATGGTGTTTACCTTGGGGTATGGTGGTCAAAACTCATCACCATGTAGTGAAACCTTGGTAACTGGTTTAGGATCACCTAAAGAATCCCCATGAGTGGTTTGGGGTGGTGTAGAGGTGGATAAACCCTAGAATGCTAGTTTTATTCCTAGGTGTGCATTTAGAGCCTTGTGAAGGTCATATGGTCAAAAGTCCCTGGTTGGTTATGAAACTTGGTGGATAGATTCATAGGGTGTAAATAGGCACTGGATAATTTTATAAGAATTTTAGGAGTCAATATTCCCTTTGAATTAGGACATAACCCAGTTAGGGAAACTTCTTATAAGAAACTTTTACATGCTTAAAATGTCTTGGATGATGATGAGACTTTGTTGGTGCCCTTATAATCATGGTTTAGACCTCTGGTAATTTTTGTGAATTTTATTAAATGATTTAATCAGTACTTCTTTCACAAGGCACATGTTTTGATTTAGACTTAAGAAAAATATTTGAGAGTTCAAACCTCATTGTTAAATTGTGCAAATTGGAGATAGGGCATTTCAGAGCATCAGGAAGCTCTTTGAATTTTTATAGAATTTTTGAAGACTTAAATAAGTAGGCTACTTCACAATTTATCTAATTTGAGGTTTTCTAAAAGTATTTATTTAAGTAAGAAATTGATTTCCTTAAATCCTGAAACTTAGTCAGTAGCCTTTTCTGGTGAATACAAGAGTTTGGTAATTTTCCCATAATTTATTGTTGATTTTTTTGGTAGTTCCTTCATAAAACTATGATTTTGGATAGATGATAAATAATCAAATTAGAGGAGAATTTCTTACTGTAAAAAATATAATACACTGTTTCTGATATTATTTAGTCATTATAGATTCATCATAATTTTTGGAGAGTCATATCATAAGATTTACTTACACTTCATGTTCATTTCCATACTTGGCAGATGTTTGGAGAAATTAAAATAAATATTAATTAATTAGGGAAAAATATGATTCTCTGGAATTAGTCTTATAATATCATGATAGACCTCCAGTAAATAGCTTGGGTCAGTTGGATAAATATTTGGAGTACCTCTTGTAGTGAGGATATGATGTACTGGGCATGAGTCATTCCTTCTTCTTATTTATTGTAACCCTTGTTATCTTATTATTCAGTTATATCATGTGGACATTCTTATATTTTTCATGTCGATTCTGTGGACCTGTCTTCTTTAATGCACTTTTCTTTGTGATCGATTTGGCCGGCAGGATCGGCGTTTTGTAGTGGCGACCTTCCCGAGTGAAGGTACGTCACCGCAAAGCGGCGGTTCTGGGCCTAAGACCCGGTGTTTGGAAAAAAAGGGGTCTTACATCTTTCCCGTCTCAGCGTTCGACGAACTGTCTTCTGCGTTCGACGAACGCGCATTATTTCCTTATATCTGCACCCCAGCTTTCCTAGATGCCTTCTCAGAAGGCCGATCGACGAACAGCCTTCTGCGTTCGACTAGCTGCAGTCTGCGTTCGACGAACACGCTGATTCTCAGCGTTCGACGATCTGCCTTCTGAGTTCGACGAACACGCCAGATCTCAGCTGATTCTTCTATCTCGTCTCAGCGTTCGACGAACTGTGTTCTGCGTTCGACGAACGGCTCTCTGCATTCGACGAACACGCCCTTTGTGCCTTCTCAGCGGCTCCTTCTCTGGTCACGTCTCAGCGGTCGACGAACTGAGTTCTGCGTTCGACGAACGGCTCTCTGCGTTCGACGAACACGCCATTCTTTTCAATCTGCACGCTGCTCCTTTCCCGTCTCAGCGGTTCAGCTGAGACATTGATAACTTCTCAAAAAGAAGTTATCTTATGATTTAATTGTTACCCTTTTGATTAAAATGTTGATAATTATGAGTTAAAATGTTATTAACATGAGTAATATATGTTCTTGTTGAAAGTTTGGATACGATCATCATTTTATATGTTATTGCGCAGAAAATTTGAAGTATCAATCTTGAAGAATCAATGATGGACAATTAATTAAGTGCAGGAAGAAATGTTGCAACATAGTTCGTAGTTCAGAAAAATATGTTGCAACATCTTGGTCTCTGTTTGATGAAGAAAAGTACATAAACATGTTGTAACATATCCTGCAGTTCAAAAAATGATGTTGCAACATGCCGACGGTTTCTGACAGATTTAAATACGAAATTACTCCACGTACTTCTGGCGGTTACGATGATGGGTGGTTGCATCTATTTCGCAATTTAACATGTCTCGACGGTTGAGAAGAGGATTATTATCGCACAGGAGAGGGAAGTAAGAGGAGGATCAGAAAAAGGAAGAGGAGAACTGTTCTAGGGCGAGAAAACGAGGAGAAGGACGCTGCGGATCTTCATCAAGGAGGACATTTGCGCAATTCTGAGTACAATTTCCTGCAGCGTTTAGATCTCTAAACATCATGTCTTGTAAGATCTATCCAATTTCGTTGTGTTTGATCTTCGTGATGAACTAAATTCTCTTAGTCTTGTATGTGTGAGTACTTTGATTTGTTGTGATGTTTTGAACCTTAATTCCTTGTCATGAATGCTTGAGATTATATTGTTATTGAATCTATGATTTTTATTCTGAAAATTTTGGCTTAAGTTTTCATCTTTAATTTGCTTGGCGAGATTCGAGAGAGGAGTCAGGCTAGGTGAATGTTTTATTTTGCGCAGCAAGATTCGAGAGAGGAGTTGCGTAATTATTTCACCAAAGTTTCCGCCTTAATACTACGCTGCGAGATTCGAGAGAGGAGTGGCGTAAGTGTATCATAAATTTTAATATATCGTTGAAGGGAGAAAGAGATTTCGTCTTCTCGGTAGCAGCATTGATTTGCGTACTTGATGTTACTCTCTATTGTTACCTATGTTAGAGATAACTAGGGAAATACAGGGTAAACGGATGTCGGATATCGAGAGATAGCGAGATCCATTTTCAAATCGTTGCATGATAGTCATTTCAACATTCATGATAAATCACTTTAAGCAAACATTACAACAAGCAGAGGAAAGCAATGTACGAGACTATCTTCCTAAACTGATTACAAGTATTCTAAAGTAGTTATTATAGAAACTAGATTTGATTTTTCGTTGTTAACATAAATCACCTTAATTAATTCACTTGGATCTAAAGAAAAGGTTAAGCTAGTAATTGCGAGCATTAGATTCGACACTTCCTCGTGGGAACGATACTTTACTTACACTTTATTACTTGAACCGACACGTGCACTTGCGTAAATTATATATCTGCTTTTCGCGTATCAGACATTTCTTCATCAACTTAGGAGAAGATTTCTCCTAACCTTAGGTCTTGATTAACCATTTCTCTTGAGTCACCTAAGCCTGTTTAACTTACAAAAACAAAGCTTTATCAAATACAATATGTACTTAGTATTGGAAGTGATGTCTCTTCAAATCAAGGGAACATTGAGGGCAATATTCCCAACAGTGGTGTTGTGGAGAGGAGAAGCATGGTTAGATCGATCCAGATTAGATTTTCTCTCTGGTGGTGGTGATGCGGTTGAACGTCAAACTTCGACGTTCGTTGAAGGTTCCGGTGAACCTTATGCGTCTGCTAGGTGGATTGCAGTCCAGATCTTCTACTTTTCCGCAGATCATGCGAGTCCGGCGCATCTGCGGTGTTTCACCGAACGTTCTTTTCTTCTCCTGTTATTTTCTTGTAATTGCATTTATATATTGTTTAATTTAATATATATGTGAGATTGTGCGCCGCCGGTTTTTGTCGGGCGCAGATTTGTCCTGTTTTGTGTTCTTGTTTTGTCGGTGATTTTAGAGCTGTGTTTGCGTTTGTACCGGATTTTACAAGTGGATGAAGTTTCTAGGTGCCCGTTCACGAATGACAATTTTACCACCGCGTTCACGACTTCCACGGTCGTGCCAAACGGAGTCGCCTCACCTCCTGACTTCATGCTCGCCTCCAGCAGCCGCGCTCGCTCATCGTCGTCGTTGTCTCGCCGAACTCGCCCGGGATGGCCGAATTGTGACAGGGCCGTCCGGGGTGGGGGGGCATGACCGTCAATTTCCAGAAATTGGTGGTCTATGTTACCAAAATATTGCATCCATATTCGCCCGTCCAAAAATCAAGGTGGCGTAGGGACCCCCCCCCCCCCCCCCCCCCCCCCCCCACACACACACACACACCACTCAAAAGCTATAATAAGGGCCCTGA
Source organism: Dactylorhiza incarnata (assembly GCA_033032865.1). Classification (NCBI taxonomy): domain Eukaryota; kingdom Viridiplantae; phylum Streptophyta; class Magnoliopsida; order Asparagales; family Orchidaceae; genus Dactylorhiza; species Dactylorhiza incarnata. The sequence goes on along the minus strand of JAWHQI010000123.1, from coordinate 1,228,168 downwards.
GCCCTTATTTGAGAACACATTATTGCCTTCAACACCAGATCAGAGAGCTCGCAAATCTTCCCTCGAAGATTTCCCAGAGATCTCCTTCAGTGCTCGAAACTTTCCTAGAGACTTCCTTAAGTGCTCGAAGATTTTCCAGAGACTTCCTTCAGTGTTCGAAGATTGCTCGGAGACCTCCTTCATCTTCGAAGATCCCCTCGAAGACGCTTCAAAGATCTTCTACGGTCTTCGAGATCTCCCTGGAAGATGGCTCGAAGATCTCCTATGGCGTCCGTGCATCGAGTCCAGAGCCCCGTTGCTACGTTCAGCTTTCCAGACTGCTCCTGAGTGCGCTTCCCCGTGTTCCGCTTCAAATTAAACAACTCCAGTGATCTCGAAAACTCTTTGTAATGAGCAGTGACTTGTCACCCTTGAGGAACATCTATTTGTAACACTCTAAAAGCTAGTGGTGTTGGTTAACGTCGATCTGACCCCGTGGTTTTTCCCTTTCCGAGCCAGATCGACGCTGAAAGCTAGTGGTGTTGGTTAAACGTCTCACTGTCATCTATTGGTTTATTCTGTGATTGTTTGCACGTTCGGCTCACTCTCAAGCTGACATAATTCAGTTCAACCAGACCGTGAGAGCATTGAGCGACCCACAACGATATCATGATCAACTGTGTCTGCGTAATCAGACCCAATTTATTGAGAACGGACAATATATCAAGGTATCCGTTGTGTATTATGAGCAATATTAGTAAGGAGATTTCTCATTCTAGATGAATATACTAAAGATCATTTCCTCACTACTGGGGGGATACATTCAAATTTTCTCATTCTAGATGAATATAGTAAAGAACATTTCCTCACTAACCGATTATGTTTTTGATAATATCTTGAATTTATACACACGTCTTTTGATAATTTCTATATCAGTATACATATTAATATAGGGTTATTTATCCGGATTTCCCCTCGAAATTTGCGTAATTACAGCTTGCACCCCTCTAACTTTCGAAATTACAAAAACCTACCCTCAATGTTTACATATCACAACATTCATGCGCAAAAGTACCCTCTTGGTGAGTAAATCCTCACGGGTGTCTTTTTGTGCATGATGTTGATATTAGCAGTCCAATTCTAGCTATTCGCACTACAAAAATTGTAAAAATCCTAATTATATTCGCAGTCCAATTCTCGTTAATCGCACCCCATCAAATAACCTTCTCTTCATCTCTCTCCCGTTGCCTAAACTCTAGCAGTAGTTCTATCGGTCGCGTCGTTTTTCCCTCTCTTAGATTCACCTTCAAAAAAGAAGAAAATTATCCAGCGAAAATCTCAAAAAAGTAGTCAGTTTTCTGATTAGAGGAATGTTGGAATGTCATTTAACTTGGTTTAGAGATAATTTCTCTATGCATGTCATTTAACTTGTTTTTCTGCTAGGTTTTTAAATTGTTTCAGTCTTTAAGATGTTTTTTCTATACTTCTAGTACTTAATAAATCAGCAAAGTGTTTCGCTTATTTGGGTTGGGAGGGACGCAAGGTAATTGTAATTTCGAAAGTTCCAGAGATGCAAGCTGTAATATTTACGCAAACTTTGAGGGGAGGTCCGGGTAAATATTATATTACTAGGTGAAGGAAAGTCCACCACCACCACCACCACCACCACCTTTTGACCATCAAAGATAATGGAAATTAAGGGAGGATCAGCTACTCAAATAATTGCATTTATTTATATTCATATTCATGTCGTTTTCAGACATTGACTGTTGGATTAATAGCATAGAAAATGTTCTGAAAACAACATCACAGTTTCAACCCCTCTCTCTCATTCATATATTATTATCACATGTGTCATTGTCTCTCTTATTATTATTATTTTTCTAAGCATATGTATTTAAATATTTCTTTCTACTTTGATTTATTATTATTATTATTTGTATCCTATAATAATTCGAAGTCCTTGTCGCATAGCCCAGAAATGATAATATATATCTATACTATAGAGAAAAACAAATTTTGGTTAAACATTTACTTTCCGATTTTACCCATCTTTATTTAAATAAATCTATCTTTTAAAATTTATGTGATTTTTTTTTATTTTAAGAAATGTGCTCTCATATAGACAAAGTCATCTACCACAATAAAAATTGTATTCGCCCCGCCGCTCGCAAAGTACCGTGCACATCGCAAAGTGAGCGACGAGCGGAGTATAACACTAATTAAGGGATTTGCGAGCGGCTGGAGCGGCGTCACATCGGGACAATATCGTGGCCGGGATAATTTCGTGCGGGCACTACAACAGTTGAGGTGCTGTCGCGGTTGACCGTAGGGGCGGAGCCCCGTGTCTGTCATTCGCGTATGTGTGTATATATATAGAGTTATATATATATATGAATTAGGTTTGGGCCTGGGTTTAGTAGATAACTGCTAAGATTATGTGTATCGATGGCCAAAACTGAAGTAATTAATAATTAACTAAGAAATAGCAGTTTAATAACAAATGGTTTGAGTGAGAATCCTCACCAGCTCTCATCTGCAACCATTAGGCACTGGGATACGGTAGCACGTCATCACCTAATCATCGTTAAATTATCTTTACAATATTAAAAGGAAAAAATTGACTTTGATGAAACATTCAAAATTGTCAAATATAGCCTTATTATTTTCATCTAATCACTTAACATATATTATAATCTATTTTAAAAAATAAAATAGTGTCTATTTAAGTAATTACATCATATTCTCAAATTAAAAATAACGATGAAATTCATAAAATTTAAAAAGTTTTTAGTAGAACTTCTATACATGCCATGATAAAGAATCATTATGCATCTCAGCTTTATTAAAGTTGATTTAAAAAATCGAGAAATTGTGTATAACTAGTTTTCGCATTAATTAATAACTTGTTTATTTTTAATGCATTAATTAATTGATAGGGCGGAACCCATGTCTGCATTAATTAATAATATATATAGGGTTAATTATGGGGACCTCCCATAGGAGTTTGCATAATTACTGGTTGCACCCCCTCTAGGTTTCTCAAGTTTACAAAAATGTCTCTTCCGTTAGAAATATGGATGGAAAATGATAAACCAGCCAAATTATTTTATGATATTTCAATTTTATTCCTTTATAATGATTCTAGATTCATTACCTTAAAGGGTAAAAATGTAACACACCTTTTTCAATATAATGTTATTACAAATGGTAAAGTTTGAATATCATAAAATAATTTGTCATATTTTATCATTTTCATCTATATTTCTAAAGAGAAAAGTCACATCTTTCAATGTAGAGTCATTATAAAGGATAAAATTGAATATCATAAAATAATTTAGCTGATTTTATCATTTCCATCCATATTTCAAATGACAGAGACATTTTTGTAAATTGGGGAAACTTACAGGGGGAGGTAAATGTAATTTTGAAAGATAGAGAAGTGCAACCTGTAATTATGCAAACACCCAAGGGAGGTCCCGTTAATTAAGGGCACTGCTATTAGCACTGAAGTCTTGGCTATCCGCACTCAATTTGTACGAGTTATTGCGTGTCTTTTGAAAATACGCCTGGTTCATTTATTTTTAGGAAAAGTGTTCAACACGAAAGTTGTAGATCTCGTCGAGATCTACAACTTTCGTGTTGAACATTTTTCCTAAAAATGCACGCACAAGACGTATTGCCGCTCTGATTGAAATATGAGCATAACTACAGTGAATTTTTGGAAATACGACTTGTACATGCATTTTTAGGAAAAATGTTCAACACTTTTCCTAAAAATAAATATGCAAGACGTATTTCCAAAAGACGCGTATTATACAAATTGAGTGCGGATAGCCAAAACTACAGTGCTAATAGCAGCACCCTTAATTAACCACCCACACATTAGAAAAAGAATGACTTATGGGGCGTCATGATCCATGCCCAAATGATTTTGACTATGATGATCTGCCGCGGTGTTCTCTAAATTATATTTAGTACAATTGGCGGTTTGACTTGTACAACATTCAAAGAATTTTTTTTCGATACGCTTAGTGGATAAAAAATACGTGGCAAGCGCATCGATACAAGTCATCTATCGCTCCTTAGGCAATTGGATGTAAATTGTAATTTTTTGGATGTATATTCTACTCAAATGACTTTTGGATGTATACTATACTCAATTTCTTTCCATTTTCAAATACATATACACCAACTTTTATTATATTATTGGTAGGATTTGAATATGAATATTGCAGCTTATGGCGAGTCATGATCGGGTATTTTTCTTACTACATAATGCGCACAAATATGTTTGAAAAATCAAATTCAACCCCACTCGATCCATCACTCGTCGTCCCCCGTTTCGTAGTCGGCAAAAACAAAATTTTTAATGAAAATGACGAGCAGTAAAAGTACATTTCAATATGCGCAAATCTTCTTAAATCTGATACTCCGTCGTAGGTATCCTCTCCATCCAGATCAGAGATGATAGACACTTCTTCTCCAACACGCCTCCCATCAAGCCCTCCGTAAATTCGATTGATATCGATAAATGTCGGGTTTGATCTTCCTCATCAAGGCATGCATGTAGGATTTCATGATATATAGCTTCCATATTTAATCATAAAATATTACAAAGACAAAGCAAATAACCTAGATGAAGCAAATTAAATTCTTGGAGGGATTTGATTGTGATTTTTTCTGATTTAATCAGAATCCAAGGGCTGCGTGGTAAATTGAGACACTTTGCCGTGCCGTTTTACTTGAATCGTGATGTCGGTCTCTAACGTTCTCGGCAATCCAATTCCGCACCCAGACATTTCTCTATGGCAAAATTAATCCCCCAAAACGGTGACATGAGCGAGGATGCGCGAGGCAATGGCAGCATTGGAAGTGCCTCTATCTTCCTACGACCTCTGATCAAATCCCAACCTTAAATCCGGTAAATCAACGCCTCCTCAAGCATCCATTGGTCGGGTCGGTGAGACTTCATTGGCCGACGTACACTGTCCGGATCCCCCCGACCACACTAGTCTTGTTATTATAGTGTGTTGATAGTCATACATCGTATTTTTCTATTTGTAACCCACTTTTATTCGTACCCGGCCCCGCAGAATTATAATTGTACATCATAATACTATTTGTACCGAAAATAATTTAAAAAAAAAAATAAATTTTGAGATAAAAGTAGGTATATATATTAAACATCTTTCCCAAAATATTTAAAATGTTCCAAAAAATACTCTTAAATATATTTTCTCATTCTAACATCGATATGATCTTGAAGTCGTCTCCTAAAAAATCTAAATAAGAAGAAAACCTAAAATCCCTCTTGGCCGGCCGGAAATCAACCCCGTCGGCGGCGGAGTGAGGGAGTGCGGGCGTCGGACGAGTTCACGAATGGAGGCGGGCGAGGGTTTCGTTAAACAGTGAAAGACAGCATGAGGGAGAAAGTGAGTACAATTAAGGTATTTGGAGGCTTTAATAATGACTCTTTTTTAAAAAAATGTGGTACAAATAGCCATATTAGAGGTATGATTATCATTACCCTTATTATAACATATTAACACTATTACTGCGAGTGACAGGCACGGGGCTTCGCCCCCACGACCAATCACGACAGTATCTTGACCACGACATGTACGAGACTCATCCCCTATCAATTAATTAATGCAGCTTAAAATAAATACATTATGAATTAATTATTGCGGAAAGTCGTTATACACCATTTTTTAAATTTTATTAAAAAAATTCATCTTAATGCATATATTATTATGCATGTTAAATCAATTTTAATAAAGTTGATGAGTTTAATGGTAGCTCCTCGAAAATACCGCCGATATACCTAATGACAGCCTTCCTCGAAAATACCGCCGACAATCTGACATGTCTAATGATAGCTGACCATAGTGGGATTAGGAGATCTACTAAAAAGTTTTTCGATTTTATGAATTTCCATCATTATTTTTAATTGAGGGATATTGTGTAATTTCTGGGATTAGGAGATCTACTAAAAAGTTTTTCGATTTTATGAATTTCCATCATTATTTTTAATTGAGGGATATTGTGTAATTTCTTAAATGAGCATTGTATATATATTTTGAAATATATTACAATATATGTTAAGATTGAACTAAGAAGACTATATTCGACAATTTTGAATATTTCACCAAAGCCAACTTTTCTCTTTTAATATAGGAAAGATAAATCAAATTTTAAATTCTAAGCAGCAATACCCGTTATGTCTAGTAGTTGTCATACTTTTTGTTGAAACCGATTTCTTGGTCTCTTGTGGAGCTCGGGGCCCTCAACGAATTGAGGGGCAGCTAGCCCTTACCGGTCCCTCGGAAGAGGTAGGCAGATAACTCGGACAAAGAACAAAGACCCTGGTCTCAGCAAAGAGGTCCCTCCACTAACCCGGAAGATCGTTGAGCGCTTCCCCTCCCAAGCCAAAGCTAAGACTCGGGCACCTTGGAGAGCTAGAGAGCCCAAACCAAAGCGACCTAAGGAGAGAAGAAGGCTCAAAGATTCTGAACCGGTCCTTCTCCAAGGTGCTCTTTGAGGTCTATTTATAGATCTTAGTTTTGTGGTCTGCAAATAACCGGATTCCGTCTTTTAGTTTTACTATCCGCACCCCAAATGGGTCTGCTAACAGCCAAACTACGCTGTTTGGAGAGGCTAAGGGCAGACCACCAAGGGTAACAAGAGTAATTTGACCCTATCGGCTTATGGGCCAGAAACTGCGAGAACCATTCTATGGAGTGCTCTCGCGGTCCCTCTCGCGAGTCCTGCTCGCGGTAACTCTTCAAGGCGATCGCCCTGCGAGGACCTCGCCGGCCCCCTCCTAGCGGTATCTGTCGAGGTCCGATCTCGCGAGGCCTGGACCTCGCGACCCCTCTCGCGTGAGTCCCTTTGGCTTCAACGACCCCTTGTCTCGGCAACCAAACCCTTCTCGCTCGCCCTTCAGCGAGCTCCGTCCCATTGCCTTCTTTAGACAATCTCCCCGCATGGCGAATATCGGGGTTGTACACAATCCCCGCTCTTCGCGAGGACATTTGTGATCACGAAGAATCATCCAACCCCTGATATTCGCCCGCTATTTGATGATCTGTCAGGAATCTTTGGTGGGACCCCCTCTGGGTTATAAATATCGTCCTGAGTCTCCAGGGGCGTGTGCCGCCACTCCTTTTCTTTTCCCTTTGCCTGACACTGTAGCTGTCTATAGATGCCTCTTACTGAAGAAATCAAGGCTCGCATGAGGGAGGTGAGAGCCGGCGGGCTCCCTTCTACGGCCAAGTTTCCTGCCTGGATGAACCGGCCCTCTCTCGCCGTGTCGCCGAAAGTTAAGAAGGTGAAGGCGGCTCGCCGAACCGGGGACGACTCCGCGATGTTGGACTCCTCCCCCGACGATCGCCATAACGAGAAGGTACGAGCCACCCCTCCAGTTCGTGTTAATAAATTTGCCTCATTCATTTCTACTCGCAGGATGCTTTGCCGAGCGAGAACGCTGGAGAACCCGCGGAGGGATCTCGCAAAAGCCTGCAGGAGGATGTGAACCTCACAGGGAAGGACGTTACCGGTACGATCCTAATCTCGCGCGCCAGAATGTTTCTTGTCAACTGACCTCCGTTCCTTACTTTTTACAGTCTCGCCCCTGAAGTCTCCGGCCCGCCAGACGTCGCGGCCTCCGTCTCCGCTTCCGCCTCCTGACAAAATCATAGACAAGCCCGGATTTCAGCTCCTGACGAGCGAGGAGACCGGGGGCTCTGCGCCGCCGAAGATCCCTCCTACCAACAGTGCAGCCTACCCCGCCGGCTTGGGTAAATCTCTCTATCCTCACTACGGCAACGTGTTCCAGGGTCGTCCCTCGACCTCTCGCCCCCCGCTTGGTAAGTATCCTGACCTCGCGGAAACCCTGCGCGGGCTTACGCGCGCCATCTGACCTCTTCGTAATATCTCGCTGACAATACTGAAAATCCGCCTAGCGATTCTGAGCTGGGCGACGACGAAATGTCCCCCCTTCCGGACCAGGTGGAGGACTTCTTAGGGGATCCGCGAGACCCCGAGATGTTGAAGCAGCGAGTCGCGGATTTGCTGAGGAAGCACGGGAGGATGTTGATGGACCTCAACATGCAGGCGAGGCGAGACAGAGAAGTCGTCGAGGACAGGCACGCGGTTTTGATGGAAGAATGTGCGAGGCTTCGGCAGGCGAGACATCGTGACCAGGATGAGAGTGCTACGACGCCGGAGGTTCATATAGCCAGGATGAGAGACTACGCCTACCTCACGGACAGACTCATCACCAACTGAGCTGCAGCTCAGTTGGTGATGAGTCCTGTTTGAAGAGGCTCATCAAGGGTAGGTCGGGTCTTCGATCCCCGCTACCAACACCCCGCTGTAGCTGAGAAACAGGCTCAGAGAAGGGTTGGGGTGTGCTAAGCGGGCTGCAGCCCGGGCGCTCGGACTTGTCGGGCCGGCGCTTAACAGTCCAGGACTAGATGGGCCTGGGCTGTTACATGGGGGCAGGTGGAAATGGCTGCCCCATGATTCTCGCTAACTGTTATGTCGTGGACTTATTTGTAATGGACGTCGTTGTTGTTAGACAATCTCGCTACGACTCGTGACTCGCGCATCGGCCACTCGCTGGCTTTTATCTCCTTTGATCATAAGTATCACTAGTTTTTATAAATTCTCGCTTGCTTCTAGTACCTCTGTTTTATTTGTTACGTTGTGTTCTCGGGGACCTTCTGTTCTCGCCGAATAAATCTCGCGAGGTGTTGTTTATGCTAACCCCGCAGGTTTCTCTCGCCCGCGGGCATGATGTGATGTTTTTTCCTGCGGCCCGTGCTCGCCGGCATTTGGACTTCTTCCCGCCATTTTGTTTTGGTTATAAATAGGTGGTCATAACTGAGTCAACCACCGCATTTACTGTCAAACTTCTTCCTCCCCCGCTTCAGAGCTCTCGCTCCTTCCCGTTCTCGCCCTATTTTCTTTCTCGCAGGTTATCCGGATGGGTGGCGATGCTCATGAATCGGAGGGTCGGCGCAAGATTGCGAAGGCTTTCGCCGAGCATACCTTCTACCACTACAACTTGACCGACGAGGAGTATCTTAGCGCGATCGCCGACTTCATCACCCCCCTGTTCGAGGCATGTCGTCCCAGCGAGGATGACGTGATCAACGCCCCGCGTACCGGCGAGTTGGCCATCCCTACCGCCCACTTCACGGTTGGCCTGCGTCTACCACTATGGCCGAAAGTTCGCCAGGTATGGTCGTTCTCGCTCATTTCTTATTTTGTGTCGATCTAGTCTCGCTTATCGTGCGACTAATCCTGATCTCCTCGCTGATTTGTCAGGTGTTCAAGCACTATGGCGTTGTTCCGGGCCAGCTCACCCCTAACGCCATGGCGGTGGTCATAGCTTTCGCCTGCTTCCTTCGCGAGGAGCGCATCGAGTTCAGCCTCCCGGTCTTCCGGAAGTTGTTCTCGTTCCGTGCCTTCAAGGAGGGGACCGCCTACTTCGTGGGCTCAGGTCCTAAGGTGGATGAGACCGTCAACAAAGCGCACTTTTGGGCGCAGAAGTTCCTTCTCGTCAAGGGGAACTTCGGAAATATCCCGTTCTCGCCAGTCCAGCACGGCGAGACCACCTACCGACCCGCCGCTCTCGGAGGCCACGACGCCCATCTCTACCAGTTCTTCTGCAAGAAGAACTTCGAGGTCGTCCATCTCCGCCGCAACGTCGACAAGCTTCTTCCCGTACTCGCCGGGGAAGGTAAAAGATCTCGCTCCATCATCGGACTCCCTCTCTCTTTTCCAGTACTCGTACTTAATGAAGCTTCCACTATTTTCTAGGCGAACGGGATCTTCCTCTCCATCCACTCTACGCGAGCAATCGTAAAACCGACGCTACCCTGACTCTCGCGACCATGGGGGCGGAGGCTTGCCGAGGCACCTCCTCTCCGGGTGAGCCCTCTTCTCGCAAGAGATCGGGAGCCCCTAGTGGTCATGTCGTTCCCCCAAAGTCTCCGCAAAAGAAGAAGAGTAAGACGAGCGGGATCTCGCTCGCCTCCTCGAAAGGAAAGGAGCCCCGCGAGGCGGCTTTCGACGAGTTCGACCTCACCGCCCTCTCCGCAGGGGGTGAGGATGACGAGCCCTGCCAAGAGGTTTTCAGAACTTCCGTCCTGCCCATCCCCGTCAACCACTACAACTTCGGACTCGGCCAGAGGCGTCGCGATGAGACCGGCGAGCTCCTGGTTAACTGGAAGTCGGAGACCAACCGGGTGGACATCTCCAGCATCCTTCCCTCCTGGGTGGAGAAGGAGACCGTCAGCGGTCACGCCTTCGACCTCTCATTCGCTCTCTATGGGCGTGAGGACGCGGGGTCTTATAAGGATGAGACCGCGAGAACCCTCGCTTTCGAAAGCGCGAGGTCGCAGTTACGCTCCGCCGAGCTCGCCCATATGACGGGGAGGCGTTGCTTACAGCTGGAGCTTCAGAACATGGAGCTCGCGAGGCTCTATCAGGGGCTCCTTGCCGAGAACGCACAGTTGAAGGAGAAGCTGCTCACCGCAGAGGGCAGTGTGGTGAGTTAGAATTCCTCATCCTTCTTTCCTTCGGTTGTTTCGGCTTTTTAATCGAACTCAATTGCAGGATGCCGATTCTGCCGGGAGAGCCGACGCTCGCATCAAGGATTTGGAGGGCGAGGTGGCTGGGCTGAAGGCCCTAAACTGTGACCTCACTCGTGCCGTCATTCCCCCCTCACCTCGCCGTCTGAAGGAAGAGCGGCGAGCGCGAAATGAAGAAGTTCGCTTGGAGTCTACGGATTCGGCTCGCTACATTTTCCAGATGATGAAGGCGACTGGCCTCTTGACCGCCGACGCGGCCGATCTGGACCTAGAAGATATCGTCCCCGAGCTCTTCCACCCGCTTTCACCAGTGAAGAGCAGCGACGACGGGGAGGTTTCCGCGAGCGGTCAGTGAGGCTTACCGCTTTATTTTTTCCGATTTTGTCTTTTGGCTGGCGAGGTCGCCGCTTTATGTAAATCAGACTTTTTAAAGGAGTGAATACAAATTACTTGCTGCGTAGTGCTAACTCCTTTCTATCGTTTTCTGCGCAGATATCGCGCTCTTGCTTATCTCGATATTTACCTGTGTAGGTCACTCCCGCGATGACCGTTCTCGCGTTTTTCGTTGCTTACTCCCGCGATGACCGTTCTCGCGTTTTACGTTGTCGAACTCCCGCAATGATTGTTCTCGTGTTTTACGTTGCTTACTCCTGCGATGACCGTTCTCGCGTTTTACGTTGTCGAATAGGCGAGTGCAGGACCTTTTCGGCTGCTCTGGCCCTGCGCCATTCGCCTTAGTTACTATTCTCTTAGTCGCGCGTATTTTCTCTAGGTTTTGCAAGGCATTTTTTTTCTTGGGGAGAGCTCGCCTCTTACCCGGAACCGGCACCCTTTCTGCCGCGGACTGGATGTTCTGAATCGCATAGGATTGATTCTCGTCATTCGCATAATATCGTGCGAAATCTCTCTTTGCCGAGCGGGCCTGCCCGCCGAGCGAGACGGAACCTTCCAGTAAAAAGACCTGTTATTCTTGCAAGCCTCTCCAGAGATCAACCTGAACCCCCCGTCTAGGTGAAGCCCGGGAGCGGAATCGATCTGGGGCATTCCGGCACCAACACATCCAACCTTGCCAGCCTTTCTAGAGATCAACCTGAACCCCCCGTCTAGGTGAGAGCCAGGGAGCGGAATCGATCTGGGGCATTCCAGCACCAACATATCCAACCTTGCCAGCCTCTCCAGAGATCAATCTGAACCCCCCGTCTAGGTGAGAGCCCGGGAGCGGAATCGATCTTGGGCATTCCAGCACCAATATATCTAACCTTGCCAGCCTCTCCAGAGATCAACCTGAACCCCCCGTCTAGGTGAGAGCCCGGGAGCGGAATCGATCTGGGGCATTCCAGCACCAACATATCCAACCTTGCCAGCCTCTCCAGAGATCAACCCGAACCCCCCGTCTAGGTGAGAGCCCGGGAGCGGAATCGATCTGGGGCATTCCAGCACCAACATATCCAACCTTGCCAGCCTCTCCAAAGATCAACCTGAACCCCCCGTCTAGGTGAGAGCCCGGGAGCGGAATTGATCTGGGGCATTCCAGCACCAACATATCCAACCTTGACAGCCTCTCCAGAGATCAACCTGAACCCCCCCCCCCCCCCCCCCCCCCCCCCCCGTCTAGGTGAGAGCCCGGGAGCGGAATCGATCTGGGGCATTCCAACACCAACATATCCAACCTTGCCAGCCTCTCCAGAGATCAACCTGAACCCCCCGTCTAGGTGAGATCCCGGGAGCGGAATCGATCTGGGGCATTCCAGCACCAATATATCCAACCTTGTCAGCCTCTCCAGAGATCAACCTGAACCCCCCGTCTAGGTGAGAGCCCGGGAGCGGAATCGATCTGGGGCATTCCAGCACCAACATATCCAACCTTGCCAGCCTCTCCAGAGATCAACCTGAACCCCCCGTCTAGGTGAGAGCCCGGGAGCGGAATCGATCTGGGGCATTCCGGCACCAACATCTCCAACCTTTGTCACCCCGGCATGGCCGCAGTTGTAAGCACCACAAAAAGGAGCAAGACATTTAATAAACAACAGAATAAAGCTTTCAAGGGTAAAATCGTTTCAAATCATCCCCACTCCGGGCTCGGTCGAGAGGCACCCCCTCCACATCCTGGAGATGATACCCCCCTGACTTGAGCACATTGCTTACAATATACGGACCCTCCCAATTGGGGTTAAGTTTACCCACCGCGGCCCCTCTGCCGGCTGCATCCACCTTCTTCAGGACTAGGTCTCCTTTCTGAAAGTGCTTGATCCGGATATGTTTGTCAAAATATCGAGCCATTCGCCGTTTGACCTCTTCCTGCCTGATGGTGGCCAAGTCCCGGAGTTCTTCCACCAGGTCCAAAGATAGCCTCTGCTCCGCACTGTTATCTTCTAGCCATTCTTCATCCCCCTCGCTTGCAGCGATCACCCGGGGGGTCTTTACCTCGAACTCTATTGGGAGAACGACCTCGGACCCGTGAGAGAGCTTGAATGGAGTCTCCCCGGTGGCGGTGTTTAGAGTAGTCCTCATGGCCCAGAGGACGAAGGGTAGCTGTTCTACCCAGTTTCCCCGAAGGTTCTCCACTTTCTTTTTTAATAGGTTAACGATTATTTTGTTCGCCGCTTCCACCTGCCCATTGCTCCTCGGGTGGTGGACCGATGCGAACCTGAGGTCAATGCTGAGCTGAGTGCAAAAGCCAACAAACTTTCCACTAGCAAACTGCGGCTCATTGTCCGTCACTATAGCTAGAGGTAGCCCGTGCCTGCAAATTATCTCCCCCCACACGAAATTCCTTATCACCTGAGAGGTTACCTTAGCGAGTGCTTTCACTTCTACCCACTTGGAGAAGTAGTCGATCATGACCAGCAGGAACTTCCTCTGGCCGCTAGCTTGGGGGAAGGGACCGACCAGGTCTAACCCCCATATGGCGAAGGGCCAGGGAGCCGTGAGGGTCCGGAGTCTTTGAGCTGGGAGGAGTTGGAGCGGAGCATAGAGCTGGCACTTCGGACACTTCCTCGCGAACTCCGTCGCGTCCTTGCTGAGGGTGGGCCAGAAGTAGCCTTGCCTCAACACCCTTCCCTCCAGGGTCCGACTCCCGGAGTGACTGCCGCACTCCCCGGAGTGGATTTCTTCCAAGACTCTCGGGACCTCCTCCTCGGAGACACAACGGGCTAGGAGTCCCGAGAGAGTTTTTCTATATAGCCATCCTGCATGCAAGGAGTAATAAGCGGACTTATACCTGAAGCGCCTCTTGTCCACGTCCTCTCCAGGGAACTGCCCGGAGGATAGGAAGGTGATGAACGGATCCATCCATGAGGCTCGTTGATCCACCTCCATCAATTCTACTTCCTCGATGGAGGGCCGGAAGAGTTCCGAAGCCGTCCCTCCCGCTCGGGGGCCGAACTTGGCTAAGAGATCCGCCTGGATGCTCTCCTCCCTCGGCACGTGCTTGATGGAGAAGGTGCGGAACTGCCCGATGACCCCTTTAACCTTCTCCAGGTATAGCAGGAGGGTCGGGTCCTTTGCTTCAAACTCTCCCTTGATCTGGCATGCTACCACCATGGAGTCCGTGGAGACCTCCACGTCCTGCACCCCCAGTTTCCGGGCCAGCCAAAGGCCCGCTATCACTGCCTCGTACTCAGCCTGGTTGTTGGTAATTGGGAAATGGATGTTTAAGGCTTGCTCAATCCGAGTCCCCTGAGGACTTACCAGGACTATTCCCCCTCCATAGGAGTATTTTCCCGACGCTCCGTCCACCAACATCTTCCATGCCTCTGGGGGAGGTGGCTCGTGCTCCCCCACTTCGGTCGCATAGTCGGCCATGAAGTCTGCCACCGCCTGAGCCCTGATGGACGTCCTGGGCACGAACGTGATATTGAATTCACTTAACTCCACAGACCACTTTGCCAACCTTCCTGAGTGCTACACCCCTTCCATGATTTTACGGAGCGGGTGGTCCGTCACTACCTTGATTGAATGGGCTTGAAAGTAAGGTCGGAGCCTCCGGGGCGACACTACCAATGCGAAGGCTAACTTTTCCAGGATCGGGTACCGAAGCTCTGCCTTCTTCAGCACTCGGCTGGCGTAGTAGATAAGGAACTGTTTCTTCCCATCCTCCCGGATCAACACGGAACTTACTGCTTCAGACCCTACCCCCAGGTACAGGGATTGGTCTTCTCCTGGCCTCGACCCCTGGAGCAGAGGGGTTTGGGTGAGTTGTTCTTTCAGAGCCTGGAAGGCTTCCTCGCACTCCCGGGTCCACTCAAACTTCTTGTTGCCCCCGTAGCACCTTGAAAAAAGGTGCACACTTTTCCGCTGCCTTGGAGAGGAACCTGCTGAGTCCGGCCAACTTCTCTGTAAGGCTCTGAACCTCCTTTGGATTCTTCGGCGACCCCAACTCCATTACCGCCTTAACCTTGTCCGAGTTAGGCTCCACTCCTGCGGGGGTGAGTAAGTGGCCTAGGAATTTTCCTCGGCTTGCCCCGAAGACACATTTCAAGGGATTGAGCTTCATTTTGTAGCGACGCAGGGTCCCGAACGTCTGCTCAAGGTCTCGGAGGTGAGACCCAAGGTCTCGGCTCTTTACCATGAGGTCGTCAACATAAACCTCCAAGTTTCTTCCCTTTTGCTCGCGGAAGACCCTGTCCATCATCCTTTGGTATGTGGCACCTGCATTCTTGAGCCCGAACGGCATCATCTTATAACAGTAGCATCCATCCCCCGTGATGAAGGAGACATCCTTGATGTCCGGGGGGTGCATGCGAATTTGATGGTAACCTGAAAAAGTATCTAAGAAAGACATCACAGGAAAACCGACGGCTGAGTCAACTAGCGCGTTGATCCTAGGCAGGGGTAACAATCTTTATGGCATGATTTATTAAGCAAAGAAAAGTCGATACACATCCTCAATTTACCTCCTCCCTTCTTTACCATAACGACGTTGGAGACCCAACCTGGATACTGGATTTCCGTTACAAAGCCTTCCTGTAGGAGTTTGCTCACCTCCTCGCGGATGGGCCCTTCCAGCTTGTCGGCGGTGGCCCTTCTCTTTTGACGGATAGGGCGGATGCCGGGGTCGAGGTTGAGGCGGTGGCAAGCCACATCTGCGTCGATCCCGGGCATTTCCGCGGCGCTCCAGGCGAAGACGTTTATGTTCTCCTGCACGCACGCCAGGATCTCCGCTTAATCTTCCGGGTTGAGTCCCCCGCTGACCCGGACCTTCTCTACCACCCCTAGCGGGTGGTGACTTCGAGCTCCACGACCTCGTCCATAGCCTCCAGTCGGGACTGCTCTCCCCAAGCCTTTTCCTCCTCGGCATAAGTGAGATCCTGGGTTCCTTCCCCGACCTCCTTCTCTACCACCATCAGCTCCTCCGCCCCTCCCTCCTGGGCCTTCTCTTCTTCTTCCTCTCTTTCTGCCCAGGGTACTTCAGCTACCCCTTCCTGGGCATGGACTTCATCTCCCTCCATCTTCTCCTCGGCTACCTCCTTTCCTCCGACTTCAGCTGCCTCCTCCATCATCTTATCCCACTCCTCAGCTTCTCCCATCCAGGAGATGGTGTTGACTGCTGTCACGTAGCACTGCCTTGACACCTTGGGATCCCCCCTGACCCGCACCTGAACCCCTCCGTCGTTAAACTTAAGGCATTGATGAAAGGTGGAGGGGACACAGCGGAACGCGCTGATGAGTGGCCGTCCGAAGATGGCTCTATAGCTGCTTGGAGCGTCCACTATGACAAAACGGCAGTTTCTGGACTGCCCCCCCAGGGTCACATGAAGTCCTACTCCTCCTTCTACTTCTTTCCTCTCCCCCGAGAATTCAAACAGAGGGCCATCCGAGGCCAACACCCTTCTGGGCTCCACCTCCATCATGTCAAACGCCTTCTTGAAGATGACGTTGACCGAACTCCCATTGTCCACTAGGATTCGGGGGACGGTGAAGTTCTCGATTGCCGTCTGAATGACCAGCGCGTCGCAGAACGGGTCCTCATAGCCCGGCATGTCCTTCTGGGTGAAAATGATTTTTTCGGCCGGGGGTGGAGCGGTGGATGTTGAAGCTACGCTCCGGCGGTAGATGGTATGGAGGCTAGCCTTGCGGGTCGCCTCCACCCCTACCCCCCATGGATCACCCCAATTCCTCCCCTATTTCCCACATCGTTTCTATCCTCACACCTTTCCTCCCCCTCTTCTCGAGGCTCGACCTCCACGATCCTCACTGGCTGCAGCTGCTGTGGTGCGGGCGCTCTGCCCCTCTTTACTTCCAGGAACTCCGGGTAGGTGTCCGTTGCGTGACCTTCCTCATCATGGAAGATACAATACGGCAATGTCACCTCCCCTGCATCGGCCTCCGCCACCCTATTCCTTCTCCTCCTAGCGGCTGCCGCTTCCACCTCGCCCCTCCTTCCTCTTCCCCTTCCCCGGCCAATTGCCATGGCCTGTTGAGGTGGGGGAGGCATCTGCATCGGACCCTTCCTCCACCCCAATTGGGGGGGTCTCCATTGACCTCCGAAATGGTTACCCCTTCCTGGGCCGTAACCCCTTCCCTGCCCTTGCATTCCTCCACCTTGCGGCCTCCATCCCCCCTCCGGGGCCCGGGGCTCTTCCCTTCTCCTGACCTCCTATTGTCTCACCTCCGGCTCACTGAGCTTTGCTAGCCTCTTGGTGAGCTCCGGGTTGGCTTCTTCACTCGCGGCTTCCTCCGACACCCTCTCCATCAGCTCTTCGTAGGAGACGGGGGCTTTTCTCTTCAACGCCATCTTGAAGAAACTCTCTTTCAACCCGACCGTGAAGGCGAGTTGGAGTGCAAACCCAGGCATCTCCTGAGTGAGCTGCACTTCCTCTTGGAACCTTTCGGCATATTGGGCCAGCGACTCCCTGGGCTCCCGCTTCACTGCGAAGAGGGAATCAGCGTCCTTCTTCCTCTTTTTTGAGGTCGAGAACCTCAGCAAAAAACTTCGGCGCAAGTTCTCGAACGCGTAGATTGATCCTGCAGGGAGTTGATGAAACCAGTCCCTGACCTTCTCCTTGAGGGTGACGGCAAAGAGCCGACACTTGAAGGCATCTGACATCGGCCTGATGGAGACCGAGTCTTCGAAGCTCTGCAGGTGCTGGATGTGGTCATCCCTACCGTTGTAGTACACCCGGTCCCATTCTCCGAACCCCCCGGGGACGGGTGCAGAAAGCACCAGCTCGCAAAAGGGGCTTCCCCCCTGTCACTCTTTCTGGCTCCACTCGCCCCCAAGCTCTCTCGCCAAACTTGAGCTCGCCGGGACTGCACTAGCTAGGGCGGTGCTCGCATGAACCACCCCGACCGTCGTCGCATCCTCTTGGCGCGTATTTGCCTGCGCCGCGCTCGCTGGGACGGAGTTCGTTAGCACTGAGCTCGCCGGCAAGGAGCTCGCCGGCAAGGAGCTCGCCGGACTGGCGAATAACACTCGCCCTTCCCTGTCCTGACCTGACCCAACGGCGACTTCCTTTCCAGTCCTTCCCCCTGGAGCATTCACGCCGACCGTCGTTGAGGGAGGGGTCGCCTGAGGTGCTGGGGTCGCAAACTCGCTTCGCAGAGCTGTGACCGTGAACCCCAAGGTGTCGAGCACCTCCCTTCTGAAATCTGCGAGCATCCTGGCCATCGCCTCCTGAGGAGTCTCGCCGAACTCCTCGCCTTGCTCCTCATCGCCCGCCATATCCCTTCTCCAGAACTTTCTTGAACCAGCCACACTCCACGCTCACCGCACCAAAATATTGAAACCGATTTCTCGGTCTCTTGTGGAGCTCGGGGCCCTCAACGAATTGAGGGGCAGCTAGCCCTTACCGGTCCCTCGGAAGAGGTAGGCAGATAACTCGGACAAAGAACAAAGACCCTGGTCTCAGCAAGGAGGTCCCTCCACTAACCCGGAAGATCGTTGAGCGCTTCCCCTCCCAAGCCAAAGTTAAGACTCGGGCACCTTGGAGAGCTAGAGAGCCCAAACCAAAGCGACCTAAGGAGAGTAGAAGGCTCAAAGATTCTGAACCGGTCCTTCTCCAAGGTGCCCTTTGAGATCTATTTATAGATCTTAGTTTTGTGGTCTGCAAATAACCGGATTCCGCCTTTTAGTTTTACTATCCGCACCCCAAATGGGTCTGCTAACAGCCAAACTCCGCTGTTTGGAGAGGCTAAGGGCAGACCACCAAGGGTAACAAGAGTAATTTGACCCTATCGGCTTATGGGCCAGAAACTGCGAGAACCATTCTATGGAGTGCTCTCGCGGTCCCTCTCGCGAGTCCTGCTCGCGGTAACTCTTCAAGGCGATCGCCCTGCGAGGACCTCGCCGGCCCCCTCCTAGCGGTATCTGCCGAGTTCCGATCTCACGAGGCCTGGACCTCGCTACCCCTCTCGCGTGAGTCCCTTTGGCTTCAACGACCCCTTGTCTCGGCAACCAAACCCTTCTCGCTCGCCCTTCAGCGAGCTCCGTCCCATTGCCTTCTTTAGACAATCTCCCCGCATGGCGAATATCGGGGTTGTACACTTTTGTCACACTAATGTGATAATAACTGCTATTTATAACTGCATAGAGTACTTTAACGCTCCTTCGTAAGGGGGAAAAAGTTAATAAGGTTGAATATATTACTTGAAGATCGAAAGTCGCTCAAAAATCGCTTCTATATTAAGCTGAAACAGAATCACTTATAATTGATTCGATTCAATGTCAGTCTTGCCCTAAATCGAGGAAGCTATCCAAGTCAAATCTGCTCATTCATTGCCTATCATAAATTTAGAGCGATGTTAAATGCAAACCGGTTTTGGCTATATGCAGAGCACAATTTTTTAAAAAGAGCGATGTTAAACGCAGACCGGTTTTTGGTTATATGCATGCCACAATTTAAAAAAAAAAAAGGTATCATTTTTTCTTTTCAACCTGCAATTTTCCTTTTCAACCTGCAACCGCCGGGCGAGATCTAGCTTTTCCTCTCTGATCTCCTCTCCCTCCTCCGGCGACTCCGGTCTATGATCCTCTCCGGCCGACCACCTCCTTCCCTTCTCCGGTCGGCGAGCTCCTCTCTCTTCCTCTATAATTTATTTTTCTATTTTCGAAAAAGCTCCATTTATCCAAAAATGTTGTAAATCGTGTCATGCATCAGAATTTAATTAAAGGATATCATTTTGTGCATAAAATAAAGCACGATGATTTTGTGATTTTACACGTTTTTTATTGATTGAAGCCTTGAAAGAGGTGACCACAAACATATTTTTTGTTATATATAGAATCAAAATTGTTGAAGTCAGGAAAACCCAGACTCCAAAATTCGGATCAAAGCAGCCGGAGACTACTCGCCCAGCAGTCCGAGTAGACGCACGGCTTGATTGATAACGACGAAAGGACTAAAATGACAACAACAGGACCCTAGGTGCTGCGGCGGGGAGGTCCCACCACATACCCAGAAGCTCATAAGAGACTTCCCCTCCACAGCCAAAGATGGCCGAGCAGGGTACGAGGAAGACACCGACTTGGCTAGTATCAAGAGTGACGGCCAAGGATGACGGGTCCGAGAATTTGAAAGTAGGGTTTCAAAAGCTCAAGTTCAGGTGCCAATCCAAGTACCCATGGAGTCCTATTTATAGGAAAACCAAAGGGAGAGGTGTGTGTGTGGGGGGGTCTTATTTATACCCTACCCAGCTCGGCGACTGATGAGTCCTCATCATATACACTTTTATGGACTCATCTGGGCCGTTTATTTAGTCATTTCACTGCACTTTAGCCCTGTTTTAGTTCATATTTGATATTCTATGCTAGGTGCACCTTCTGGCCTATTTTGGTGTGATTTCATATCTATCTTCATTAGTAGTTTTCATGTGTTGTTAAGTGTCACTTTCAGTGGCTAGATTAGTGTTGTACGCTGGAACAGTAGTCGTGCAGGTGTTCCCGGTGCAATTCTGCACAGGAACACTGCGCACGATCACTGGTTCTATTGCGCACGACCACTGGTCGTGCGCCACTGATCGTGCGCATTTGACGCCTTTTTCTGAGTTCTGTTTGGTGCAGTGCGCACGACCACTGACGCTAGTGCGCACGACCACCGGTCGTGCGCCACTGCTCGTGCGCACTTACCATTTAATTTCTGAGTTCTGTTTCACCTATTGCGCACGACCACCGACGCTAGTGCGCACGACCACCGGTCGTGCGCCACTGGTCGTGCGAACATGTTATTTTATAATTTCTGTCTTTGCAGGTTCCGTCCAGGCAGAGCGCACGATCACAGGATTCTAGTGCGCACGACCACTGGTCGTGCGCCACTGACCGTGCGCACTGTTTAATTCCAGCGCCTATAAATATGCTGCTCGCGATTTAGGTCAGATCCCCCGCTTTCTTCCGCCGTTTTCCGCCTGGTTTGGTCCGACTTCGCCCCTCCATCGTCGCCCACCTTAGGGAGGATCTCCGGGCAAGCTTTCAACGCCAAATCTTCGCCGGAGTTTCCTCTCGGCCTCCTCCTTCATCCAAGAGCTCCAAAGGAAGACCTAGCCGCTATCTCCATCGAGCAAGAGGAAGTTGGCAACCTCCACCGGATCGTGAGACGAAGAAGACGGGTCCATTGGAGAGTAGTGACAGCTCTCTCTACCCCGGACGTAGTTGTGGACCGAGCTTGGACGCGGATTGACAACCCGGCGATTCCAACCGTGAATCTTCAACGAGCCTTCGGATTCGGTCGATTTCTTGCCTTGTTCTCCTTTTATTGATTGTTGTAATAGTTAGATCTTGTATATTTTGATGAAGTTGCACTTGAACTAATTTGTATTTCCATATATTTCTTGTATTTGTGAAATGCTTGTTATTTGAGTTGCTTGAGGTGCGCCCCATTCCATCCTCCATCCCACCATCGTGTCCGGTGCCGCACTAGCAATTGCTAGTGGCGTGCTTGTTGAAGAGGTGCTTGCGACCCTCATTCCACTAGCCTACTCGCCCATTCGCCTACCGAAGCGTGGCATCGCGGCCCGTAATCCATTCGCCTATCGAAGCAGCGCGCTCAAGGCCTGCATAGTTCGATTCCATTAGCCTTCTCGTCCATCCGCCCTTGCGACGCAGTGCGCTCAAGGCCTGCCTAGTTTCCATCCCGCCAAGCGAAGCTTTGCATAGCGGCATTGCATAGGAGTAGTTGTTAGCTTTTATTTTGTTTTCCAAAAGCCAACCCAACTCCCCCGCAATCCATCCGATTTAAGGACTTCGATCTCAAGTCCTGCCTCAATAGTAAACTCCACCTTATTGTGTTCCTCAAGAGACCGACACTCGGGGATTTATTCCCAACATTTATTACTTGAACGATCGGTACACTGTCGTTTCGTGTCGCAGTCTAGCCACCGCCTATAGCGGTGTGCTAAGATTTGCGCCATCAAGTTTTTGGCGCCGTTGCCGGGGAGCACAGTCGTGTGAGTTTTCTGGAGAGGGAGAATTTGAGAGAAAAGCCCTTCCATTTGTAAATTGCATCCTTTATTTTACTTCTGTTCTTTTTATTCCTTTTTCCTGTTTTAATTAGGTTGCTTTAGTAATTTTTGTTAGGTGTAGTATTTTGCAACAGCACTTTTATTTTGAATCGTATTATCTTCGCACTATGTGGGCACATCTCAATTTCCGTTGCCGTTGGTGTGGAGCTACCTCCCACTCTAGTGATGAATGCCCTACGGAGAATAGTAGGCATAATTCTTATAGCCCAGCATATGGAGCACCGACATCGTCTGGTACTCCATATGGTGCGCGTAAGTCTTATGGCTACTCTGCTGAGCCTTTACCGTCATACTTCTTTTCGGCTCCAGCCCCCGCTGTGCCAAAGAAGCCCGTTAGGCAGTGCCAGTTTTGTCCGAGCACAGATCATGCCCTGAAGGATTGTGCTGCTTTTCGTCGCCAATTGGATGAGGATGATGAGCCGGATATCCGGATCGTCCCGAATCCTAACTCTGGCGGCACACCTTCAACATCCGGTTTTGTGTCATTGCCACCTTCACATCTTGAAGGGTATGGCGTTGACACAGTCACCAGATGTGTGGCTGATTTGGGCACCGACATTGCTGAGCCTATTCTCCATGTGCATCCACCACTTCCAGTGGATTCGATTCTTTGTGAGGAATCGGTGCTCGACTTTTATCCGAGCACTATTCCTCTCCCTATTGTGCATACTACACTCGTCTCTGACGACATTGTTGATGATGTGTCGCAGGAGGAGGCGGTTGATCTGAGCATTGTGCCTATTCCTATGGAGGAGAACAACCTTCTAGGTGAGGAGGAGTTTTCCTCAGCACCGGTGGAGGAAGCCCAAATCTCTAGCTTGGCCACTGTTGATCCCGCCGAATCTTGTAGCATTGATGACAATGCAAACATTATTTTACTTCCCCAACCTAATGGGAGTGAGACCGGGATCACTCCCCCGATTGATGTTTATTTATGTCATTCTTCTCCTTTATTTCCTGATCCCCCTTCTTCATCTGAGCCTGTGCAGGATGAGTCTTCACAGGTACATCAGGAGGACTTGGAGCTTTTTGCTCAAGTCAATGATGAGAGCATCCTCTCATGTGAGGAGGTTTATTCCCCCTCCGTAGAGGAAGCTCCATTCATTGCCTTTTTCCCCTGCTGCCTCTCTGTTGACAACACCTTGCTAGGCAAGGATGTGTTTTGTGAGATGAGTGAGGACCAGGCCTCCTCCTCTTCTTACTTTCTTTACCCTCTACCTGTGAGGAGCAGGTATCTATATTTAGGTAGAGGGGTGACTGTTCTTTCTCCGTATAGGTACCCGCTACCTACACGTATATTAGAACAGTTACCTGTCCACTTCTCCTTCCATAGGCCCATTAGCTAGAACCGTTTTAATTTTGAATAAGTCGTGCTGGGATGACAATAACCCCAGTAGTTATCTTTCTTTTTCTGCATTTTTATTTTATCTAATCATGTTTAGTTAGTGTATTTTTCTTTTCAGTTTTCTTTTGCTTTTGTTTTTGCGGAGCTGACCCCTGCAGGTACTTCTTTTCTGGATGACGGACGCTGCAGTTTAGTCTTGGTTTAAACGCCAATCTTCTGGTGTGCTCATTTCTGAGCACTGGGTACTCTCTTTCCCTAGCCCTTCCTGATTTTCATGTCATTTATTCTGTGTATTGTTTAGTTTAAGTCTGGGGGGGGGAGTGTACCGAGTGTTCACTACATGCGTGCACGTTTTTGCATTTCAGAAGTATATTTTTTATCATTACACACCACATCACCCACTCGAGCGCGCACTCATCTGTTTGCTGGCTCTGTTGTGAATTTAATTCTCCTGCTTATCTGGGAAAGTCTAGTTGATGGTTTATGATTATGTAGCAGAGTAAAATGTTGACTCTAGTAGTGCTACTAGTCGAGTGCTCAGCTGCATAGAAATTTGTGTAGATTAGACTTCTTTTTATACTTATGGTTTTATATCTTTTCTATTAGTGTAATTGTTGTTTACTCTACTCAAATGGTGAATCCGGTGTGAATCAAACGGTAGCATAAGGATGTGTGTAAACGATCGCTAGATTCGTATTGCTTGAGTCAGGAGAAAGGAGAATCTTTCTCGGTGGCTAGAACTTGCCCCAAGCGATTCTTGAAGCATGGGTATACGGTTAGTCAATTGCGTGAATGTGATATAGGCCATCATTTTGGCCCGGCTGAGCTTTTGTGCCTATTCCTGCCGCTATATCCTCGCTAGCCCAGTTGTGCCTACCCGTTCTTTGATTCAGCCCCACTTTTATTTCACCAAAGCCCAAAAACTCAAATCCTAGTCGCACACCCAAATCCGAGCTTTAGCTGTTGATTATTTTCATGAGTTGGTGGTGTTGATGGTGGTAGTATATTGTGAAAATGTGGATGAGCATCTTTAAAAATTTGCTGAAATTATTAAAGAAAGAAAAAGAAAAGAAAAAAAAGATTTGAAAAGAAAAAAAAAAGAATGAAAAGTTTAATTGAAAATCTTTATGTATCGATGTATGTTTGGGAGTAGGCGGTGCACGCACCCATGTTGTTAAGTCCAAGTCTGGGGGTGTTGTGTACCCGCGTGTTTGTGTGGCGAATGAGGATAGTTTCCTGCATTAGCTCATTTGGGTTTAGTATTTGAACCATCGTCTTTATCATTGTATACCTCACCTAAACCCAAGCCCCATTTAAAACCTAAAGTCCTATTGATTCACGCATTTGAGTCAAACCAGTGCCGTGGAGAGAATGTGACCGGGCAAGCCTATGGTCACCGACACTGATGGATTTCAGTGGAGTTTTTCCCGCATCCCGATCTTGGGCAATGCTCGTCTCAGCGTTTAGCTTACTTTCTCCGTATGCATGACCGAACGATTCACCGCTGTTCACCATTTTGAGTAGTTGTAATATGCTTTTACTCTTTTAGAAATATATAAACTGTTTTTATAATCAGTAGTCTTTTCTACTATCGTTCTTATGCACGTGAGCATGCGACTTCGCATGGTACTTTGTATTGTAATTTTAAGTCATCTACTTTTCTTTCCCCGTTCGCGTAGAATGTGTTTGCTCGGGACGCGCAAACAGTTAAGTCTGGGGGTGTGATGAGTCCTCATCATATACACTTTTATGGACTCATCTGGGCCGTTTATTTAGTCATTTCACTGCACTTTAGCCCTGTTTTAGTTCATATTTGATATTCTATGCTAGGTGCACCTTCTGGCCTATTTTGGTGTGATTTCATATCTATCTTCATTAGTAGTTTTCATGTGTTGTTAAGTGTCACTTTCAGTGGCTAGATTAGTGTTGTACGCTGGAACAGTAGTCGTGCAGGTGTTCCCGGTGCAATTCTGCACAGGAACACTGCGCACGATCACTGGTTCTATTGCGCACGACCACTGGTCGTGCGCCACTGATCGTGCGCATTTGACGCCTTTTTCTGAGTTCTGTTTGGTGCAGTGCGCACGACCACTGACGCTAGTGCGCACGACCACCGGTCGTGCGCCACTGCTCGTGCGCACTTACCATTTAATTTCTGAGTTCTGTTTCACCTATTGCGCACGACCACCGACGCTAGTGCGCACGACCACCGGTCGTGCGCCACTGGTCGTGCGAACATGTTATTTTATAATTTCTGTCTTTGCAGGTTCCGTCCAGGCAGAGCGCACGATCACAGGATTCTAGTGCGCACGACCACTGGTCGTGCGCCACTGACCGTGCGCACTGTTTAATTCCAGCGCCTATAAATATGCTGCTCGCGATTTAGGTCAGATCCCCCGCTTTCTTCCGCCGTTTTCCGCCTGGTTTGGTCCGACTTCGCCCCTCCATCGTCGCCCACCTTAGGGAGGATCTCCGGGCAAGCTTTCAACGCCAAATCTTCGCCGGAGTTTCCTCTCGGCCTCCTCCTTCATCCAAGAGCTCCAAAGGAAGACCTAGCCGCTATCTCCATCGAGCAAGAGGAAGTTGGCAACCTCCACCGGATCGTGAGACGAAGAAGACGGGTCCATTGGAGAGTAGTGACAGCTCTCTCTACCCCGGACGTAGTTGTGGACCGAGCTTGGACGCGGATTGACAACCCGGCGATTCCAACCGTGAATCTTCAACGAGCCTTCGGATTCGGTCGATTTCTTGCCTTGTTCTCCTTTTATTGATTGTTGTAATAGTTAGATCTTGTATATTTTGATGAAGTTGCACTTGAACTAATTTGTATTTCCATATATTTCTTGTATTTGTGAAATGCTTGTTATTTGAGTTGCTTGAGGTGCGCCCCATTCCATCCTCCATCCCACCATCGTGTCCGGTGCCGCACTAGCAATTGCTAGTGGCGTGCTTGTCGAAGAGGTGCTTGCGACCCTCATTCCACTAGCCTACTCGCCCATTCGCCTACCGAAGCGTGGCATCGCGGCCCGTAATCCATTCGCCTATCGAAGCAGCGCGCTCAAGGCCTGCATAGTTCGATTCCATTAGCCTTCTCGTCCATCCGCCCTTGCGACGCAGCGCGCTCAAGGCCTGCCTAGTTTCCATCCCGCCAAGCGAAGCTTTGCATAGCGGCATTGCATAGGAGTAGTTGTTAGCTTTTATTTTGTTTTCCAAAAGCCAACCCAACTCCCCCGCAATCCATCCGATTTAAGGACTTCGATCTCAAGTCCCGCCTCAATAGTAAACTCCACCTTATTGTGTTCCTCAAGAGACCGACACTCGGGGATTTATTCCCAACATTTATTACTTGAACGATCGGTACACTGCCGTTTCGTGTCGCAGTCTAGCCACCGCCTATAGCGGTGTGCTAAGATTTGCGCCATCAGCGACCATGCAACATTGAGGCGACCTCGCTTGGAAATAGATGAGTATCACCTATGGTCGCCCACCTTTTGGCGAGTATCATGGCTACTCGCGCGTTTACCCATACTCGCTCAAGTCTTTTTCTGCTCCTGCTGGCTGAGCTGTCTTGTGTCTTGAACTGCCGACTTCTATGCTGACCTCTTTGACCTTGACTTTTGACTACGTGGCTTTGAATGAGCTCACACTCAGAGAATAAGGGTTGTACAAAAATGATTATAATATATTTTGTTGGATTATTATTGTTGATCAAATAGACTGCAATAATGTATTTATTTGGCTTTTATGAATGCTATATTTTGCTTGGTGATTTATTTAAAAAAATATTAATTTGATTTTTATATATGGTCTGTTAATATGAAATTTGGCATGCATGAATAATTTTTTGGCATGCATATATCCGCGGCCTGCATAAAGCCAAAAAATATATAACATTGCTCTAAATTTAATAGTCCAATAGTGAGCTAAGGCCCATGGGCCTTTGGTACCTGGATTCTATACGGCTCTTTATGGAGAAGTAGCAAGCCCACCGGCAATCTTTTCAGTCGGCGTCGAGAAGAAACCACCAGGGTTGGCATCTCGGAGAAGCAATCGATATCGCTCTCTGCTCTTCTTCGTTCAGGAATCTGTAGTCATCATCCCTTGCCCGCTTCTCTCCTCTTCTCCTTCTCAGGAGCCAAATCCTCTCTACGTTCGATCATGGCGGTGGTGAGTTCCGCGAGCGGGCTCCTGGCTATGCTGAACGAGGAGCACCCGGCCCTCAAGCTCCACGCTCTCCATAAGCTGAATTCCCTGGTTAATCTTTTCTGGCCAGAGATCTCAAGTATCGTACAGAAAATGTGATCTCTTAACCTAGTTTCTATACCTGCTCTTTTTTTCTTAAACTTTTCCAGTCTGAATTAGGGTTTTGGGATCCACACTATTACGCGCATCGTCTCTATGTTTTTTGATAAATTTGAAGGAAGAAACCGTATAGGCTTGATATTGTATTGACTTGATTGCATATGGACATGTTTTGTTATCGTATTAAGAAGCTCAGATCGCAATTTTTTCTCTCTTGCTGATTAAAAGGTTCAGCTGACCCTGAATGTGAGATGTAGTTCAATAGGAAAGAACACTGAATTTTCTTCTTCTTTCTATTACTTAATCTGCAGAGAAAGCTTATACGAAGATGAGAAGTTTGAACAGAGGCAGCTTGCTGCCCTAGTTGTTTCCAAGGTCCTTTTTTGTATTTCCCTCAAATTTTAGTCGGCTTTAATTCCTGTACTCAGTTGGTTAGAAAGTGATATTCATGCTTCTTTTGGGAGTATAGGTGTTTTACTACCTT